>CAWUFW010007837.1:0-600000 GCA_963921515.1 Calotriton arnoldi | reverse complement strand
CGGAGGGATGTACACTGAGCATATGTTAAGGGTATGACCCTCCCACGTCCCCGACAGCGCCACATATCGCCCCATGTGATCACACCATGTGCGAATTACCACTAGTGGCACCGAGTTCTTGAGCAATACCGCTGTCCCCCTGGAGCCAGTTGTGAACCCTGCATGTGCCACAAGCGTGTACCCAAACCGATTGAGCGCTAGATAATTATTTCCCTTCAGGTGCATCTCCTGCAGTAGCACTATATCAGGAGAGTGTCTGCGGAGATACTGTAATACCATAGTCCGTTTGATTTTGTCTCCCAGACCATTCACATTCCACGACAGCACCTTTAGTTTCTTAATGTGTTGCGAGGCCATCTAGGAGGAACATGTGTCAAGTATCCACCCACCCTTACCCCCCCTTCACCCCGCCACCCCCCACCCCTATGTATTGGTATGGTACCTTCTGTCCAGAGACCCAGGTTACTTCGAATGGCAGTGATATTCTGAAGCAAGCATAACACAACAGTGCAAAGAAAAACCCAGTTAACTACAACCCCCCTCGTTGCTACCCTGCTTCGTAGGCCTAAAACTACCCACATCCCCAAATAACAGAGCGCCTGTCACCCAATAAACAATCAAAGATTGAAGGGGCTGCCGAGGGTCGCCTCCCTAAGTCCCCGAGAGGCCTCAACCCAGCCCAAGTCCAGTAAAGTTCCGTTGCAGTACACCACCAAAGTCTGCTGAGCCACCCCACATAAGGATTGCAAATACCCACTTACTGGACATGTCCATATACATTACGTGATTCAGCTACAAATTACACAAGCCAGGAATCTGTGTCGCTAAAGTTATTTTCGAAGAGTCTCTGAGACCGCTGGACTCATTGATCGTGACCGCCGAGATCGTTTCTCTCGTTTGTGCAACCCCTCAGGCCCGCTTGAAGATCCGGATAAACGATCATGAGTGTCTCTCCAACCATCCTCTCTACGCTGGTTGCTCCTCTGCGATCGCCCCTCGTCCAGCCAGGCCTGCACGTCTGAGGGGGCTGTGAAGAACCAGGACCTACCATTGTCAATCCCTTTAAGTTTCGCCGGGAAAAACATCATATATTTTATGCCCCTTTCCCTTAGGGCGAGCTTCACTCCATCAAAAGTGCGGCGCTCCTGCTGCACCTTCAAAGTAATGTCCCATGAAGCCTAGCAGCTTGCAAAATAGAGTCCTGGTCCCTATAATTCAGGATCCTGGCAATGATTGTTCTGCGGGGGGGGCGGCTTCTGCGGAGGGACCGGAGCTCTGTGGGCCCTCTCCACTGTGAAGAAGGTGGACAATCGTTTAGGTTTGAGATGGTTCGCATACACATTCTAAGTGATTATATATAGATGATGGATACAAAACCAGGTAAAAATAGGATCATGAAAATTCACAACACTATCCAAAAACAATAGCAAGAAATTAGATTTTAAAAAGGAAGCTCCAAGAAGAGAAGAAAGAGATATAAAAATGAAATGATAAAAGAAGAAAGAAAGATAAACACAAATCAAAAAGGCAAGTGTCAGATAATAAAGCAAATGAGTCAGTTAGTTACCCATAAGGTCACAACTGAAGAATGAGAAAATAGAAGACCAATCAGAAAAGAAGGAAGTGAAACACTAGCGGAAGGTGAGTCATCTGGCTCCTCCAGTGATACGAATGGATATGAAATAGGTATTTATCAAAATAACTGAAAGGAAACCAGTAAGACAGAACAAAGAACTACAATATAAGAGTAAAAATATTGTATCTGAAAACAACTTACCAATAGAAAGTGAAGACAAAACATACACTAAAACAAGTAGTAGTAATTTCATCAGATGTAGGAAAAATCAGTTGCATTCAGAATCATCACAAACACAATAAATAAACAAACAACCTGAAAAGACGAAAGACCATGGCTGCATTTTCTAAAAGTCAAGAAAGGAAGATATTGAGTCAAAAAGTGAGAAAGAGCTTTAAAGAGGTTTAAGTGAACTATGAAACTAATGGTGAAGGGGAAGAAAAACAAGTCAAGAGATCTTATGAAGCATCATTACTGCCCTCATCCATGTCTTATCCGTTGTAAAGTTGGATGCACTCTCATAATTTTGAAGGTTTTTCAAAAGTAGTGGTTGGGTCCTTAAAAGTAACCTTACAGAAAAAGCATGTACTTCACCACATTTAGCATTTATTGACATCTACAATGGATGAAAATCAAGGGACTCTTTTTTCTAGGAAGCAGTGGCTTTCAAGCTGTCTTGAGAAACAATAGTCTTGGGACACAACCAATGTAATTGTTTTTTTCTATTTTGCTGCAACAAATACAGCCATCAAGTCAATGACTTGAAGGGCAAGATTGATTATGCCTTGTGTTTTAGAATTATTAGTAAAATTAAGTCTTTTTGGTTGTTGGACCAATGTGATGGGCTCTTTTTATGTTGTATGAGATGTATAAAATTTGTAAGGCCCACAATTTTAGGAAGATTTGATTTAAACAATTTATACATATCATGACTATTAGACCTGTCATACTAAGGGTGGTCTTCCCCCAAATATTTTGGCAGCCTACCTACTCTTGTTATTGATTCTTTTTGTTGGCCTTAGGACTCTGAGCACTTTACCACTGCTGACCAGTGCTAACATGGATGTACTTCTCCACTAAACATGCTAACATTAGTGTAGCCACAATTGACCTATTTAGTTTACTTGTAAGTCACTTGTAAAGTGGCGTACCATATACTCAGATCCTGTACTTTAAATGTTACTAGTGGGCCTGCAGCACTGTTTGTGCCACCCACACAAGTAGCCTCACAACCCTGTCTCAAACCTGCCATTGCAGGGACTGTGTGTGCAGCTGACTGCCACTTTGGCATGGCATTTAAAACTACCTGCCAAGCATTAAACTCCCCTTTTATTACACATGGTCACCCCGAAATTAATCCTTAGGTAGACTATAGAGCAGGGTTTTGCATGTCCTGGTAGTAACAAACGCCCAACTTAATTTATCACTACTGTGAGGCCTTCCCCTCTCATAGGTTAGCATGGGGAATTCCTTAATACACTTTTTTTTTTAAATAGTTTTTTTTATTGATTTCAAACTCCAGGAAAAAAAAATCACAAAACATTTGTATGCATAACTTACAAACATTTATTTATTTATTTACTTGAGTTTTATATAGCGCTGGCTAGACCCGGAGGTATCAGAGTGCTTTACATGAGGAGTTACATAGTTAACAAATTACACATTGTTACAGAAGGTAAAACAGTTACAAGTTACATCCGTTGGTTCTTGGCGTGTAGAGGGGTAAAGGGGTGATGTAAAAGGGTGAGGGGAGGGAGATTAAGTGGAGTATAAGGCATAAGGATAGACAAAGCAGGCAGGTGGAGAGGAATTCAGGGGAGAGAGGAAAGGAAAAAGGGAGGTAGCCAAATAATGAAGGAGGGAAGCGGAGGTGGAGGGGGTAGGGGACACAGCGCGGAGACGGGGAAATAACTGTGTCTGGCGTCCGGCTGGGTGGGAGACGGCTCCCCGCGGGACAGGGATCATTCTCAGTCCTCAGTTATGTGTGATTCCCTTGTCACGGTGGACTCTCTCAGCATACATCATGTAGCCGTGGTAAAACATTGTATATTCAATTAGTCCAACAAACCGGATATATGATTATTGCACCTTGACATGTCCATTTCGACAGTTGGGGATATACATATGCCTCCTCTGTGCGCGTTCCACCCTCCCCATTTTTTATCCCATTTGTTACGGCACCCTCTAGATTTATACACTTCTTTTTCTGCAACCATGCATTTATCCCTTTCCGCTGCCCAGTGCCTGGTCGACGGTCGTTCCGCTGTCCCCCATTTCATTGCTATCGCTCTCTTGACTAGCGTGTACCCCAGCGTGGCTAATTGCTGTTCTACTTCTGTAAGATCAGTAGCGTCCCAAATATTAAGAAGCCCCAGCGGTGGTGTGAGTGTTATCTGTTTTCCCATGGCATCCTGCAGTTGTGTTGTCGCTCCTTCCCATATGTGACGTAGGAGCGGACAGTCCCATATAGTGTGATAGAAGGTTGCCTCTTGATGACAGCCACGTAGACACAGAGCACTCTGCCTGGTTCCCATTTTTACTAAGGTCCCCCCATGAGGTATGTTCTATGAAGGATTTTTAATTGTATTAGTTGAAAACGGAGAGTGATAGCTGCTTCCCTTAGAGACATCAATGCTGTCTGCCAGTCCTCGTCCTCAATTTGTCCTATATCTCCGTGCCACCTATCTCGCAGAGCCTGAAAGGGATCTGGCAAATTATTACAAAGTTTTCGATACGTTAGTGATAAAGCTTTATTTGCATTGTGCTCAGAGAGCAGCCGGTCCTCTAAAGGGGACGATTCCTGTAGGGTATCCAGGTCTGGAAGTGCTGTTATGAGTGCATGGAGGATCTGCAGATAGCGGAATATCTCCCCCTGGGCCAATTTATATTTCTGTTGTAATTCATTAAATGTGAGGAGTTTGCCATTCTTCACTAGATGGCCTATGTTAGATATACCAATTGTGTCCCATTTATCAAAGCCTGGTTGAGAACACAGGAGCCCGAGTTTCTGAGTAGACCATAAGGGCGTGGCTTGGGTCAACACCTCGGTCCAACCTAGGCGTTTAGTTGCCTGATGCCAAATTTCGACCGTCTGCGCAGTAGGGCCCAAGTATCTCCCCCTCCGGACCTTTGTATATAGAGCTCCTAGGCACCCCTCTCTTCCCATCTGATATCTGTCCAGCATATATGCAGGGTCTATCGAGGAACGGTACAGCCAGTGATTTATAGCCACTAACTGTGAGGCCCAGTAATAAAGTCTTATGTCTGAGAGAGCAATCCCCCATCATACCACCCTTTAGTCAATTTATGCAGCGCTATACGAGGCTCTCCCCCGTCCCATAACAGCAACCAGACCTCACTTTCAATACTTTTAAAGTATGAGTCAGGGACCTTGTAGGGGTAATTTTGAAGGATATACAAGAATCGCGGGAGAGCCAGCATTTTAAACAGTGCAGCTCTGCCTAGCAGAGAGAGCAGCAAAGATCTCCAATATTTAACGTCATTACGCAGTCTGTCTAGGGGGACTGCCAGATTCTTATCATAAAAGAGTTGGGGATCCGGTGTAATATAGACCCCTCAATATCGAAATCCATCAGGGGCTATTTCAATCTCACATCCCCGAGGAAGCCTGGGGACCGGAACCCGAAGGACAAACAGCACCGATTTGGTCCAATTAATGGCGTATCCTGAATATTTGCCGAAATGTATGAAAATATTTAGCAGTCTATGTATTGAAGCATATGGGGATGCTAGATAGACCAGGATATCATCCGCATATAGCGAAATCCTATCTTCGTGCCCTTCCGCCCATTTCAGCCCTCTAATTAAGATGTCCCCTCTCACCCAGGATGCTAGTGGTTCAAGAATTAAGGAGAAAATCAGGGGGGATAGGGGGCAGCCCTGCCTGGTGCCTCTACCTAACGGGAACACTCTGGACGTGCAGTTTTTTACATGACCCCTCAAGTCCGTATAGAGAAGCCTGATCCACCCGAGAAACTTCGGGCCAAACCCCAGGCATCCCAGCACCTCGAAAAGATAAGGCCATTCTATAGAGTCGAACGCCATAAAGGCATCCAAAGAGAGCACTACTGCATCTTCTGCGATAAAGGTTCGGCTCCCCAGGACATTGTTAATGCGGCGAATGCTTAGAGCCATGTTCCTCCCCGGCATGAACCCGGATTGGTCCGCATGGACCAACGAAGGGATTATTAACACCAGGCGGGAAGCCAGGAGCTTTGCCAGTACCTTTGCCTCAACATTAATTAACGAGATCGGTCGATAGGATCCGCAACTATCAGCGGGCTTTCCCGGTTTTCGAATGACAACAATCGAAGCCAGACGCTGGTCTTCCGGCAGAACCCCTTTCTCAAGGCTTTCATTATACATGTTTTTAAGGTGGGGCGCGACCCGTTGGGCCACGGAGTTAAGAAATTCAATAGGGACCCCATTAGGCCCCATTGCCTTCCCTGACTGGATGCTATGAATGGCATTACAGATTTCGTCATCAGTCAGATCCTCCTCCATGAAGTTCCGATCTGACTCCGATAGGGTGGGTAGGCGTAAGTCTGCCAGCAGCTGCCGGGAGTCCTCAGCTGTATACCGAGTTGAGGGGGTATAGACCTTTTCTAGATGATCCGCGAATGTTTCCGCGATGTCCTGCGGATCTGAGATCTGTCCCGTCCCGTCAACGGTCAGTCGGGGTACCCAACGTTCCCCTTGTTCCCTTTTCTCCAGCCAGGCCAACATTTTCCCTGCCCTATCTCCCATTTCATAGACCCTATGCTGCGATTGGAGTAATCTGGCCCGTGTCTTTTCCCTCACCAGGGCTTTGTATTCTAGCTGTTTAACAATTAATTGATGCGCCGTATCCTCATTGGGCAAGGAGGCATTTTGTGCCTCCAATCGCTGGAGTTCATTCTCCAGCTGGAAGAGTTGCTGGTTTTGTTGCCTGACATATCCCGTTTTAAGCGCCTGGGCTTGCCCCTTAAGCACTGGCTTGTAGGCTTCCCATACTATCTGTGCCGAATCCAAGGATCCGACATTTTCATTAAAGTAGTGGTCTGTCTGTGTAAGCAGAGTCTCTTTGATGTCTGGAATTTTAAGCAGCCAAGAATTGAGGACAATCGTGTTGTGATGCCTTGTATTGCGATAAGTAAGCTCAATCCACACTGGAGAATGATCCGAAATGCCTCTTGGCAGACCACGTGGGTGTCTAAAATGTCCGACATCTGCTAGATGTGTTAGGAAATAGTCAATGCGGGACATGCTCTTGTGGGCGTTGGAGTAGTAGGTGTAGTGAATCAGGTCCGGCTGTAGGGTGCGCCATATGTCTACCAGCTCCATGGCCCGCGCGAAGTCCTCCATCTGGGTATTGGGCCGCATCAGGGGACGTTGGGGATGCCTGTCTCTATGGTCGTTCATGGTCATATTAAAATCCCCCCCCCAGAATGAGAGTGCCTATGGGGAGATCTACCAGAATTTTCCCTAAGTTAACAAGCGCCTCTCTACCCAATGCAGGGGGAAGATACGCCGAGACCACATTAAGCGATCTCCCCTCCCAACTGGCCTCTAGAACTGCAAACCATCTTTGTGGATCGGCCCATGTGGGGGTGGGAGTAAGTGCGAGGCTTTTCCTAACTAGAATACCAGTACCCCTCGAGCCCGAGGTGAACCCTGCATGAACCAACAATTTGTATCCCCACCGTGTAAGGGCCTTACAATCATTACCCACTAAATGCGTTTCTTGCATCAAGACCAGATCTGGGGCCTGTCTCTTAAGATACTGCAACACAACCCTGCGCTTTATTTTGTTCCCCAACCCGTTTACTTTCTATGTTAGAATGGAAAATGACGTTTCTATCTGAGTCCCAGCCATAGGTCTTGTATAAGGAAAATGTGAAAACCTGTGAGTACATTATGAAGGGCAGCCGCCTCTTCCGACATTTTCACAACCAGGTGGATAGACATATAAGGGCAGTCAAGTACAATCCGGCAAGAGAACCACATGAATGCATGCTTTGCAATTGAAATGAAAACAGAGGTAATTAAATCTGACTGTCTTCGCTTTGTGATTAAAAACCAAACGCAAAACATTAAAACTCTTCCCCCCTCCCCAACTTCCCCCCTCCCTGCCCCCCTGCCAGTGGATTTAAAACTACCCACTCCCCAACAAGGCAGAGTGCCTGTCCCCCACCCTCTATTGAAGAGGTGCTTGGTTGCAGCCATACCCCCCCGCCGTGTTTGAGGATGGGATCACATTACAATGAATAATGGGGATAGATCCCAGCCCCTTCACCAGCTGCGATACTAAAGCTGCTGATAGTAAATTCTCCAAATCCTTACTTGTATAGTGACAGCACAATCACTTGCTATGGTCCAGGGGAGATGCACCATTATGTTCCACCGGAACCAGTATCCTACCTTTTGAGCACAATTTATGGCAACTGTGTCCATACCAACCCCACAGACGCCGTTTGTTTAGCTGCGTGTCGTGGAGTCCATTTCCCTCCGAACTGGGTCACCTCGTTGCCCGGCATTGTTGTCAGGTCTAGAAGAGCGGGGCCCTCCGTTGCGGTCTTTTTGTGGCTTCTCCACCCGACGCCAGCCCTCCAGCCAGTCCCACGCGTCTTCAGGGGAAGAGAAGAACCATGTCTTGCCCTCTGATTCAATACGGAGTTTCGCCGGGAAAAGCATGGCGTATTTTATCTCTTTATCTCTCAGTGCCCGTTTGATCGCCATGAAGCTGCGACGTTGAGCTTGGACCTTTGTGGTGAAGTCCGGAAAAGAGGAGACCACACTGTCATCCAGTTTAAGCGGGGGGTTAGAGCGTGATGTCTGGAGTATGATGTCACGATCTCGGAAATTGAAGACTCGCGCTATAATCGGCCTCGGAGGGGCCCCTGGCTTAGGCCTGCCCCCGGGGACACGGTGCACGTGCTCGATAGAAAAATAGCTCGAGAGTCGTTTAGGTTGCAGCTGCTTCAGAATGAGGTCTTCAACAAACAGATCAACCGCAGGACCTTTCGCCCGCTCCGGGACCCCCAGGATACGTATGTTGTTTCTTCGGGCCCTACCTTCGTAGTCATCGAGTAGCGCTTCCATTTTAATCTGCTGATCTTGCAATTGGCTCACTTGCGTTTTAAGTAGGGCAGTGTCTTTATTTAACACAGTTGTGACATCCTCTACCTCCTTTACCCTGGAGTCCATTTTCCTGAGGTCAGCTCTGAGGAGAGACACCTCAATATTCACAGTGTCTATACGAGTCTCCAGGGAGGTCCGTACTCCTATAATGGCCATCATGATGTCTTGGAGCATCAATTCCTGCTGCAATGGTGGGCATTGTTGGCTGTCCGCACCCTCCTGAGAGGCGGTGTCTTTACTATCACTTGGATTAGACCAGGAAAATTTGGCAAGTTTATTTTGCGCAGGTGTCTTGGACCACTTCCCACTTGCCATTGTTAGGGTGCAGCGTGGTGTATATGGCCGATATACCAAAGGGCGGTCCCAGTACTCTCTGCCGCCTGCCCAGGGGGGAAGAATTCCCTGCCGGCCTGTCGGGTTTCCCAGTTCACCGACCTTGCTGCTTTCGGGGGGAGGGTAGGGGGCCGAGCGTGGAGTCAAGCAGGTATGCCCCCCTACTACTAAAGGCGTGTCGGACACTTGTATGGTGGCAGCTCCTCACTCACAACCCCCCAGTGCTTCACGGAGTCCAAATTGAGCACAAGGCAGAAACAGGCCAAGGTTGCGCCCCCGGTGTACCAAGCAATTTACTCTGCAACTGTCAGTTCAATTGGGCAGTAAGACGGCCCTTACGTCCCCCAAGCACACCACCCTGCAGAGTCTCATATCCAGCTTGAAGCGGACGCCACACAGTTGCGTCACCAATTCGTATCTCTTGCCTATATCAGTGGATTAATTGCGCTGGTGTCTAGGCCTTCATGGACTCCCAATAGCTTAGAGATGGCGCCGGAAACTGTCCCCGGGTTGCCGCTATCGTTAGTGACTGCTTCGCTCAAGACCCCAGCCCGATCTCTATGGGGCACGGAAGGGCAAGCTCTACTCCAAAGAGCCTCGCGCTGCTTGTTTTCCAGGCCCTGCACCCCCAAGATGCAGGGAATCAAGGCGCACCACCGCCTTTGGCCAGTAATAATTCTTCAGGGGTCCGATGGAGAGCAAGGGCATATGTACGCACTCACCACCAAGGTGCTGCCTTCTCAGTTGTTGTTTTAGGCCGCCCAATTCAGTGAAACTCAGGGCCTGTAAAGCCGGGGCCTCTAGTGCGACCAGGGCCGGTCCGCAGCTCTCGCGCCCGGTGGCTGAGTCCTGCCTCCTCCGGGCGCGCACACAGCTATGTTGATGCTATATTTGGGTGCGCTCTCTGGTCCACTGCTCATCCGCCAAGTGCGCCGCCGATCGTGGCAGTCCCCCGCAGCCTTCCGACGATGAGAGCACCACTACGCTACCACATTGTTAGGCCGTGGAGCGAGGGTGCACCGCCATGTTGCGCCATGGAGCTCCGGCCGCATTGGCGGTTTACCGCTGGTTTGTCGGCGTCCGATCTTAGTTTCCGCCACACATTGCTCCCCAGGGCTCTGGGGCCGGGATCTCACTCCTCCTCGGAGTAGGGCACAGGATTTTGGCCGGATTTATTCAGGATAGGTGGATCGGGCTTCGGAGCCGCGTTAGAAGGTGGCCATTACCGTCGGCTGCTAGCCACGCCCCCCCTTAATACACTTTTAATCTGTAATTCCTGATTAGAAAGGAGTAGCTGTATCATATTTTATATCTTTGGAATGGTAATGATAATTCCTCTTTAATGGTAAAGTGGGATTTACCATTACTGTTTTAGAAATGCTACTTTTAAAAAGTAAACATTTCTCTGATCTTACAGCTCTGTGTGTCTGCAGCCTGTCTCCAATGCATGTCTGGGGTGGGTGACCGACACATTTTGTGTGTTCCCTCTACACAACCACAAACAGAGGAAGGGTAGATGTGACAGAGAGCACATCTGCATTCTGATAGCTCTTCCTGGGCTGAAATAGAGGGGAGCTGACACTTACACCTGAATTGGCAGTGTCCTGTTTCCCACAAAAAGGACTGATTGCTACCTACTGATAATCTGGAGGCACGGCTGGGAAGAAAGGGCCTGTGTGCACTTCAAAGAGCCTTCTTTGAAGTCACCACCACTTCAAAGGCACAACTGGGAATAAGTACTGGGTCTCTGACCCTACCAAGACAGTACCCTACTGCAACTGTGAAGAACTCTGCCAGTAGTAAAGACTGCTGTGCTACACAAATTGCCGCTCTGCTTGACTGCAGCTCTGAACTGTTTTTCTGCTTTGCAGTGCTTCCCTACTGCTTGCTGATCTGTGCCCTGCTGAGGACAAGGACTGGACTCATTTCACTTGACCCAGAGTGACTCCAATTGGCTTGCTGGCCTGCCCCCTATTCTGACATCTCAAGGCCATCACAGACCTTTTTTCAACAGAATAGAGCCAGGTGATTTGAAGCAAAAGGATGAGCTTTAATTGATTATTTTGTCCTATCTCTTTTCTAATTGAAAGAAATGGTGCAAAAACATTTCAAATGTTCAAAATAGCAATATTAGTAATAAAATGCATTGGGGTACACTTCTCTACTGTGTGCACAAAAACAGAAAACCCTTACAGATTTCCTTATTTAGTAGCACAATAAACAAGATTTCAACATAATCACTACAGTCAAGATGGCAACCTAAAGTCCAAGAAAATCAAGAACACCGCAGCTATGAAGGTGAGTGGAAACTGAAAGGAAACTGAAAGTTAATGTTTTAGCATCCACAAATGTGAGGAAATAAGTGAAAGCCTTTGACCCAACCACGTTGGCAGGGTAATCAAAACAGAGACTGAGGACAGTGGATATATCCAAAATGAAAATAAAAGTGCAAGACAGGGCATAAAAACATATTTTCCACCTCTCCCAACACTTCACCGTCGAGTGACATGTCTTCAAGACAGAAACATCCAGTCTGGCTGGTGACAGACAAAATTTCCTCCTGGGCCTCTGCAGAGCAACAAAATCTGGTGGTCATCTTCAAAGGTGTTCAGACCACACACTAGATTTACTACACTTAAATCCACAATTATGTACCTTAACAATACATATGTTCAGAATTCGAAGATGTTGTTTTAGGTAGGAAAAGTCTAACCATGATATTTTTGTAGCATGATATGTTTGTTCTTAGTGTTCTGACATACAATCATCTCAAACATTTAAATCTCTTCTTAGAAATTGGGTCTCTAGTTGGCAGTGGTATGAACCCTGTCCAAGTAGGAACCACAATCCTAATCAGGGTAAGCTAGATACACTAAGAAATAACCTGTGCTCACCTTCTGGGAGCTTGGCACAGAGCAGGCAGGCGGCAATGTGTAAAGTATTTGTACATTACACACACACTAATACAATGAAAATACCACAAAAAGACTCCACATATGTTTAGTAATATAGAGAATAAGTTTATGAGTAAATCGAGAACCGAAATGACAAAAACCCAATCAGTTGAATTTGAAATATGAATTTTTAAAGATTGAATCCAAAAACAGTGCTTAGAAGTCAATAGCTCAAAAAGGTTACTCGAGGTCATGCTAGACCAGTGTAAATCCAAAGTTCAGGCTGACCGTGATGGAGGGCAGGCCTGCTACAGGCCCACTGAAAAAGTACCTTTGTATGGAGCAAGCGTTGACGTTGAAGACTCAATTAATCAATTCTGATTCATGCAGTCGGGTTAATGCATCAAAAGTGAGCTGTGTCATTGGCGAACCTCACAGTCAGGTCAATGCGTCATCATGAAGCTGCTCAGGGATGTCCTCGGATCGACACTGCGTTGGCGTCAGAAGGCACAGCATCGGTTCTGATCGGTGCAGTGGTGACGATGTGTTGGTTTTTGCAGCAGCAGCTGCAGAACCCACTTCTGAGTCCCAGGACTGGAGCGGGGCACCTAAGGCAAGGGTAGGACTCACAGATGGCAGAGTCCAGCAGCACCAGCAGAGTTGCAAGAAGTATTTTGCGACCCTGAGATTTCAGAGAACAGGAGGCAAGCCAGGGAGCCCTTGGAGAAACTTTGGTTCAAGGATGAAGAGAGCAGGTCCAGTCTCTCTCACTCCCAGGCACTAAGAGGCAGGCAGCAGGCCAACACAGCATAGGAGGTAGCAAAGTGGCAGCCCCTCATACAGTACAGCAATCAGCAGGCAGTAGGCCAACACAGCAATGAAGGTAGCAAAATGGCAGTCCCTCCCGCACCACAGCAGCTCTTCTCCAAGGCAGAATGTCCTTGGTTCCAGCAAAGTTCTGATTTGGTGGTGCCAGGGGTCCTGTACTTATACCCAAATGTGCCTTTGAAGTGGGGGAGACTTCAAAGAAGCCTTTGAAAATCGCAAGGTTCCTGCTGCCTTTCCTGTCCTGGCTCCAGACTCACTAAAGGGGGATATGCAGCTCTTTGTGTGGGGACAGGCACAGCCATATTCAGGTGCAAGTGTCAGCTCCTCCCTCCCAATCTACCTCAAGAATGCCCATCAGCCTGGTGGTGGGCTATCAGGTGCAAATGTCACACCCCAGCTCCCTTTGTGTGACTGTTTAGAGTGAATGCACAAAGCCCAGCTGTCACCCAGCCGGATATATATTCAGAGACAGGTAGAGGCATAGATGGGTTAATGAAAGAAAATACCAACTTTCTAAAAGATGACATTTTCAGACTTAGAATTTAAAATCCAACTTTATCATAAGTTGTGATTTTAAATTATGAGTTTAGAGACACCAAACCCCAAATCTCTATCTTTTTACAATTGGAAATTACACTTAAAAGATGTTTTAAGGCAATCCCAATGTTAACCTATGGGAGAGATAGGCCTTGCAGTAGCGAAAAACGATTTAGCAGTTTTTCACTACCAGGACATGTAAAAGTCAAAAGTACATATCCTACTTTTTAAATACACTGCACCCTGCCTATAGGGCTACCTAGGCCCTACATTAGGGATGACTTATATGTAATAAAAGGGATGGTTTGGGTCTGGCAAGTAGGTTAACTTTCCAGGTCGAAATGGCAGTCTAAAGCTGCACACACATGTTCTGCAATGGCAGGCCTGAGACAAGTTTAAAGGACTACTGAAGTGGGTGGCAGAATTGGTGTTGCTGGCCCACTAGTAGCATTTAATTTACTGGCCCTGGGCACATGTAGTGCACTTTACTAGGAACTTATAAGTAAATAAAATATGCCAATTGTGGATAAGCCATGTTACCATGTTTAGAGTACAGATCACATGCATGTAAGCACTGGTTAGCAGTGGTAAAATGCCCTGAGTCCTAGAGCCAACAAAAACTAATTCAGCAAAAAGGGGAGGAGGAAGGCAGCAGGTTTGGGGGTGACCCTGCAGAAAGGGCCATTTCCTAAAACCTCTGTAGAAAAAGTATGTCAGTCTGAACAGCTCTAAAACTCGGATCCTCTGAGTTAGAGTTTTTTTATGTGATAGCTCACCACTCATGCAGTAAAAAATCTTGAAGTATTTGACAAAAAACTAACTAAAAAATATCAACTTCTATGTCACATTGCTACGATGACTTATCATTGGTCATTTGCATTGAACTGACTAGGATCTAGGTGTTGTCAAGACTTGACTATTGCAATAAAGTTTATTCCTGAGCACCTCAGAAGGCGATTTTGAATATGCACAGACTGCAAAACCTGCCTTTACCTCAATAAATTGTCTCACATGGCTCATACTGCTCTGCATTATCTTCAAATTACTGAAGTGCCTTAACCCTCAATACTTACAGGCATTACTAGAGGCTTTATTTCTGCACTATACATACATTTGCATTCTAATATTCAGCAAGGCAAACATAATTGCAAAAGCTAGATTTAAACACAAGAAGGGACTTTAATTTGAGTGCTGAGTGGAAAGATCTGAAGATTTCAGAGCCCACATCTCAGAAATTACCTTGACCTGGCAGATCTGAAGGAAAATAAAACTAAATTAGAATTTACTATCCAGCGTTAACTTGGAAGGGTCGGTGGCAGAGATTGGAGAAAGCAGGCTGCCAGCCACGCAAGGAGCAATAGGTACTTCTGGGTGGCTCAGTTGAACCCATGTGATTTATTGAAGCTCCTAAGTTTATCCCAAGGACTGGTTGATCACCCTTGCACTGTAGGTCACACCAAGATTTTCTGGGTCCCATGTTTTGTCCGTTTCCTGGATTTGGGTCTAAGAAGATTAAGGACTGCTTGTAGCTGATTTGCATTGCCCTACAACATATTGACGAGAATTAATTTCTCCAACTATGATATATCACTATGGACAGTCCTGATGAAGGTGGGGTGTATAATGAATTGTTACACCAAAAAGTACGTTGACAGGTTTAGTCTGTCTATTGTTGAAGGATGTGGGAACATAACTAACATCGCCGCTGAATTCCAGGTGGTGTCTAGACAACAGGGTCTTTTATCTTTTCTTTGGACTTATCGATTTACTCCTTTTTCAGATTTGTCTTTATAATTTGTTTTTGGTGCTTGTAAATTGAATATATATTTTTGATGGAATCTATGATGAAATTAAAATAATCTAATAAACAATTTATGTATAATAATGTTTTGATGTGCCAAAAGAAGTTCAACAAAAGTACATGATTGAGCCTTGGACACTTATTTTGGCTAAACAAGGTGTTGATATAAAGTTAAGGAATCAGTTTTGGTGGTTTAAACATAGCTTACTGTGAGGGTGCTGTTTCCTCCATTTCTTACATCCTGTCATTCTGTAAGGGTATGCCTCTAGTACAAATCCTATACAAGAGAGTGCACACTGACCTCTGCTACTCTTTTCAAGGTGGTGTGTCACAGAAGGCAGCCTTTTAAAGCACCAGAACATGTTATAACTGCAGTAGCAGCATTCCTAATTTAATATATTTGGCTCTGTGCTGTGTTTTCCCCCTTGTGCAAAGCAGTGCTGCAAATTTGCTGTGTTGTGTTGCAGGAAAAAATAGTATACCAGTCCCCATTGTTCTTGCTTTACCAAAACATAATACAATTGAGAAATGGAATGACAGTTATAGGGCAGAATGGGATCAGAAGGTGGAATATGACCTCTGGAATAACTGGGACAAAATTTACTAGGTCATATCAACTGCACACTGAGAGGAAATTATCAAGGCGGCCATTTCAAACCTGCTAGGAATGTAGTGCAGTGGTTCCCATTCATCACAACAATTACAGAATTAACAGGGAATAAACAGTGAGACTACACACTTGTCTATAAGATCTGCATATGTTTTCATCAGCTTAAGGCTGACAGTATGAGAATATGGAAATTATCATTGATTACACTGTCATTGTTGATCAACCCCCAATTAATTTTTGGGCATCTTCTACACACATCAGTAAAGATCACCAATATTATACCAATTTACATTGCAGATTTTACTGCCATATTTAAGACAAGCTTCTTAATTAGGGCACTAGTGCTTAAAATCATTGTCCAAAATTGTATTTATTAGTATAAAGCTTAGTACTCTATCTACTTCTAAGTTAAAATCAGAGCACAGAGAAATATGGGATTAATCACTAATAACTTTACATCGCCACTTCATAAAACCATTCATTTAAATAATAAAAATAGTTGTGGGTATTTTTCTCTCCATATGATATGACTCATTTTCCCATGCAGAGAAGAGGCATACGTAAATCCAACAGGTTTGATGTTTGTATTGCTTGCCGACTTGCGGTCTGATTTAGTGTTTGCGGATGGAATAGTGTCTGCTGGGATGGCAGAGGACATTACCTCTGCCATCTCAATGGTACTCTACTTGCCAAATTTAGAGATGACCACTGGGCTAGTCGCCATATCTGTACATTGAAGGCAACCACCATCACAGTGGTTCTTTTCGATGTACGAAAAGTTTGGTGGGCAGCTGGTATCGGTTTTGATGGCCGTCCACAAAACCTTTGATTTTTGTTTTTACAACAACCTGTCAAAGTGAGAGTTTGTTTCTGAAAGACAAATAACGAATAACCCTCATACTGTGGGAATTTCTCAGAGGGAGTGAGGGTCTTTATTGTTTTTTCCCTGCCCTAACCACCAGTTTTTTACTGGTGGCGAGAGGCAGACGAAAAAATGCATTACACCATCCACCCTATATAGGACGGACAGTGTAATGTCTCCTACTCCATCAGGCTGTTGGAGGAAGTAATTGGTCCACAAAGAAAATAGTAGCTTTGTTAAAGTAATACCTAAGGTTTGCTCATCTCTAAATGAGGCATGCATCATGCGGGTTTAGTGTGCAGA
Source organism: Calotriton arnoldi (assembly GCA_963921515.1). Classification (NCBI taxonomy): domain Eukaryota; kingdom Metazoa; phylum Chordata; class Amphibia; order Caudata; family Salamandridae; genus Calotriton; species Calotriton arnoldi. The sequence continues at coordinate 583,116 of CAWUFW010007837.1, read as the reverse complement.
TTTCTTTGTCACATGTGCGATGGAGTACCCTGTCTGCAAAACTCTAAAGCAGGATCTTGGTGTGGAAACATGAATCATATTGTTCTTCATCACTGACAAGGGCATCTTAAAAATGGACACCACAGAAAAAATGTTGCCTTGTTTTCTGTAGCATCCATTTTTTAGATGCGTCTGTCAGTGCTTACTCCCATTGCCATTCGACTGCTCGCCTACTGATTTTGCATGTAAAATAGTCATTCATACATTCAATACAAATGGAGGGCATACCAAAACAGCCAATAGGAAAGGGGGGGACTAAAATTCTGCTGTAGGTTGATCCAAGATGAAATTTAAAATATCTCAATCTAGTAACAGAAGCTTCCATAGCATATGGAGCTCGTGGCTGAAGGACGCCTACCCAAAGCCCCTTAAATTAAGTACAGAATACATTATGGGCCATATTAGCAACAAACTGCGATAAATATCGCAGAGCGCGCTTAGCGCGAAATTTTTTATCGCCGGCTCTCGCTGGAATATATCGCCACGCTAATGCTGTATTAGCAACAATTAGCGATATGGCGATATATATTCCAGCGATAGCGGGAGAAATGGGCCAACATCGCAACAAAACAAGCGATGTTGCATGGGGAATGGCGAAAACCTTGCTGATATGACCCTGTGGTTGTATCAGCATAATCCACCCCCCATGTAATGTATGCATTAGTCAGGAATTTATCAGGTGTAAAAAAAAACAGCGATGACCCCGGTTAGCGCGACTTTTTACATCGCTAACCAGGGCCGGGGCCTCATTGCTAATAGGCGATAGGCCTGTTAGCAGCTGTTTCCGTGGTATTTTGGTCGGGAACGCCTACTTTGCATGTCATTAGCGATAAATATCGCTGACATGCAAAGCGGCACCCAAACCAGTCGCTATCGCCTGGAAGCTGTCGCTAACACCTGTTAGCGACAGCTTGCTGATAGGGCGATAAAAAAATCGCCGCTTTAGCGGCAAAAAGTGCCGCTAAAGCGGCGATATTGCCCTTGCTAATATGCCCCTATGTTCCTCCTGAGTGACGCAGGCACTCTACAGATCAAACCCAGAAAAGAGTAAAGCAGAGTACTCATTCTCTTGGGCATCATAAATCTTTGCCATGACCCACAAATGACATCTTGGCTATGCCCTTTAGGAATTGCTGCTGCCAGCATGTATTGTACTTTACAGGGCGCGCATTTCAGATTGAAATAGTGAGAGAACATTTCTTCTAACGCCCTCTGGATAACTTGTGGCAGCCATGTTAAAAAAAAACTGGGTCATCTCAGACAGTCTCAGGCAATCCTATTTAGAATTTTAACAGGGAATATTAATTATACCTGTACCTTTAGTATGTAAAGACGAAAGTGAGTGTATAATTTATATTCACTTTAATTGAACGGTGCTAATGAATTAAGAAAAACTAACATGCAATCTTGTCTCTGTTACATGCTCAAGGGGCGACTGGGAGCGCTCATGTGTCATGATTTTGCAGTGATAATTAATCTAGAACTGCATCTCATATTACATTGCTCTTAGCTATAGAATGTAATTTTACAAGTCGTAAAAAGTCCCTTATAGGTAGGACGTACTGATGAATGTTGTATAAAAAACGTATAGATTTTTGCTGCTAGTAATCAGTTATGTGCCTAACGTGATAAAGCTGACATTTTAGGACAGGAAGCAATATTTCATCGTGGAATTAAGTTATAGGCACAATGAAGTCTTTACAGTGATTTCACTTTCAATGCTGCATTCCTTAATCGAGGCACAAATGTATACAAATAGAGCCTGAAGTATTTCATAAAGGCAATACAAATCGCTGTTAAGTCTACTATGGGGCCTATTCACAAACTGCATTACTAGTACATGTAGTAGTATTACAATATTACTATTAAAGTACTGCAAAAGCTATTCACAAGCTTTGACGTCAATTCACCAACATTCCATGGGTAGCGGAAGTGACATCACATGCCCTTTGACTTTCACTCACAAACACACTTTCACACACATTCACACTCAAGAACACTCTCTCTCTCACATAAACTCACTTTCACCCACAAGCACGCACACCGCATACATTTAAAACATTTTTTTTACTTACTTCAGCTGCAAAGGAATGTCACATCCCAGCTAATTGTACACCATTTTTAATACACTAATAATGAAAAATGCAATATTAGACATTATTAGTGTAATAAACTAACTGACAGTAAACAAGGAGAGTGGAGCCACAACCGATGTTATTGTTATTGTTATTGTAGTTTATAAAGCGCGCAGCTACCCCCAACGGGGGTGTCCCGGCGCTGGTAGCAGAGAAGAAGGGCAAAGTGCGGGCGACCTCAGGATGCTATGGGAGACCAAAGAGCCAGGTCTTCAAAGATTTACGGAATGTGAGTTCTGAGTTGGCTTTCCTAATATGTTCTGGCATGGAGTTCCATAAGGTTGCTGCTCTAAGGGCGAAGGACCGTCCTCCTATTCTGGCCCTAACAAAGCGGGGTATAGCAAGAAGTTCATGGTGATTGGACCTCAAGTTCCTGGACTGGTGATATTTACGAAGTCTCTTCCTTAGATACTGAGGGCCAGTGTTTCTAACTGCTCTGTAGGCCAGTGTTAATGCCTTGAATTCTGTCTGTCTTTTCACTGGAAGCCAGTGAAGGCTCAGTAAATGAGGAGATATGTGATGACGCAACGGGACATAAGGATGAGCTGCCCCTGCGTTTCTGGCACGGATATTGCCACCCCTGAGGCCAGGGGTTGCAGAGGCAGTGCCAGGGGTCGCAAGGGTCAAGCCAGGGTTTTCAGCTGCAACTCCTGCCGACTCGTAAATTACGTCCATTTTCACAAGCCTATGAGTACAAATCTCCATCTCCACCTCTCCAATGTTTTCTATGGGTGATCCTCACACATGTAATTTTCTTACTTAATAGTAATTTTGTGAGGGACCAGGGGGAGTGGCTGGAAAAAGGTGCATACTTGCTGCTAAATACAAGTGTTTAGGGAGGAGTCAGCAGGGATTTGGGGATGCACCCACCCTCAAAAGAGTGAGCCCATTGCTATAAACAAACTGCACTTCTAAAGTTACTACAGCCAAACAAGAACCCTATCAAGGGCCCGATTCCGATCTCGCTAGGAAATCCCTCCGTACGACTCGGATCCGGAGGGCTTTCCGAGCGAAACGTGCTCCGGGAATCCAAACGAGCGAGTACGATGCTGCCACAAGTTTACGGCCTCGGTTCACTCGGACTCCCATTGAACTCTATGGGAGCCCGTGTACAGACACGTACACAGGCTCCCATAGCAGAAAAGGGGTGGGTGGGGAAAAGCGTACACACTGTGGCGGGCACCCCATGGTGCCCGCCACACTGTGCATGCCCATGGGCACACCCCCGTGACAGATTCGGAGGGCCCCGGGTGAAGGGGGGCTAGGTATGGCCCCCCGAAGTACGAATCCGACAGCCGTTTCGTCTCGCTGAGACCGAGGCGAAGCGGCTGTCCGAACGAGTCGTACGGACAGGTTCAGGTCCCGGAAACGATTCGGTCGGCGCGTATGCGATCTTCGCATCATACTTGGTCGTTCGGACCTGTGTACGTTTCGGTCGTAAACAAGGGCTATGAATCGGATCCGGGAAAGCCAAATCCGATTCAGAGGCCTTCCGAACGACATCGGAATCGAGCCCAAGGTAGTGAATTAGTTCATCTGCGAGCTGGAATAGGTGCAGCAGCACACATGGCCAGCCACTGGTACTGAAACACACTCTCATACAAAATAATGTCAGTTGGGACTTACAATAAAAACCCTATAGATCATAAAGTTAGATTAAATTAAATTATTAAAAATAGTTACAAATATAAATAAACAATTTAATGTTACAAAATATTTTAAAAAAACTACTTATGTACTTATAAAATATTAAAAAACAAATTAATGTATAAATTAATTAAACACAATTTGTTTATCAAAATATAATTGCATTACTTTAAATAATTCTATACATCACTTTTAATAATTATTAATGATTAATAAAAAAATTAGTTTTTACTTAGGGAAGGATTTATTTTTGTAATTTACATTTCAGAAAAATATATATTTTTAGTTTAATATATTTAAATTATTTTAAGATTTAGGGCCTGATTTAGAGTTGGGAGGCCAAAACCAGTGATCCGCTCACCCAATTTAGAGGAGGACGGGTCTTCAGTATCTCGCTGACGAAGCTTACTCTTGCTGCATCACCGAGATAGTGCTCCGCCGACCAGATGGAGTATGAATTGTGGGAGTTTTGGTGATTCGTCCCCCCGCCCGATTTAGAGTGGGCAGTCAAAAGGACAGTTGTCACTGTCCCTCACTGCCAAGAAATACCTGGCAGTAAGGGACAGTGAAAACATTTAAATGATCCCAACACCATGGTAGGTAGCTCCCATGGTGTGATGGTCATTAGTGTCTGATTTTTCAAAAGCAAACTCCTGCTTCGGGAGTTTTTTTTTGAAAAACCAAAAACATGTTAAACGTTTAATGAACATCCATCAATTTGATGGTATAGTTCATCAAACCTTTAATACAGTAACAGGAAATGCTGTGATGATGATTTCTGCCAATTACAAAAGATGTTGCAGAGCCGGTGGATGTCTCTAAATGTGGAGGATGAGTAGTCTGCCAATGCGGCAGAGTATTTTACCAAGCGGACTCTGCACTCTAAATTAGGCACTTAATTCAAAATTATGTTACTAGTGCTGTAGCATATGTTTATTTTGTTTTTTATTCAAATTAAACACATAAAATTAATTAACATCAATATTTAACATGTAATATTTTAACTAATCTTTTTTCGAGCTAAATAGACTATTTTTCTTTTTTCTTACACTTTATCATAGGGAGATGGCACAGCCAGGGAGGCGATGTCCTTATGGTAAAGTATAGTGAAAAAGTCTAAACTTTGTAATACATTTGTCAAAACATTTTTATGGTAAATTTTATTGCAAATTAATTTATATATTTATTTAAATGTATAATAAAAGACTAAAATGCTACAATGCTACCGCACTATTAGCTGAATTTTGAATTAAATTGTTACTTAATTTAATTATGTAAAATTATGTAAAATTAAATTACAATTATTTTCTGAAGTTTAACTGAAAAAAATTAATTCCCATATAAAGCAAAACAAATATTTTTATTTATGCATTAAAATTAAGAGTGGTGTATAGAATAATTTAAGATAGTTTAATTATATTTTGATATATTCTACATTCAAAAAAGGTTGTTAATGTATTTTATAATTAAAGAATAAATATAATTTATTGTTATATATTTTCTTAACGTTAAACTATATTTATTTGTATTTCAAACTATTTCAAATATTTTAATTTAATATAACAATTTGTCTTGTGCCGTTTTACTTTAAGTCCCTGTCTCCATTATTTTTTATGAGAGGGTGTTGCTCATGTGTAGTGCTTTACTTACTACTGCTTTTTTGGCATTAGTAACTTACACTTGCATATTTGGCTCCACCCCCTTCTTCAAAGGGTGGTGTTGACTTGTAAATCTACACTTCTGAGTAATTTCACACACAGAGTTTATGAATAGCTAAAACTAGTAAAGTTACTCAAAACAGTAAGTGTACATTGCATATGCAAATTACACACAAGTGTAAGTTACCTTTGTGAATAACCTTGTATGTGTTTGAAGCTGAGGTTCATGACTTGAAACTGACACAATGCCTTTATTAGCTAACACCCATACCTCCTCTGTAGTCTACCTCAACCTTCTCTGCCTTTAGTAGAAATTCTTTCTCTAGAAGGGTAAAAACTGACAGTAGATAGAGGCACTTCCCTTGCTCTGCAAAGAGGAATTCTTACATTAGAACTCTAAAGATCCTTTTTATCTCCATTATGTGAGGATTCATTTGTTTTGGCTATAAAAGTCTTCCATGACCCATTTCACCCCTTCTTCTTCTTTTTGTCTCTCTATCTGTAATTGAGTCACTTTGTCATACAAAGCTATCAGGCAAGGCAGGTATATGTTTTTAATTTCTTTTAAATGTATGCTTGAGGGTTTTCCTGTAGGGCCAAATAGCCATAAGAGAGCTATGGGCAGCACCTCAAGTTATTTCTGACAGCCACATTTGCTACTAGTCTGAGAAGTGCCCTGGTTATCAGGGTCATCTACCTTTCCTCCTCTAATATGGTGGGGTCAAAGTTTCGAGACCTAAATTCTGAGAAACAAAATACCATGAAGGTTAGAGCATATAGTTAAGTATGTTTACTATTCTTTAGCTCCACGTCTACGTACCTTGAAGACATATACTTATTGTCGAGGCACATGGATGTGTAGTTAAGGAGTGTAAAATTATACGTATCCCAACATATTTTGGTCCCAATATGATTTCTTCAATATTCTGGTTGACAGCATTCTTTCCCTTGCTTTTGGAAGCATCAAAGTTGTTGCAGGGATTCTGCTCAGGAACAGAACTATGCTTGAGACCATAGAACATTGTCATGTAGGGACTGAGTCACCAAACCACCTCAGAATCCATGAGCCCAAGTCCGACAAGCTATAGTGCCTCACTTACCCTCCTAACCTTCCAGAGAAACAAGTGAGTTGGCACCCCAGAACATAGCACTTTCAATCCTCACAGGGATCGCAGTAACAGGGCACACCCTTTCGCTCTCTCACTCGTACTTGTCCACAATAAGATACACAAGAGACACGAAGGAAGTTTACAATATTGTTTTTAACTATCATGCTCTAAGATGCAGTATGTGCACCACAATTAAAAAACAAATGGATAGCAAAAATATTGCTAGCATGGTTAACAAACCATATACCATAAAAAGCCCAGTCATGTTATAAAACAGATTAGCCTAAACCCCGCCCTTCTGAAGCTAAATGATTATATATTGAAGATCTCTGGGATGAGTGGCTGACCCCGCCCTTAGCATACATAGATGGACTTTCTACATCTCAGCTGACGTGATAATCTTGCCCATCCATCCATCCATATTTGCAAAGCGCGAACATAGCACCCCTTAAGGTTCAAGGCGCTGGGGGCCATTGGGGAGATTAAGTGAGCTATTGCCCAGAGTCACATGATGCTGAGCTGAGCTGGCACCGACCCCGGGAATCGAACCGTGAACCCCGCGCTACGGAGTTAGCCGCTCTGGATGCAGCGCCACACCTCTCCCCCAGGACTTTTATCCTTAGTTATATGACAAGACATGTGTGCTCACCAACATCAGCTGCATTTTCATGTTATGTCTAGGTGCTAGTGTCCAACCAGAGAGAATAGCAAGGGGCATTGTTGTTTGACCTTGTCTACGGTGTTCAGGCTAAATCCCAGGAAAAGAACAAAACACAAAAACATATGCAGGTTCTGTGGGAAAATACAATGTGGCACAAAAGCAAGCGTGTGTATGTAGTAACGTGTGCAATAGAAATGGGGCCTACAACGTGTATAACTAGCCTAACATAGGGAAAACGACAATGGGCCATGCTAGAAACACAAGACCCTTTGGTCAGGATAATAGCATAAAATAAAATACTAAATGTAATGACTGTAATTAGAAGATACACAAACTCAAAGCACAGTTTGAAAAAAAGATCTATTGAAAGTCCATAACAGAAATGACAATTTAGAAAAATAGTCAAATCACAGTGTTTTGGAGGAATCCATTGAGTCACTCATTAACTCAAAGGCTAAGGATTCCATGAAGGATCTGAATCTGCATATGAGGATTCGTCAACAGCCCAAGTCACGATCTCCAAAGAAGAAACATGATCTCCGCTATCAGCCAATGCAGAGAAGGTCACCGGGCAACATGCAACTGTGCTAGTAGAGCCGGTTTCCTGTGATTCATGTGCCTATGCACATGGGTCTTCTAAGGTGAGTAGCTCAAACCTCGCATTGTGTAGAAGCCGCAAACCTAAAGCACTGTCCTGAAAATGGGTCGCTAAGGGACTCATCAGGAGTACAATGTCCAAGGCAGCGGGCGTCTGTGAAGCCATGCAGATATCCAGTGCCCATTCAAAGGGGCACTCGAGACAGTGGAACACTGGTTGCACGCAGGTAAACCAGGCAGGCCGGAATGTTGATGACCAATCAAGATCTGGTTCTTGCAGTAGAAATATTCCAAAGATTTGAAGCATACCCTCATGGTAGTGTTGGAGCGGTTCTAGTTCCAGGAGGCCCGCAAAGGGAACATCCAGTGCAGAAAAGCAGGAACAGGATGAGAATGCCGCAAATGAGGAATAACAGCAATGGGAATCCGCCAAAAACAATGGAAAGAATAGTTTGAAATGAACTAACAACCTTCAAAAAGTGGGCAAGGCCAGTCATACTAGAGGCATTACAGATTTGATGCACTAATTCTCTGAAATGCAGAGGAAGGTTTTTATTTAACAATGACTATATTTCGCTGCTCCTCTGCTCCCGGCACTGCAGTTTCCATGAGCACAGGCTCCCAGCTCACTACGCAATCCCAGTACTTCTCTCATGCTATTACTCCCAGCATTGGAGAAGTGCTGGGATTAGTCAGAGTGTTGGACTTGGCCCTTTTTGCAGGGTCATCCCTGAACTTTTTGCCTTCCTCCTGGTATTTCTTCTGACCTGGTGTTGGTGGTTTTAGGACTCTGGGAACTTTATCACTGCTGTTCAGTGTTAAAGTGCATGTGCTCTCTATGGTAAACTTGGTAATATTGGTCTACACCTGTCTGGTGTATTTAATTTACCTATCAGTCCCTTGTAAAGTGGTATCCCATATACCCAGGGCCAGTAAATTAACTGCTACTGGTGGGCTTGCAGTGCTCCTTGCGCCACCCACCAAAGTAGCCTTTCAAACCTATCTCAGGCCTCTGCCATTGCAGGGCCTGCGCGCGCAGTTTACTGCTGCTGTGACGTGGCACATAAAGTGGGTGCCACGTCTGTGACTCCCCTTTTACTACATATCAGTCACCCTCTAAGGTAGGCCCTAGCTAGCCCTATGGGAGGGTGCGCTGTAGGTAAAAGGTAGGACATGTGCCTTAACTGTGTGGCATGTCCTGGTAGTGACAAACAGTCATTTTGGTTTCTCACTACTGTGAGGCTGCCCTATCATAGTATGCATTGGGGATTCCCTGATATGTGTTTCAGTGGTAATTCCTGACATGAGAGGAGTAGCGTGGTCAAGTTTGGTATGTTTGGAATAGTGGTAATAAATGCTGCATAATGGTGTTCGCAGATTTATTATCACTATTTTAGAAATGCCACATTTAGAAGTGGGCATTTCTGTGTGCTATGTGTCTTTGTGCCTGCCTGTTGTGTATTGCATGTCTGGCTCTGGAGTGACAGGGGCTGGGTGAGTCAGCGCTAGGCTGAATAGGCCAATCTGCATTAGGAGTAGTGGGAGGAGTAGCACCTGGACCTGAATAGGACTGTGCCTGCCTTACACAATGCTGGCTCCGCCCCCCTGTGGTGTGTCTGGGGCCGAAGCCTACACTGACAAAGAAGGGTGTTTGTGCACTGAAAAGATGTTTCTAATTGTCCCCAGAACTGGTTTAGACCGGGCACATAGCCCTGTGCCAGGGGGTAGAACAAAGACATTTTGCCATATAAATATTGGGGCTGTGACCCCATGAAAAGGCTGTGCTTTTTGTGCTTACTTGGAACTTGGAGGAAGATACTGCCAGGAGGTGCCGCTGCCGGGGACTGCTTGCTGCCTGCTGGGTGGCTGAGAAGACTGCCCTTATGCTAGGGGACCCAACGTGCTGGCCTGCCTGGGCCCTGTCCTCTGTCCCAGGGATCTCTCAGGGCTGGGGATCCTGTCCTGCAATACTTAGGCACCTTAGCACTAAGTGAGCGCTGGATTCCAGTGAAGGACTACTGTTGCAGGGGCAGTAAAAGAGCAATTACGCTGTTGCGAGAGCGCCGTGTCATCTCCCTCCGTGGTCGTGAAGAGGAGTGGGCCCCCGCTACGGTGGCACACGTGGAGCGCTCATCTTTTCTTTTGTGCCAGATATTTGAGCCCCAGGCATGGGCTCGTGCTGCCTGATCAGGGGCGGGGCTCCCGTGGTGACGAGTAGAGCCTCGCATGCTTCCAGAGCCCGAGGAGGGGGCTCCAACTTTGCCCGAGAAGAGTGCGTGACGAGCACTCTGTCATTACACTTCATGGGCCCGAGAAGAGGGCTCCAACTTTGCTCGTACGAGCGCCGAAACAGAAAGTCAGGCAAGGAGAGCCTGACTTGGGGCGTGGCCGAGCAGAGGAAGCCAGGCGGAGGTGCAGCCTGGTTGTGAGTGGGGCTCCCGTGTTCACGAGGAGAGCCCTGCGTGCTGCCTGAGCCGGCTGGTGAGCAGTGCCGGTAGCTGGAAGATGGACCAGTGCCTCGCAGGATCCTAGTGCAGTCAAGCGGAGGCACCACAGGCAAGTGAGAAGTCCCAGGGAGTAGGGCCTGGGAGGAGCCCTAGTTTCACACGCTGAAGGGAGACAGAGTCAGTGCCTCTCCTTCCCCAACCTAAAGGGGACGCTTTATTTTTTGACTTTGCGGACCGGGCAGGGAGGACGCCTCCACGGGGGTCCCGGTCCGGCAGAATCAGTCGGAGCAGCCTCCCCACCACGATTTGTGCAGTAGGGGCCATTCCTGGTGGGGCTAGACCGGGGCGAGACCTCGATGGAAGCCCCCGGTGGTTGGGACTGCCGCATCTCCCGGTGTAGGCGGGCCCATGGCCCCGAAGTCTACAGGAGGGACACACAGCATCAGCATTAGAGTGCGGGTGGCACTCTAACTGTTATGCCACACTAGGGTAATGTACAGTGGTGGTACCTGCAGTATATGTACAGTAGTGGTATGAAATGGTATCATGCCCATGGGCTTGCGAAGTGTGCAACTTACCAATGCTCATTCTACAGTGCCCTATTGCCAGTAGTTAACGGTTGTTCTCACTAATTGTGATACGTTTGTTATGACAGTGGCCCGATTGGCCCTGTAGTGTATATAATCCCCTGTAAAGTCATACTAAGTGCCAAGTGGCACAGTGTACATATGTGATTACGTTCTAATGTGTTTTATGAGTAATACAAAGGCTATTTTTGACATAACCTTGTGTGGAGTTTCTTTTGTGGTTTGCCTTGTGTGTCGCTGCTGTGTGAGTGTGTTGCGCAAATGCTTTACACATTGCCTCTGGGATAAGCCTGACTGCTCTGCCAAGCTACCAAGGGGGTGAGCAGGTGTTATCTTCGGTGTATAACTCCCTTGCCCTGACTAGAGTGGTGGTTTCTGCCTGGCTTAGTCGCCTGCCCTAGCCAACCAGAAATCCCATTTCTAACACAGAGCATGCTGGTTTCATGCTCCAGCAGGGACTGGGAGCCTGTGCTCCTGAGCTCTGCAGATATCTTCAAGGAATAACCTGGAGATATCCAAGTGTGCATGTCAGTTTGGCCAGCTGTGGAGGGCCGGCCAAACCGACATGCGCACTTTCAGTGCCCACTATTCCTCCTCCCCCTGCTGGTGACGCTGCGACCTGACCCTGACCCAGACTCGGCAGACTCAGCAAACTCACCCAAGCCAATGAAAAATAAAATGACAAGTGTTTTCTTATCATTTTATTTTTCATTTTCTGCCTTTAACCAGTGGGGTGTCTCTCCTCGGCCATTGCGGAGGAGCCGCCCCTGTGTGGAAAGCTATGCTGGACAATCTCAGCAGGACACCGTCAGTCTCCAAACTTTTTTGTTTGACTCAGATTAAAGTTAAAGTGCCAGATGTAGGTAAAATCAAATTTGCGAGTCCTTAATAGCGAATTTTACCGATTCGCTATTAAGGACTCGCAAAATTGAATGTAGGTAGGAATCGCTTGAATATTAGCGATTCCTTAATATTCCTTAATAACGAATCGTAAATTGAGATTCGTTAATAAGGAATACCTACCCATTCATTCCTATGGGCTAGGAGGCTCCTAATTCCCCTCATTTCATATCACTTGTGTTAATCAGACGGGGATGGCCCATATGCAAAGAGGTTGGCAATAAGGAGTTGGCCATGGCATGCTGCCACTGAAGTATGAGTACAAGGAGGAGAGGATGCTGGAGAGTTGGGGCATAATGGGAAAAGGGTGATGGGGTGGTGAAGGGAACAGGTACTATAGAGGTTGGTCTGTGCCCAAGGTAGGTAAGCTTTATCATGGAGGCTGGATGCAGAGAGGGGCAGAAGGTGGGAGCAGGAGGAGCATTGGTGTCCGGTGATTGTCTGTCCTAGTGATCACTGTTAGTAGGGTGTGAGAAACTAACACCCTGAGAGCACTTCATCATTTCTTCCCTGTCCCCACCTCCTTGCCAGACAACTGGTTAGGCCTAGAGCGCAAATGGGGGCTGACGGGGTTGTTTCGGCTAGGTTGGAGGGCATGTCGAGTATTGCTAACATGTGGGGGTATGCCCATAGGCACGTAGAGGCCCAGTCATGTCTAGTTTGCTGTTGATGATTATTCCAATATTCCTAGCATGGGTTCTGGGTGTGTGTGTGGGTCCAAGTTCAGCCGGCCATCAGTTGGAATCCCAGGGTGAGGTATTCTTGCCAAAGATCACTTTTTGCCAGTGTTGAGCTTCAGACAGTTATCTTTCATCCAGTAAGCGACTTTGGTCATGCAGGTGGTAAACTTCTCTGTTGTTTTGGGGGTCTTGTTCAAGAGGGAGAATATGAGTTGGGTGTTGTCGGCGAAGGAGAGGATGTTGTGTCCATGAATGATGTTGTCCAGAAGGATCATGTATGCACTGAAGAGGATGGAGCTGAGCGATGAACTTTGAGGCACTCTGCAGATGAATCTGCGGGCTTCCGAGTAGTAAGGTGCCAGGCTGACAGCTTATGTTCTACCCGTTAAGAAGGAGCAGAGCCAGCGGAGAGCTGGCCCTTGAATGTCAATCTTGTGAAGGTTCCTGATGAGTGTGTTAGACCATGTGAAAATGCTGCAGAGAGGTCCAGGGAAATGAGGGTTGCAGTGTCTCCTCTGTCAAAGAACATGTGGATGTCGTCTGTGTTGGTGATGAGTGCTGTTTCTGTACTGTGGTTGGGCCTGATGGTTTCTTTAGCAGGGGAATGACGGTGGTATGTTTCCAAGTGTCTGGGAATGTGACTGAGTCGATGGAGGCATTGAGGATGTTAGTACTTCTCTGATTGGTAGACTTCCTTTGGTGAAGAGGTGGTATGGAGCACCAAGAATATTATTTTCGTTGTAGCAACAATTTCGACGGTGGTGACAGCAAGCCACAAGGTCAGGGTTCATTCATCGGCCATGATGTGAAGTTGAGTTGCAGCAATGACGGGATCCAGTTGAGCGTCGAAGTTGAGGTATATGAAGGTGATTTTGATGCAGAAGAATTCTGAAAGCTAGTTGGAAAGGTCTTGTTATGGGGTGAAGTTGCTGTATGCAACAGGAACCAGGGTGTAATCCTTGATGATGGTGCTGGAGCGTCAATCAGTTTCAATTTATATCTCAGTTTACCATCATCTGGGCTAATTCCTACTGTCACTGAGGCAATGGATCTTTGCTGTTGTTTTAGAGACGATCAGAGCTGTACAGCACATAAATTATAATCACAATTACTAATCTATTTTCAGTAAATAATGAGAGTTGGTTATGAGTTAAAGAGTTTTATTAATCCAATCTTTTAGTAATTCATCTTTTTAAGAGTTACAAGTTAATTCTTATTAATCTCAATCATCAAATAAGAACAGAAATAAAAAAATCAACATAAGTCAATCAAATATTTTTAATAAAATGCATTAAGAGCATTTCATAGAGGAAAGAAAATCCCTATTCTAGAAATGGGAAGAAATGGGGTCAGTCAGAACCCGTAAAGAGTTCCAGTTCGAGAGAGGGAGTGAGTGAGAATAAAGCATAAAGCTTTAGCATCAAAATATCTGGTCAATAAATCAAGAATCAACCAAAGCAGAACTTGTCATAAAGAGAGGTTCAAGAAGCTCAGTAGAGTCTCAAAGCAGCATGGACTAAGGAATGGCATATGGGTCAGTGGTAGCAATGGCTAAAAGTCCCTGCATAAATTCTGGGTAAAACTGTCTAGGTCTGCTCTAGGAACACGCACTAATATAGACAACACATTTTATCAATGTTGTAGTTTGTGGTTTCTTCTTTAGCCAGCCAATCAACTTTTGATGCGCTCATGGGAACAGGATCAGTGTTTGTCTTCTCATAGGAATACAATAGTCCACAGACAGCAATGTCGATTGAAACATTTCTTATTAATTCATTAATTCATTGTAATTCTCTTATACTTCATATGTGAACTTCTTCATTACCTCACTAAATATCAAATCTCAAATCATTAGTTAACTGTGATCTTTGTGTAAGTAGAAACATTTTGCAGAATTAAATAAAAACATTTATGCATCTATTATTAATTATGAAAAACATGTCCATGGAAAAGTCAAGGAATAAACATTTAATGCACATTAAGAATTTTCTAGTTATATCAGTTTGTCAGGCAATGTTGCTTCAGCCATTTGAGGCCGTGTACGAGTAAATAAGGTTGCCTACTACAATTTTTGCATTTAAACACATTTTTATTTGTCATTAAAGCCTACACGTTAATTCTGCACATTATTATAAATGATATTTTTTTCTTGATATTATTAAAACGCTTCCTCAATTCCCCCTCTGATGGTTATCTAACCATCAAATTTTCTTCACAAATGAATCTTTAGATTTCCAGCTCATCCTCAGTTGAGTCTGTTCTCTTTCTTCTCAAACTCTTTGATTCCTTTAATGTCTTGTATTCTCAATTGATGTGGTCATTTAATTCTAATTCCTTCTTTGTCTGCCTGTTTATTTGTCTACTATTTCTTCCATTAAAATAATATCTACAACTTTTGTAAAAAGCAAATAAGGTTAATAAGCAAATCCCTACTATTAATACTGGTACAAATATAGCTCTAAGAATTCCTCCTCTAGTGGTTACAAACCAATTGCCAATAACAGAAACTCCTTTACCTAGATCTTCTAAAACCACAGGGGTCCCTAAAGATATTAATTAAGGTTTCAGGTGAAAAATGTCCTTTATGAATTCTAGAATGTTCTTACTCTCGCCTGGTATATATGAACAACAATGCTGAGCTTTCATCCTCTTGCAGACTCCACCTTTTTCTGCGAGTAAAATGTCTAATGCTAGGCAATTTTGTAAAACCATTGAACTAAGAGCCACTAGTTATGTATTAACCTACAAAGCTCCAGAAGTACCGGTTGCCAACTTGTCCACAACTGTTGAAAACTTTCTATTTTACTCATCATTTAAAATAACTCCCACTTGTGGTTTGATTGCTCCTAAAATGTCTCCAACTAATTGTGTTCCATCACCTATGCTTCGTGTGTGTCTGTGTGATGATGTCATTTTGAATGCATCTATACAATATACATGATACATTTTAGGAAACAGCAAAGCTAAATAGAAAATACCTTCCCAATCAGCTGGTAATTGAAAATAAGTAGCCTGTCCACAAACTAAAAAAAACCCTGGAATAACTGTTTCTTCTACTTGTCAAATTTGCCATGTGCCCCCCATAATTTCAAAAGTGTGTTCACAACTACCAATCTCCACAGGTCTATTTCTAATTTTTCTTCTTCTTTTATGAACACATATTTTTCCTTTTTGTTGCCTGTCTAATTTTAATTTTGGATAGATGATTTTCTTTCTAAATCATCTTTTTCTTTCTTCCAAACATTTTTCAAAATCTCCCTTTCTGTTTTAACTATGTGAAATGTTTGTACTCCTTCCCTCTAATGTCATAATGAGTACTTTCTCTAAGGGTCTCACTCAGCAGGTTAAATTGTTTGTTTATGCCATAACACTGTCTATGGGCATGGATTGTTTAAAATAATGCCAAGCTGTGTTAATTTCTTTTTCTTGTGGATGTAAATTCATGCTCTTCTGTACTGGAACTTATAAAAGAATCATGTTGTAATTTGAGTAATAATATTCAAAGTGTTCGCGCCTATACACTAAGCGAAGCAAAATACTACATGTAATTGCGTATGTTAAAGGTATGTGATGATAGGTCACTTCTTCTACAGCCAATGAAGGTAGGTGTGCACAGACGTAGCAATCCTTTTCATCTAGTGGTTGTGTGTATTCCTGAACTAACCTAGAATAAACATTTGTAGAGTAATCTTTCATGTAATTCATGAATAATGCCTTCAATTTTGTCTCATCTATTGTGTTTGCGGATGTTGCAGTTTCAGGTATAGACATAGAATTTTCTAGCTCATGTGGCAAATATAACCATATTAATATTGCTATGATCACTAACACTGCTACTAACAAATGTAATACTCAAAATGATCTTTCACCTAGCCCTATTTAAGAGACACATTTGTCTGTAGTCAGAATGTCAAGCAAAATTATAGCAAGAATAATTCAACAGTTTGTTTTCAGATTTTTTTAAAGCAGCTTCTCTGATTTTCTTTTTCAATTAGTTTTTTTCAATTTTATTTAAAACAATCTTTGTATAATCATCCCTATCCCTAACCTAGGGAAATCTTCTTTAAAACAAACATGTTTTCCAGTATTTTGCACTCTGTCATTTAATATTGTTTTTAAACTTTTGGTTCTTTTCAGAAATCTTTTTCAAGTAGCTTTGTCCCTATCTGTTTTTAGTGTGATGTCATGGGGGCTGAAACACTTCTGATCTCAGATGAAACAAGCCTTCCACTGGCACATTTAACACCTGATACTTGTGAAATTTGCACCATTGGAACCTGTGTCTGCATTGGCACTTGCTGAAGGGCATTTTCTGCACCTGCCTTGATTTCCTCTGTGCATTTGACCATTTCCGCTCATTCGATCTGGATTCAGCCTACACTCCCTCTTCCAATGCCCAATTTTATTTAAAAAATGACAAGGGGTTGTTTTCTTAAGTGTCGTAACATCTACACCAGAATTTGGAACAATCGGAACACCTCTACCTCTACCCTATGAAACACCTACTCCTCCTTGAACACCTTGATTCTGCAAACCAACACCTTGCATTCCAATCTGGTTTCCTGTAAATGATTGATTCTGAAAACCTTACTGGGAAAACCTTGTCTGGGCAAGCATAAATTTCTACTTGAGCTTTTTCTTTTTCTTATCTTGTTCGTCACTACAATATTTTGCATACCTCAGAATCTCATCTAACAGTTTTGTCTGTCAGCAAATCACACTCTGTTGTATGTGCATAGTGATCACTGGTCGCAACCCAAGAACATATTGCGACTCGAAAAAACCCATATCTCATGCATTGATTCTTTTGGCTCCTGTGAGGTTATTTTTATCTTTACACAATCAATATTTTCTGCAGGAGCTTTGCCTTTCAGAAATGTAATCACCTCATCGTATTTATTCATTACCACAGGAGATGGTGCATTAATGCGGGCATCTCTCGTTGTTTCTACATGGGGCCATTTTACACTTGGGCCACAAATCACTTGCCACTACAATATCAACAAAAGTTTTCAAATCAGTCCACAGCAATTCTGGGGTTTTACAAATCTGTCAACTTGTGTTTACCACTATACAGGTTTCTTTCTTAGTTTTGGAAAATTATTCATAAATGCTGCAAGATCGCCTCTACTCCAAGGTACATGAACATACCATCCAACTGGGCTTCTCCTTCATCTAAGGAACTTGTTGATGGCTTACTGTTTGCTTCAACTGCCTCTACATGTTTCTTTTTCTTTTCATTTTGCTTTGCCCATTTGCTCTCTAATTTCTCAAAATCACTCCATTTATGAATGCATTTTGCTAATTCAGTAATGTGTATTTGCATTCCTGAAGAACGCATTGTCTAAATAGCCTCATCATCAAAGTGTACCCTGAAACATTTCTGTAATGGGACACTTTTTGAAAGATCGACTTCATGTTTTCAGGCTAATTCAGTTTGTTTATCATGAATAGTTGCTGCACGTCTAGTAATTACTTTGCTCAAATATATCAGCTCTTTTTTTGGTACTGATTCACATGCTCAAAATCTAAACATCCTCTGATTAGTTCTTCTAGCTCTATTTTTAATCTCTGGACATTTAACGGTCTCGCCTTCTCTGTCTGCTGTGCAGTGGGAACCTGATTTTCTAGGTTTCCTGCATTTTAATTTTATGCCATTTCTTTAAACCATGGAGGAAAAATCCCATCTTCAAATAGATTAGTCTCACTGTGTGTTATTGGTGTTGTAAAGACAATTCTTCTCCTTTCTCTCAATAATTGAACTGTTTGCGGTGGTGTCCAGGCAACAATCCGTGAATTCTGCGATGTAGAGATAAACTCTGTCACAGGTGCTCCTCCAACGGCTCCTTGAACTACTGCAGTTGGTACAATATTAATCAGAGCAATTGTTGTGCGAATCTCTAATGGCTGAGCTGTTATAACCCTAGCCACAGGTGTTGGTACAGTTAAAATAGAAACAGCATTACCTGGAGGTATCACTGTAGAAAAATTCTCAACTCGGGCAGGCACAACATTAGATATAATAGGTTGTAAAATAGACTATGTCATCTGTAATGATATTTTGATCTGAATCGCATTCGGGTCAACAGAGGCAGTAGCCACTACCACATTAGATGTCGAAGTACCCTCAGTGTTTGTTACAGGGGCCACATAAGGTGGTGGATGCGCAGCTAACAATGCATCCAAAATGTCATCCCCTGAATCACTAGCAGTATCTGATTTCTTTGCAACTCCCTTATCATCGTTTCCCTGTGTTTTATTCTTTTTCAACGTCTCAGATTTTTCAGTTGTAATGGCTGGATACAGTCTAGTCCCCTCAACTATGGCTTTCCTCCATATCTGTTGTTCCTCATTCCATCGAGTATCTACATATTTACGCACTGCTCTCTTAGTTCTATTCTGGTATTTCTCTCTCTCCTTAACATGTGTTGTTTTCTCCCAAATATGTAATGCTTAATACTGTGTGGGTCTAGGTGATGGTTAAATCTCATATAGCTTTTCTCTCAATCTTTCAATGATTCTCAATTCAAATGTGCCATATACTGGAAAACTGAAAGGACCCTCATGTTCAGTGATCTTGCACCATTGACGAAGTCACAAACACGTATGCCACCCCATATTCGTTGTCATAGAATGTGCTTGTGTACCCTCGGGAGGTGCCTTTTCACCTTCCTTTACTGACATTGTTACATCACCTCTCACAAAACTCTTAAAACTTTTAAACCATTTTATTTTTGCAATTAATCAACAATAAGCGTTCAGCAATTTAATTAAAATCAGTATTTATGATTTTAAATTTCATATACGTCAAATTTCTTTTCTCCAATCCTGTTATAGCTTTAATACTTGAAGACTCGTTAAGCAATCTCAATGTGGCACTTGCACAAACATTTACCTATAACAGCGCTGCTCTCTGTGTCGTCATCAACGAATTGCAGCACAGCAATGCACCAACCAACCAATCTCAGTGCGCACACTATGATGAATGATCTCACTCCTTGCAGTGGTTCACCCTCCTTTACAATTTTTCTTGTGTACACAATTTTACAACTCGAAGCGAATGTAAATACGCAATCTTTGTCTGCTCCTCTAAAGAAAACATAAACAATTCAACAATCGGAATATTAAGGTTTTTAACCCTCTGACCTTCTCACACAGAAAGTTTTTTTGCACACATAAATGAAATCTCGACCAGCGGAAATCACCCTACTCAATGTAGCTTCACCTTTTGTGCAATATATGTTCTGCCAACACCAATCAATATTAGTACATTCACAACCATTTTTTATAATCCCTATCTCAATTGTGCAGTCGATGGTACCTCACGACCTACACCACAAATCTTTAACAGACAAAAAAAAACATAAATCAACTCTCATTTATCTATCTCGGGATCTCAGACTACTTCAGAGTCTGATAACCTCTTCAACTGCTTCACAATAAGCACATAAATATCACCCATTCATTAAACATTCTTCATCAACACGTGACAATATCAACAACAAAATAACTACAACTGTGATGCATAATGCTATTAATACTCATGCATTCAATACTGCAACCGCCATCGAAATCGCACCTTGTCAGTCTTCAAATTCTGGGTTTTGGGTTATGGGACTATGGTTCAACAATGAGAGGTGGTTATGAGTTAAAGGGTGTTAATATCAAATCTTTTAGCAATTCATCTTTATTTAAAAGTCAGAAGTTAATTCTTAATAATCTTGATCATCAAATATAAGCAGATATCAACAATCAATAATATTTGTAATAAAATGCATTAAGCATGTTCCATAAAGGGAAGAAGATCCCTAATCTAGGAATAGGAAGAAAAGGTGTCAGTCAGGACCTATTAAGAGTTCCAGATCGAGAGAGAGTGAGAATAAAGCATAAAGTTTTGCATAAAAAATCAACTCAATAAATCAAGAATCAATCAAATAAGAACTTCTCGTTGAGAGGGGTCCAAGAAATTCAGTAGAGTCTCAAAAAACTGTGGAATATGGGATGGCATAAGGGCCTGTGGTAGTAATGGCTAGAAGTCTCTACAAAACATTCTGCAAAATGGTCTGGGTAAAAATGTCTACGCCCGCTCTAGGAACACGCAATATTATAGACAACACATTTTACATAGCTGCCAAGGTTTCAGATTGCTATGTGTGCCATTTTCATAATTTCAGTGTAAATATGAGTGACATTTCAGAGACCATGAGTGACACTTTCTTGCTTTCTTGCTAGAGAATTCAAGCATTTGCAGCATGTCTGTTAAGCTGCAGTGTACTAGACCATAGTGTGAGACTGCACAGCGAGCCCAATAACGGACACCCAGTGCACTCTGTCCGTGAATAAAGTGAACAATGTGCATGATGTGGGCAATTTAATTAAATGCAGATCATGTGTGGTGGTGCGGCATAAGTAGAAGTGTCAGTGAGGCTGAGCACATTTTGGAAGCACTTGCATAGCTGCCAAGGTTTCAGATTGATATGTGTGACATCTGAATTAATTAACCTCTGCCTGTGTTCTGCATCACAATGCCCCCCCCCCATTTGAATAATGACGTACTGGGTCTCTGTAGCCAGTACTTTCAAGTACCCTGTACCCTTGAGACCGGTATGGATCCAGATGTTGGCAGTTTCTCACTGCTAGTTCCCCTTTCATCTGTGACCTGGCTGAGGAGGAGGCCTGCCTGGTGTTGACCCGTTGTATTTGCCTGAAATGCCAGTTAGTGGACCGAACAAATCCCACACAGTGAGGAGGACCAGTCTGCTGGCCTTGTGGGACTGTGGAGTTTCCTCAGTAACTGGGACTAGCAGTGCTGCTGGGAGACTGGCTCAGCGGCCCTAAGGGCAGTCAACAGCGCAAATGATCAGACTGGAGTAGTGAGTCTGGCACACAGGCACACACCTACAGCCAGCCTGTACTCCTGGGGACAAAATCAGGAATCACATTTTTCCTGCAAAATGCAACTCTTAATTTGGTTGCTAACTTCCAGACCTGGTTGCAGCCAGAATTACTTTGAATTAAGACCTACATTACAACAACATCTTTAATTATTTTATAACTCAAAGCCATTTTGCAGAGACCTATCCCATAAGCTTTGAGCTGGCAAATATATACCGGAATTTTTTGCAAGAAACAATACCACACACTTACTTAATTTTGCAGCAAGGTCGGTCGGTAAGAGCAGCTGCCATTCCATACACGGGCCGGATGGCCTGGCTCGTCTCTGTGCCTGGTGGTCAGCCACCGCCTATGAGGCTCACTCAGCTCAGCTACTAGCTGCAGTCCTCTGGACAGCTGATTTGCAAGTGATTACCCACCACTCCACCGGAGTGAGCCACGTGTTTCAGCCACCGCCCACAAGAGCCCGCCGCCCTGCCTGGGCCTGGCTGTGGCAGCATTGCGGGATTCATCACTACCATGGTGAGCTGAGCTCATGGTTGCTGGAACCACTGCAGCAAAAAGAAACTGATTTCAACTGCTGCACCACCTACCTGCCTATAACTGTGAGTCTCACAAACCCACACTCCTGATCAGTATGCCGCTCTGTGATTGAATTCATAGTGGTAACATTGTTGCACTTGAACTCAGCCAGTCCCCAAGCCTGTAGCAGCACAGTGCATGCTGCCTGCCACTCTAGCTCTTACCAAATCATGTTTTAGCACTATTTAGCTAGCCCTCTCCAGGCCACTTGACAGCTGAGCTGACAGATCTATATGCGTGCCAAAGCATTTCAATGCAGTGATACGGACCACCACAATGAAATGCCTCAGTGTAACGCATGATGCATGGCACCTGGCATGACTGGTTTTATAAATGTTGCTGTTTGTGGTTTCTTTTTTCTTCAGCCAGCCAATCATCTCTCAATGCTCTCATGGGAACAGAATCACTCCTTGTCTTCGCACAGGAATAAAATAGTCTACAGACAGCAATGTTAAGTGAACTGTGGTTGGCCCTGATGGTTTCTTGAGCAGCGGAATGACGGTGGTATGTTTTCAAGTGTCTGGGAAGGTGACCGAGTCGATGGAGGCATTGAGGATGGGTGTTAGTGCTTCTCTGATTGGTAGACTTCCTTTAGTGAAGAGGTGGTAGGGGCAAGGGTCATATGGAGTACCAAGAGAATGATTTTCTTGGTAGCAACCATTTCGACTGTGATGACGGCAGGCCACAAGGTCAGGGTTTGTTCATCGGCCATGATGTGAAGTTGAGTTGCGGCAGTGACGGGATCCAGTTGAGGGTCGAAGTTGAGGTATATGGAGGGGACAGGGCCGGACTGGCTACCGGGCGTTTAGGCATGCTGCCAAGCTGGGGGCTGATTTCGTTGATGGGGACCTGCGAGTGCTGAACGAAATTCGTTTTGCTTTGTTTATTTCGTAGCACACGCAGGTCTCCTACACCGATATTAGCCCCCACCGCAGTGACATCAGCCCCCAGCTCGGCAGCATGCCAAAACGCCCAGTAGCCAGTCCGGACCTGGGAGGGGATTTTGATACAGAAGAATTCCAAGAGCTTGTTGGAAAGGTCTTGTGATGGGGGATGTTGCTTTAGGTGACAGGAAGCACGGTGTAATCTTTCATAATAGTGTTGGAGCGGCAATCAGTTTCAATTTAAATCTCGGTTTACCATCATCCGGGCTAATTCCTGCTGTCACTGAGGCAATGGATCTTTGCTTTTGTTTTAGAAGAGATGACAAGCTGTACATCATATAAATTATATTCACAACTTCTAATCTATTCTCAGTCAATAATGAGAGTTGGCTATGTGTTAAAGAGTTTTATTAATCCAATCTTTTAGTAATTTATCTTTATTTAAGAGTCACAAGTTAATTCTTAATAATCTCGATCATCAAATATGAACAGAAATCAATAATCAACATAAGTCAATTAAATATTTGTAATAAAATGCATTAAGCACGTTCCATAAAGTAAAGAAAATCCCTATTCTAGGAAGGGGAAGAAATGGTGTCAGTCAGAACTCGTAAAGAGTTCCAGTTTGAGAGAGAGTGAAAATAAAGCATAAAGCTTTATCAGCAAAAATCAACTCAACAAATCAAGAATCAATCGAAGCATAAAGAGAGGTTCAAGGAGCTCAGTAGAGTCTCAAAGCAGTGTGGACTGAGGAATGGCATAAGTGTCTGTGGTAGTAATGGCTAAAAGTCCCTGCAAAAAGTCTGCAAAAATGTTTGGGTGAAAAATGTCTGGGTCTGCTCTAGGAACACGCACTATTATAGGCAACACATTTTAACAATTTGTAGTTTGTGGTTTCTTCTCTCTTCAGCCAGCCAATCAGCTCTCAATGCTCTCATGGGAACAGTATCACTCCTTGTCTTCTCACAGGAATAAAATAGTCCACAGACAGCAATGTTGAGTGAAACATTTCTTATCAAATATAATATAGATTCTCCTAGACTTTCACATCATTCTTTGCCTTTAGAAATGCTGCATCTTCATATGTGAAGTACGAGTAAATATGGCTGCCTACTACAATTTTTTTATTTAAACGCATTTTTATTTTTCATGAAAGCTTACACGTTAATTCTGCACATTATAATAAACTGTATTATTTTCTCAATATTATTGAAACTCTTCCTCAGTAGCAAAGATTTGCTTATTTCTGTTAGTGCTGGTGTTGATGCGATCTGCAGTAGGGTGTACTCACAGTCTAGTTTTTAGGGAGGTGGGAGGGCGGTCAAGGGTCCACTAAAAATGTGGTTGGAGGCTAAGGTACACCACTGGAGGTTTATGTTTTCATAAAAGGCAACACCAAATGGTCTGATTACCTTTTTTGAGACAAAGAACAGAACCTCCCCTTGCTAGTTCCTCATTGTACCTTTGGCTTTAGGCTGAAGAGAGTGGTGTGATCCTCCCAGTAGTCCCTTGGCATTCAGGTGCACATCTGTTGCATAGGAGGTGAAATGAGGAATATGTCTGCCTGATAGGGGCAGATGTGTTGGTGTGCCTCTGATCCCACTTTTTGCAGTCTGGGAGGTCTGCCAATGTATAATCTACTGTCAGTTTACCTATGAACTACAATCACACCCGATGCACTATCTCTGCTTTTCAGGACATTCTGTGATTATATCTATGGTTATGAATAGCTTTGCTTACTGTTTCAAGATGTACTTGCCTGGAATTCCATTCACGGTACACTCACTAGAACTGTCACAGATGCGGTAGTGTGATTTTACAAAGACGAGTATGATGAGGCAATGGTGGGCACTGCAATGGTAGCTAGTGAGTGGCGGGATTTGGGTGCTGCCGTTTGCGTATGGATGTGCATGGTAGCGCTCCATACAAACTAGGTTCAAACTCCTAGTGAAAATCTATTCAGCTAGCAGTGGTTCCACAAGCTTGATTGGAGCCAATGTTTTAGTGGTTAAGGCTGGATAAAAGAGAAATGTGGTGGAACTGAGAGCAGACCGTTTTGTATTCTGTGACACCGTCTTTTGGCCATGCTAAAAAAAACAACTTTGCGCCGCAATACTGAATCTTTGAGCAATTTAGACAAATGTAGTATGGCCAGTGTCCGGCCGTTTTCTCTAGCTGCAGCTGCTGTGTCTTTATATCATGTGCATCCTCAAGGGGTGCTAATGTGCTGGCAACAGGTTGCAAATGCAGAAATGTGATTCGGTCAGTAGTTTGGGGGCAAAGAGGACAAGTCAGTAATAGGGATATTCACCCTCAAAGTAGCTCGACAAGGTGAAGAGGGACCTTTCACCTCCGTGGGCTCAGTGTCACTGCACCTGCTGCACTGTGGGACTTTGGATGAAGTTGCACCCTGCTCCCTTCCCTTTGAAATAGAATTTCTCCAGGTAGGAGCTTTTCCCACTAAAACCAATGCATCAGCTGGATCTCATGCAACAGCTATCTGGCTTTGAGAGGACTTCAGCAGATACCGCCTGCAACCTTTCCCTGCTGCTGGATTTTGACTTACATTTCAGAGACTAAGTCAAAAGGTAAAATCTTAGACCAGGTCAATCCTCTTGGTGTATCTGACCTGCACTCTATCTCTGTCAGCCAAACATTACACCTAGGTACCGGTCAACTGCCAACAATGACTACTAAGTGACGCTTTTTGTTTTTGCTGCGCTATTTACTTTAAATATTCAAAAAATCATATCTCTGGTTCCCTTTTTGGGATTTTTTGTCATTTTGGTGCCATTTTACTCATTGCTATTTTCTAAATTGGCTTTGGAATTGCTATTGTGTTTTAGTTTGACTTTTTATCAGTTTTTTTACTGCTAAATAGTTTACATGTTTTACTAAATTAAGCCTGTCTGCTCTGTACCATTGGTAAGTGAAGGGTGTGGAACGGTTGGCTTGAGCGCGGATTTAAAGGATTGAAGCTGAGTTTTCCCATGACACATTTTTGGTCTTATTCCTTGTGGTGGACTCCTCCTTTTCTTACAGCAGCTCCATATAAATTAAGCTTTAGGAAACTATATAAACATATGTAAATATTCTAATTCAATGAAAAATCAATAAAACGTAAGTCTAATAGCCACCAACAGAGATCTTAATAAATACCTTTTATTCATTTAAAAGATAAAATGTCACATTGGTCTGAAGTCTTATGTGTGTACGGTGCTTGTATATCATGTACAAAAGACATGCCTAAGCAAAAGTAAGGAACTGAGGCTATGTTGCTCCTGGTTTTAAAATGTTAACAATAGTTTGTCACTTGCACTTTTAATAAAAACAATATCGGAAGGTACATAACAGCTTGGCCTTAACAGAGATGTTACTGGGATAAAGAGTCAGGGCTTTAATAATTGTTTGGTGGAGAGGGAGTGACAATGCGCTAAAATGCGGCAGATTTCTACCAACCTTCGACATCAATGCACTTGTAATAGGGCAGACAGGGCTTCTTTTGATGGATTTCCAGCATCCGCTAAATTCTAAGGGGCAGATTTACAAGCCCCTTGCGACAACTTTACGCCGCCGTTGCGTAACTTCTGTGACGCAGCGGCGTCGTAATCAATGCGCCACGTTGCGACATATTTACAACGTGACGCATCTAGGGAGATGCGTCATGTTGTAAAGCCCTGTGCTACTTTATACCTGCGTCAGGTATAATGTATGCAGGGTGGGCGTTCCCACGCAGGAAAGCCTCGTAAAAGTGACGCAGTGAAATCTACAAGATTTCACTGAGTCACTTTTACAACGCCACTGCGTCAAAACCTTGCGCCTGCTTGAAGCAGGCGCAAGGAGTGACGCAGCATGTTAGGAATAGGCATTCCTAACCCTTGTTGGAGTTGTGTCGTACTTGCGACACGGCTCCAGCAATGCGCTGCCCTTACGCCAAACAGATGCGTCACGCATCTGTCTAGCCTTGCGCCACGGTGCACCGCATTATAAATGCGGGCATCCATGGTGGCTCAAGGGTTTTTTTACGTGTCGCAAATGAACTGGCGCATCCCTGCTAATATGTAGGGATGCACCAGTTCTTGTAAATCTGCCCCTAAATATGCCTCTCAATGTAGATGAAGCCATCTGCAGACTTTGAATAAAGTTCTAAAAGGACAGCACAGTTATGCACCAGTTTAAAGGTTTGATAAGAAATAATGGTTAAAACATGACAACATTTTGGGCCAGGTTCATTTTATGGTTCAATTTTGTGACTTTTGTAGTTAGAAATGTGAAAAGATGAATGTACTGTATGTCGGATTTTCACCTTCACCAGTGAACTGACACAGTTGGGGAGAATTTAAATTGGATGTTAATATAGAGAAACTCGTCCATCAGTATAGCTTCGAAAACGGAGAAAGGCTGCTAGAGTGCATTGGTACATTATTAGTTTATACTTCTCTGCAATATCAATAATAGGAAATATTTAAGATATTTTGTTTGCCAACTGGGGGCAAAGAAAATGGTGTATACAGTGATCGCTCTGCTTGACACAGCAAGTCCCGTAGACCATTTCGTATGTACTTTTTTTTTTTTTAAACTCCAAGCATGTAAAAAGAAATACTACTCTGTCCCTCACCTCGTCTTTCTTCTCACTCATGAATTGACCATGTAGGCTGCTTTGTCACATTATATAAAAGATTCTAACTTCTCCTTTCACCTTTTTTATTTGAAAAATACCTGTCTTTTTAATTGAATAGCATTCTTGATAGTTTGTGTGTGTTGGATGTTAGTATCCCATAACGTTAAACATTGCTTGGATCTTTAGCCAATTCCCGCTTTAGAGAAAAGGACTTTCTCCGAAGAGCTTTAAAGCAAAATGTCAAAAAATTGATTTATGGCTTCTCTTCAAAGCATATTTTTTGATAATAATATGATCACTGACTTGGCTGGTCCAACCTATCTTTATAACCCGACAATTGCAATGTTATAGTCAACTGCTGTGCAGAGAAATTTTCCACGTTTAAATTCTAATCTTCTCTCAGTGAATGAGTTGATCTTTTCAACTGATGGTGTTTGGTCTCTCAGCTGCTATCAAAACTATCTCGAGTAATTGGAAGCAGCAGGAGTGCGAAAAGCTGAAAGTTGGATGTGGCCGCGGCAGAAAAATCTGTTCATCCGTCTGTGAAGCTGCTCACGTCTCCCAGCCTGTGGGGAGGAGTATCTTTTATCAGAAATTACACCTGAATAGCTAGCCTTAGATTCCCAACGGCTTTTAATAATTCATAATTTTCATTGTATTTGCATGTTTGACTTTACAGTCTGCCTTGAATATAGAATGACACAGACGTAAGCAACATGTACTGAGGTAATTCAAGGAAACTGAAACACAGATTGCCAGGATAAATTCCTTTCATAGTCGAACGTTGCTGAAAGCACTGCCAAATTACAATGTGATCTATCATTTTTGGGATGTATCTAATATAACGTAGAATGGGCTTAGGTTTGCCCCACTGCTCGTGTTTGGGTGGCCTTCTTGTCTAGCTCATGCCCCACTTCCTGCTCTTTATTTGATGGCTTTCAGGGCCGGACTGGCTACCAGGCGTTTAGGCATGCTGCCGAGCTGGGGGCTGATTTCGTTGATGGGGACCTGCGAGTGCTGAACGAAATTCGTTTTGCTTTGTTTATTTCGTAGCACACACAGGTCTCCTACACCGATATTAGCCCCCACCGCAGTGACATCAGCCCCCAGCTCGGCAGCATGCCAAAACGCCCGGTAGCCAGTCCGGCCCTGATGGCTTTCCTCCCAAGTCTCGTGTTTGTTCTACCTTTGAAGCATTTCCTATTTATATTTGCTTTCAATTGCCTAAGACTAAGTAGTATTCCTCGACCGCTGACATCTCTTTTTTCTCTATTTTTCATTTCTTCTTTAGGACCCCGTGGGAGTCCATGCCCTGCTCTCAGGGCCGGACTGGCTACCGGGCGTTTTGGCATGCTGCCGAGCTGGGGGCTGATGTCACTGCGGTGGGGGCTAATTTCGTTGATGGAGACCTGCGTGTGCTACGAAATAAACAAAGCAAAACGAATTTCGTTCAGCACACGCAGGTCCCCATCAACGAAATCAGCCCCCAGCTCGGCAGCATGCCTAAACACCCGGTAGCCAGTCCGGCCCTGCCTGCTCTTTCCTCTGGCTTTCTATTTACAAAGAGCGTACTCATGCATTTTACCTCTCTGTAAGAGTAGGTGTTTTAAATAGTTTGGAACTAAAATAGCGTAATTAAGCAGTGTCTATTGCCGTTAAGTTCAGATGCCATTATTATAGGTTTCAGACTTTGTGACTTCAAAAACCGCAATAAGGGCTTCTTAACTCCTAAGGGCATATTTACAAATATGTTTGCAACGCAGCTCAGCAAGAAAAGGTGCTTCACTGCATTGCCTCGCCTGCACAGAGCAGAACTGCACCATATCTTCAATGAAATGGTGCAGTTCAACTCTCTCCATGTGCTGGCACACTTTGTACTGCTTAGAGCCAACACAGGCATCCCTAAGCCATAGTGCAAAGTTTGTCTGCATTGTGGTCGGGATAGTTTTGTGTAGGAAAAATTCCCTTCCTGCGCAAACCTATCCTTTGAGGCTATTTCCTCTTTGTATGTGTGCTGCAGAATAGAGCACACATGCAAAGATGGAGAAATAAAGATATTTTTCCTCATTACACCCACCACAGGCAAGTTCACCATTTTGATACAAACCCATGTCTACATCTCTTTGTGTATACGAGTTTGCCTCAAAATCCATGGATGGATGTACAGGACTGCCCATGCACCACCCATGGTACGCCTGCCTGACGGAAAGTAAAGGAAGGCAGTGCAATGAACTACATTGTGTTACTTTTTCTTACAAAGCCATACAAATCGAAATTGCATTAGATTGTAAAATGACAATAAGGATTTTGTTTCAAGACTGCCTCAAAAAAGTGATGCAGCCCTGATGGAAAATATTTTTAAATATGGGTCCAGCTTTTTTCCCCCCTGCAGGTGCAGCTTCTCTTTCCTCTTCTTGGCTGGTGGTTCTCTGTGAAGCAAAACAAAAAAAAGTAACCTAGCAAGTGTGTGTGAACGGGAATAAAATGAGAAAGATTTTTCTTTTTCTTTCCTATAATGAGGCTTTCTGTATGTTATTCTCTTCCTCTCTCTCTAGTGCTTCACTCATGATTCACAATACTGTTGCGGTCATTAAACGAACAAAAAATATTATAACCAGCAAGACAGCCAAGGCACTCTTCACTGTGTCTCTCGACCTCTTTTTACCCACTTATAAGTTCCTTCACCCATATTCTTGGGTTGACATCATCTGTCGTCATTCCCCCCCTTAGACCCAGCCAATAACCCGAAGAGAAAAGGGAACAAAAAACCCTCTCTGGCTATGGATTTACAGTGAGTTGACCCTCCACCCCCTCATCAAATCAGAATCTGAGCAGTATAGGCATCTCTCACTTAAGTCCTTTTACAGGCTTCCTCTTAGTGCTTTTCCCCATTTTCATGCCCCTACAAACTACCCTCCGTGGGCGAAGGACTCCCTCTTAAGCCTAACACCCACCTGGCAAGGCCACAGCCCTCCTGGACTGTGGCGGATATATGGGCTTCAAAGCAAAACCAAAGGGGATGATGGACGGAGTGTTGACATTACAAGCACTCACCCCCAGTCAACTGATATATGGGCTTCACCTGTCCCAGGAGGCGGCACCCACCACTCTTCAGTCCAGTCTTTGGCACGGTTCCGGACATTGTCAGATGTGATGTCAATTCCCTTCGTGCCCGTCTGCTTATTCCACTGCTCTCTGTCTCCAGTACAGTTTCTTGCCATGCCTGGTGCTCCGATGCCTCTCTTCCTCCTCTCTTCCTCCTCTCTTCCTCCTCAGTTTCTTCTTCTCTTACTCTTCCTCTGACTCCTCACCATGCATCCTTCTGGCCTGCCCCATGAAATGTCCTCTTATCAATCCTTGTTCTCTGTCTGTCCTTTCTCCCTCTCTCTTCAATGCTCTTTCTAGTCCTCCTTCTGTTTCTTCCTTTCTCCTACTTTGTCCTTTGTCTTCCAGGGTTCCTGGTAGAACTCCCTCCACGCCCGTTCTCCATGGGATCGCCCTATCAGGTAAGTGCCTCCATCACACTCACTCACTCATCTCGTCTTTGTCCCCACACCTTGCCTACCTCTGAGTGTCTGACAGGGTGCACTGCTGTGGTCACTTGCTGCCCTCCTCTTCCTCATGCCTCTGTCCAAGTATACAACATGGTTCGCTGTAGTCACTAAATATTTGCCCTCTGCCTCTCTCTCTCCTCCAAGCTGGCCTCTTCCTCCAGCTTTCTCTTCCTTCCCCAGCCGTCTCCTACTGCCCTTATTCCGTCACCCCTCTCCTGCCACCCCTCACCCGCCATCCCCTCTGCGCTGGCTATTGGCTTTGCCAACGCCAGTTACTTTTAAAATTTGTCAGCATTGGCAAAACTAAAGTAAACCAATTAAGATCTGTAAGCTACCTTGATTCTGAAATATGTGTAAAAAGTGAGGCTTGAAAGTGTGCAACTGAACTCTCGAAACAATGGGGTCCATTCCCAAGTCCTTTTCTATGTCAGTAAAACCTACTTAGATAAAAGTTTAACTTGATTCATAGATTGTGGAGATTGTTCATGCATCAATGGCACCTACTCCTGCAGGCATGTGTTAGGTAGCTATTGTAAATGTGGGCAAGTGGTGAAAATGTTTTTTTTACAAGAGTGTCATGTCAGTTTGAGAAATGTATAATTTCGTGAGTATTCTCAAACATTGGCAATGCCTTTTCTCAAAATGTTTGTTTGCACTTCGAAATTTACAGCTACAACGAAGTAGGCCTAAGTGTAAGGAAGCAAAAACAGCCAGAAAGAAAAATAACCTCCACTTTGAACCATCCATTAGTGGCTGTGAGCAGGCAAAGTGAATGTGTGAGACCGCCTTAGAAGATTTACTTAAACCCTTACTTCGTCCATCTATATCACCCTTTTATCTATGTACACATGAATAGTTTCCCCCTGCACATCCAATCACCCACTCACCAGTCAGTCTTTTATACTTTCTTCATAACATCCACTTTCCATCCACTCTTCATCTACCCTTTCACCTTTCCATCTACACATACATCCATCTTACACCTATGCTTTCATCCTACTCTACCATCGATAGTTTCAACCTTCCATCTATCCTTTCACCCATCAATCCCTTAAGCCTCCCATTATCCTTTTAACAATCCTTCTCTCTAGTTTTCCACCTTTCTATCCATCCTTTCCTATATCAATCTTTTCATCCTTCCATTATGTCTTTCACCCATCTATCTTTTCACCCTTTCACCCTTCAATTATCATATTTTTACCTTTTCTGCATTTTCTGTAACTCGGGTGTTTTCCTTTTCTCATCTCATTACATTTTTGCTTTCACCTTTTGCTTCTCTGATCTCTTTTTCTATATGCCTTATCTGTTATTATTTCCTAATTTTCATCATGCTTCTTTTTAATTAATTTCTTTGTGTGACAGCACTTGGCCTATGTCCATCAGCTCTGCCAAATTTCAATACAGTTCTTTATGACCCTTTGTCTGCATGCATGCAGCCAGAAGACAGAAGATGCCCATAAATATTGCTTGGATCGCTTGGTGGGACCCAAGCATTCGTGGGATAAGGTCCAATGTCCAATGCTGTAGCTTTTGCTCACAAAATCACTGCCTAATTGTGTATGTGTGTATTAAGTTTTTGTTGTTTGATTAATTAAAATCATTGCAATAGATTAAAAATTATAGAATTCGTACGAGCACACATAACTTTTGCTTAACCCCAGAGTGCATAGAAACGACCCAGATAAGAGTGCAAAAGTTTAAAGTGAAATAAGTTCAAGGATTCTTAATAAAAAAAAAAAACATTAATTAGTCCCGGAAGTATAAGACCATTTATTGGGCCCAAGCAGTATATTGATCTCCTCACGTGCAGGGCAAAATATAGACATCTTAATTAGTTTAGTTGAGAGTTTAGCAGCGTTTTGCCTTTGTCTACAGCCATGAACAATTTATTGAACTGACAGCTGAGTTGATATCCTAGGTTGGAGCTTTAAGACTCTAAGCACTATATTTTTAACTATTCTTTACAAATTCATTACCCCAGTTCTACCTATTGGATTTTTGTTGTTTTGGTCTCGCTTTACTCATACAACTATTGTCTATTTTGCTAACCCTGTGTGGGGTCTTTTTGTGGTATTTTCATTGTGTGACAGTGTATTGTCTTGCACAAATACTTTACATATTGCCTCTTCAGATGAGCCTGACTGCTCTGTGCCAAGCTTGAAGAAGGTGAGCACGGGTTATTTTTAGTGTGTATCTGACTTACCCTGACTAGAGAGGTGGTCCTTACTTGGACAGGGTGCATACCTCTGCCAACTAGAGACCCCATTTCTGACATTGGTGATCAGCGATGTGGATTTGACTTGTGTTTGTACCTCTTTGTTAACTACTACTCTAATCAAAAGACCAATTCAAGCCCTTTTTAATTGCTAGAAGCAGTAGCAGTTCCCAGAATAGGGGGCAGTGTCTCCTCAAAGAACCTGTCCCCAGAGGAGCTGACAGACAGGAGGGAGGAAAGAAAGCTCAAGCAAGAGTTTGCTAAGTTAGAGCAGGAGCAGAAACTTGCCCAACTGGAGAAAGAGCAGGCTCTGGCTGAGAGAAAACAAGTGTTGAAAGAGAAGAGGCTGAACATGGAGGAAAGGAAGATGGCCCTTGAACTGAGCCTCAGAGAGCTGGACATTAGAGCCCTACTAGTGGGGTCCAGCAGCAGTAATAGTGGCAGCATACCTGCAGGGCCAATAGTGAGACAATGATCCGTATACCCAAAGACTTGGTGCCCAGTTATGTGGTAGGGATTACATAGATATGTGGTTCACAGCCTATGAAGTGGTTCTGAGAGTGCACAGGGTCACAGAGGAGTCATGGGGTGGTAATATGGAGGTACGTGCCCACAGTGGGGAGAGACACACTTCTTATGCTCCAGCAGTGTGTACAATCAGTCCTATAATTGTTCATTCAGTTATGGGCAAACAACCCACTAATTGTGAGGAAATTCCATTTTGATTTGCCCAAAAAAATCAACCAAATTGAAGCTGTGTTCCCCCTTACTGGACCAAAACTGTGGGTAAGCACAGAATGTTGACTATGTGCTTACTGAATGGGATGATTCCTCCTATTGGAGACTGCAACACCTGGTGAACAGTTTGTGCCACTTTCTAGACTATCTGTCACGGCACTCCCACGATGTCCATCTTGTCAGACATACTCAAACAGGCAAAAGAACAAACACTGGGCAGCTGCCATTGAAACTAATGGGAAACTTTCCTGTAGTATCTGCAATGATTCTCTCTAACGTTAAAGGTGAAGCAACTTCTCTGGCTATACGCTAGCAGCTCACAGCAGTTGCACAAGCCGACCATGAAGTGAGTGCCTATAATTGTTGCTTATGTTTATACATCCTTAGGGTGCAATCATTTGGGAACCAGACCTATCAAACCACCAGTTGACAAGCCTAGTACAGACAAGGATACCAAGCAAACCTGTGAATTTGTTAAAAAACAATGAGATAAATTTAAACAACCTCACAAAGGTAAACCTCACAGAGGTTCTCTACCCCCGGAATCTGCTGATAGACGGTACGATTTTCGTGATCGCACTAAAACCAAAACTCCAGACAGGTATCAATTTCCTGATACACGTTCTCCTTGTTCCTTTCAGGAATCTTCTGATCAGCAGTACGACAGAGGAGAGCAATCTGAATGCAGACAAGAAGAGTACGTGAAGCCCCTTTTCTGTAAAAGAAAGTTGCGGCTATAACCGCTAAATATGCCACAGACATTGAGAGCCCTCCTCCTGAACAGGAGTTGGGCGGTGACTCTCCTCGACAGCGCGGCAGAAGTCACCATAGTGTGCCAGAATCTTCAGCACTTTCTGGTAGCGAGAGCAACTGATACTTTTATTGCAGTTGAGAATCCAGTTAGGTGCCTAGCCCTTCCTGATAGATTATAACATCTAGATATACAGCGCATACAAACGGGATGAGAAAGCAACTATTAGAAAAGTACTCTCCCAATTGGAATACAAGGGGATAATTGAATCCTGTGTCTCTCAGATGAATAATCCTCTTTTTCCTGTTTTGAAACTGGATCATTCTTATCGCATAGTCTTAGACCATTGACATTTGAACAGTCATACACATACTTTTGCAGTACAAAACACACATAGTGTTGCACTAATTAATAATATAGTCCGTAAAAATACAGAACCACTTTGGATATATCCAAAGGTGTTTTAGCCACAATCTAGTGCTTGAAAGCAGAGATTGGACAGCTTTCGTTCAAATGAGATACGGAAGGCTCCCATGGGCTATAAGAATAGCCCAGGACTGTTTGCTGCACATATTATATCAATTCTACACGACATTGACACAGACGTATTGTCCTATGTAAATGATATCTACCCTATGGACAATTAATTAAATCCATACTGGGCCGGAGTATTATATTCCGATTTGCTGAACTTGGCTATAAGTTCAACTTCAAAAAGTCTAATATAGCTTTTATTAGTGTCCTTTTTAGGATATGAACTTACACATGAGGGAAAGAGCCTTGCACCTCATTTTTTGGAGAAGTGTGCACAGTTGCAACCTCCAAATACATTAAAGAAATTACAGTCCCTGCTAGGATTTCTTAAATTTGGTAGAACATGCAAACCAGATTATGCACAACACATTCAACCACTTTATGCATTAATCCATCCTGATTATTACACTTCATGTTGGACATCAGAACACACAGATACACTCAGATCTTTGCAATTTGACTTACTTGCTACACAACACTTACATACATGTGTAAATACCACAAACCTAGCCATCCGGATTTTACCGGGTGCAATTGGATCACTTTTAGTGAGGGTGAAACAGTGCCAATTACATATAAATTGCATTTATGTTCCAGTGCAGAAATGCATTTTGCTTCCACCGAAAAAATACTGACTGCAGTGCGGAAGGCTATCCTTAAAGAACGGCCGCTTGCACAAGTGAAACGCATCATTGTTGTTACTCCCGTGCCAGCCCTTAGAGGCTGTCACAAAAGCTTGTCATGTAGTTCCTACCAATCCGTAGAACCTGTGCATTGTTCGGACAACATAAACTAAGGGCTTGGTGTCAAGACTGATTCCGGACACCCTAGCAGGATATGTTTGCCTATAGACCAGCTAGCTCACAGTGCCACTTTAAGCCCCCTAACCTAACAGGGATCGAATAGTTTCTGGCAACCACTGAACATGAAAACACTGACCCCTCAGGGATCGTGGAAACAGTATAGAATTTTTTGCTCAGTCACTCCTGCTCACTTATTGTCAGAGAAATATTTAGAGAATACACAGTGGGACATTTTCAATAATATTTATGAAACCAACGTTATTCTGCATAAAATACGTGTGCTGCAATGATTAATAAACAGAAGCAGACAAACGTGATTACAAGCACCAAAAGTGTAAATAGTAGATAGAGTTCTACCATGGTGCTAAAACAATGTCTATATGCAGGCATATAAAACAAGGCAGTAATAGAGCGTACTCCTACTGAGCGAACCCTACTCTAAGTGTACCTAGAGTGTGTGTAGGTGTAGAGCCAAGAATCCCTCCAAGGGATGATCAAACCCCATTATCTGATGGGAGAGAATGAAGGACCCCATCTTGGTCACAAACTGGACACCCCTCATGAGATTTCAGACCGATGCATGGGGATTCCTCAGCATACAAGGACACTCAGTGTCAGCGGGAGTATCTACTCCACCAATCTATCGGAATGCTCAACTTTTATAATAGAAAGCAGCCTTGCGATGTACGCATAGATTAGTGATGTTATGGATACATAGACAGCCCTGTCGCCCCGTGGATGAAGATAGTGATGACATTTGTAGGTAGTGTGAAACGAGATCTTGTGCATAATGTTCTGGGTGTTGTGATAATGTTGTGCGAAGCTAGATGTAAAAACCAGTTTAGTTTCAGAGAAACAAATCCAACATTGTGGTGCGTGCAAATGTGTGCAAAAGGGCACAGCTGAAAATGTTATTTGTGAGGACAATGTAAGAAATAAGCTGCTTCTCTACAGGGGACTAACTCGGGAATATAACAAGAAAGAGTTCCAAACACTAAAGCCCTTCATCCTAGATGTATACAATGGGCAACATCCTTAACAGCTCGTCCTTAAGACCTCGTCACTTTTCCTATTGTTGTGAACATGCTGGCAAAGAGGTCTTCTCTACTGGAAAAGAATGTGACTCTTCTGTCGGGCACTCACTCATTTGCAAACACGTGACCGACCATGGTGCATGTAATGCTTCGGTAGCAAATTTAGCCTGTTTTCTAAAAGGAATACCAGCTTCTGCAATGCTTCCACTTATTACTGTACTTTCAAATGGAAGTTATTTAATGCTAAGCGATCAAGATGGTTGTGGATTCCGAGCTCGGATCCCATACATTTTGTCAGTTTCTCAAGCCATCACATGTTTTAATAACGTCCTGCTCCCTCCACGCAAGGAACTTTGGATAGCCTGTTATGGCCTTCCATTCCAACTTTGAAGGCAGATTTTAAAAAGCTAAGCAGCCTCAAAGCAGTATTGTTTCAAAAAGAAGTAGCACTAACATCTGTATGAGAAACTTTCGAATTACAAGTTGCAAGGACATCTAGTGAGATACAGCCCTTGTTAAACACAAACCTCCCACTATATTTTGGCAAATTAGTTAATCGCATTTTTAACACCTCTAATACTGCTGGCCTTGCGCATTTCTTTAAAATCATAAGTTCCAGTCTGATCAGTTCATTCCAAACTATCTTTGGAGTAATATCGGCTTTTATTCATTCCCTTTTTTGTAGTGTGTTTGAAGGATTCCCGCTGCTATTCCTCATTTGCGACATTTTGATCCTAATTTTGCACCTCCGCAATGGATCTTTCGTTTGCAAACCCACTGGAATTACCACTTCTCCAGCTGTGTTGTGAGTGTATACTTCGATTACTTTGAGATCTTGTTACTTCAGAATTGGACCTTGATTTGTCGTTAACATTCCGACCGGTCTGGTTTACCTGCGTGTTTCATTGCCTCTGGTGCCCTTTCAAATGGGCACTGGATATTTGCCTGTCTTTGCAGACGCCTGCTCCCATGGACATTGAACTGCTGATAAGTCCATTAGTGACCCATTTTCAGAGTTGTCGCTTGAGCCTGCAGCTTCTCCATAATGCAAGGTCTGAGCCACTCCTTCCAGAGGAGATGTGTGCATCAGCACATGCATCACTATATACTGGCTCTAATAACACAGATGCAGGTTGCCCGGCTGCTTTCTCAGCGTCAGCTGAGACCAAGGATCATGGCTGTTCTTTGGAACTTGTGAACTGGGTTATTGATCAATTGTCTTCTGCAGAGATGGAATCCTTTTTGGATTTCCTGGCCTTTGAATTTGTGAGTGACATCATGGATACCTCCGATGCACTTTAATTTGGTTATATTTTCTAAATTGGCATATTAGGTTTTATTATCATTATATTCTTTTTTATAACATGCACAGTAGAAAATCTTCGAATTAGCTTATCTAGTGACTGCACTCATATTTTTTAATTTGTCGTCGTGCTATTGTCTCGATCAAAGGGAGGGTGTTGTGTGTTCCCTTTGGAGCCCATTGTTGTTTTCCCTGTGTTAGCCTAACTGTGCAAATTATAGGCCACTTTTGCTTTGCACACATTACAACATATCATGCTTGTTTTTGTCATAGGTTGCACATGCTTTCATATTTTGTTCTTTTCCTGAGATTCAGTCAGAGCATCTCATGTAAGGTAAAACAACATTATTCTTTTTTATTCTCTGTGGTTGAACACTAGCATCTAGACACAACAGAGAACTCCAGCTACTGTTTTTGAACAAATAAATGTTTTCATATAACCTGGGACTTGTCGTTTTGAAAACACACAGAGAGAAGACATTCTCACAGAGCACAGGTCCCGAGATGAGAGGGCTGCACCAGCTGAGATGTAGAACAGCTACCTATGTATGCAAGGTATGGGGTTTGCCACTAATCCCCAAGATCTTTAATCTATCACTTTGCTTCTAAAGTGAGAGTATGCTTAGGCGGATCTGTCGGCTAAAGCTTTTTATTGTGTATGGTCTTTTAATTAGGCTGCTCACTTTGTAGACCTGCATATGTTTTCTAATTGTAGTACAGATATTACATACTAGAGCATTATAGTTTAAATAAATATTGTAAGCTTCCTTTGTGTCTCTTGTTTATTTATTGTGGACATGCATGAGTGAGAGAATAAAAGGTGATGACTTGCTACCACGATCACTGAGAGGGTCTAGAGTGTTGTGTTCTGGGGTTCCAAGTCACTTGTCTCTCTGGAAAGGTTAGGAGGGCAAGTGAGGCACTATTAGCTAGTCCGATTTGGGCCCATAGCAGATGATATAGTATGGTGACTCAGGCCCTACATACTGAGGTTTTGTGGTCCCAGACATAGTTCTGTTTCTGAGCAGAATACCTGCAACAGGGGGCCATACATGCTACACTGTGATGAAGGCCATCTTAGTCAGTAAGTTAGGACTGACCCCTGGGAAGTATAGGCAATGGTTCAGGGGCAGCCACAAGATCTCAACACAGACATGGCTAGATCTTTTGGATTATGCTAGCAAGGCACTGAAGGGCTAGATGAGGGGCAGCAAGTTAGATGATCATTCAGGGCTGTACAACTTGATTTTGAAGGAGCACATGCTTGATATTTGTTTTCCAGAGCTGTGCCAACACCTGGTTGATAGTAAGCATTCTGACCCAGAAAACTTGCTTAGGAGGCACACATATGGGTCAGCACCAGAGTGCCAAGGAAGGTAACTGGGAGGTACTCCCAAAAGGCTGGTCAGGGTTCCCATCAGAAGAAAGAGGGGGCGATAAAAAGAAGGAGTTCTCTCAAGGCCACCAAAACAATTCATAGGGAAAAGGGTCCCATTCCCAATCTGGCCACCAGAAGAAAAACTACCCTGATAAAAGACAGCAGCCCAGAACTCCCAGGTGCTATGAGTGTTTTAAGTATGGTAACTACAAGGGGGATCTCAAGTGCCCAAAAAGAGCACAACCTCCCACTGGAGTAAAGGTTCCAGGGGTGGCGAGTATAGTGCTGGAGAATGAGTTTGTCCCAGTTAATTGGGGAGTGTTTAGTGGGGTTACCTTGGTGCCCCTGGGTGACAGTGAGATGATTCCTAATATCCATGTGACCTCTAATACTACAAAGCATAGGCAATGCATAACCATTAATGGGCAAGGTGTTGAGGCTCTGAGGGGCACAGGTGCCAGCATGACTGTGGTGAGGAGTTGGCTGGTGACTCCAGAGCTGGTAATACCCAATGCATTCCCCCAGGTTGTGGTGGCTGACAACAGAGAGTCACTGTCCAGTGGCCCTTGCACCATTTAAGTGGGGGGGGGGGTTTCAGGTCTTCTGAAAGATGCGGTGAGCCCTGTAATGACCTTGAGCACACTACCTGGAAGGAATTGGAGCTCAAGGCTCATGTGGAGATGTTGTGGTTACCTAATTGGATCTGTGCAACCACAAGGTACATGGCTGCTCAGGATGGGAGTTAAAAAAGGGCTGGAGCCTGGAAGAATGGAATTGCCAACTGCTAAGAATGGGAAAGGCAGAGGGTGTTGGAAACCAGCACCTGAATGTCTTCCTAGTGAGGTGGATGGGTCACCTGCGGTGGCTGCCCAGGAGCCCATTGAGGAGGGCATTGTTCCCCTTAGTGACCTGCCAGAGCTTGCCGGATGGCATGTGGAAGGACGACCTATCAAGGAGGAGTTCTGTAGGGCACAGAGGTAGTGCCCAACCCATGAGTGCATGAGTCAACAGGTCAAAGCCCAAGCAGCAGGTGATGCCTCTGGGATTCATTACATTTACTGGGATGACAACCTCCTTTACAGTGAGCCTAAGGCTCCTATGCATGCGACAACAAGTGCCCTGGTGGTCCCCCAATGCTACAGGGCTTTCTTACTGGAGCTGGGTCATGAAATTCCCCTGGCGAGACACCTGGGCCAAGACAAGACCTTTGCAAGGCTTGTTCCCCACTTCTATTGGCCTAGGATTAGGACTTCCTCAGATGACTGTAGGACTTGTGTGGCCTTCCAGGTCAGTGGGAAGACAGGGCAGAGGCTAAACGCCCCGGCTAAACGCCCCCTTAATCCCTTGCCTGTCATTGGAACACCCTTTGAGAGGGTGGGCATCGACATTGTTGGGCCTATTGATCCCCAGACTGCTTCAGGCAACAGGTTTATCCTGGTGGATCATGCCACTAGGTACCCAGAAGCAATCCCTCTGTGACTGCGCCTGCAGTGGCATAGGCTCTGATGGGGATTTTTACCCGAGTGGGTTTCCCCAAGGAAGTGACGTCTGACAGGGGCACAAACTTCATGTCTGCTTATACGCAGCCAATGTGGAAGGAGTGAGGGGTAACCTACAATTTCTCTACCCCTTATCATCCACAAGCCAATGGGCTTGTTGAGAGATTCAACAAGACCCTGAAGGACAGGATTAAAGACCTGCCTGAGACCTTGAGGCGTAAGTGGGACTTCTTCTTGCCATGTCCTCTCTTTACCTACAGGGAGGTACCACAGAAGGGAGTGGACTTCAGCCCCTTTGAGCTTCTGTATGGCCACCCTGTCAGAGTACCACTGAGTTTGGTGAAAGAAGGGTGGGAGAAAGTCCCCAGGAAGATTCCTCAGGATGTAGTGAGCTACATGCAGGCCTTCAGAAACCAAATGACTAAGTTGTGGAAGCAACCTTTAGACAACTTAGAAGAAAGTTAGGAAGTGATGAAGCAGTGGTATGAACTGAATTTCCCACTGTGGAATTGAAACCTGGGCAGAAAGTGTGGGTGATGGAACCTGTGAAGCCCAGGGCCCTCCAGGACCCCTGGTATGGGCCCTATGAGGTGGTTGTAAAGAAGGGTAAGGCCACTTACCTGGTAGACTGCAAGACCCCTAGGCACCCCAACAGGGTGCTCCTTGCAAATTGCTTCAAACCCCACTTTGAGAGGTCTGAGCTCACCATGCTGTTAGTGACAGATGAAGAAGAGGAAGGGGAGAGTAAACCACTCCCTGACCTCTTAGCCTACAAGGAGAAAGATGGGCCTGTGGAGGGAGCAATCCTTTCCCCTTGTCTGACTCCTAAGCAGCAGAGGGACTGCCACCAAGTGTTGGGTAAGTACTCCTTACTGTTTTCCCTCATTCCTGGGACTACCCACCTGTGTACCCATGATGTGGATACAGGAGACAACCTTCCTGTCAAGAATAAATCTTACAGGTTGTCTGACAAGGTGAGAGGCAGCATTAAGGAAGATGTTTCCAAAATGCTGTAGCTGGGGGTGATAGAACCCTCCAGTAGCCCCTGGTCCAGTACTGTGGTTCTGGTGCCAAAAGCTGCCCCACCGGGCACCATACCTGAACACAGGTTCTGTCTGGATTATAGAGGGCTCAACTCAGTCACAATGACAGATGTCCACCCCATCCCACAGGCTGATGAGCTTATTGACAGGTTATAGGGGGGGAGGTGTGGCGCCACGGCCAGGGCGACTGACTCTGGACGCTGGGGATCACGGTTCGATCCCTGGCTCCAGCGGCAGGGGTCTGCCCAGCACCATGCGACTCTGGGCAATAGCTCGCTTAATCTTCCCAACGGCCCCCAGCGCCGAGATACCCCTTCGGGGGTGATTCGTGCGCTATACAACTACTGGATTTACATTTTTTTTTTTTATAGGCTGCCCAGTACTTTAGTATCTTGGATCTTACATCAGGGTCATGGTAGATCGCCCTAACAGAAGAAGAAAAGATGAGGTCATCCTTCTCCACTTCAGAGGGCCACTATCAGTTTAGAGTGATGCCTTTTGGATTCAAAAATGTTCCTGCCACCTTCCAGAGAGGTTGGTGAACCAGGTCCTTGCTGGTATGGAGGCCTTCAGTGTTGCCAATCTGGATGACATAGCTGTCTTCAGTAGCAGCTAAAAGGATACTTTTTTCACCTCCAGGAAGTGCTTCAGGCTGTGCAGCAGGCAGGCCTGACTATCAAGGCCAGTAAGTGCCAGATAAGGCAATGCTCTATGATGTACTTGGGACACCAGGTGGGCAGGAGTAAGGTGCAGTCCCTCCAGGCCAAGATAGAAACTATCATAGCCTGATAGACCCCCCCCCCCAAATCCCAGACTGAGGTTAGAGCATCCTTGGACCTGACTGGGTACTACAGGAAGTTTATCAAGTGATGTGGCACCATTTTTGCCCCCTCGACAGAGCTGACATCTAAGAAGCAACCCAGAAATGTGATTTGGACAAAGGCATGCCAAAAAGCATTTGACTCCCTTAAGCAGGCAATGTATACAGCCCCTATGCTCAAGGCCCCTGACTTCTCCAAGGAGTTTATTGTTAAAACAGATGCCACACAACATGGCATAGGGGCAGTACTGTCACATCTTAATGAAGAGGGCCTAGACCAACCTGTAGCCTTCATCTCCAGGAGGTTACTTCCCAAGGAACAAAGGTGGGGTGCTACAGAAAGAGACGCTTTTGCTGTGGTCTGGGAGCTGAAGAAGTTGAGTACTCACTTTCTTATTCTGACTGACCACAAGCATCTCAGGTGGCTCATGCAAATGAGGGGTGAGAATCCAAGACTGCGGAGGTGGTCCATTTCTCTACAGAGTATGAACTCCAGGGTGGAACACAGACCAGGGGTAGACCACACCAATGCTGATGGTCTATCCAGATTTTTTCACCTTAGTGATAAGAACTCCCTAGAGGTTGGATAAATCTCCCCACTTTCACCTGGGGGAGACACGTGTTAGACCTGCCATCCTTAGGGTGGTCTTCCCCCAAACCTTTTGCCTGCATACCTCCTCTTTTTTGCTGAATCTTTTTGTTGGCCTTAGGACTCTGAGCCCTTTATCACATCTGACCAGTGCTGAAGTGCATGTGCTTTTCCCTTAAACATGGTAACATTGCTGTATGCACAATTGGCTAATTTAGTTTTCTTGTAAGTCCCTTGTAAATGATATACCATATACAAAGGGTCTGTAAATTAAATGCTACTAG
This sequence comes from Calotriton arnoldi, assembly GCA_963921515.1. Classification (NCBI taxonomy): domain Eukaryota; kingdom Metazoa; phylum Chordata; class Amphibia; order Caudata; family Salamandridae; genus Calotriton; species Calotriton arnoldi. The sequence goes on along the minus strand of CAWUFW010007837.1, from coordinate 539,129 downwards.
TGGGCCTGCAGCACAGATTGTGCCTCCCACAGAACTAGCATTTCAAACCTGGCTCAGGCCTGCCACCGCATAGCCTTTGTGTGCAGTTTCACTGCTGCTTCAACTTGGCATTTAAAACCCTTTGCCAATCCTTAAACTCCCCTTTTATTATACATAACTCACCCCTACGGTAGACCCTAAATAGCTCATAGGGCAGTGTATCACAGCAGTCTTTACTCTTGGCAGAGTTCTTCACAGGTCCAGTAGTGTACTGTCTTGGTAGGGTCAAAGGCCCAGTACTTATACCCAGTTGTGCCTTTAAAGTGGGGGTGACTTCAAAGAAAGGTCTTTGAAGTGCAAATATGTCCTTTCTTCCCATCCCTGGCTCCAGACTATTGGTAGGGGGTAATCAGCCCACTGTGTTGGAAATAGGACACTCCCTATTCAGATGTAAGTGTCAGCTCCTCCTCTCTTTCTGCCGAGGAAGAGCTATCAGAATACAGATGAGTTCTGAGTCATACCTACCCTTCCTGTGTTTGTGGCTGTCTAGAGGGGATGCACAAAGTATAGCTCTCACCCACCCCAGACATGTACTGGAGACAGGCTGCAGGCACACAGAGCAGTAAGTGTAAAGAGGGTTTATCATTACCATTCCAAAGATATAAAAAATGATGCAGCATTCCTTTCTAATCAGGAATTACAGCTTAAAAGTGGATTAAGGAATTTCCAATGCTAACCTATGAAAGGAATAGTCGTCACAGTAGTGAAAAATGAATTTGTGTGTTTGCCACTACTAGGACATGTATAACTTACCAGTACATGTCCTACCTTTTATTTACACAGCACCCTGCCCTATGGGCTACCTAGGACCTACCTTATGGGTGACTTATGTGTAGGGGTGGGTGGAACTTGTGGAGTTGCATAAAAACTCCACAAAACTCCACAGAGTTCCACCCACCCCAACTTTCAAACTCAGTGCTGACAGTGCTCACAGAACGGGCAGCAGACAGTAGAAAGTGAAACCGTTCAGCACTACAGAAAGGCCTGCTCTCGGGGCCCAATGAATGAAGCAATGGGTGTGTGCCCGAGGCTGCAAGCATTTTTGGCAGCAACCAATGGGAGACAGCGAGCTGTCAGCCAATCCGAGCCTGCGCTGCCCTAGGACACAAGTCAGGGCAAGAAACTCAACACTGCAAATTTCCTTGGTAAAATAGACAGGGTAGCCATCTTTGGAAAATATTTCTTTTATCGTAGGGTAAAAAAACTTCAACATGAATTAGGATTAAAAGAAGCAATTTTAAAACTTATTTCATGGAACGAAAAATTCAGTCTTGAGGGACTACATTTATTATTAATAAAATCCATTATAAATGTGTCCTGTATTTTATGCTCAATAAAAGGCACAACTTGATTTCAGAAGTTAAGCAGTATGGAAATTAGCGCTGAAGTCTTTGAAATTATTGTATTTGTTTATTTTCAGTAAGTACCTTGTTACTGAGTTAATATATTTAAACTCCAAGATGGCAGATCCTTGTATTCATGATTATAGTATGTCCTCTGAGGAAAAAGCCATTTCAGCTCTGTGTAGAGTTCAAGCATCGCACGTCCCAGCGGCGAGCTCTCTCCTTCAGCATCGGGAATGTGCTATTCTCAATAAGTACTGAAGAGCGAACAATTTAAAAAAATGCTAAAAGTGCGGTATAAGGCTTTTTTGTATGCTTCTAGCTGGTCAGATTGTGATTGGGAATAGCTCTATGAATCGAGCTTGATTCTGAATTGGTAGCTGAGGAAGGAGTACTATTAATGAACCACTGCTTGTTCGCACTGTACTTTAATGTGCAAAGGGAAATCGAAACAGGCCTCTTTTTAAATTAAAATATGCTGGGTCACTTGTTGTATAGGAGTAGACATATAGGCAGTGCTGTGTTAATAAGGGCCTAGGCACCGGTAAATTCTGCTACACGGTGGTGGGTGGAGTTTTTGGCACGCTCAAAGTAGAGAGTAGAGTGGCAAAACTCAGTGAACTCCGCCGGCGCAGCAGATTTGATCACCCACCCCTACTTATGTGTAATAAAGGGGAGTTTATGGCTTGGCCAGTGGTTTTGAATGCCAAGTCGAAGTAGCAGTAAACTGCACACACAGGCCCTGAAATGGCAGGCCAGAGATAGGTTTGAAAGGCTACTTGTGTAGGTAGCACAATCAGTGCTGCAGGCACACTAGTAGCATTTAGGTTACATGCCCTGAGTATAAGATATACCTCTTTACAAGGGACTTACAAGCAAACTAAATATGCCAATTGTGTATAGACCAATGTTACCAATGGGAGAAGCACATGCACTACTTGTACCCATGATCCAGCGTGATATTAGCCAACAGCATTCATACACTAGATACTCACTTGGGCCCATACATTCATACTACGCTAATACTTACGCTGGGTTTTATCAGTTGTTACTCTTTATTAAAATCCCTGCTACCAATTACCTTCCGATTGAAGAGTAATGACTTACCAATGAATCCTTTGCTAATTGGGAAGTTTAAAATGAGTGACATTCATTATAGTACATAATCCTGAAATAACCACTGAGTCAGGAAGTTTTAAAATGTTTATCTAAAGATTTAGCAGAGTAAATTACAGAAACACATGGTACTTAGTCGCATATCATAGGTGAAGTAGAGAACAATAATTATTGATTAATGATGGTCCCTCAGAAAGGAGAAGATAGAGACAGCAGTGCAGCTAAAGGTTGCATTTATATTTACCTAAATGCGAGAACACAACCCTTGGCCCAGGAGTTGGAAAGATTAGGACCCAGGAAGGATGAAGAGCAAAGACCTCCTCCGGGATCAGGACAGGACTGGTGACCTCTCTACAACGACACCTGCGTCGTTCCCTTCTCTGATACTCGACTTCTCCTCGATTCTCCCGTGCTTTTCTTCTAATGGACTCCGCCGCCCCCTCCTCAGGACCTCTCTGGACAGCGGTTCGGTCTGCAATCGATCAGCTTGACAGTCTGGAGCTCTTCGCCTGATCTGCATGAACGCCTGATCTGTCTGGTTCTCCGCTCTCTTGCAGCATCTCCTTTCTACTAATTAGCTAATTCTATATCTATTATACCCTTCTACGCCCATGTACCTCCCCTTAATGTTGCTAAAATATGGGACCACTACTTCTGATTGGACAGGGACAGGGGGTGGATTCTCACACCATATGATTTTAGTTCATTTTCTGTAGGCCATTGTCTTTAAACTACCGCCCATCCAATTTTATACATTTGCTTTATTTCCCACCCGTCTCACGACAAATGTTATATATTCTTCATATACAAAGTTTCAATTTTCAACAGGAAAGGCAAAAGCACATCAACTTCGGCCACCAGGTCATGGCCTTGGACGACGTCCAGGTTGACTTCATTCTTTGGCAGCCAAGGAGGACACATGCGCAGAATCATTGTCTCTCGAGTTTCAGATCACCAACCCCAGGCCCAAGTTTACGAACTAATAAAAGTCAAAGAAGAAAATATTAAAATCACAAATAATAGAGGTTTCACTGTATACCCACTCTTTCTACTCTATCCCCATTTACTTATAAATCTATCCCGCATTAGTAGCGTTAAGAAAACGACAAATTAATAATAACACAAGAGCAAGCTGAAGCATGTGAAAACATCAAGCAGCCATTTTAATGCACACTGCGCAGAAGCAGAAATTTCCCACCAAGCAAAGAAAGACGTCACACCATGTGATATGGATGAGACATGCGCAGTAAGGTTCCCGCGCTATAGCGGCCATTTTAGAAAAAGACAAGCGTTACTTGTTAGTTAGAACACATAGGCAAGCTTCCTTGCTATTCGTGTAATGTATGCAACGTTAGTATAAACAATACATAATTAATAAATTAATACTGTGAGGTGATTGCATTCAAGCAAGTCTCATTTTTGAGTCCTTGCTCCATCAATCCCCTCTCTGATGGCGTTTAAGAGCCATCAAAATACTACCCTCAATCAGATGCCAACTTCTAGCAAATAGTTTCATTCTCATTTTTACATTTTCTATTTTTAACATCCCCTTTCAATTTCTTGTATAATTCACTTCTCACATCCTCAAGTTCAATTTCATCAATCTTTCTCTTCTTTCCTCTTCCTGTCACAGTATATGTTCCATTCTTTCTACAACATTTGCACCATATTATCATCGTCAGTACTATTATTGCTAACCCTGCTAAAGGTACTAATATTTGACCTATAAGCCCTTTTCCTACATTAGAAAACCAGGTACCAATTGACGCAATACTACTTGTCAATCTTTCCCATACACTATCAACTTCCAGTGGTTTAAGTTCCTTCTCAAGTTTAGTTATATTCTGTATATACGTTCCAATTTCTGCACTTTTATCAGGAATGTAAGTGCAACAATGTTTTGTCTTCAGTAACTTACAGACTCCGCACTCTTTTGCCAATAAAATATCAAGAGCAAGTCGATTTTGCATAACCATAGATCTAATCACAACCATTTCCGCATTAATCATTAGAAATCCTCCAGCAGTATCCGTTGATAAACGATCAACCACTGTAGACAATTTACATATCTTCCTTGAGTTCAGAATTATTCCCACTGAAGGTATCAATGCACCAAATATATCACCTACAATTTCAGAAAAACTAGCTCTTTTACTACGTATTAATTCGCCATTGTTTTCATTGCTCCCAGTGTTTCTTTTTACGTGGTATATCTTTGGAAATACTATTCCAAAATAACAACTTCCATACCACCGTGCAGGAAGCCTAAAATAAGCCTTATTCCCGCATACATAATAGATTCCAGGAAAAACTGAATCTGTTCCTCCTTTGATTCCCCAACCTCCAAGAATTAAGAAATTGTGTTCACATTCACTGGTACCGATGAAAACATTGTTATAATCAGTCCTTAGTCTATGTAGACAAATTTTTCCCGTCTTTACTAAATCCAGAGCCATAGCAGCTTGAGCCTTGCCAGGTGTGTAACTCCCTTCTTTCTCAGCCCAAGGTGGCAAATGAGCCTTATGCTCAGAAGCTTTCTTTTGAAAATCTTGTCTTCTATTTTCTACTAAATTCAAAAATATCTTTTCTTCTTCGTGTAAAGAACATGTTAGATTGTGTCTATGTGCATGTGTTATGTCTATCGATTTCATTGTTAAGAAAAATTCTCCCATAAACTGTGCGTCTTGACTACTAAGCACTGGGTTCATACTCTTGCGAATCGGAACCTCTGAAAATATCACATCTATGTTTGAATAATAATATTGAAGTCTCCCTGTTCTATAAAATAAACTAGCTAATACACTACATGATATGCCATATGTCAATGGTAAGTGATGATATGTTAATCCTTCTGCTACTGATTCAGGTAACTTCATACAGACATAACAATTACTAACTTCCATGGTATCTACATATTGAAATAATAACTTTGTGAAAACATTTAAACTAGTGTCGTTATCAGTTATTTCATGATGAAACTCTGGTTCATTTTCTGCCATTAGTTCTACTCTATTTCCCTTCATGTGTGCTGTCTTTCCTTTAGTTTCGTTGTTAATCTTTTTATCCATTATCATAAGGTAAGGGACTGCTACGATCAGAACTAACCATACTATAAGCACCATTACTAGACTACATATGCATATTGCACAGCATCTTCTACAACATCTCTGTTTTGGTCTCCCAGCAACTCTATCATCAGACATTTCGACAAGGAAGATTGCTCTTCTTATCTATTTTTCATTTTTCTTTTATGACTCCTTTGCGTAATCAAGGTGGTCTTGTTTCTCTCTCGTACATCAATTCTGCACTTGTTCCTTCGTCACCACTTTCACTTGACTCTGAGCTCTCGTAATCTTCAAGAATAATGTAAGTCCAATCAGGACCCTTGAATTTGTTATTTACAAGTTTTAGTCTCTTGCTTCTTCTTTTCTTAGTTCTGTTTTCTTGTTCGGTTTGACTTGTTACTTCATTTACTTGATCTGGATCTTCACTTCTGGTTGTTATGTGGTATTTTACTCTTTTAATGACACTAGGCCAATGATCACCTTTTCTTGTTTTCTTTGTTTGCACTGTTTCTTTATTTTTGTCTTCAGCAATCTCTTTATTTTCACTGTTCAACACCTTTTCGTTTTCTGCAATTACTGTTTTTCTTTCTTGCTCTTTTTCAGGCCTTATTTGTTTTTCTTCTGCAGCTCCTCCGTGAGTTTCCAATAATTGACCTTGTTCTTTGTTTAATTCTTCATGCTCATATTTCTCGAGATCTTTTTCTTCTGTGTGATTTTCTAGATCTAACTGGTTCTGATCAGGGCTTATTGCACTTTGTACTTCTGCAGCCTGACCGGATTCTTCTAAACCTGTCTTTCCCTGCTCAAAACTTGTTGGTTCTTCGTTATCTTGAGTCCAGTTTCCTTTCCCTATCTGGTCTTGCTCAGGTTCTTTTATTGTTTGTTCTTCTTTTCCCTGAGCTGCTTCTTCTTCACCTATCTGATCTTCTTCAATTTCTTCCAATTTTGCTTGACTTCTTGTTCTGTAGTAAACTTCAGGAATTTCTACTACCGGTATCCAGTCCTGACTTGTGCTCGGTTGTTCTTCTGCAGCTTCTCTTGAATCTCGAGCCTGAGATTCTTCAGCTGGGCAACCTTCAGCTTCCTCAGTGATTGATGCTGACTGAGGATTTTCTTCTTCAGGGTCTGGTACTCTTTTGGTGTGGCTTACATGAATCCAATTAGGAAATCCTGCACACTTCACTGCTGTATTGGTAGTCAGTATGACTTGACAAGGTTTTCCCCATCTAGGTGATAGACACGTCTCTCTGGTGTGATTCTTCACTACCACCCAGTCACCAGGATTCAGATCATGTTCTTGTTCAGGCTGCCTCGAAACTGCGTCTTCTCCGACCTGATGAGAGACAGAACGCACTAGGTCAGCCAATCCTTTGCAATAATCCAGTACCATATCATCAGATATATTCAGCAGTTTGTTTATGGGAACATGTGCTTGTCTCATTGCTCTTCCCATCATTATCTCGTGTGGGCTCAATCCTGTATTTCTATCAGGAATGCTTCTCAGTCCCATTAAGACAAGTGGCAATGCATCTGGCCACTCCAATGATGTTGATGCACACATTTTTCCCAATCTGGATTTTATCGTGCCATTCAATTGTTCAACCACTCCAGAAGCCTCTGGGCGATATGCACAGTGCAATTTTTGTTCAATTTGGAATGCTCCGCAAATTATTTGAATCACTTCACTGTTAAAATGTTTTCCTCTATCTGATTCCAAAGTTACTGGGAAACCAAACCTAGGAATGAGTTCTCGTAGTAACAGCTTTGCGACTGTAATGCTGTCACACCTTCTGGTAGGGTAAGCCTCCACCCACTTTGAAAACAGACATACTATGACTAGTACATATTTCAACCCTCTGCATGGTGGTAACTGTATAAAGTCAAACTGTAGTCTTATAAATGGACCTTCTGCCTTTCCAATTTTTCCAAACCCAATTATTGTTTTTCTTCCTGGATTATGCATCTGGCAAGTCAAACATCTCTGGCAAAGGCTCTCTGCTACAGCCCTGAACTTGGGATTGTACCAGTTCTGTCTGAAAAGCCTAATCATTGCATCTCTCCCTATGTGTGTGTCTCCATGATACATCCTGGCCATTTGAGAGAGTAGACAGTCAGGCATGACTGGTCTGCCATCAGCACAAATCCACACTTCATCATCTCCCCTTTGGGAACAACCCACTTTGATCCATGTTTTCTTTTCACTTTCATCAGCACCATCTTGTAATCTTCTAACCTCATTCCATGTTTCAGGTGGCATATACAGCATAAGTTGGCAGCTGATTCCCATTCTTTCCACCCTTTTATTGACTGACAACCTATTTCTGGCACAATGTTGAGCCACAAGGTCTGCGTATCTGTTGCCGACTACCACCCAGTCATCTCCTGACTGATGTGCGGCACATTTCACCACAGCCAATTCTTTTGGTGATTGTATTGCCTCCAGCAATTCCCTTACAAATTTTCCATTTTTAATGGGGGATCCTGAAGAAGTCATGAAATCCCTCTGCATCCATAGTTGGCCAAAATCATGCACAACCCCGTAACCATATTGGCTATCTGTAAATATAGTCACTTTTTGATTCCTCCCAATTTTGCACGCCTTTATCAAAGCAATCAATTCAGCTACTTGTGCAGATTTTACTCCTGGTAAATAGGATGCTTCGACTATTCCAGTTAATTCACATACTGCATATGCTGCAGTTAGTTTACCATCTTCATGCCTCTGGCATGAACCATCAACAAACAGCTCCCTGTCTGGCTTTCTAAGGGGCTGTTCTTCAATATCAGGACGTGGTTTCGTGCATAACTCTGTGACTTGTAAACAATCATGTTCCTCTTCTTCGTCATTTTTAATTTCCTCATGATACGGGTCTGGTAGTAAGGTTGCAGGATTTACTATTGTACACCTCACTATGTTCACATTTTCAGCACCCATTATTATTCTCTCATACTTAGTCAGCCGACTAGGAGTAAGATGCTGAGTTCGAGTTCTTGTCAACAGAATCACAACCGCATGTGGAACAAACACCTTTACTGGGTGTCCCATCACAATTGACTCACTTTGTTCAATGCTTAAACAGGTAGCCGCTACTGCTTTTAAGCAGCCTGGCAATGCGGCTGCCACTGGATCCAATGTAGCAGAAAAATATGCTATAGGACGTCTGTCCAAACCATGTCTCTGGGTTAGGACTGAAAGTGCACAATTTTCTCTCTCATGACAGAACAATGCGAAGTTTCTCTTATAGTCAGGCATGCCTAGGGCCGGTGCTGAGCAGAAAGCATTTCTCAATTTTACAAAAGCTCCTACACTTTCATCATCCCATTCAACTGGGTCCTTTGCTTTCTTTCTTCTCATTTGAATTAGGGGCTTTGCTAACAAGGAAAATCCTAGTATCCATTGTCGACAGTAACCTACTATTCCTAGGAACATTCTCACTTCTCTTTGGGTTACAGGCATTTGCATTTTCTTTATCAATTGTACTCTTTCCGATGATATTCTCCTTCTTCCCCTCTCAATTTGGTGTCCCAGATATTTAACAGCTGTTGTACAGAACTGCAATTTTTCTGGTGAGACTTTATGTTCTTCTTCAGCCAAATGATTCAATAGTGCTATGGAATCAACAACACAGTCTTCTCTGTTGTTTGATGCCACCAGTAAGTCGTCGATATACTGCACTAAAACTGAGCTTCCTGGCATCACTAGTTTCTCTAAGCACTTTTTCAATATCTGATTGAAGATGGAAGGACTTTCCGTGTACCCCTGAGGAACACGATTCCATACATAGACTTTGTTCTCAAATTTAAATGAAAATAGATACTGGCTGTCTGGATGTAATGGTATTGAAAAGAAAGCTTGGCATAAATCAATCACTGTGAACCATCCTGCACTCCAAGGAATTTGGTATAGGATTACTGCAGGATTGGGTACTATAGGACAACAAGGTTCCACAATCTTATTTATTTTACGCAGGTCCTGAACAATCCTATATTTTCCGCTAGGTTTCTTTAAACCCATTATTGGTGAATTACATGGGCTACTCATCACTTCTCTTAGTATGTTTTGTTCTACCATTCGGTTTATTTCTTCAATGACTCCTGTCTTTTACTTCTGCACTCATTTTGTACTGTTTGGTATTTGGGAAAATCGCACCTTCTTTTACAGTAATTTTAACTGGGTCTATTTTGGCCATAAGTCCTACTTCTTTTCCTGTGAAATCCCATACTATGGGGTTTACGGTAGTTTTTAATTCTTCTGGCAACTCATCTTTTGTTATCAATGAAAACATCTCATCTACTTCTGTACCTTGTTTTGCAATCATAAACTTATATACATGATCTTCATCTGGGGTCTGAACTGCCACACCATCCGGTGTGCAGAAAATTATACAGTTCATTTTACAAAGCAAATCCCTGCCCAATAAATTTACTGGACTGGAATCACATACTACAAATTGATGCATTTCTCTGAAATTTCCAATTTTAACTTCCATTGGTTCGGTAAGAGGTGTTCTAATCTTTCTATTAGCTACTCCCACTACTTGGATAGCTTCTCCAGAGAGAGGAAGGTCTGGAATGTCTGCTGTTCTCACAGTAGACCGGGTAGCACCAGTGTCCAAAAGAAAAGTAATATCATTACCTTTTACACTCCCTTCAACATATGGACCTGACTGATCTACCGATAAGGATGCGCCAAGTACGCACTCCTTCTCCCCTCTCCCAGGCACCGTCATGAACTATATTGACAGAAATCGTCCTGTAAAAGAAACTGTGATGTTACATAATCATTCTTACCACTTCCTCCTTGATATCCGACGTCTGTACCGTGTTTTGCTCTGCTTACATTACCCTGAATAGGTGGAGGTGGCAACTGACTCTGAGGATTTACACCCTGCTGTGAGTCATTCTGCGTCTGTGGATTTAAATTTTGATTTGGGCCATTATTATTCCGAATCTTTTTACATTCATCCTTCCAATGCCCCAATTTTCCGCATCCATGACAAGGAAATTTCTTTTTAGCTTCTTCTCTACTCATTCGTCCTCTCACTTTTCCACCATTCCCAGTATCGCCATTCGTTCCAGAATCCTTTACTTGATTTTCACTTGGATTTTCCAAATTAATTCCCTGTTTCTCGGCCATTTTCACCTGTGCCCACATCACTTTTTCCTGCACTTTCTTATGTCTATCCTCAATATCGTCTCCACAATACTTTGCATATTTCAAAATTTCGTCGATAGGTTTCCCTTGCCAACACAACATGTGCTGCTTAATCATCTGACAAATTTCTGGCTTCAGACCATAAACAAATCGATACACAAACTGACTCATGTTCTTGTCTCCAATGTCCTCAAATCCACTATACTGCTTAAATACCTGCAATAAACGCTCATAATAGGCATGTACCGATTCACTAGCTTCTTGGGTGGTTCGGTCTATTTTCACCCAATCTGTTTCTTTCGGTGGTATTTTGCCTTTCAGGTAAGTTATCACCTGCTGATACTTTTTCATTACATCATTTGACGGGGCACCTGTTTTTGGATCTCTAGGATACTCATCACTAGGCCAATCAACTGTAATTTTACAATCTGTCCATAAATCGGCAGGTACCACTATGTCAAACAGACCATCTAAATCCTTCAACAATACCTTTGACACCTTCACAAACCTCTCAACCTGCTTGTACCATTCAATTGGTTTTTCTCTCAATTTTGGAAAATCATTCGTAAATGACAAAATATCCTGTCTACTCCATGGGACATGTACATAGCCCCCTCCGGGAACTTCTCGCATCGGGTACATTTGATCTGTCTTCCCTGTTTCTTTCATCACATATTCAGAGGCTGTTCTACTGGATCGTGCCTCTTCCTTTTTCTTTGCCCATCGATCTCTCCATTTATCTAGGTCTCCCCATTTTTGCAAAACTGTCATTAACTCTTTTACTTGTAATTTTCTTCCAGATGCATTCATATTTTCTAAATCTGCTCTATAGGGTTTCTGCAACACCTTTGATCTCCCTATTTCAATTCCCATTTGCAAGGCCAAATCTGATAATTTTTCATGAAATATTTTTACATTTCTGGTGATACTTCTGCATATGAACAATAATTCTTCTTCATTGTAAGCATTTAGGCCATCTAGCCCTACATTTCCTTCTATTATTTCTTCCAATTCGACCTTTAATTTATAAATATCCAACATTTTTGGAGGTGTACACTGCTGATCTGATCCTTGTGCCCACCTTTCTAAGTCTTCTGGACTAACTACAGTGACACTTTTTGCTCCTGACGAAGTTATCAAGTTTACCTCTTTTGAGCACCCAGGTGTGGTTTTTCTGGGAGTACTATTGACAGAATCCCGAATTGGTAAATCCATTAATGATATCGTAGATTCACAATCACTAAAATGATCCTCAACCATTACTGGTGCTTCAGGTTTAGGAATATTCACAGGAGTAGGCATAACTAACGGTGGAGGACAACTTCCCTGATTACCATATAATGGAACTACTGGACCAATTGTTACAGGTATGGTCAAAGAATCAGGATGTACTTTTATCTGTGTTATCTTTTGTATTACTTCTGCTCTGGTCTTTTCTAGGGCTTCTTTCTCTTTATCGTGAAGGATCCTACTGGGGGTGAAATCATGCACTACCTGTGGTACTAAAGGAGTTTTTAAGACTGGGGCACTTGGGGTACATCCACTTGTCCCTTCCTGATAAGGTGGGGGTTCCTTAATATTTCTTCTATAAATTCATCTTCCGAATCTCCATTTCTCATTAAATGTTTTGTCTTTTCTGTGCATTTCTTCCCTAACAGTTCTTCTTCCGTAAATATTGGATATAATCCTTCTGTAAGCATTGCTCTCCTCCACTGTTTCATCTGACCGTCCCTATTCTCATGTTGGTATCTGGGGAAAAATCCTCGATAACCCCTATTACTCCTGGATCGGTCACGCTCAAATGCCTCGGTTTCCCATTCCTCTAAGGCTTTGTATTGAGTTAATCTAGGTCTGGGTTCTAAGTCATTCATCCTCAATCTTAAATTTTGAAGAATTCTTCCATTGAAGGTACCATTCTCGGGAAATGCTAATATTCCATCATTTTTAGTATATTCTATCCAATTCTCCATCCATACACAAGTATGATAACCTCTCTCCATCATCATGAATGAAGCGGGCGTTTTAGCTGGTGGAATGATAATTCCTTCCCTAGTTTTGATTGGTTTATCCTTTTTAAAATAGTTCTTAATCTTTTGCAGAAAGGACATTTTTCTCTTTTCTCCGTACATCTTGGGCAAATCTCGATGTATATAATTATATTCTGAAAAACCCAGGAATCTCCTATCTGGACGAGTTCCTGTTAAAGTCGGATCGCGTTCTACCATGTAATCTCTATCCACTAAGATTTTAGCTTCTAGAATTTCAACCAATCAAATGTCTGCTAACTTTTATTTTTGAACCAATCCTAATGCGGCCTTTCGGTGACGTTTGTCTGTCAACCCCTCCTTTACAATCTGCGTTTCTCTGTCCCTCGCTGTATCAACCAATCCCAGCGCGGCACCTGTGACGTCAGTACTGCTCCTGACTACTGACCCCTCCTTTACAAGAGTCGTTCCACACCCGCTGATTCAACCAATCCCAGCGCGGCGTTTTATGAAGTCAGCTCCCTCTCCGGCAGCTGACCCTCCCTTTACAAAATCTTACGCAAACTTTTATTTTCTCTATAAATCTTAATTAAATTTTCAGTAACAACATAAAACATTCGCTATCGTGCCAGTTTCTCTAAAATAGAAAAGATAGTTTTCTCTCACACTTAGTAAAACCTTTCCGTTTACTAAACATAGACTACGAGTAAAAACCCTTCCGTTTACTCTTCACACAAGCTCCAGAAATACCTGTTACTTCTCCAATGTTACCCTTTCTAGGTGATATAACATCAAATTTTCACCAGCGTACTCCTTTGCTATTACTCACACGCATAGATTCCCTAACCAGTACTGATAGTCCTGCTTAACTTTTCAGTACTATTTCTGCCTGACAGATAACCTCACTGCAGTATGGCTTCCACTTACCAACCGCTATTCAATTTTCCCCGGGGATTCTGGACAACATAAAACAAACTTTAAATACACGGATGTTAGTTCATAAAATATAAAATTCTCATTACCCAATTAACAAAGAGTAACCATCCTCTGATTACCAGAAAACTGATCCAGCGCGATATTAGCCAACAGCATTCATACACTAGATACTCACTTGGGCCCATACATTCATACTACGCTAATACGTACGCTGGGTTTTATCAGTTGTTACTCTTTATCAAAATCCCTGCTACCAATTACCTTCCGATTGAAGAGTAATGACTTACCAATGAATCCTTTGCTAATTGGGAAGTTTAAAATGAGTGAAATTCATTATAGTACATAATCCTGAAATAACCACTGAGTCAGGAAGTTTTAAAATGTTTATCTAAAGATTTAGCAGAGTAAATTACAGAAACACATGGTACTTAGTCGCATATCATAGGTGAAGTAGAGAACAATAATTATTGATTAATGACGGTCCCTCAGAAAGGAGAAGAAAGAGACAGCAGCGCAACTTAAGGTTGCATTTATATTTACCTAAATGCGAGAACCCAACCCTTGGCCCAGGAGTTGGAAAGATTAGGACCCAGGAAGGATGAAGAGCAAAGACCTCCTCCGGGATCAGGACAGGACCGGTGACCTCTCTACAACGACGCCTGCGTCGTTCCCTTCTCTGATACTCGACTTCTCCTCGATTCTCCCGTACTTTTCTTCTAATGGACTCCGCTGCCCCCTCCTCAGGACCTCTCTGGACAGCGGTTCGGTCTGCAATCGATCAGCTTGACGGTCTGGAGCTCTTCGCCTGATCAGCATGAACGCCTGATCTGTCTGGTTCTCCGCTCTCTTGCAGCATCTCCTTTCTACTAATTAGCTAATTCTATATCTATTATACCCTTCTACGCCCATGTACCTCCCCTTAATGTTGCTAAAATATGGGACCACTACTTCTGATTGGACAGGGACAGGGGGTGGATTCTCACACCATATGATTTTAGTTCATTTTCTGTAGGCCATTGTCTTTAAACTACCGCCCATCCAATTTTATACATTTGCCTTATTTCCCACCCGTCTCACGACAAATGTTATATATTCTTCATATACAAAGTTTCAATTTTCAAAAGGAAAGGCAAAAGCACATCAACTTCAGCCACCAGGTCATGGCCTTGGACGACGTCCAGGTTGACTTCATTCTTTGGCAGCCAAGGAGGACACATGCGCAGAATCATTGTCTCTCGAGTTTCAGATCACCAACCCCAGGCCCAAGTTTACGAACTAATAAAAGTCAAAGAAGAAAATATTAGAATCACAAAAAATTAGAGGTTTCACTGTATACCCACTCTTTCTACTCTATCCCCATTTACTTATAAATCTATCCCGCATTAGTAGCGTTAAGAAAACGACAAATTAATAATAACACAAGAGCAAGCATGTGAAAACATCAAGCAGCCATTTTAATAAACACTGCGCAGAAGCAGAAATTTCCCACCAAGCAAAGAAAGACGTCACACCATGTGATATGGATGAGACATGCGCAGTAAGGTTCCCGCGCTTTAGCGGCCATTTTAGAAAAAAACAAGCGTTACTTGTTAGTTAGAACACATAGGCAAGCTTCCTTGCTATTCGTGTAATGTATGCAACGTTAGTATAAACAATACATAATTAATAAACTTATACTGTGAGGTGATTGCATTCAGGCAAGTCTAATTTTTGAGTCCTTGCTCCATCACCCAGGTTGAGTAAATTAAATGCAACTAGTTGGCTACAGCACTCATTGTACCATCCACTGCAGTATCCCTGTAAAAAATTACTCCAAGCCTGCCACTGCAACTTGGTTGTGCAGTTTTTAAATTGCAAATTCAATCTGCCAAAACCACCATTTTGACAAATGTAAGTCTTGCTTTTTAATACATATGTCATCCCTAAGGAAGGCCTTAAATGCCCATAGACCAGGGTGCATGGTATGTAGGAAGAGGGCATGTATAATTAGCGTTTTCAATGTCCTGGCAGTGAAAAACCTTCAAAGCTGTTTTTCACTGTGGCAAAGCTCACTCTCCCCATGGGAAGCAATGCATTACATTATAACAACATATAATGCTTAATTTCCGATTGGGAGTAGCTAGAAAAATGATTTAAGGACTCATTTTGATGGTAATTTGAAATCCAACCTAATGGTAAATTTGGACTTTATATTACTATTGTGGAAAATACACTTTCAGAATGTTGTTCATTTCCTGCCTAAAACCAAAATGCCTTTCTACCAGCGTTCAACAGTCAGCTGACTACTGATGGCTCCCCTGTGGTGAGATGTGTATTGCTTCTAGGCATGGATAAAGTTCCCTTGGTGTGGGGAGGGAGTTTCCCTCCTTGATAGGATAGCCTGTGCCCAGCCCCTTCCCTGAGCTTCAAAGGATGTCTGTCTGTCAGATGAAGCTTACACCTAGGCCTGCCTCCATATGTCTTTCTAGTCAGACTGGCTCCAAACCAAGCAGGAGGAAGCTGCTTAGAGCTGGTTTAGAGTGTGGGCAAAGGCTTGCCCCTCACCTACAAGCTGGCACTGTGTATAAAAGTGACTACCCCAAAACTCTCCTCAGAACACTCCTGGACCTGGAAAGAATCAGATGAAGGGCTGTCCTGCTGCCTGAATCATGGTGAAAGACTGTACCTGCGTGCCTTAAACTCACCACCCCATAAGTGACTACAAGGGTCAGACCCCCTGTTTGAGCTACAGGGCCTCAATAATATTCCAGAGGCCTTTTCCCTGCAACTGCCCAGCTAACTAGTTCCAACTGGATCTGCCCTGGAGCCTGGTTTGTTGGAGTGAGTCTTTACCCCTAAGTGGTGCCCCCTGATCCTGAACTTTTGGTAGTTAGAGTTTGCTCCTCCTGTCCAAACTTCAAGAGCTGAGACTTAGAAACTTTTCCTCTGAAGAACTGTCAGTAGACAGGAATTGCCAGTGAGTTGAAGCTGTCCATGACAAATCACTGGTTGGATCCAACTTTCCTGTTTGTACCGCTTAAGGAGATCCAACTTCCAGAAAAGTCTGAATGTAGAGGGCTTCACAGATGCCAAGCCACATCCAACCATTGCCGCAGCCTTCCTAGGCATGGACTCTGGACTTTGACTGCTCAGAGTTTTTCCCGCTTCGCCGAGGAGCGCCCTGGGATCCCGCTGTACAGCACCCCACTGTTGTTGAGCCCTGCTTCAAAAGCAGCTTCCAGCTTGCACTGTCTAGGACTCATCAATGACCGCTTTATCTTAACAAAGCATTCTATGTCTAAAAGTAACTTTTCAGTGGGATGAACCTGATCCCTGTATCCGACCGGCGATCCATCATGATTGGCCTTAACATTTGACTTTTACCTGGTCTACATCAACCAGATATCTGTGGTAGGCAATTAGTGCTTTTTTGAGCTATTTTTAAATTAAAAATTCATATTTCTGTTTCAGCTTATTGGATTTTTGTCATTTTGATGCCATTGTATTTATTAAAATATTCTCTATTTTTTAAATTGGTTTGGGATTTTTCTTGTGTTGTGTTTTTACTTTATTACTGTTGGAGTACTGCATAAATACTTTACATATTGCCTTAAAGTTAAGCCTGACTGCTCTGCGCCAAGCTACCACAGGGTTAAGCACAGGCTTATTAAGTGATTCTAGTGATTCACCCTGACAAGAGTTGGGATTATTAGTTGAGGTGGGTTCTCAACCCCCCAACTAATACTTAATTTCTTATAATATCATTACGTTTTGTTGCATGCTTAGGCAGTGAGCAGGTATTTAAAATGGCTGCATTTAATCATCCTAAATATGAAGAGACATTTTTGATATCCCTGGAGCAAATATGGGTGCACCAATATAATTCTACTTTATGGCTAACCAAGTGTCTTGAGACATGGGTACAGGGGGTTATGGATTAAATAAAGTTGCTGGACTGAGTATTTAATCTGGCCAGCATTGTGGCAGGCCCCTGGTCGTGGCCGGGTATAGATGGGTTTGGACAGCTTTGCCTTTGGCATGCCTTCAGTGCATCACCAGTGCACCTGCTGCATGTGTCCCCTGTGCAGTTGTGCAATGGCTTGATGTAAGAAAAGACTGTGGAGTTTGTGCATGCTTGGAGCTCAAGCTAGAGAGCAGGACTGACAACCGTCACTCCTCTGCAAAATGAAAGATGCCACCACTAAAGCCACCACTTCCTGCAAATTTGCTAATATTTCAAATGAGATAGGGAAAAATATGTTTTCCCTTGTACAGATTCTTTAGTTAGAAACTGCAGTATTAAGTGGTAACCTAGGTGTCAATCTCAGAGCTATTTATATTTTATTCACATGGATATATGGGGTTCATGTTTTCCCAAGGTCATTGTACTCCACTGCCTTCTTCTGGTCACATGTTCTCTTTCTTATAGAGCGATGCCCTAGGAGGGAGGAGGAGTTCTCATAGGTAAACAGAGCACTGCTTGACATATCATCCATACAGTAAGGCATGTAATAAGGAGGAAGGCATTGTGGTACTGTTGCGATTAGCAGTAGTTATTATTTCCTTGACTCCAGGTCTTTTTCATCACAGTTCTTGGATTTCATCCCCTCCCTGATTCCTGAGTTTGTCTCGCTCATTGAAGATTCTTTTCTGGGTGTATATACAGGATTTCTGAGCAAGTTTTGAATACTTATTTGGGAACAGAATAAAAAGAAAAAAAAATAACTATGGTAAAATCTGTAATTTTAAGGAAAACATTTTTATACTAAGTAAAAGTCAATAGTGTAATAAACACATTGTGAGAATTCGGATAATGACTGTGGGAGGATGTAACCAAGGTCAAAACTCAGTTGCAATGAGAAACCTGGGTGTAATTGTTAAATAGGACATCCACCACCAGGCAACAAAATGATAAAAAAAATAGTCAAAATCAGATTAATGGAACACGAGATAGGCATTTTTAATGTTTTGAGTTCAAAAGCATGAAGAAAACACAGAGCCCATATTAAGATAGTGGTTATGGTTGGCATGGACTCAGATGTGATTTCAGGTAGGAACTGGGTAAGCTTAGAGGGTCACAGCAGTCAAAACTTGTACGGTGGGATTCAATCTAGCTCCTCCAGTAAGGCAGGTCAAAACAATTCAGTTGGTGATGGTACCTCAACGCTGCATACACAAATTTTAGTTTGGTACCAAAAGCTCTGAGCAGGACAAATCTGGATTTTGAGGCCACTGAGGTCACTTCACCACTGAGGTAACTTTGGACTTAGTCACTTTTTTGGAGCTCAAAATCATCCTACCGGCCAACGCTGAATTATTAACAGGGCATGGCTCCACAAGACCAAATACATTCACTCTGTTAGGTCCAGTTGAATCTTTTTTTTATTTGGAGCAAAAGGCCTTGAATGAGAGGAACCTGAATATCTGGACAACTGAGGTTGCCCCTATCCTGGTTGGCATCTTGCCTCCATCCCACAGTGGTTAATTTTTGTGCAGGATCAGAAGAACTTCACACTGGTACCTCCTACAGCCTCAGGCTTCCATGGATAGTTCATAGACACTGGGCCTCCCTCTAGTAAGTGCTCGAGCCTGACCGGTGCAGTACACTACCAGAAGACATAGGATGGCTATGAGAGCTCCCAGTTCTAAAGGCATCCTCACAGTCAGCTGTGTTTAATGTAAAGGTGTGGCCCGATCTCAGCTTGGTCTTGTGTGATAGCATCTACACTCCTTGGAATACCAGGTATTACATTCCCAAAAAACGTGATCAATGATTTCTCTTTCCAGCCGTTTATCAGAGCCAACTCTATTGAAAAGGCAGTTCCGTATCAAAAGGAAAGACCCATCAGAACTGAGTTACCTTCTGTTAAATGATCCAGGCAGCACAATGTAGCATTTTAAAAGGTTTACTTTAGACTATATTTATCCAAGATATACCCTCTCTACTGAACTAGATTTTGGATTAAAATTTAAAATTAAAGGATGAATGAATTTTGTAGTATTTTCCTAGCATGACTGAGAAAAAGTGATTTTAAAGTAGTACTTCCCAATAGGAAAAAGCCACATTAGTCTATGTCATACAATAACATATTGAAGTTAGCCACTGTAGGGATATAATGTTCTTAATATTTACCATGTCCCACTTTCATACCTTAAGCATCAAGATAAATGGGAACTCTTAGAGGTGACTTAGCTAATGATTTAGAGTAGCTTTTTCTACATTTACAAAGCAACAAATTGCAATTGCTCACACCAGTGTGTGACCTTTAAGCAAACTGCTGGGCGCTCTGATACTCACTGGAAAGTCTGAAAAGTCTCTCTGTCATGAGGCCTGTGAATCTGACTTACATATGATTCCTTAGAGTAATTATGAGAAAAGGGGCCTTGTGATTTGTGATGTATGGTGTGAAAAGAAACATGCACATTTCTTTTGCACACATGCCTAGGTATAGTGTACTTTGTTTATCTTGCTATTGAATACATAGCACTTGAACTATTGATGCACTATCAGCCTATATCAAAGCATCATATTGTATAATAAATATAAGCAATAAAATAATTAGGGGTGGGCGGTGAACACCGCTCCGCCTGTGGAGCTTGCAAAGTTTTGCCCACTCCTCAATCTGCTTGGAGTGCAGAGTTCAGCAAAAACTCTGCCTCCCACCACCGCGTAGCAGAGCTTACCGGTGCCGACCCACCTCTAGAAATAATGAGTAAAACTTGTCATTTGTAATGAATTAATGAATGCTATGAGTGTCTCAATAGTAGAAAAATGCAAAACACATGACAGTTAAACATGGTAACTGCTGTTAGCCAATTTTACTCTATGTTTTACCATCAGAGTACACCCACTGGTGACTGCTGATTCCGATCCCTGTACAAAAAAGTGTTTGCATAGAGATTGTATTTACGAATTGTGTGGTAACCACATGTGGGAAATACCCCACCCTATTCAAATAAACTTGTAATGAGGGCCTAAGTGTCAGAAACCTAGCCACAAATGGAAAAGGAGACACTGAAAAGATGCACTTTCTTACATTATTTTAGACCTCATATGCCTTTGCACATGTCTGAGTCTGATTGAGCAGCTGTGTTGCCACTGGTGGTCTGTAGGGGAATAATTATAAAGATTTGCCTGCTTCTCTAGATAGTAATGGTGTTAATAAAAAATACAGGTAGGGACACAATCATAATGTACCTTTCCTTATCCGCCCTTTCAATCCACATTAAGATCCAGATTCTAAAATCCTTCTCTTTAATTATTTCATATCAGTACATGCACTGATTGCACAGATCGACTGCACAGATCATCTAAGTTTTTGTAATTGGTATATAATAAATACATTAACTTCTGCCACCAAAATAGACCCAGTGAACATTGCATTAGTGATGGTATTCGAGCAGCATAGCTTTCCCGTAAATGTCAGCAATAATGCTGAGATAGAAATTGACAACATGTAATCATGACATCCTCCTGGGGATCACTACTGCCAGTGGCTGCTGGATGTACAGAACATGAATATATATATTCACTGAAAAATCCAAAGGTTACAGGGATGTTTTAGTAAGGCTGAGGTTTCACTCATACAAAACCAATGAAATTTAGCAGTTAGTTAGTTGAGCTAACTTTAACTCGTGCCCCGCAATGCACTGCTTATGACCTCACATATTACATCACTCATGACATGTTCAGTGACATCACTGATGACATCTCAAATGACATCACTGATGACATCATCTAGTGACTGTGAGTGTTTTTAAAAGGTTTATGAGTGCTAAATATATATACCAAGGTGTATTGGTGAATCAGTGTGTGTATGAGTGCCTGTATGGATGATTCAGTGGGTTCGTGACTGACTATTGAAGTGAGTGATTAGGTGTCTCAGTGAATGTATGGGTGAGTGACTGGTTGTGTGAATGTTTTTATCAGTCTGTCAGTTGGTGTCTAAGTGGCTGTATGAGTGGGTACGTGATTAGCTGTATGGGTAATTGATTGGTTGTCCGAGTATCTGTATGGGTGTCTGAGTATCTGTGTGGGTGGGTGAGGGGGTGTGTGGCTGCCTGTATGGATGAGGGAGTGGGTGAGTCAGTAGCTGTATGGGTTAGTGAGTGTGCATGTGTGAGGGGCTGAATGGGTGAGTGTGTGTATGACTGTGTGGGTGAGTGAGTAGATGTGTCAGTGGTATATGGGTGAGTAACTGGATATGTGAAAGGCAGTATACATGAGTGATGGGGTATATGAGTGACTTATTGGGTGAGTGCATGTGAGAGTGACTGTATGGGTGAGTGTGCTTGTGTTAGTGACTGTATAGGTGAGTGAGTACGTGTTAGTATCTGTATGTGTAAGTGGGTGTGTGTCTAACTGTATGGGTGAGTAAGTGGCTGTGTGATTGACTGTATGGGTCAGTGAGTAGGTGTGTGAGTAGCTCTATGGGTGACTGATTCAGTGTGCGAGTGGCTGTATGGGTATATGAGTGGATATATCAGTGGATATATCAGTGGCTGTATTAGTGAGTGAGTGGGTGAATGAGTGGCTGTATGGTGAATGAGTGGATGTGTGTGTAGATTTATGAATCAGGGACTGGGTGTCAATGTACTGGTATGGGACTGTGAATGGGTTTGTGCATGATTGTGTGGGAGTGGGAGTAACTACTGGTTGGGGAAGAAGTCAACTTTAGTCCTAAGCCTCTCAAGAGCCAAGGGGACTTCATCCCCCAACCAGCAGCACCCCAGGAGGTGTGTTTGCAGAGTGGTGGAGAAAGGGGGCATGGCCTGGCCTCCAGTGAGTTGCTGGGCTTTCTTCTTTTTTTAGGGAAGAGGGGCTCTGTAGCTCCTCTTCCCTGGGCAGATTTCTGCCCCGCGGACCCAATCCCGTGGGGCCAGTTTTTTATGAAATGGGGAGGGGGCCACGCTGCACCCCTCCCCAGGCCTATTTTGGCCATACCCGGGGTCACTCCCACTAAACCATTGCAAACTGCAATGTCCCAGGGGGGGACCTTTGGACATTGTTGGAGCTGGTCCTGTGGGTTGGCGGTCCCCAGGGCCATTTTGGACGCCAGGATGGGGTCCATGCAGCCCCCTCCTTTCATCTTTTAGTGCCTGCCCTGGGAAGGTGGCGGTCTCTGGGGCCGAGAACATTTTTGAGTTTGGCCTGCGGGAGCTAGTGGTCCACAGGGCCTGGGGGGTCCACGAGGCCCCCCATATTATTGTAATTTGCCCCAGGGAGGTGGTGGTCCCCGGGGCAGGGGGTCCGTGAGGCCCCACATATCATTGTACTTAGCCCTGGGGAGGAGGCGATCCCCCGGGCTGAAAGCGGGCGCACTGGGCCAGCTCACATATATATAAATGTAAGTAAGTCCGTTTTTATATAGCGCAGCTACTCACCCTTACGGGTCTCAAGGCGCTGGGGGCCGTAGTGGAAATTAAGTGAGCTATTGCCCAGAGTCACATGGTGCTGAGCTGAGCTGCCGCCGGAGCCGGGGATCGAACCGTGAACCCTGTGCTCTGAAGTCAGCTGCCCTGGCCGCTGCACCACACCTCTCCACATACATAATAAAAAGTGCCCTGGGGAGGTTGCGGTGCCTGGGGCTTTGATATGCCCTAGGAGGGGGGCCCGTGCGCCCCCTCCTATATTTATGATATGCCTCCGGTACCTGGCCCACCCAGGGGTTATTTAAAAGCAAGCGTGGGAGCATGTGCTTGTGTTTTTTTACTTTTTGCTGTGAATTCGCAAATATCGCGATTTTGGTGCAGGGGGACGCCAACATCATGGCATAGGGGTCAGGGTATTCCTACACTGCCCAGTTTTCTTTATTTTCTCTTTTTGTTGGGGACTCAGTGAAGCCAAGCCCCAAGATGGCTGCCAACACTTCCTGGTTGAAGTGTTGACAGCCAATCAGAGCTGAGCATTTCCCTGCACAAGCTCATCTTTTTTCGCGAAGGCTTCGCGACCAGAGATATCACTATAATTTTCAACTTGAATTTCTAAAAAACTACTTAATGGATTCGCACCAAATAACAAAAAGCATAATTTGCATAACAACATCTACCTTTCTGCCAAATTTGGTGTCATTCCGTCCAGCAGTTCAGGCTGTAGGTTCGACAACGCGTTTCTATGGGAGTTAAAATGGAAAAGCACTTTTTTTAACCCCCTTTTCCTCACCCCCCTCTTAACGGATCACCCATACACACACACACACACACACACACACACACACACACACATATATATTTATATGTATACACACACACATACACACATATATATACACACACATACACACATACACACACACACACACACACACACACATATATATATAACCATATGCCTCTAAGGACAATGTATTTCATGTGTCGTAATGTTTTAGCTAGAAGATATTTCAATCTGGAAGCCTGTAGATTGAAATATGATAATGTGGACGCACATATATATTTCTTGAGCTGATACTCTAAAAGGTGTGCAACTCACCGCTCTACTTTTCCTTATAAAATATATAAAAAGGTGCTACATTTAATGGTTGATCGTAAGCCATAAACGAGGGATAGTAAGTGAGCTGAACATGTCCTGAGCTGCACTGAAATGTTTTTTCCTAATGCATCCTTAGACAGTTTTCAATTTTCAATACTAGTTATATATCTATTCACTGAAAAACATCAGTTAGTTATGGGTTAGAAAACACTGTTAGACCTGACATCCTTGGCATTCCCTAAAACGTATGGACTTTAATACCTTACTTTACTGATTTTGTATTTGTTGGCATTATGACTCTCTTTACTTTGCCCCGCTAGATAGTGCTAAAGTGCTTATGCTCTCTCATTAAAACATGGTAAAATTCAACTACACCTAATTTGCACATTTAATTTACTTATAATTCCCTAGTGATTGGTAATATTTCTACCCAAGGCCTGTAAATTAAATGCTACTCGTGAGCAGCATCCACTCACTAAAGTAGCCCTTAAAACATTTCATGCCTGCCACTGCCGTTTATAGTGCAGTTTAAACTGCCATTTCAACTTGGCAAAGTAAAACTTTTAACAGGCGTAAAACATTCCTTTTTAAAACATATAAGTCATCGCTTTATGTAGGCCCCAACCACCCCTAAGGTGCGTGGATTTTAAAAAGAAGGACATATGTGTTTAGGTTTTACATGTCCTTAATGTGAAAAACTCCTGAAGTCGTTTTTTACTATAGTAAGGCCTATCTCTCCCATAAACTAACACTTGGTTAACTTATTACACTTAATAAGTGCTAACTTCAAATTGGGAGCAGATAGAGAAATGATGTTTACACTTAAATAAATTGTAATTTAAAATCCTCTTTAATGGTAAAGTCAGATTATAAGTTACAGTGTTGGGAACAGCACTTTTAGAAAGTTGGCATATTTCTGCTAAACCCAACTGTGCCTTTTTGCCAGTGTCCTGAGTCAAATGATTGTGAATGCCTCTGATGTTGTGGGTTGTTCTTTGCTTCCAGACAGTGAGACAAAGAAAACCTAGGTGTGAGGGGAAAGGGTCTTCTTGACAGGATGTCTGTGGAAGAGCTGTACCCTGTCCTGATTACACTTCAAATGGTTCTTGTTTGCAGCACACAAAAAAGAACCTGACACCAGGCCTGCCCTTGCCTTTGTCCTCATAGACAGTTTGGGGCCAGGACCACGGGAAGGGGAAGAACTGACTAGAACCATTTTGGGGGTAGGACAGAGAATTCCCCCACACAAAGACTGGCACCAGGTATGAAAATAGGACCTTCCAAACCATTCTTCAGCACTCTCCTTGACCTGTGGAAGATTCATAAGAAGGAGTGCCCTGCTGAAAGAATGACTGCCCTGCTCCTGGAAGGGCTAACTTGCTGTCTGAAGAAGGAAGATTTACCTGCCTGCCTTGAACTGAGGCTAACCAGACTAACTCCAAGTATTAGTTGGCTGACCTCCTGTGTGAGTCACAAGGACACAACAAGATTCCAGCAGCCTCCCTGCAACTCCTCAGCACCAACTGCTCCTGCCTGGACCAGCATGAGCCCTGCTGCTGGCCTCTGCTGGAGTCAGCCATGATCCCCAAGTGGTACTCCCTAGGTCCTTGTCCCTTGACTGGCATCAGAGAGTACTCCTCCTGAACTCAAGTTGAAGATATAGTTATTTTGGGCTCCTCACAACAAGGAAGTGGCCTCTTAGCACTGAAAAACTACCACCTGCGATGACTGCAAACGCGAAGCTCCCACGAGACCTGCACTTCGCACTGACAGCAACCAGCCACGATCAGACCACGTCGACTGATAATGCGAAGCTCCAGCAGCAACTCCCATTTCACTCCAAATCAGTGCCCTGCTTGTCATGCTAACAATGACCTCCATGCGGCCTCCACGTGTAAATACTTTACACATTGCCTTTAAGTTAAACCTGATTGCTGTTGGGCTGAGCTACCAGAGGGTTAAGCACATATTTATTTAGTGACTTTTCTGATTCACCCTGACAATGATTGTGTTAATTATTTAAGTGGGACTTCCACTGCTCTCAACTAATAACCCGGAGGCATAGTAATGAGAGGAGCTGCATCACTCTTTCGCCACGCAACATGGTGCAAGAGTGACGCAAGTCCAAAATGTACTCGATGAAGCCATGCAAGGCCCGCTTGCATGGCACTGAGTGGCTTCATAAATCTGGAGTAAAGCAACGCAGCGCAAATCGCTGCATTACATTACCCTACCCTGGGAAGGCATTCCATGGGCATTGCGTGGGTGTTCCCACACAACTCGCATGGCATTTGTTGCATTCCCAGATTTACCAAAAGTGGTAGACTTGGGAATGTGCTAAAAAGATACCCCTTCTCAGGGGAAGCGTAACAAGGAGACATATCTTTATTTCTCCTTGCCATTCTGCAGTACACATAGAAAGAGGAAAATGCCTCTCAGGATTGTTTTTGTGCAGGAAGGTGCTCCTTCCTGCACAAAAACAATTCTGCATGCAACACAGACACCCTTACACCATGGTGTGTTGGCGCTAGGCAGCCAAAGGGCGCCACCAAAGGGACCAAGACAGAAATGAGCCGTATTGTTTTAAATATGGTGCATTCCTGTCCTTTCCCTGTCACATAGCGCAGCAAGGTGACTTGCTGTGCTTCGTTGCGTGACTTTCTAATAAATATGCTCCCAATTTCTTGCTTCATTCTACTAATTGACGTGGGTAAAACGGAGAGGAGGAGGAGAAACGGCCGTACTCTTCCTCCTTGATCTCTCCACAGCTTTCGATATGGTCTCCCGCAAGTCACTCATCAGAAAGCTTCAGCACTGGAGTATCTGCAGACCGGCCCTCATGTGGATGTCCTCCTTCATCACGGACAGAACTCAATGAGTTTGACATCCCCCCTACACCTCAGAACCCACAAAACTTTTCTGCGGAGTCCCTTAAGGATCGTCACCCAGCCCAACACTCTTCAGCGTCTACATGACACCCCTCACGCACATCATGAGAGCCCGCTGCATCAACACACCAATGGCACACAGCTCACCCTCTTCCTTAACGACCCAGCCAGCACCGCCAAAGCAAACTTTGCCCACTACATGAGAAACGTCACTGCTTGGATAAAAAACATTTGCCTCCATCTCAACACAGACAAAACCGAAGTCCTAAACTTTGCCACCAACCACTCCCCTGGGACGCCTCTTGATGGCCCTACAAATTTGGTCCCCCACCCACCCATAAGGACCATGCCAAGAACCTCAGGATCATCCTGTACTCCAACCTCTCCATGAGCAGATAGATCAATGCTGTCTCCTCATCATGGTTCCACATCCTGCAAATGCTACGCAAGACTTTCAAGTGGATCCCACTGAACACCAGATGAACAGTCACACAGGCTCTTATCAAAAGTAAACTTGATTATGGAAACACCCTCTACATCAGAATCCTAGCCCATGTCCTATGCAGACTCCAAACCACACAGAACCCCGCCGCCAGACTTATCCTGAACATCCCATGAAATAAACACATCTCGCCACACCAAAGCAATCTCCTCTGGCTCCCAGTCCAGGAAAGATGTAAAAGCTCTCCACAACACCGGTAAAGCTAACCTCAACCACTGCCTCAACTTCTACCAACCCACCGGACACATTCAATCTTCATCCCAGGCAAGAGCATACCTCCCTCGCATCAAGAAGACCAGAAGTGGAGGACGATCCTTCTCATACCTCTCATCCAAGACATGGAAAGACCTCCCAAAACCCTTAAGAACCTTCCCCTCCCTTATGGACTTAGGAAGGAACCTCAAGACATGGCTCTTGCAGACGAAACAGGCATGATCTCCTCCTCCCCCCTCAGGCCTGCTCCACTCAGTGCCTGGAAACCCTCACAGGTGATTAGCCATTCTCTACAAATTCACATAACCTAACATATCCCAGCTCAAGGCTTAGCTGAAGAACAACTACATTAGGGGCTTTACAAACTTACACTGTTCACACCACCACCAGAAGAATCACCCACCAATACACTAGAAAGTAAGGAACTCATCTTTGTAGTATGGGGTACTTTCAAATCCCATCCAGTGGTCTATATTTCCACAGCTTTCTCAGGTTAGGCAGAAGACTTGCACCCCCACATTGCGATGCATCCCACAAAGATAACCTAATCATACACCAATTTCACAAAGGTTTGGACAGCTGGTCCCAATGCCCTCCTTCTATGATCCCTTCTAAAACAAACACCATAAACTAAGATAATCCCAATCTTACTCATTGGGCCATAAAATGTAAACGTGCATATTTGTTTATCAAAATCATTGGAAATGCTGGGTAAGTTATGTAAATGTGTTTGTAAATAAAGTGAAATGCGCTTTTGGGTATCCTTTGAAGGAAAATTGAGGGCATACCTCACTTTTAAAAGTCACTTAAGATACCAGCAAGATGACTGGTTTTCAAAGAAAATATTCTCTCAGAGCACATTTCCTGCTCAAACCAGTCTTCTCCAGCACAAAATAGTGCGCAATTTCA
This sequence comes from Calotriton arnoldi, assembly GCA_963921515.1. Lineage (NCBI taxonomy): Eukaryota > Metazoa > Chordata > Amphibia > Caudata > Salamandridae > Calotriton > Calotriton arnoldi. The sequence goes on along the minus strand of CAWUFW010007837.1, from coordinate 510,528 downwards.
CACTGGAGTAATTTTCAAAATTTACCATAAGTGATGCAATGCACAATGTTGTGAATTAAAGCAGCGTAACTGAAAATTTGCAAGTGGCTTCTGAGGGAACAGACATCATTGATAGAGTCTGTCTTCCATGGCCAAACACACAACTGTAGAAAAGCTCTGCACCAAAGCTCTAAGAGGCCCAATAATTGGTGAACGTGTGCAACACTACAAAATGTTTGTTACATAAAACAATATGCCACCAACATTGTCAAGAATGTTCTTCCACATGAGCTAGTACTGGCCACCACATTCTTCAAAATGTAAGTCACTGCTAAAAAAACAACTTATAACTTGAGAATTGATATTAGAGTTCTTTTTAATGCCTCATTATTTGACTATGCAGATTCTTTCCTGTGCAAGATCTTTTTACTGACCTACAAAGTAAAATGTTAAGCTTTTGCAGTAGAGAAAGCTGAACATTTACTAAGGCTTTCAATTCTGCATTGTAAAAAATTAATATACCTAACAGAGGTACACATTTCACTTTAGAAAATGTGAAATTATGTACAAGTTGATGTATTATTAACTAAGATAACATGTAACAATTTCATGGCAAATGTTTTACATTTGATAATTATTGCAAAAGTGCAGCTTAAAAATGTTCAAGAAGTTATAGTTGTGTTTCCTGGTTGTATTAGTATATTGGTCAAATTAATTTTCAGCATAATCTTGTTGTAATCTCTTTTTCTGCAGTTGTGAAAGGATTTTCTTCTATTGTCAGTTTATGATGTATATTGCAAAAAAAAGAGAGAAAGAGCAATTTTTCTCAGAGGAATGGAGTGAGTTGCCAGACTAGATTAAAAGCCGGTGTAGCTTTTCAACTACTCAATAGCTGTTTTCCTTGAGTTAGGAGTAAGATCTTGTGCAAAATGTTTTCTCTTTTTGCATGAGCAGCCCCAAGTTTTTGGACGGATGCTGCTGGTTTTTCGACTCTGTAAGTGCACTGAGTCCTGCCAATCAGGCCTCAGTGCCAGTGCTCTGACCCTTTAAATTGTGCATGTCTAATTAGCTCACCCACAATTGTCGCAAGTTAACTTACTTATAATTCCCTAGTATACGATACCAGGAGTACCCATGGCCTGTAAGCTAAAGTTTCCCTCGTGGAGTGCAGCATTTATTGTGCTCCCCGGAGTGTGACAAAGCAAAACACGACTCCCAGCCGGCCATTTACGGCTGGCAGAGCAGTTTCATTGCTGACTCAACTTTGCCATTTAAAGTATTAACAACTCCCTAACCTACCTTTTTAGTATATATTTAAGTCACTCTTAAGGCAGGCCTAAAGAGCTCTAAGCTAAGGCAGGTTGCTGTATAAGGGTAGGACATGTATTTTTACATGTCCTGACAGTAAATCCCCACATTGTCATTTCTACTGTAAAAGGGTGAGTAGCCCCATTGGTGAGTACAGGGTTACAGGCTACAGACTCCGCAGTGCTAACTCCTGAATGGGATTCATAAATATGTTACTTCAAGTTATCAAAAGGATTGTTGCACTAAACCCAACTTGTTGTTCAAGTTGACTTTAATGTAACATTTATACAAATGTCAACTTTAGAAAGTTGCTACTTTGCTGCCCATATTTTTCCAGTGACCATTTATGGTTGCACACAAGCTGTTTTCCTCAAGACAGCCTTCTGCCCTGCTAGAGAGAGTTGTGAACAACTCTCAGGAAGGAACACACAGAATCTGCCATTATAAGAGTTGTGACCTCCTCTTTGCAGGATGGCCAAACAGGGTGTGGGACCAAAAGGGGAGGTTCAAAGGGGAAGCCACCTGTGAAGGGCCAATGGCAGTCACACACGAGAAGTACTGCTCTTTTGTTTTAGCAGACAAGCCGGCATCTCAGACAGAGGGAGGTAAGCCATTGTCAAACCAGTTTTTCTGTGGGTGCATGGACCCCAGGTAGCCACACCTCTGGGATGGGATGGGGAGCTCTACACATCAAGAGAAGGGTTCTGCCATGTTGGTTCATTCTGGGCTAACTAGATGTGACACTTCACAGAAGCTTGTCACTAGGTGGAAGGGGGCCTGGTGGTCCATTGGCTAGTAGTTGCCACATCTCCTGAGGGCAAGAAAGGGCATTAAAGTGGCACCCCAGCACCCATACCTGAGATCATGTATGTACTGCAGACAGGGCTGAAGAAGGACTATCCTGCAGTTCCCTGGAACTAGCGAAGGGAGGCTACATCAAAGACTGGATTGCATGCGCTGCACTTTGGTCTAGCAAAGAAAGGACTGAGCCTGTGGTGTCCTGCTTAAGTAAAAGTTGTGCCTGAGCACCTGACCGAGAAGGTGACTCCAAGAGTCAGTTGGCTGACTCCCTGTTACAGCCACAGGGCCATAAAAGCTGTAGAAGCCTGCCTTGACTAATTAGTAACCAAGACTGCCTGATCGCCTCTCATCACCGAAGTGCATCCTGGGAGACCAAGTTCCAACCCTCAAAAGTTGAACCTGAGCCCGCTGGTGAGCTCAATTTGGTCACCCAGTAAGGGCGTTAAAGGGAACCGCTGGTTTGCTGTAACTGGAGACCAGTAGACTAGTGGCAACTGGTTTTTGGACGGATTTCATCCGGCCTTCGAGGGATATCAACCCCTTGTTAGAAATGGGGGCCTCTAGTTGGCAATGGCTTGCACCTTTGTTCAAATAGGGACCCTTCCTTCTAGTTAGGAGAAGGGGGATACACTACTGAAATAACCCCTGCTCACCCTCTTGGTAGCTTTGCAAGAGCAGTCAGGCTTATCTCAGAGGCAGTGTGTAAAGCATTTGCACATAACCACCAGTAATACAGTGAAACCACTACAAAAGGACACCATGCCAGTTTTAGAAAAATAACCAATATTTAACTGTGCAAACAAGACCAAGATGTAGAAAAGACCAACATACAGTAATCAAAAATATGCCGTTTGCAAGAAGGACTTTAAAATGAAGTTCCTTAAAGCTGGTAGCTCCGCCCGGGTCTACCCCATGCTGAAAACTACAGAATCGAACAGTTCAGGCTGACTGAGTCGGTGCAGATTGGCTTTAGTATCAGCAGACTCGTAAACAGTACCTTTGGTTCTGGCCAACCACGTCGGTGCTGGCCGGTCGTGGCAACCGTCGAGGTTGCGATGTAAAGGGTAGCAGTGTGGCATGCGGTGTCCTCAATTCACGGTGCAGGCAACGGCTCAGTGACGTTCGTGCAGCGGCATCGGTGAGAACAGTCCTGCGGTGCGGAGTGAGGCAGTGCTCATTTCGATGCTGACAGGTCATGGTGCTAGCGACAGTGCCAGTTGATGGGAGCTGGCGTCAGTCAGCCCAGACGGCGGTGTGGAATGGGGTGGTGCATCATGTGACTTACAAGCGCTGCCCCCAAACCACGGTGTGGTCACAGGTGTCGAGGTCGGGCATGCAGCGATGTCGTTGGTGAGACCAGGGCGTCGTAGTGAAGCGAGGTGGTGCGGAGTGCAGTGCCCACAGGTCGCGGTGCAAGCTGCGGCTCGGTGGCGGCGCCGGTCATCGTCATCGGTGAGACCAGAGCTGCGGTGTGAAGTGCGGCCGTGCTCTCTGAGGTGCCTTCAGGACACATAATCCACAGAGGTGTCGTTGACGGTGTCAGCTGCTTTTCCACTCAGTGGCAACTGAAATCCACCGTTCCAGAGGCGGACCCAGAGGTGAAATCTTTGCTGTCCCTGAGACTTCTTGAACAGGAAGCAAGCTCAATTCCAAGCCCTTGGTAATATTCAGCAACAAGTGACAAACGTTTAATCCAGTCCTTTCACTGCCCAAGGCAGAAGCAGCAACTGCAGGCCAACCCAGCAAAGCAACAACATAGCAAAGGGGCAGTACTCCACCTGGCAGTTCTTCCAGCTCTTCTTCTGCCTTGATCCTGGTTCCTTTATCCAAGGGAGTTCTAAAGTTCTGGGGTCTGAGTCCCAATATTTATACTCAGTTTCTCTTTATTCTCTTGGGCGGAGAGTGTCTGTGCTCAGTCCAAACCAGTTTGGTCCTCTCTCGCCCAGCTTCCCGGCAGGAGGTGCAGACATCATTATCCAAGGCAGGCCATGCCCATTCATGTACAAGGAAATCTCCTCCCCCTACTCTAAATGCAGCCCAGGTCAATTCAGCCCAGCCCTGACTCATCCAGGAAAGGCAGGACACACCACGACCCCCCCAGTGGCTGTCTGAAGAGAATGCGCATCCAGAGCCCCTGTCACTCCAAAGCCAGACAGTCAATCCACAACCCAGCAGAGGCACACAGGATGGCTAAGCAAGAAAATACCTACTTTCTAAAAGTGGTATTTTCAAACACACAATATAAAGATCGTCTTTACTAAAAGATGCATTTTTATATTCTGAGTTCAAGCATACTAAACTCCATCTTTCGATCTGGTCCCCATGGGAAGATAAACTCGTAAAATGTTACAAAGTATTCCCCATTCGATCCTATGGGACAGATAGCCTTTCAACAGTGAAAAACAAATTACACTGTAGTTCACTATCAGGACATGTCACTCGCACCAGGACATGTGCTACCTTTCACATACACTGCACCCTGCCCATAGGGGTACCTTGGGCCTAACTTAGGGGTGACTCAAATGTAGAAAAAGGGAATGTTAGGGCTTGGCAAGTGGGTGCACTTGCCAATTCAACATGGCAGTAAAAACTGCTTGCAGACACTGAAGTGGCAGGTCTGAGAACCCTTTCAAAGGCTGCTCATGTGTGGGGTAGAATCAGAGCTCCAGGCCCACTAGCAGCATTTGATTTACAGGCCCTGGCACTCTCAGTGCACTTTACTAGGGATTTACCAGTAAATCAAATATGCCAATCATGGAAACACCAATCCATAATCCAATTTATGATAGGAGCACTTGCACTTTAACACTGAACAGCAGTGAGAAAGTGCGCAGAGACACTAAACCAGCAAAAATGGAGTCAAAACCATGAGGTCAGAAAGCAAAAGGACTGGGGAAACATGCCAAAAGATGCCGGTCTAACACCCCTGTGGCCAAAATTGCCCCCTGTGTTCATGGACCAAGGGGTGGTCCCAGGAAGACCCCAACTATCTGCTCAGCATCCTCAGCATCCTGCATCCCTTGCATCAGGACCACTCCATTGGTTCCTATGGCAGTTCGCCCACAGACACTGGAACTGGACTGGAGACTGCTTTAACTGCAAGACAATTGTTCAACTGGACCTTATTGGACCCTGTGATTGGCTCCCTGCCGGAGTTGGTCACCTCAAGAACACCTTTATACTTATAGCCATTTTCAAGTTACTTGTCATGGCTAATACTAAACCAGGAGTTGCTGTAGATTACAATGATTTATTGAGCTAATTGAACATTTGTGATTTATTGTTCCTTCAAAAATTAATATCTACAGAACTGTCTGGTGGAATTTTGTTTTTAAGGTGTCTATTTAAAGGTACAAATACAGCCTAGTTTTATAAATTGGTTTTGGATTTTTACTGTGTTGCATTTTCGTCTTACTCAACTGCTTTGGTACTTCTAAATGCTTTACACTTGTTCCTTTGATAAAGCATGACTGTTATGAGCCATAGCTACCGAGGACTGAGCTAAGGTTTTACAAACAAATCTGAGAGGACCTGGTTCAGAACTGTGACTTTATTACACAGTGAGTTCGCACATCCATACCACATAATAAATCACTTTATTCACAGCATGCATCCAATTAAGCATTTACTATCACTGTTTGACAGAATTCAGAATGTCCTCGAGTATTGCAAAAATCCTAAAAAGACCACAAGACTCTTAATCCAAACACAGTCAGTTCTGATTGGTATTGTGGAAAAATGACACTCAGTGCCCAAAAAATTACACTGCCTCTTTGTCGATATTGTAAACCTGATTTTACCATCTGCTTTCATTTTGAAGGAAGTGTATCAGCCAAACATTACTGATGCATAACAAATATGCAATTTGTGCTAGTTCAGGATAGGTATCCATGCATTGTCAAGTTTGAAAGGTGGAGCCATATACCATTGGTCCACTCATTCAGTTTATCATCTTCCAGTTCTGAAAATGTGTTCATTTGCTATTCTGGAACAACTTACACATTTGTGCTATCAATGACTCCAGCAAAAGCGGGTATGTCAGCTAAACCATAGGAAGCATTCTTCATCTCCCTCAGATCCACAGGCACCGTAGGAAAGACAATGTGCTGTCTAACATGCTTTATTACTGTCTTGGGAACTCGAGGTTGGATTTGGACTAATGATGGTTGTACAGTTCATAGTACCATTGACGCTGTCGCTGGAATTCCGCGTCGTACAATATTTATATTAATCAAAAGGGACCCTTGAACACGTTTGATTGGTTCCAGCAAGGCTTTATTTAAAACATAGAGGGCATATTATCAAGAACGGAGTTAAAATTATCGCCGCTTTAGCGGCAGAAAACTGCCGCTAAAGCGGCGATAATGGGCTTGATAATATGCCCTTGAGAATTCCAATAGAAGCCCATGTTGACACCAGAACATGGGCTTCTATTGGAATTCTCAAGGGCATATTATCAAGCCCATTATCGCCGCTTTAGCGGCTGTTTTCTGCCGCTAAAGCGGCGATAATTTTAACGCCGTTTCTTGATAATATGCCACTAAATGTTTTGATGACCTGCTCTGACAGTTGATCCATAATAGCCTTATTTCTGAAAACCCTGGGGCATATTAGCAAGACCGGCGATAAAATTATCGCCGTTTTAGCGGCAGGAAACTGCCGCTAAAACGGCGATAATGGACTTGCTAATATCCGTTATAGAATTCCAATAGAAGCCCAGGTTAGATGTCCTGCACATCTAACCTGGGCTTCTATTGGAATTCTATAACGCATATTAGCAAGCCCATTATCGCCGTTTTAGCGGCAGGAAACTGCCGCTAAAACGGCGATAATTTTATCGCCGGTCTTGCTAATATGCCCCCCTTTTTTTCTGGGCTTTTTGGAGTTTTCAGTTTGAAAGCGGGTGAACACTGTCCTAGATTTACGCAGCTGACTCATAGGAAGATCTTGTGTGAAGGAAGCTAACTTTATTGAAGAATTTTAGGGCCAGACCCAATGGTGCTCAGAGCTTTATGACAATGCTAATTGATGCTGTGTGGCGTTTTACAAGCTTCAGTAATGGATTTGATGATTGCACATAATTTGCATTGCACTTAAAGTTGTGGAGAGGGGCTTGCAATAATGAAGTATTGTTCTTCTACTTATTGCTCATTAAAAGATGGAATTCAAATAGTTATGCACACACGGAAGTGCTGCTGAAAAAGCTTGTGGTATTTAATTAGTAAGAACCAGGAACTAAGAGACACTTTTCTAAACTATGCCATTGCTTCTGAGAACCAGCTAATATTGTGCTACAACGTTGCACAGGCCCTGAGGTTTCTCTGTAAAAACAGCAATGGCTGCAGCTCTTATTACAGCCATTCTTTTACTGTGAAATCAATGTGCAGTACTTTGCAATATTGTTGCTCACATTAGCTTTTGTTGATAAAAAAGCTAAAACGTTTAATGCCTTTTGCAGTTGTTGCTTTAATAAAATGAACAAGTGCGGCAATATCCTCTTCGCCAGTGATTTAGGTTCTTCCACTCACCTTTCTGTCGAATTCCAATTCCGAGGTTACTTCTGCAGCACTCTGATACCTGCAGGCATTCAAGTGTTGGCACAAGAAACCACATGGGGACGAGGCGCCGCTTGGAAAGAGAGAAGCCTTAACTACTTTAACCCCTTCAATTTCCTGATGGAGTCTAGCAGGTCGTTTCCAAAGTGAGCAATGTGAAAAAAAGAAGCTAAGACCACTGGCTTTCATTCCAAGGAGCCTCCGAGCAGCAACAAACAGAGCTTTGTCTGCAGTTCCAGTTTAGGGCACTTTCAACTTGAGCCTGGCCGAAAGGATTGCAGGGGGAGAACCGTGTATGGTCCTATAGGTAACAGGAAAGATGTTAAAGGACATAGAAGCTTCCAGTCCGATCCCACTTCAAAGGGATAGCTGAAGTCGAATGGATAAGGCACAATAACATTTCGGGGAAAGACACAGCTTTAAATGGAGAAATAAATGTATTTTTTGCATAGGATCACATAGTGATTAATTTTCTTGATAGAATCCAGTAAGACATTCAATAGTTTGGCAGCATTGACAGAGGACTGGGTTCACCCTCATGGAGTCTCAGAGAAAGATGAAGAGCGTGGGATAGATTTTTCAGCCCACAGCTTGGCGCCTACAACTTCAGCGGGGTTTTAAGGGGCTATGCGGGCTGCAATGCATAACCAGTGTTGCTGTCTCAACATTATACTAATTTATACCCAATATTAACATGTGCCATCCGGTTTCGAATAATCTGCAACTAGAGCAAGCAACATAGAGTTGCAGCAGTTCAATTGGCACCAGCAATGGGCCTAGCAACTGCAACAAGATGTATTTGTGATAGGTAAGTGCTGATCCTTTGACAGACTTCACATTGCAATAACTGAAGCTCACTCTGAGTTGACCTGAGCTTGCTTATTCAGGGAAGGATCAAATAAAATCTTTGGACAGTCCGTGGAGTTATATCAACATCCCCGAGATTTTTAAACAATTTCTATTTCTTTTTCATAAAAGAAAAACGAACAATCATCTCATACACCGGCTGAAGCACTTTCTAATACATGGCAGTTCGAAATAGAATGCATACATACATTTTCGACAAGAAATATGTTTACAATAAAAAAAAGCCTACTGTCCCAACCCTGATGCCGCAAGGGCCAATATTCCTACAGAGCACTACCTGACTAAAAGCTCACTCAACCGAAGAGCTCTGAGACAGGAGGGAATATGTACAAGGAAGTGACAGAGAGAGGCGTTAGCTTTCCTGGCTTAACGCCTCTCTCCGCCACTTCTGAAACGCAAGGCTGAACCATATGTACAAGAATGTGGTGCAGCTTTGCGTTTCCCCCTGCGATGGTGCTAAGTTTAGCAACTTAGTGCCAACGCAGGCACCCTTGCACCATAGTGCAAGGGTGTCTGCATGCAGGGGAGGATTGTTTATGTGTAGGAAGGTGTCCCTTCCTGCACATAAACAATCCTAAAATGCCATTCTGACACTGGCACGTGTGCTGCTTCGTGCAGCACACATGAAAGTCACAAAATGGCATTTATTTAAAGGATTGTATATGTGTAGGAAGGGACACCTTCCTACACATAAACAATCCATGGTATTTTGCTTTTTCCATATGTGCGGCACAAGGCAGCACACATGAAAAAAGCAAAAACCAGGAGAAATATTGCATTTCTCCTCATTTCCCCAACTTAAGACCAGGTTTTTCCTGGTCTTAATTTTGGCGCTGCCTCCTATGTACGCCTGTACATAGGGGGCAGCATAAAAAACAATGGGTGTTGCGGTTGAACACCCACCACAACACCCACTGCCCACCCCTTTCACGCTAAACATAGTGTGAAAGGGGGCCTTATTTACAAGGTAGCGTTAAGCCACGTTAAGTGGCTTAACGCTGCCTTGTAAATAGGGCGCAGCCCCTATTGCCACCACAACATCAGTAAAAGTGACGTTGTGGTGGCGATAGGGGCTTGTACATATGTCCCAGAGTTTCTTCGACTTCATCAAGTCCATACCAGGTTCTCAAGGGCTCCGGTATTTTCACAAATGTTCGGGGTCATCCCCTGTTTTTGTAATTTAGCCTTCAAGTTCCATACACTTGTCCATATCTGCATAGCATCGCGTTTTTTGTGGGGAGTTGGTGTCCCCCTTCTCTTGCAAAATCCCTTTTTGTGATCATGACCCCCAAGGAGCAAAGTATGAGTTTAGTACTGGGCAAGTCAGTGTCATGTGGAATGCCTAAGATGGCAAGCTATAGTGTCAGTGGAACCTTGGGGCCAGATTTACAAGGAAAGTGACTCAGTGCGTGCCGCAAGCCATTTTGCTGCGCTGCACTGAGTCACTTTCAAAGCACAGGGATGTGACATATTTACAACAATATGTCACATCTCTGTGCTTTCCCCTGCGCTGGCGCACAAACTGCTGCCATGTGCCGGTACAGGCACCCTTGCACCCATTGTTCAAGGATGCCTGTGTCGTGGGGAGATTATTTATGTGCAGGAAGGGTTACCTTCCTGCACATAAACCATCAGAAATGGCGTTTTCCAACTTCTATGTGTGCTGCATTAGCACACATAGAACTTGCAAAACGTCATTTATTTAAAGGACTGTTTATGTGTAGGAAGGGACACATTCCTGTGCATAAACAATCATTAGAGGTTATTTCCTCATTCTATGTGTGCTGCAGAATGCAGCACGCATAGAAAGAGGCAGAAAACGAGGAGAAATGAATACATTTCTCCTTGTTGCGCCTCCCTACGCCCCCCCTGGGGAGGTGTAGCATTCAGACGCATTTCCAGATTTACGATTTCTTGTAAATCTGGAAACGTTTCAGGTTCCATGGGTGTTGCTTGGGAACACCCACAGCAACACCCATGGAACACCCTTTTCACGCAAAGTGCTGCCTGTAAAGGGGCCGTATTTACAAGAACAGGAAAAGCCACGCAGGGTGGCTTTTCCTGTCCTTGTAAATATGGGGCAGAAAAATGCGCTGCCGGTGCGTCACAAAAAGTGAGGCACTGGCAGCGCAAGGGCAGTGGCGGCTCACAGAGGGAGTGCTGCGGGGCGGTGGGGCGGGGGAGGGGCTTGGTGGGGGGCTAGTGGAGTTGGACATACGACGGGCAGGAGTAAGGTAAGTAAATAAATAAATAAAACTATTTACCTTGCGCTCGCTGCATAGCCGAGTTGGTGATGCAGCGAGCGCAAGGTAAATAGTTTTGTTATTACTTACCTTACTCCTGCCCGTCGATTGTCCGACTCCAGTACCCCCCACTCAGCCCTCCCCTGCCCGCCCACAGCACTCCCTCTGCGGGCCGCTCACTGCGCAAGGAGCTTGTAAATCTGCCCCAAGAGGTATCTAGATATTCAAATAATTCATCCACTGTTTCGCTCCAGAAAAGCTGGATATTTCTACATTCCCAAACCCTGTGCAGAAAAGTGCCTCACCTACTCCCTGCACACTTCACGAGCCTAATGAAAGCAATTAGAACTTTCTTGAAAATCTGCTCCTTTAATAATCGGCGTTGTGCAAAAATTCGTACTGAATTAGTTACAGGCCTGTCCTGTATTGCCACCCCCATTTGGATGCATAAGTGTGCCTTCTTAGGCATTGTTAAGTAGGGTATTGTAAGTAGCCGAAACTGCAACACAAGTTAGTCATTCAGTTAATGATCTATATTCAAGGGGAGCTGCTTTCGGTTACTGGACCAATCATCGAACAAGGCATAAGCGAATGAAGCAGTTGTACTTACATTCCTGAGAAGAGGTCAGGTCATAGTTATCTTGCAGTTGAGTAAATGTCTTCTTTTGTCCCTCTTCTATTATGTCCCCGTCTTTGGTGAGGCCAATCAAATACCATATTTTTAATCCTGTAGTGTTTTTTTTCCTCTTCCAAACAATGTTGTGGCTTTGCTCCAGGCCTGTAATTATGCATGTGTTGATGGTGATAGTGCATTGACTGCTCCTCTCAATATTGGTAGCGTAGGAAAGTAGCTTCTCCCATAGTCTGTCTGTCTAGATGTATCAAGGGGTCTTCACTCAAGGCATGTATCCAATGGTTTAGAACTGGAGGTTGATGGCCTAGGTATATACTTTCACAGTTGGGAGCGCAATGTCCTCTCTATAGACAGTTATATATAGCGCCTCCAGTAAATTATCGGGCACACAACATCCCATAGTAGGGAGTAGTTCAGCTTTGAGTCTATGGAAGAAGTTGTCAGGGATCACATAGAGGGTGTTTCGCATTATGCAAACTAGTTTGGGTAAGTTATTATTTCAAAGATGACAGCTCTTCCTAATAATGTACTCGGTAATTTATGCCACTTGCATCTCTCCGAAAATTAGATAACACCACTTCCAAGTTATAGTCCATATCTTTTTTCATTTCTGGTTATCTCCATCCCTGAATATGTAAACCCCCTCTACGGTTATTTTAATACCCTGTGATTGTAACGCTCCTACACTCCAACACTCCAATCATTCCTTTTCAGGAAAATAGACTTAATCCAGTTAATCTGGTGACAGAACATTTCCCGGAAGTCATGGAAAAATAGAGAGATATTCAGATGGCGTTTTATTGTCTCTCCCATTTACTGACATAAATCCTCAATCGTTAGTTGTTGACTTAATTTAACATGAAAAGGATTCAATTTAGAATAGCGATTAAAAGGGAGATGGAAAGCATTCCTACCTCCTGCCTATTCCGAATATAAAAGGAGAGAGTCCAGTTTACCTTTACCAGTGCCAGGGGGGCCGCATGGATGAGGCCCGACCCAAGAGCAAAGCGCTGTAGGACAAGGTACAAGTAACACCAGTCACCTGAATCATATGTCTTTTTTGGCATCAAGAAAGAGGCCCACCAAAGGATCCTTCAAGTATCTCGTTCTATGGCGCCAATTAAAGATTCTATGAAAGTTTAGCCATTAGAAGTGTATTTGCCAATATTTAATCAAGTGTGTTTGTCTCTATGTTGAGAAGTGATATTGGATGGTGAGATGAGCAGTCAGTCCTCCGTTTACATTTTTGGTGCATGACTGTTATAATGGCTTAAGGTCACAAGATTTCCTATTGTTTGAACTTCTTCATACACATTAAGTAAGTGAGGTCCCAATTGGGATGCCAGCTGTCTAAAGAATTCTACAGGACAACTATTGGGTTTAAGAACTTTCCCATTTTAATAAATCTACCATTTCTTAAGGCATGATGCCCCTGTCCAGAGCAGCACTAGCCTCAGCTGTAAGTCTTGGGATAGAGAGGCCTTCGAGGACAATAAATATTTCAACCTCTCCCCTTGTTTCCCTGGATGCATCTAGCTATATAGAAGAGTTAGCAAAGGCCTGCACAGTTTCGAGATCTGTAGACACGCCTTATTATATTACATACTATTATATTCGGTATTATTATTATTCTAGAAACATTATTACTTTTTTCACCTTGCTTCTTCTTCTATCTTATCAGGCAACACAGTAACCAACCTGCTCTATATCCTACTTCATACGGTTTCTTTTGGCTGCTCACTGTGCTAAAAGCTTCTCGTTTGTGCATCCTATGTGGGCCGATGTCAGCTTATATACTTCTAGATCAGGGGGCAGGTAACTTATGATCCTTTCCACCTTTACTTAATTATTTTCTAAGGTTTGCAGTTTTTTCAGAATAGCTTTCTTTTCATGATGGACCCAAACCTGGGTTCAGTCTCAAAGAACCATTTTATGTGTTTCGAAAAACGTCATATGAGACCGACTTCAACCAGCATTATTATTCAAATGATTTGTAGTGGCTTCTCCAAGGATGGCAGCAATCTGCTGGTCTCTAAGCTTCCATGAATGAATCTGCCCCGTGCTGCAATTTCTTCTAACTTGTGTTCTGATTGTCAATAGGAGGTGAGAATATTGAGATATGCCCATAGCCAAATAGTCTGCTCGAGGTATATGGGGAATCTCTAAGTCAAGATAAAGAAGTCGTATGCCAGGGAAAAAAGCAATGCCCAGAACAAAAGTACAAGTGGCATCGATCTATGCCATGTTTCAGTCTTCAGATATCCAATCCCATAGCCCTCATATATTGTGCCAGTTTTGTGGGATAATCCGTGTCTTTATTTTACTTTAAAGTCACCACTATAGTGTACAAGGGCGGTGGTGCCTCAAAAAGCTGTAAACCTATTTTGTGTTTGTATTTTGTATAATGTAGTTTTCTGCAGATGGGCTTGTGACATGTTGGTATTTGTGCAGTGTGTTGGTCCGTGCTCTAAATATGTTTTTGGTGTACCCTCTGCTCCCTCCCTCCTACTTGTTTAGTCCTTCAGGGAAATACTAGATGGGAGTCAGTCTGCAGAAGGGGTTAGATGATGGTCACAGACCACAATGACAGAGAGAAAATGAACGAGTAGTGGCACTTTTGGATGTTTGTTCAGCTGAACAGTTAATATTGGTTTTAGACATCCTGGTAGCTGAAGCATAAATAATCTTAATTGGTCAAATTTGCCTCGAATATCCATCAGGCCTGGACAGGGTTTCCAACTCTACTGTGATTGAGCCCAGGTGTCCTTGCTAGGTGTGACATTGAATGCTGAGTCTTTCCAGTGAATGAAGTTTTATTTACTGCTATGTAAGCGTGTGTGTGTGTGTTACATGCTCTACATAACATTTATTGAGTTAGACAAATTTGCACATCTACTGAAGAGTTGCCTCTCTTCATGTCAGTGAAACTTACTCTGCTGCTTCCTCCATTACTACACCAGTACTGGGCAAGAGAACCTTGCACTGGTACTGCCAGTTTGGTATATGATCCTTGTGCGGGAGAAGAATGTGCAGATGTTGCCTTGCATACACCATAATATAACCACGTTACACCTGCCCAGGAGTGTAAAAGGAGAAATTGATTTAACTTCCCCATAAAAGTATAGAAACCCTGACAAGAATTGTGGATAAGGTCTCAGTGAGCCACAGAACCTCTGCTACATGATTTTGCTGCCCCTTGAAGAGTTGAAAAGCTCGGCCAAGAAGTGCAGTTATTCCCATCCACACATTTTTATCAGAACATCTCTTCCGTATTTTTGAAGCTGGAGAGCTATTAGTTCGCCCTACGAAGGAGAAACCCCTTCTGTCCTACAGGTTCATATTCCGACAAATTCGTCCCCAAAGACAGCAAGAAATGTAGTCAATTACCAGTCTGCACTCTGCCTTCAGGTACAATTTCTTTACATATGAAAATCTGTCACAGACAAACTTGCTGATACGTGGGCGCAGTGCACAATGACATCTTCACACATGCTATAAAACTAGCAGTTCAACATTTGCATATAAGTGTGCATCACCATTCACTGCATAATTGAACTGGCATTTGAAATATGTATTGCACGTATGTTGCACTGATTGCAGTGCAGGCGCTCTCTGTGCAGACCTAGCTTAGTGATTTGTGGAGTAGTTAGGGCAAGCAGATATAGGGCTAGTAGATATTTACAGAGGGCAAGTAGATTTCTGTAACATTTTGTCCCTTGGCCAAGTAGATATTAAAAACAATTCCACACCCCTGTGTCTGGTTCACTGCCTACGAGAGATCAGCTATCCACGAAGGGCTTGGTACTTCAGGAACAACACTTGGGGTCAGGACTTACTCCAGCAGAGGTCAACAGCAGGGTACACAGCAGATCAAGGTAGTACTACTCAACAGGAAAAGGCCTCTTGTAGCTTGTTGTGTCCCTAAGGCTTTAACAGGATGTTAGCCTTATGACTATTGGAGTCCCCTTCTATATCCTTGGTACGGAATGCAGCAGGCCCAGTCCTTCAGGGCTCTTCTCAGGTCACAGGCAGCAGGTCAAGTTTTTGTCTGTTCTACCTCAGGTCCAGGAAGCATTTTGAAGTGGGTACCAGGGGATGCCACATTTATGCCTGGCACTATCTTCTGGGTGGAGGTGACCCCCGGCCCCTCTGTAACCAAATGGATGAAGTTACCACCGGATAACCTACCAACTGTTGCAGCAGTTAAAGACTGCCATACTGCAAAAATCCGGGCAGTGCCCCTCTCTACCTAAATCAAAGATGGAGAAACTCTTCTCCCCTTGTGCAGAGCCTGTGTGCCCACCCAGAGGTGTAGACAGGGTAATCAACAGCCCATCCTCTGTGTTTACTCCAAGCTGGTTTTGGGGGCATCTCCACTCCTACTGGGATTGGAGCCTGCCTGACTGAAACAAAAGAAAGGGTCTGTCCAGGTGTCATCTGACATCTACCGGTGACAGGGAAAGCCTCTTTGAAGTAAATTAAGTTCTTGGGCACAGCCCAAATGGTCATCCTGCCAGAGGAACAAAAACACCTCCCCACACCCAGGCCTTTGTCTCTATTCTGGGTGTAGTTTTCACTCCTCATTCAGGGCTTGAGCACTTAGAGGGCTGCAGTTCGAGGCTAATGAAAATTAGCCTCCAGAGACTTTAGGCAGGAAAAAGGTAATTACATTGGGCTTTTGATAAATATTTAAACGCTTTTGGATCATATTTCTGTGTTGAGCTAGCAAAATTAATTTTTAATATTGCTTCACAGAGTTTCTTTATGGGCCTGTTAACCTTCCTATGTAACTAGCTTTTGGGTGCTAGTAACTGTAGGGACATGCTAACATTAAATATTTATATGTCCTACTTTTAAATACCATGCTCCCTGCCTTGTGAGTTACAATGCCTATTTAGAGGTGACTGATACAGATTTAAAAGTAAGGTTTAGTCCTCTCAAAAGGGTTTATTTTGGCAGGTTAAATAGTTGTTTCTAAACTGCTTCATTCATGCTACAATGGAAGGCCTGAAGCCAGGTTTGCACTGCCACGGTAGTGGATGGAACAATAGGTGCTGCAGCCAAATAGTGCATTTAACTTCCAGACACTGGGTACACTTTGCATCATATACCAGGGACTTATTGGCATTTTAAATATGCCAATTAGAAGTGTACAAATTCACCCATGTTAAAAGGGAGAGCACATGCACTTTACTACTGGTTACCAAAGGCAAAGTGTACAGAATTCTACAGCTTGCAAAAACAGTTAGGGAAAAAATATGTGGATATACCTCCCAAACGATGATCATTTTCTACACTCTCCTAGCCTCATGATAGAAATTCAACAGCAGGCTGACCATGGGCCTTTTTGTCTTGTGGGTCAGAAAAATTGTAGCTTCTGTAGCCCTTCAAGGGACCTCCAGATCCAGAAATTCAGGGTACAGCTGCAGACTCCTTTGCATGTGTAGATTTGCACCTAGATGTAGACCTTTGCGCCTTCACAAACTAGGAGGTTCCTATGACTGAATTTACAAATGAAAAGTTGCAATCCATAGTTTTCCCACTGTTTATGGAGATCTCTTCCACCAGGGCAAGTAAATTCACCAAAAGGCCAGGGGCAGCGGAAGTGACATCACACACCATTTGATCTTTACTTTGCACCACATACAAATGCTTATGCATACACACACCTTAACACATAAACACACTCTCTCACACAAACACATTCTCACCCACAAGCATTTTTACTTACCTAAGCTGCCAGGCAGGGTCATATTCAGGCTAATGTAACTCCATTTTTTATTACACTGATAGTGAGTAATGTATTATTCACTATTAGTGAGTAAAAAAAGAGACATAAAACAAGGAAGATGGAGTCCCAACCAACATCCATAAGAACGAGCAGCCCCTGTGTTCCTGACACTGTTTTTGCCACCTCTGAGGCCAGGGGTCGCAAAGGCAGTGCCAGGGATTGCAAGGAGCAAGCCAGGTGTTGCAGATGCAACCCCTAATTGAATTCCATGCCAAGGCAAATATCTCACTATAAAAGGTAAAAGGGAAGTTTAAGAAAATGAATTTAAAATAAAATAGGTTATTTATTTTTTATTGAAAAATATCAAAGTACATTTCTTTAACTCACATTCACCAACACTACCATTGTAGCAAGCAACAGTAACCCGTCCTTCAATTTACCTTAACCCCACCTATTTTGTAGTACTTATTCCTCATTTTCCTCTGCCACCTCCCTTGTCCTTCCAACATTATTACTAAATCATATATTTGTATGTGCTGAAATCTCCACCATTAAAGTACATTTCTTTAACTCATATTCACCTAGGACTACCACAGTAACAAGGAACAACACACCTCCATTAAATGAAACATATTATTACATTTTACACTGGGGAGATCTCCGTACAGGAAAGATAGTAGTGGCAGAGATCTATGGTCATAGGTTTGTGAATTGTATTTTGTAGTATGTAAAGTAGTACTACTTTATGTACTACAAAATAGCTTTTGTGAATAGGCCCCAGTATGGTTATCTGAGAAGGTGAATGTTTTTATTCTAGTCTAGAAATACTGCTGATAAATATAACTATAATTCCTCATCCTTGTTGACTTTTTTGGCTTTCTTGCCTTTTCGAGTTCAATATTATAACACAATTTGTCTCTACATACTATCACTATTGGGTCACCACTTTTCACTGCCTCTTTTGAACATATATATTCTCACTGCTAAGTGTATGTCTGTTATTCACTTGTCCAACTAGGTGAATCCCTGTGCTCAAAGGCAGTATCTTGTTAGCCATGGCATACAGAAACATACGGATACAAATGGAGACTGTACAACAATAGAAGGAGGGTAATATATGTTAAGAGAAACTCCTTTGTATTTGAAAGGGCGCATCAAAAGGACTATCGAGGTGGGAAGTATCAGAAGTGCCTTCTGATTCCAGTGAAACTTTCAAGTTTACCCAGATCCAGAGATGCTGCTGACATAAGGGTAAAACATACTAAAGAAAGTTCTCTAAGCATTTAAATGTACCTGAGAAAACATGCCAACATAGAGCAGCAGCAACTCATATAGCAAATTGTGGTCTAGCGGAATAAATTACATGGGCATTATCATAAATAGATTATGTGACAGAGAAAATGTACATAGTTTTTAGACAAGATGCATCTTGAAAAAGAGATCAAGGATGCGAACCCAACATGAGAGGACACCCCAGGACACAGTGAGAGAGAAGAATGAGTTGGAGCATACATGCATATGAGACAGACAAATCTGTGATGAACAAAAGTTATCATAAACAAGTGAACATCAATGGATGGTCGCTTCAAAATAGGGAATTGCCCCATGGACATCAAAAGGGAGTGGTGCTACATTCTCAAAAATAAACCAAGCAATGCGATCTTGAAACATTTTTACACTGATGACCATATAGATAACTTTTGTGAATACCAAAAAGTAGTAAAGTTAGACTTTAGGTCTAAGTTAGACGTTTGGTCTAACTTTACTTTGTGAATACAGAAAAGTAGTAAAGTTAGACTTTTGGTCTAACTTTACCTTAGTGAATCGGGCCCAGGGTTTGGGACTACAAAATAGATTTAGATGTCAGGGCATTGATCTTTACGAAACTCTGTGTTCGAGACTTCCCATGTAATGCTGGTTTTGAATATGTAGAAGAAATTTTTAATGATGATATTTTTGTTGCTGATATTTTTGTATTTTACAAAGGGAATTTATATTTAGTGGTTGATGTTTAGGCAACAATATTTTCGTATCACAAATTTTTTATTGTCAATGTTGTCATATGCAAGGACAATTGTATGCTTTCCTAAAAGTTCAGATACATTTTTTGTTTTTGATTATCCTTTTTTCATTACAAGCACCTTTGGTTTCAAAGCCAACAGTTGCAAAAGATATATTAAAGTTAATTACTTATCTCAAAAATTGTAGCCACAGGGGCACCCTGCAAAAACAGTATTTATCTTAAATTGTATCTTTTGCATTTGCAAAATATTTTTTTGTTGTCCTTGTTCTACACATGGGACATGATTCACAAAGAAAGTCAGAAAATATGCACTGAGGAATCTGCCTCAGTCTAAATATTTAGAGCTACTACCTCTACCCTCCCATTAAATCTAGGGGTGATCCATTGCCCTCTTCACCCTGTAAATGTATTTGCATCAGCCTTTGGCTCAAGTAAACATTCTACCATTTGCAGGGTCAAAATTGCGAATGAGAGGAGCTTATAAATGTTCGCAAACATATTTCTTTGTGTATATTCACAAACGTCCAGGGCTAATTGCATCTTGAAAAGTAAATTGTCCCACTCCTTGAGTAGGAATTTACAGGTGTGGAGGCCTTGGCACTCAGGACAGAGATATCCACACACATGAATGGGTTGCCTGTCAGTAATCCAATTTTAAATTCTTGGAAGGTGTAATACATGCAAATTTGGTTGTTAATGTATGCTTATGACTGAATATACCTATGTGCGTGTGGCCCAATGAGATAATTGTGCAAGTGCAACATATATAAGCAAAATGACAAACCAGGGTCAATACGATAGAACATTCAGTGCATAAATACATTTATCCATTAAAAATGGATTGCTAACAGTAGTAAAAGAGAGTCAGCATTAACTGCTAAATACTACGCTGTTTAGATTCAGGAAGTAAAATATGTAAAGACCCATCATCAGGACAGACAGGATGCAATTTCATAATTGCCTAAATGTCACGTGTATGTAATGAGAAAAACAGGATTATTATTCTCTTCTCAATTTATCGAGGAACAAAAAATCCTCTGCAACCAACAATCAATTATACATGTTTTAGGTAATTACACAAAAAGCACTTGTTTGTGTTCAAAATTTCCAACTGATGAACAGAGCTTTAGAGAACAATGGCTAATTTGACTTCATTGAGACAGAGAAAGATTGAAAGAATTGCCTTTGAAATAACATTTCATAAACGTTTCTTATCTTCACATAGCAAGGAACTCATTGTAGTGTCTGCAGTTGAGTTGAAAGGTATTGTTCTTTCAGGAAGGAGTCTTACAAAAAATCCAAAATGCACTTATTTAAGAATAAGAACACAACGCAATGTCCTTCTGACTTGTTTGTAGCAATTCTGATCCAAAAATACAATTATGTTGACTTGGAGAGTATGTGAACATGACCATCCAAATATAGAACCCAATCTGACCGTCATACTTTACCCAAAGTATGTATAAATGTTTTTTTTACACAAAGTTTGACCTCATTGCAAGCACTTGTATATGTATGTTGAAGAATAAACTACACATTAAGGGTCAGAGCTCAAAACATAATTGACTGGCACTATTTCATGTCCTTGGTGGTAAGCTAAGACAGTACTCTGCAAGTAGTAATATCTGATAGGAATGTGTACACATTTGCTGTATGGAATTTTGTTGTGGTGATGAAACTTTCTTTTCTTTTTTTGCTGCCGTGCATTTGTACTCCTTTATTGCAAGGTAATTTTGCTCTGTTGTACTGCAGTTGTGATGCATCATTCTGCTTTTGCTGTTTTATTGTGATACTCCATGTTATGTTTTAATTTTATTGTTAAATTGCTTTGTGCATGTTATTTTTTTATGTTGAGTTGTTTACTTTAGATATGTCAACAAATGCTGCTTTATCTCCAGCCAAAAGCAGCACATGCCTTGTAAGTTCTTGTGACAAGCAGCTTTTTATCACTGTCTAAGGTGAAAATGCAGGTCTGCTCCAGCTCTTCAACTGTTTAAGACCCCAGTCAACTCAAAACTGTGATACAGATATGTGATATGGTCCTCAGTGTTTGTTTTCATATTTAATTCTTTTATACTTTTAATTTCAAAGGAATATGTCACTATTATAAGCTATATCTGACTTGTGCTTAAAGTTGTGTGTAGGAAATCTATAGAATTATGAAATAAACATACCAATCTCTTATCTAAGCATAAAGCTGGACTGGGTATTTGCATTATAAAAATAATTTAGGGTTGATATCTGAAGTGGGCTTGTGTAAAAACTTTAGGTAACACCTTGCATTTAGGCTTCTAGTGCTCTCAAGTTTGGATACGTGTTGGCCATTTAAAACAAATACCTTGTGATCTTCTTCAGTTTAGAAGGAAGCTCTGTGACACCGGCTGAGTAGAGGTGAGATGCCAGAGGTTTAATATGTTTTACCCAGAGAAATAGATTAAGGCCCAGATTTACCAACCCTTTGTATAGTCCTTGCATCACCCAAGGAGCCGGATGACAACACAAAGGCCTCAGTATTATTTGCAAAGCCACACAAGGAGCTATTTGCACTGTGTGGCAGAGCTTTGTAAAGAAATGTTACTTTGTGCAGCAGCTTGCGCTGTGTTATAATACATTTGAAGCTTGGAGGAGTTTCATGGGTTGAGCATGGGTGTTCCCGTGCAACCACCGATTGATTTGACACAATTTCAGATTTAGAGAGGTTTGTAAACCTGGGATTGCGTCAAATTGATATGTGTCCCAGATGATGGCGTAATGAGGAGAAAAAACCTTTTTTTCCTCATTATTTCCTCTATCTGTGATGCAGATAGAGCAAACTGCCCCTAAGGATTCTTTTTGTCCAGGAAGGTATGCCATCCTACGTGTAATGCAGGTACCCGTGCACGATAGTGCAAGGGTATCTACATTTGCGCTAGGTAGTGCATAGTTTGCCAGTGCAAGAAGAGAGCAGAAGTGCTCCATATCTTTGTAAATATAGAGCATTTCTGCTCTCTCTGTTTCATGCAATGCAGCACAGGAACTTTGTTTGCTGCCCTGTGTTGATTGAAAGGTTAGTTAATATGTCTCTAGGTCAGAGCAAGAAAACCCTGCTGCTGTGCCATTCTTAGAAGATGCCATGCTGCACTGTCTGAAGAGAACAGGAGGTGCCTGACCTGCAGGATAAGCCAAAGCCAACTTCCTGAGACCTGTGTAGAGTGCACCTCCTGAGAGAGCCTTTACAGGATCCATGATGAACTGCAGTCTCGCTAATCGGGAGCAAGCCTGAGAAGCAAGAACAAACATCTTCATCACACAATAGTCATGGAAATGCCAGGTAAGCCTACCGGTTACACCTGCTAGCAATATATATATATATATATATATATAGGAAGATCACAATCCTGGTTCACCACACATCCGGCGAAAATCAGGCACGGACCACAGCGTGATGTTTATAGAAGAGTTTAAAGTGCTTTATTGCAGAAACAAAAAGTGAGCATCCATTATTGAGCGACAAGTGCCCAGCATGACGCGTTTCGACCACGTTTCACGGGTCCTGATCACATGACGCGCTGGTCCAATTTCAATCTTTAAATAGTGACCACATCCATGAATAACAGTGTTTGACCACTCCCCTGGGCAATAGACCTAGATAAAAGACTTGACATGGCTATAATATCAATCATTATATGTATGAACAAGTGTTAATTCATAAAAATTGTAAAACCAGGGTAACAAGCACACAATAAATACAAATGTATTGCAATTTAACCAAGTGGTAAATAGTGCCACTTCCTGGAGATACGTAACAGTTATATCTGAAAATAGTTCTCATTCCATATTGTCTTGGAATTGTCAAGTACTCATATACCACTATTGCACGCTCCCAAATAAAGTGCTGAAAAAAAAATATATAATAAAGTGCTAGTGCAAATATTGTGCAAATCACAAGAATGTACAAAAATACTAATTGACATTTAATAATGCCGCGAAGCCTAAGGTACGCCCAATTCATATGCCAATAAAGTGCAAGTGCACTATAAATATATGACTGAGTGCACATGGAAAGTTGTTCCAAACCACAACAACAGTACATTGGATAAATGGGATTAAAAACCAGGTTAAAGGCCAGATTAAGAACCATGTTAAAAACCAGGTTAAAAAACCAGGTTAAAAACAGGTTAAAAAGCAGTCACGAGTGATCAGGGCCCATGGGTAGCCAGGCTATAAAAAATTGTGTAAGTCCTCCCCCATGTTCAAACCATTGGGCATCCTAGTATCTAATAACAGGATGAACTGGGACTCAAGCTGGCGTAGTTGTTTTTCCCTATTTCCACATCTAATTGATTTAGGCACTGACCCTATTACATAATAACTCAAGTCATTTAAGGTTGTTATTATGGACAAGTTTCAAATGTCGAGCAACTGGGTAATTGGGATCCGAATTAACCACTGCGAGAAGGTGCTGCAATATCCTGTTGAAGACTTGGAGTTTAGTACTGACAACGTAATTCAAATGACACGTACACTTCAAAATGTAAACCGCAAAATCAGTCCGACAGGTGTAATGACCCTGGATTTTAATAGGATTGGAATCAAACGCTGTGGTATATTCGGTGGGGTTTTTCCCAAACCTACAAGCTCGACAGGAGCTACATTTAAAGAAACCTGTCCTCTGAGGTAGCCAAGTATTAGAGACACTAACTTCAGGACTACTTGTCACAAGCGCGTCCCTCATGGAGGGAGCGCGTCTGAAAGTTAGCGAAGGAAGTTGTGGCAAAATCTGGGACAACGTCATGTCCGACATAACTATAGGCCAGTGTTTATAAATAATCTTCCTAAATTGGTTCTCTTGGCGACTGTAAGTTGTTATCAATCTGACTGAGCCTGGAGAGTCAGTTGCCTTGATTGGAACAATGGGTGTGAGATTACTGTTTACACTGTTGCCCTGAAAACACTCCTCTCTAGTGTGGCTATTAGCCCTATTCAAGGCTGATTTCAATTCCTTGGTTTTATAACCCCGTGTAATGAAACGATGGAGAGCTTCTGACTGACAACGATTAAGATCTGCCTCTGAACTGCAAATCCTTCGGATTCTCAAAAACTCCCCATAGGGGATACTCCGAATAAGATGGTTGGGGTGGGAGCTACTGGCGTGAAGAATAGAATTGCCAGCAATACTTTTTCTGAGGAGTTTAGTATGGATACTGTTGCCCTCAATGTAAAGTTCCACATCCAAGAACTGCACACATGTGTTGCTAATGTGAGCAGTGAAGTTCCAATTGAGCATGTTGTTATTAATGGCATTGACAAACAATTCAGCAGATTCCACAGACCCACGCCACACCACACACACGTCATCTATGAATCTCCACCAGTGGAGAACATGAGCGTCATACATGGCTTTGTGGTGGCGCCTGAGGACATGCTCCTCCCACCACCCAACGTGTAAACACACATAGCTGGGAGAGAAGCATGCCCCCATCGCCACTCCTCGGAGCTGTTGGTGAACCTCCTTATTAAATAGGAAGTAATTGTTCATAAGACAAGTCTCGATCATGTTTAAAATCATTGCATTATGTTCTTACAACTGAATGCTGCGTTTGCCCAAGAAATATCTGACCGCGTCAATACCATCAGAATGGTGAATGCTTGTATAAAGCGAGCTAATATCCATAACAATAAATAGACAATCACTCTCCCACTTAATGGTTTGGATGTTCGATACAAAAAGGCCAGTATCTTTGATGTAAGAAGGGAGACTTACCACAAATTCATGTAAAAAATAATCAACATACTTTGACATGGGCTCAAAGTATGTATATATATATATATATATATATATATATTACCTACAGGCATTCGCCAGTAGGTAGTTATAGTTAGGACCTGGTTTCCAAAGGAAAAACGTTTTTTGATTTGTTAATATCTTTGGCGCCGTTTGACGAATCTTCGCGAAATTTTCAAAACTAATGGCCCGCTCCGGACAGCTCCTGTCTTGAACGTTTTGGGGTGATTCGTCAAGCGGGGGCTGAGAAAAAATGGGGGTCCCAAAACGCATTTTCCCCCATGTTAATTTCCATAGGAAAAATTGGAACAGGCTACAGCCCGAACTGCTGAACGGAATTACACCAAATTTGGCAGAAAGGTAGCTCTTGGTTCAGAAAGCGACCTTTTTTTTAAATGGTGTAAATCCGTTTGGTAGTTCCTGAGAAATTAAAAAAAGAAAACTTTCAATATCTGAGCACCGAGGAGGAGTCGCGACTCCTCCCGAGCACGAGCTGACTTCTGATTGGCTGCCAACACTCCAAACCAGGAAGTGTTGGCAGCCATCTTGTGACTCTGTAACCGAGTCACAAGAAATCAGTAGAAAAAAAGGTGAAAACAAGAAAAGGGGGCAGGGTTGAAACACCCTGACCCCTAGGCCTGCTCAGGGGGTCCCACAAAAGCATTTTTTTTTTTTAAACGGCCGAATTTGCGCTGGGTTCGCAAATCCGGCCGAGAAAATAAAAACAAAAACAAAGCGTGGGCTCCCGCGCTTCCTTGTACTTAAGCCCCCGGGTGGGCCAGGTCCCGGGGGCAATGCGTAATTAATTTGCGGGGGCCCGCCGGGGCCCCTGCAGCCCCGGGGACCGCCACCTCCCAGGGCGTAGTTAATAGTGTGCGCCACCACCACATCCCGGGGCTTCCTTGATTAGTGGGGGGGTGTCGCGGGCCCCCCAAGCCCTGGGGACCACCACCTCCCCGGAGCTTTGAAATGTAGGGAGGGGGGCCGCGCTGCCCACCTCCCGG
Organism: Calotriton arnoldi; assembly: GCA_963921515.1. NCBI lineage: Eukaryota > Metazoa > Chordata > Amphibia > Caudata > Salamandridae > Calotriton > Calotriton arnoldi. Next base: position 484,619 of record CAWUFW010007837.1, on the reverse strand, counting down.
AGCCCTTGATTGCCCTGGGGACTGCCACCCCCCAGGGCCCGCTCCTGCAATGTCCCGGGGTGCACACCCCCAGGACTTTGCTGTTTGCTATGGCAGGGCGGGAGCGCGGCTCCCGCCCCGTCATAGCAAACTCTGCTTCGGTTTTTGGAAGCGAGAGCAGGAAACGTGCTCTTGCTTCCAAAAACCGAAGCAGAATTGCTTTTGCACTAGGGGAGCTGCATGTTAGCAGCTCCCCTTGTGCAAAAGCAATGCCGGCTCCCGCAGGAGGCAGGGAGCCGGCTGGGACCGTGGGGGCATTGGGGCTCCCCCACAGTCCCCAACGGAGAGGCCAGGTCCCGGGGGATGGTGTCCCCGGGGCCAGAAGTGGCCGGGGAGGGGGGCCATGCAGCCCCCCTCCCCTGTAATTAAAAAAAAAACACGGAAAGGCAGGCCCCGGGGATGGGGTCCCCGGGGCCAGAAGTGGCCTGGGAGGGGGGCAACTCGGCCCCCCTCCTCTTTATTTATAAAAAAATAAATGGCTGGGCCCCGGGGGTGGGGTCCCCGGGGCCGAAATCCGCCTGGGGAGGGGGGATGCACGCCCCCCTCCCCTATTTGATTTTTATTTAAAAAAAGAGGCAATGCCCTGGGGGATGGGGTCCCCGGGGTGAATATGAAATCATGGAAATGGATCAGTTTTTTTTCGATCAAGTTTGGAGTCGCGACTCCAGTGCGGCGCTCAGCGCGGCCCCCCGTGTAATCGTGATGGATTCGCGAATTCACCTTAAATAAATAATTAAGTAGTATATAATATAGAAGGTAGTGTTGTGTTTGTGAAGCTGTTTTAAAGAGGTATTGTGCTTGAAGTTAATGACAAGATTACAATTGATAGAGTTGTTAAAAATATATAAAATTTAAAATTAAAATTTAAAGTTGAAAAGTGTGTTGTGTTGTAGTACATTGAGTTAGTGCTTTTGTTTTGTGAATTCGCGCTGGGTGCGCGAATCCTAAACATTTTTAAAAAAAGTATGTGTTAAAATTTTTTTATAATCAGTATTATGTTATAGGGTGGCTCTAAAAAGAGCCCTTGTTTTCATTGTGACTTTGTTGTCGCTACATGTAAGTGCCAATGCAGAGCTTTAGGTTGTTGAGAAAGACTCTGTTTCCCTGATCTGTGAAATGTACTCCATCACTCCTGTAGATGCCATCCATATCAAAACGTAGATTGTTGTTATATATGGAGCCCTTGCTATGGTCTCTGAGGTAAGCAGAAACAGCTTTATTGACATTTTTTCTAGCTTTCTCAATCTGTGGACAAAATTGATTTGACCACTTCCATTTCTGTCTTTGGCATATGTTAGAGTATACAAAGACAGTTTGAGGTAAAAGCAACATCAATTGTGCAAAGGTGTCCTTCATTAGCATTTCCAGACCTACCCCAGTCAATGTGCCTAGGTCATTGCCACCACAGTGCACAATCATGAGGTCAGGGGGTTGGAGATTTTAATCAAAGGCATCAATTGGTGCCACTTTAATCCTCTCTGTGCAATCCATTTAATATCCACATTTTGTAAAGCTAGGTCTTTGTCAATACCTCTGCGTTCAGCATACCTTTTGCACCAGAAAACATAGCTGTGCCCAACAATCCACACTGTAAGCATGTTGAAGGGATGTCTGTAAGTAATGAAAAGATGTCTGTAGCTGAGGTAGTCAGTTGGTAGAATGAGAGGTATGTAAAATGGTGGACAATATGCTGTTTTTAAAAAAGTAGAGAATTGATTGGCTGTTTAAGAACTTTGTAGATTCAAAAATAGGGTGCATTTTACTTTAAAAAAATGCATGTTTCCTATTGGTTAGTAAAAAATGTTTGAAAGGTACAATAGAAAGAATAAGATCATATTTTGCAAAGTCAACCACACCTGCTGTTTGCATTTGCAACATTGTGTGGTGAACTTGAAAATATGGTGAACTTGTGACCTGTAAGTTAAGTTGAGTGTTCCATGAACTGTTACTATTGAAACTGGCATTAAGCAGAATGGGGGAAGGCTTGAAATTTAACTGTGGATTTAAAATGTGAAATTGAAATTTATATATAAGTAATATGTTATTACAATGATATTTCCCAAGTCAGTACTATCTTTAGAAGTGGTGTGTTATTAAAAAATAGTGTTACATTTATTTGTTATATCTTTTTGAACTCCTGTATGAATTCGCGACACCATCGCGGTGGTGCACGATGGAGTCGCGACTTCCAAAAAAATGAAGAAACAGTTTGGGCACTTTTAGAAGTCAGTTGCTAAGGGTTAATATGTGTAACCAATAGAAATGTGTTTTACAATTTGAAAAAAATCTAGGAAGCAATGTGATTTGTTACTTATATGTATTTGTGTGGAGAAAGAGAGGGAAACTTTGCCATTACTGGTTTTACCTTGCTGAGCCTGGTGCATTATATTAATTGTGTGCAAAAGAAAATCCTGTTAGAGTTTGTGATATTTACATTCAACAAATCTATTTGCAAGGTGAGTTATAAATTTATGAGTTTTTTTTAAAACTTTTAACATTATTCAAAATCTGTTGTTTGAAATATATTATTAAATGTAGAGATGTGTATTGTAGTTTGTTTTATTGTACTTAAATGTTGTTTAAAAAAGAATCTGTATAGTAATATGTGTATTTTGCAAGATGGATTACTGTGTTCATATAATGTGTTATTAATTAGGCTTCTTTTTTCTAGTCTGTACAAAGGTATAGTTGAATGATGTCGCATAATTTTAGATAGTTTGGTGAAGATGCAGCACAAATGTGTAGTTTGGAAGATGTTTATATAAGGTGTTATTAATTATGCTTCTTTTTTTAGTCTGTACAAAGGTATAGTTGAATGATGCCGCATAATTTTAGATAGTTTGGTGAAGATGCAGCACAAATGTGTAGTTTGAAAGATGTTCATATAAGGTGTTATTAATTAGGGTTCTTTTTTCTACTCTGTACAAAGGTATAGTTAAATGATGCCACATAATTTTAGATAGAATGGTGAAGATGCATCACAAAAGTGTGCTTTGAAGCTTGCTCACATATGGTATTATTAATTAGGCTTCTTTTTTCTAGTCTGTACTAAGGTATAGTTGAATGATGCAGCATAATTTTAGATAAAAAGGGGAAGATGTAGCATAAAAGTGTGGTTTTAAAGATGCTCATATAAGGTGTTGTTAATTAGGCTTCTTTTTTCTAGTCTGTACAAAGGTATAGTTGAATGATGCCTCATAATTTTAGATAGAAAGGTGAAGATGCAGAATAAAAGTGTGGTTTGAAAGATGCTCATATAAGGTGTTGTTAAATAGCCTTCTTTTTTTAAGTCTATAGAAAGGTATAGTTGAATGATGCCGCATATTTTTAGATAGAATGGTGAAGATGTAGCTCAAAAGTAATCCACCAGATATTACCCTTGCAGGCATGGTGCACTTATCTATTCAACTAGGTAATACGTAATGACTCATCTATGCCTTCAGATTGTATTTATACACTTATCTGTGCACTCAATGTCTATGTCAGCACTTATGCAAGTAGCCAATCACTTTTTGTCTTGTATTGCAATTATCCAGTGACAACCTTTGCACTCATACAATCACCCAAGCATTAGCCATGGAGTTGTGCAATCACTCAAGCAGATCTATTATATGCCGCAGTTACTAGGTTTCACTATATTCCAGAAATATTGTATACATGTTTGTTTTAGATATTGTGATGATTTGAAGACATACAGATATATGTATGCGTGCGTTTAACAATATGGAGAGACTTATAGATGAGTCATGTAATAGTCTGCTGCTTCATATTTGGCTAGGCCCAATACCCAAGTACTCGTTATGCACTCTTACAATGATGCAGGCACTACATATGCAGTACTGTAATCACTCAGCCATTACTGTTGTACTGATGCAATCATTTAGGCACTATCTATGCACTTATGCAATCACTAAGGTATAACTCTTGTAGTTATATAATCACTCAGGCACTACTGTTGCACTCCTTGAATCACGGAGGCACTACCTTTCTACTCTTGTAATCACTCAGCCAGTAGTCATGCTGTAATGAAATCACCATGCACTACTTTTACAATGTTCAATTTCCTCAGGCTCAAACTCAGTAGTCCTGCAATCACTCAAGAAGTACACTTGCACTTATAAAATCACCCAGGCACTTGCTATGTAGTCATGAAAATCTCCAGACATTATCCCTGCAGTCATGCAATTGCCAAGGTGTTTTCCATGTTGTCCTATAGTTCCCTTTTACTCTTTCAATCACATACGCACTTTTCTTGTACTTATGTAAACACTCAGCTAGTACTGATGTACTTTTAAAATCATCCAGTGACTACCTTTGCACTCCTGTAATCAGTCAGGCAGTAAGTTAGTAGTTCAGTAATCATGCAGGCGGTACTCATAAAGTTATAAAATCACCCACTCACTTCCTATGTACTTCTGTAATCCATCAGATATTACTCTTGCAGGTATGTAATCATCCAAGTTCTAGTTATGTACTTTCCCTACAGTCATGCAATCATGCAGGCTGTAACTATGTAGTCATGTAATAACTTACACACTACCTTTGCAGTCATAGAATCACCTATGCCCTTCGGCTGCATTCATGTATTCACCTAGGTAGTACTCAATGACTCATGGATCTCTTCAGGTGGTATTTATACACTTATCCATGCAGTCAATGTATATGTTTGGACTCATGCAATTAGCTAGTCACTGTCCATCCTCTCCTGCAATTATGCAGTGACTACCCTTGCACTCATGCAATCACTCAAGCAATAGTCATGGAGTTTTGGAGTGACTCAGACAGATCTAGTACAAGTGTTAGTTTTTAGGTTTTACTATATTTGATAAATATTGTATACATATTTCTTTTAGATATCATGATGATTTGAAAAGGTACAGACATATGTCTGCGTGGTTTTAAGAATATGGACAGTCTTAAAGATGAGTCATATAATAGTCTGCTGCTTTATATTTTGCTAGGCCCAACTCTCATGCAGTTATAAAAACACCCAAGTACTCTTGATGCACTCTTATAATGAAGCAGGCACTACATATACAGTGCTGTAATCACTCAGCCATTACTGTTGCAGTGATGCAATCATTTAGGGACTATCTATGCACTTATGCAATCACTAAGGTATAACTCATGTAGTTATATAATCACCCAGGCACTGCTGTTGCACTCCTTGAATTATGGAAGCACTACCTTTGTACTCATGTAATCACTCAGGCAAAAGTAATGCTGTAATGAAATCACCCAGGCAGTACTTTCGCACTCTTTTATTTACTCAGGCTCTACCTCAGTAGTCCTGCAATCACCCAAGAAGTACCCATGCACTTATAAAATCACCCAGTCACTTGCTATGTAGTCATATAAATCCCCAGGCATTATCCCTGCAGTTATGCAATCGCCGAGGTGTTACCCATGTACTCCTTTAATCCCTTTGAACTCTTTCAATCACATACACACTTTTCTTGTACTTATGTAATCAGTCAATCAATACTCATGTAGTTTTAAAATCACCCAGTCACTACCTTTGCACTCCTCTAATCAGTCAGGCAGCATCTTAATAGTTCACTAAGCATCCAGGCGGTACTCATGAACTTATAAAATCATCCACTCACTTGCTATGTACTTCAGTAATCCTCCAGAAATTAGCCTTGCAAGCATGTCATTATCCAGGGTCCAGTTATGTACTTTCCCTACAGTCATGCAATCATGCAGGCTCTACCTATGCAGTCATGTAATAACCTACACACTACCCTTGCAGTCGTAGAATAACCCATGCCCTTCTCTTGCATTCATCTATTCACCTAGGCAGTACTCAATGACTCATCGATCCCTTCAGGTGCTATTTATACACTTATCCATGCAGTCAATGTGTATGTTTGCACTCATGCAATTAGCTAGTCACTATCCATCTTCTCCTGCAATTATCCAGTGACCACCCTTGCTCTCATACAATCACCCAAGCACTACCTACAGAGTTTTGGAATCACTCAGGCAGATCTAGTACATGTCTGTTTCTAGGTTTTACTATATTTCAGAAATATTGTATATATATTTCTTTTAGATATCATGATGATTTGGAAAGGTAGACACATATGTATGTGTGCTTTTAATAATATGGGGACACTTATAGTTGAGTCATGTAATAGTGTGCTGCTTTATATTTGGCTAGGCCCAACTGTCATGCACTTATAAAAACACCCAAGTACTCGCCATGCAGTCTTACAATGATGCAGGCACTACATATGCAGTGCTGTAATCCTTCAGCCATTGCTGTTGCACTGATGCAATCATTTAGGCACTATCTATGCAGTTATGCAATCACTAAGGTATAACTCATGTAGTTATATAATCACCAAGGCACTACTGTTGCACTCCTTCAATCACGGAGGCACTATCTTTCTCCTCTTGTAATCACTCAGCCAGTAGTTATGCTGTTATGAAATCATCCAGGCACTACTTTTGGAGTCTTTTATTTACTCAGGCTCTACCTCAGTAGTCCTGCAATTATCCAAGAAGTACCCATGCACTTATAAAATCACCCAGTCACTTGCTATGTAGTCATGTAAATCCCCAGACATTATCCCTGCAGTTATGCAATCGCCGAGGTGTTACCCATGTACTCCTTTAATCCCTTTGTACTCTTTCAATCACATACGCACTTTTCTTGTACTTATGTAATCAGTCAATCAGTACTCATGTAGTTTTAAAATCACCCAGTCACTACCTTTGGACTCCTGTAATGGGTCAGGCAGCATCTTAATAGTTCACTAAGCATCCAGGCGGTGCTCATGAACTTATAAAATCATCCACTCACTTGCTATGTACTTCAGTAATCCTCCAGAAATTAGCCTTGCAAGCATGTCATTATCCAGGGTCTAGTTATGTACTTTCCCTACAGTCATGCAATCATGCAGGCTGTACCTATGCAGTCATGAAATAACCTACACACTACCCTTGCAGTAGTAGAATCACCCATGCCCTTCTCTTGCATTCATCTATTCACCTAGGCAGTACTCAATGACTCATCGATCCCTTCAGGTGCTATTTATACACTTATCCATGCAGTCAATGTGTATGTTTGCACTCATGCAATTAGCTAGTCACTATTCATCTTCTCCTGCAATTATCCAGTGACTACCTTTGCTCTCATACAATCACCCAAGCACTACCTACGGAGGTTTGTAATCACTCAGGCAGATCTAGTACATGTCTCAGTTTCTAGGTTTTACTATATTTCAGAAATATTGTATATATATTTCTTTTAGATATCATGATGATTTGGAAAGGTAGACACATATGTATGTGTGCTTTTAACAATATGGGGACACTTATAGTTGAGTCATGTAATAGTGTGCTGCTTTATATTTGGCTAGGCCCAACTGTCATGCACTTATAAAAACACCCAAGTACTCGCCATGCAGTCTTACAATGATGCAGGCACTACATATGCAGTGCTGTAATCACTCAGCCATTGCTGTTGCACTGATGCAATCATTTAGGCACTATCTATGCAGTTATGCAATCACTAAGGTATAACTCATGTAGTTATATAATCACCCAGGCACTACTGTTGCACTCCTTCAATCACGGAGGCACAATCTTTCTACTCTTGAAATCACTCAGCCAGTAGTTATGCTGTTATGAAATCATCCAGGCACTACTTTTGGAGTCTTTTATTTACTCAGGCTCTACCTCAGTAGTCCTGCAATTATCCAAGAAGTACCCATGCACTTATAAAATCACCCAGTCACTTGCTATGTAGTCATGTAAATCCCCAGACATTATCCCTGCAGTTATGCAATCGCCGAGGTGTTACCCATGTACTCCTTTAATCCCTTTGTACTCTTTCAATCACATACACACTTTTCTTGTACTTATGTAATCAGTCAATCAATACTCATGTAGTTTTAAAATCACCCAGTCACTACCTTTGCACTCCTCTAATCAGTCAGGCAGCATCTTAATAGTTCACTAAGCATCCAGGCGGTACTCATGAACTTATAAAATCATCCACTCACTTGCTATGTACTTCAGTAATCCTCCAGAAATTAGCCTTGCAAGCATGTCATTATCCAGGGTCCAGTTATGTACTTTCCCTACAGTCATGCAATCATGCAGGCTCTACCTATGCAGTCATGTAATAACCTACACACTACCCTTGCAGTCGTAGAATAACCCATGCCCTTCTCTTGCATTCATCTATTCACCTAGGCAGTACTCAATGACTCATCGATCCCTTCAGGTGCTATTTATACACTTATCCATGCAGTCAATGTGTATGTTTGCACTCATGCAATTAGCTAGTCACTATCCATCTTCTTCTGTAATTATCCAGTGACTACCCTTGCTCTCATACAATCACTCAAGCACTACCTATGGAGTTTTGGAATCACTCAGGCAGATCTAGTACATGTCTCAGTTTCTAGGTTTTACTATATTTCAGAAATATTGTATATATATTTCTTTTAGATATCATGATGATTTGGAAAGGTAGACATATATGTATGTGTGCTTTAAACAATATGGGGAGAATCACTGAGGAGCACTTGTGAACCTAGTCGCAGGTATGAGCAGGCCCACCGGAATTGTATGAGTGTTTGGCTGCACCAACTTTTGTATAATTATACATTATCTGCATTAGGCACAAAATTCATCATCTGTATTCTAATCTGCATATTTGAACAAAAAAAGCCTTGTTTCTAGCTCAAATGGTCAAACATTAACAAAAATGCAGTGACAAGTGTTACAGCGTCGTGGTAGGCCCTTTGCAAGCGTAGAATGGTCATCTATTACTTGTTGCTAAATGTGGGTGTTAAATTGGTACTAATTGTGTGCAAGCCACTGATGCTTTTCTCTGCATCTCTGTTGCCTCTATTTGCATTTCTATTACTTCTTTGTCCACGTTTGTTTATTTTTCTGCACTTCTCTTCTCTTATTCTGCAAACCTCTTTTACTTTCTGTACCTCACTTGCCTGTTTCTGCGCCTCTATTGCCTCTTTGTGCAGTTCTTTTGTCTCCTTCTGCACTTTACTTGCCTCTTTCTGTAACTCTCTTGCCTCTTTCTGCACCTCTCTTGCCTCTTTCTGTACCTCACTTGCTTCTTTCCACACCCCTATAACTGTTTCAGCACCCCTGTTCCCTCTTTGTGGAACTCTCTTGCCTCTTTCTACACTTCTCTTTCCTGTTTCTGCACCACTTTTGCCTCTTTCTGTACCTCTGTTCCTTGTTTGTTCACCTGTCTTGTCTGTTTCTGCACCCTTCGTGCGTCTTTCACAACCTCTGTTGTTTCTTTCTGCAGTTCTGTTCCTCTTTCTGCACCCCATCTGCCTCTTTCTGTAACACTCTTGCCTCATTCTACACATCTCCTACCCCTTTCTGCACTCCTGTTGTCTCTTTTACAGTTCTGTTGGTTCTTTTGCACCTCTTTTGCTTCGTTCTGAACTTCACTTGCCTTTTTATGTAGCCCTCTTTCCTCTTTGTAAACCTATGTTGGTTCTTTCTGCACTGCTTTGTCTTGTTCCTGCACCTTTGTTTTAAATTTCTCCATCCCTCTTCCCTTTTTCTGCACCCTTCTTCCCTCTTTCTGTACCTCTCTTGCTTCACTCTGCCCACCTGTTCCCTCTTTCTGTACCTCTTTTGCCTGTTTCTGCAACTTTCTTGCCTCTTGCTGCAGTTCTGTTGCCTCTTTCTGTACCTCATTTGCCTCTTTTTGCACCTCTGTTGCTTCTTTTGCACTACTGTTGCTTCTTTCTCCATCTCTTTTGCAAATTTCTGCACCCCTCTCATGCAATTATAAAAACACCAAAGTAGTTGTCATGTAGTCTTACAATGATGCAGGCACTAGATATTTAGTGCTATAATCATTCAGACATTACTGTTGCATTTGTTTTTTCTGTACCCCTCTTCACTTATTTTGCAGCTCATGTGTAATTGTGACCATATTCCGAAAACCATATATGCATTTGTTTGTAGCTTTTAAATAGGTGTTTCTTTAGTAATAGATAAAACTATTTCTATATAATTATTTTAATAATATTAATTTTTTTCCCCCCAAATATTCTTCATTATTATTCAGAAAGATTTACCATGACAAAAAAAACAGAAAAGAGAAAACAAGAAAAGAAACAGTACTATTTAAAGAAAAGACAAAAGCAGGAATTAGATGAACTGCAACATGTGGCAAAAAAGAAAAAGTCTTGCGGTAAGAGAACAAAAGAATTTATTAAAAGAATTTCAAGGACTGGAAAGGGTTTTGAAAATGCAGAAAATAGAAAAAATAGTTCTAGAACGAAGAAGAATGAAATGAAAAAAGGACAAATTAATGGCAAATCACGTTCTGATAAAACAATCTATGTTGAAAGAAGGATGAAACAATATCTAGATATAAGAAAACATATGTATAAAAGTAGAGTACTACAAAATTTATTGAAAGATGGCAAGAAATATAAAAGAAGATCTGCATTTTATAAAAAGAAAAAACAGATTGAAAGTATAGTCGAAAAGGCTTTTGAATTGAAAAGAAGATTGTTCATTTTAGTTTTAAAGAAAATGCGAACATTAGATAAATCAATGCATTCTATGAAGGACAAAAGGAAAAGGAAAAGACTAATCAACAGAACTAACTTTTGTAAAAAAAAATTGGGTGAATGGAAGCACACTTCTAGTTCAGAACCTTTTTTTAATGAAGAGAGCTATTTTCAAAACAATACATTAGTTCACGCAGTTGATACCAGTGGTCGTGCTTATGAAGTGAAGAACGGTTGTGCAATTGAAAAAGAAAAGATGGTTCCTAGAAATGTGGAAGAAGTGATAGCTGAAGAAGTTCAAGGGAGACGTTCTCAAGCCCCAGTGTATACATGGGATTGTAGTGTATTTGTAGTATACAACAGGATTCTATTGATATTTTACGAAATTTCTTACAAGAGTATACTACAAAAAGTATTAAACAAAAGATTAAGATGTTGCAAGGACTAGATCCTTGTAAAATGAGAAAAAATACTGTTTGCATGGTCATTCCCTGGCTTGTCTTTCTAGAAAAGTGTGTCAAAGTGTTTTTCATCATTTGAGAATGTTAGCAGTACATCACTCTGCAATGCGGAAGTTAGTAAGAAGATTGTACTATGTAAAATTCCTGCATTATTTTTAAGTGAAATAAACACTGCTCTTTTGCGTGGGACAGTATCGGATGTAAAAAAAGTTTGTGATGATATTGAGTTTCGTTTCTTCAGTACTGGAGAAGAGTGTACACAAAGGGAGAGTTTGATAAGTGTAGGTGTTGAAGAGGAGGTGGAAGATAGTACTACAATGATAAGTGGGAGGAATTTGGTACTTATTTGTTTGTTGAAGGTGTTTTTGAGTTGGGTATTGATCAACGTATTTGTAAATATTGTTACAGAAAATTAGAAGAGAACAAAATGCCAGCTAGAGCTGTACATAATAACCTAGAGTTGGTAGCTATTCCTGCAGAACTGGTAGATTTAAATACGTATGAGTCCATTCTGATTCAATCTGTGCACTCATTTCAGGCTATTGTTCGTATGGAGCCTAAAACAGGTAAGCTGCCTCCATCAGATTTACAAAGAGACTTAAAAGGAAGAGTTGTGCATTTACCTTTAGATTTAAAGAAAAATAATGAAACTATTGGTATAGACAGAGAGGAAACGGAACCTGTAGTTATTCTAGTTAATGGTGTTTCAACAAAGAGTCGGAAAATATAGCAAGAGTTAGTAGATGTCACCAAAGTTCAAAAGGCTACGTTATATCTCATAAAAAACAATCTTTATTACAAAAATTTATATCTGGAAGAAGAAGAAATAGTTTTAGGAGATAATAGCGAAATTTCAAGTGGCCAAATTGAAAAAGTGGACATCTCCAGGAGTGAAGAAATTTATGAACATTATAGTGTACATCGTTTACATTCAAAGGAAGTGATTGGAAATACTATTGAATTATTCCAAATGAAGAAAGCGAAGGGAACTCCTATGAGTGTTTGGGAAAGAAGTTTAGAAGCCCGTTGTTTTCCACAGCTCTTCCCCACTGGAAAAGGTGGGCGATATGATGAACGACCCGTGCCGATTCCAGCTTCAGAATATCGTACAACAAGATTGTAGAAGATCCAAGATTTCGACAATGTATTCCATATATATTTCATCTTTTGTTTGAAAGTGACTTGTCTGGACTTTCATATGCAGTGAACCACATATTAAAAACAAGAGTTCATTTTCAACATGTTTCTGCAAAGGAATTCATGGACAAAGTACAACAGAGAGACGATCATTTAGAATCTCAATTGATTAATTTGATGGCGTGTCAACGTGGTACTAATGAGTACTGGTATCATCGTCATGAAGAACTTTAATGTATGTTAAGGAACTTAGGAACCCTTACATGGTTTGTTATGCTAAGCTGTGCTGAATACCCATGGGACGATTTACTTGAATTTCTTCGAGAAGCAAATTCAAATATTAAAAACATTGAATTCAAGACAGCTGGAGAACTGTGTTCCTTGGATCCCTTAAATGTGTGCAGATATTTTAATCATAGGTTTCAAGCTATGATGTCTTTTATCTACAATAAAAACAACCCACCTCTTGGAGAAGTTATTGATTTCTTTTGGAGAAAGGAGTACCAAGCTAGAGGTGTTCCTCATATACATATGCTTTTATGGATCAAGGATGCACCTAAATTTGGAACTGATTCTGATGAGACTGTTTTATCTTTCATTGAAGACTATGTTACATGTGGTATTCCAAAAACAGGAGAAGAAAATACCTTAAGACAACAAGTTTTACGGTTTCAAACTCATCGATGTGGGAAATATTGACGACGGAAATACAGGTCAAAGGAAAGATTTTATACAAAATGTCGTTTTGGATTCCCACGTCCAGTAATTTCCAAAGGAAGAGTCAACAGTTTCATGTCAGCAGTGAGGCATACTATAACTCGAAAATCTCCGAAAAATACTTACAATATAAAAAGAAGTGAACATTCAAAGTATATTAATGATTACAATCCAGTAATTTTGACGATGTGGAATGCAAATATGGATATCCAGTATGTTGCAGATAATTCGATTGCTGTTGCACACTATGTTGCGTCATACATAACAAAATCTGAAAAGACGGAGTTGAAAGAAATGTGGTAAGAAATTTCACAAGAGAAGACTCTTAGTAACAAATTGTACAGCTTTAGTTTGAAGATGCTTTCCCATCGAGAGATTGGATCCTACGAATGTTCGGATCGGTTGACATCTGCAAGTTTATATTCAAAGTCTTGAATATAAGAGGAATCATTTGGGTAAGTCTAGGTCTTGCTGTAACACGAAATCGAGTATTGAAATCTGTACAAGAAATTGAATACTTAGCATTAAATGAACCGGAAAGTACAGATATTGTTAAAACAAACATGTTGGATACGTACTATCCTAAAAGAAGTCCACATCTTGAAAACATATGTCTCTATAAAGTACTGCAATATTACAGCTTTAAGAGAAATATTACAGAAAATATAAATGAAGAAAAATATGTAGTCATTGGATGTGATGGATGTTTGGTGAAACATACCAAAGGAAATCTCATTAATCACAGGAAACTCAGTTGCGATACTCCAGATAAAAGGGAATTTTTCTATTCAGCACTTCTGCAACTCTTCAAGCCTTGGCGTACTGAAATGGAATTACTTGGAGATTTTCAGTGCTATGAAGATTCTTTTAATGCATGTAAAGATAGCATTGAATGCACAGTTTTTCCAAATTATCTACAAATGTTGAATGAAGAGATTGAACAAGAAAACTACTATTGCAGCTGAAATTGCTAGAGACAGTTCTTAAGATAGTCAAAGTTCTGCTCCACTGAGTCAAGATCCACTAGGAGAACCAATTCTTGAAAATGAAGCAGCAATAGCTATGAGTGAAGTAGAAACAGCAATGCATCAAGCTCAACAGGATATTATGGAGTTGGGAAACTTGGAAGAACAACTAAATATTGAACAGAAAGAAATATATCAGCAAGTTACACAACAGATAGACCATGGTTTACTTCATGAAAAAAAAGAATGCAACTGCGCATCATTTAAACCTATTCAAATGTATATCAGTGGTCAAGCTGGTACAGGAAAAAGTTTCTTAATTAAAGTTTTGACCAGTTATCTACAGAAAACCACTGAATCACATTTATCTTGTGTTGTAACCGCTCCAACTGGGTTAGCAGCACACAACATTAAAGGTATTACATTACATCATTTACTGATGCTACCAGTTGAACATGAAAACAAGTTGGAATATCACAAGCTATCTGGAGAAGCTTGTTATGAAGTTTCAAGGGTACTAAAGAAAATGAAACTTCTGATAATTGATGAGGTGAGCATGGTCTCAAACTTAATGCTTGCCTTTGTACATTTAAGAATGCAGCAGATTTTAAAAACAGATTATGATGTCTTATTTGGAGGAAAATATGTGATTGTATTCGGCGACCTACTGCAACTTACTCCTGTAAAAGGGCAACCAGTTTTTAAAACACTTGTGCATGAAGACACCAGGAAATCTTTGGGAAGTATTGGAAATGTCAACATTTGGTCTCATTTTGAATATAAAGAACTTATTAAGAATATGCGACAAGCAAGTGATGAACATTATGGAAGCATTCTTCAAGATATAAGAATTGGCGTATTGACAAAACATGGTAAAAAAGCTTTGCAAAGTCGGCTACTTACAAACTTGTTTCCAAATGAAAATATTGCTCCGGAAATAATATACAAAAAAATTGGAGAAAATAAATCTATAATTTGCCTAATGCCAACACTGCAAGAGTGTTCTACATTCAATGAAGAACTTTTGAAGCTGGAAAAACAACAAAAATGAAAATGGAAGCCATTGATAAAATAGAACACGAAGGAATTACTATTATTTTGTCAGAAAAATTAAAATCAAAATTGGATTCTTTGGAAAAATCTATATCTAAGACTTCTGGTTTAGAAAAGAATTTATATGTCTGTGAAAACTGTCGGGTAATTTTACGGCGTAATTTGGATGTGGAAAAAGGTTTAGTAAATGGAGCAATGGGGAAAGTTGTTGATTTTGTTAATTATCCAAATAGAGATGGAATTGAATTTTTGAAGATTAAATTTGATCAGATTGAAGAGGTAAAACAGATTGGACGTTGTGCTGTTTATGTTTTGCTTGTTAAAGACTTGTATGTTCGTAGAAAACAGTTTCCTCTTTCTTTAGCATATGCGGTGACCATTCATAAATCTCAAGGTTTAAGTGTAGACAGTGCTTTGGTAAACATTGGAAGTACAGTGTTTAAAGAGGGCATGGCATATGTTGCATTGTCTCGAGTAAAAACATTATCTGGATTGTATTTGATTGATTTTGATGAGAGAAAGATTAGTGCAGATGCAAATTGTGTAAGAGAGTATAATCGGTTAAGAAGACTGTATGCTCCCAACTTAGGTGAATATCCCGTATATGAAAAGCGTGTAGTATGTCCAAAACGAACATATGAGAAACTCTGTAGTGAGGTTGGAAAGAAGAAAGAAAATCAAGAGAATTTTGAGGCTCCAAAGAAAATGAAAATGGACACTGTTGATGATATTGTAGGATATCAGTTAGAAAATAGTTCAGGTATCAACTGCTATGCTAATGTAATTGTGAACGTCGTAGTTTTTCTAGAAAATCTTCAGCAACAAATTATGGAGAATCGAGAAAAAACATTTTGTTCTTTGTTGCATTATATTTTTGAAAAATTGACAACCGATAAAGCTAAAATCCAAACTGCTTCTGGCATTCGGCATCTTCTGGATATATGTTCTGGTTCTTCACAATTTACACTTAATGTACAGCAAGATGCTCAAGAATTTCTTATGTTAATGCTTGCAGTATTGGAAGGTGAAGGAATACAAATTGAAAATCTGTTTGGAGTATGTTACAGATGGGATCATAAATGTGAAGACTGTTCATTTTCTTCTACCACTGAAATAGACACTGAACGATTCATATATTTGACGATGTCAGATTGCAAAACAGTGGGGCATATTAGCAAGACCGGCGATAAAATTATCGCCGTTTTAGCGGCAGGAAACTGCCGCTAAAACGGCTATAATGGGCTTGCTAATATGCGTTATAGAATTCCAATAGAAGCCCAGGTTAGATGTCCTGCACATCTAACAATATAGTAATTATGAATTAATATTTACACTCACTTTTATTGCAGTCACTCACTTTTATTGCAGTCATTCAATTTTTAAAACTGAATTATCTCATTCATCAAATTACTTTACCAGAACCCATGCTCTTCTTCAATCTCTGAAATATAACCTCTGTACTTTCAAAATCACCTATGCATTACGAATATACACCTTTATTCAATGTGGTAGTACCCATACAGCTCTAAAATCACCCACACATTACTTGTAGACTGTTGCAATAACCCATCTATTACCTATGCAGTCCTTCAACTATGCAGATATTTCTCCTCCACTTATACAAACACCTGAGCATGTATTCATGCAATGATCCAAGCAATACTCATGCACTTAAAAATCACCCTAGCACTACCCATGTACTCCTCCAATCACCCAGGTACTACTCATCCACTTATGAAATAACTCAGGCACTATCCATGTACTGTTCCAATCACCCATGCACTACCCCATGCACTCCTACAATCACCCAGCCAGTACCATGTACTTACCCAATCACTACGCTGATACCTAAGCACTTACAAAATCACCATGCACTATCCTTGCGGCCCTTTAATCATCCAGGCAGTAGTTATGTACTCATGCAATGACCCAGGCACTAACCATGTATTCAAGCAATCATCCAGACATTACCTATAAACTCATGTAATTACCCAGGTATTAAGTATGCACTTGTAAAATCAACCAAGAAATGCCCATGCACTTAGAAAATCATGCAGGCTCTACAGATGTACTCCTGCTATCACCCAGGCACTACTCATGCACTTATGCAATAATCCAGGTACTACCCATGCACTGCTGTAATCACCCGTTCAGTACCCCATACACTCCTACAATCACCTAGCTAGTACCATGTACTTACCCAATCAGACTGCCAATACCCAAGTACTTATAAAATCACCATACACTATCCTTGCAGTCTTCTAATCATCCAGGCAGTACCCATGTACTCATGCAATGACCCATGCACAAACCATGTATTGAAGCAATCATCCAGACATTACCTATAAACTCATGTAATTACCCAGGCATTAAGCATGCACTTGTAAAATCAACCAAGCAATACCCATGCACTTAGAAAATCATGCAGGCACTACACATGTACTCCTGCTATCACCCAGGCACTACTCATGCACTTATGCAATAATCCAGGCACTACCCATGTACTGCTCCAATCACCCATGCACTACCCGTGCACTCCTCTAATCATCCCGCCACTACTCATTCACTCCTTCAATTACCCAGCCAGTAGCCATGCACTTCTCCAATCACCCAGGCACTACACATGCACTCATGCAATCACCCAAGCATTACCCATACACTCATGCAAATACTGAAGCATTAGCCATGAATTTTTCCAATCACCCAGACATCACCTCTGTACTCATGCAATCACCCAGGCATTAACCAAGTACTTATAAAATCACACAGACACTACTTATTCACTCCTTCTATTACCCAGACAGTAGCCATGCAGTGCTCCAGTCACCCAGGCACTACCCATGCACTTATGCAATCACGCAGGCACTACACATATATTCTTCCAATCACCCAAACACTACCCATGTACTCATGCAAAAACCCAAGCATTACCCATGCACTTATGCAATCACACATGCAGTACTCATGCAATTCTCCAATCACCCAGTTAGTATCCAAGCACTCATGAAATCACTCCGCCACTACCCAAGCACTTATAAAATCACCCAGGCACTACCCATGCACTCTTCCAATCACCCAAGCACTACCCATGTACTCATGCAATAACATAAGCATTACCCATGCACTCATGAAATCACCCATGCAGTACCCATGCAATCGTCCAGTCACCCAGTTAGTACCCAAGCACTCATGTAATCACTCTGTCACTACACAAACACTTATAAAATCACCGAGGCACTACCCATGCACTCTTCCAATCACCTAGCCACTACCCATGCATTCATGCAATCACCCAGGCACTACTTATATACTACTCCAATCACTCATGCACTACCCATGCACTCATGCAATCACCCAGGCACTACTTATACAGTACTCCAATCACCCATGCACTACTCATGCACTCCTCCAATCACCCAGCCATTATCCATACACTCATTCAATCATGCCGCCACTACCCACACATTCATAAAATAACCACGCAGTACCCTTCCACTTCTCCAATCACCCACACAGTGTCCTTGCTCTCACGCAATCACTCAGGTAATTTTTCTTTTTAACCAATAGATGTGGTTCTGTAAAACCGTTTTTTTGGGAACAATTTAACATTTTTTTGTATTTTTTAAACCTTTTTTTCTTTTTTGTGTGTTTTTGATTATTTTTAGAACAGAACAAAATTAAAAACAGCAAACAAGCTGTTTCACAAAAAGAAAAGCCCATTATAAAAAAAAATTAACATTTATGTGCTTTTATGGCAGTTGTGACAACATCGATGCATTGCTCTGCAATGCAGAGTTTGGTGTCGCACTTCTTACAGCTGATCGCCACCTCAAAAAGTTCAGGGATGATGTGGGGCCTTGGCGCTGGAGGAACTTGCTGGGAAGAGGTAGAAGGGGAGTTTGGGTCTTGTTGTGCCGCCTCATTAAGTTCTCTCCTCCTCTCCTCTCTAGCCAGGTGAACCGGGTGCAGAGTCTCCAGGTGCTTTTTCATACTGCTGGTTCCGCATGAGTATTGTTTTTCAGACCCTCTGGATAAAATGCGTTTGCAGATTGTACAAGTGACCTTATGGGCGATCACTTTCTTCTCACCCTCTGGTACTGAGAAGAAGGCCCACACAATGCTCTCCTTCCTCTTCTTCACTGGTTCAATAATTTCTCCTTCCTCCATATCCAATTGGTCGATGGGTTGCTGATTAGAACCCATAGTTTTCCCAAAAAATCAACAAACACACAAAATTTGAAAAAAAGAAGAGACTAAGAAGAAGCAGGTCTTGTCTCCAAGATAGCCAAATAATAAGAGGAATATCAGAAGGATGGATCCTCCCTCTTACAGAATGAAAATGATTTAAACCAATCAGATTCTTTCTTTACCTGCTGACACGAAGTCGCGTAGGGTGCGCGCACCCGTCGCTTACGCATCGCGCACCAGTAAAATATTGTATACATAATTATAAACTATAAATAAATGTTTATACAATATTTTAAAAAGGATATTATCAAAAGTGTTTATCGAGTAGAGTCGCGTATGGTGCGCGACTCCTTTATAATAGTTTTTTTTTAAAAAGGAATATAGTTTGGCTAAGTATAAATTATTCTTAACCTTTGTTTAATATATATATATAGTCAATCAAAAAAACTATAGGTTTCAGGGACATTATAGTTAGAAATTATCATTTAAAAAACCTTTGAAATTCACTGAAAAAACCATAGGTTTCAGGGACGTTATAGTTAGCAATTAGCATTTAAAAAACCTTAGAAATTCACTGAAAAAAACATAGGTTTCAGGGACGTTATAGTTAGTTGGTCATTTCACTCGTACAAAACCAGAGAAATTCGGCTGTTATAGTTAGTTGAGCTAACTATAACTCGCGCCCCACAATGCACTGCTGATGACGTCACATATTACATCATTCATGACATGGTCAGTGACATCACTGATGACATATCAAATGACATCACTGATGACATCATCCACGTGATAATCTGATGCACCTCCTCACACTCTAATATAACCTTTGATACACCTACTCTAAAATACAGACTACCATTTTCGAAACCATAAACACACCAATACCAGTTACTACATACCCGGTCACTGATTCCTAGGTCTACACACACATCCACTCATTCACCCATACAGTCACTCATACATGCAGTCACTCATCAATACAGCACTATCACTTGCACTCATACACCTATACAGACACTCACACACCACCACTCATCCATAGAGTTACTCACACACCTAGTCAGTCATGCAAGGAATCAATCACACTCCCATTTACTCACCTATACAGTTATACACACACCACCTCACTTATTCATACAGATAATAACACATACTTACTCTCCTATACAATCAATGATACAAGCACACACTCATCCATACAGCCACTCTCACAATCACTCACTCTCACGTATAGTCATTTATATACTCCAACACTCACATATAGTGCCTTTCACATATGCAGTTACTCACACATGTACCACTGAGACATCCAGTCACTCACCAACACACCCATACACACACTCACCCACCCATACAGCCCTTCACAGATGAACTCTTGAACCCATATACCCAGTGAATCACCCACTCACACATCTATGCACAGAGTCACACACACACCACCCACCCACACAGACACTCAGGCACCCATACAGATACTCAGACAACCAATCAATAACCCATATAGACACTCATGTAGCTACTCACCAACCCATGCAGCCACTTACACACCAACTGACAGACTGATACAGACATTTACACAGTTTAGTCTCTAACCCATGCATTCAGTCAGACATGTTTAATCACTCACTTATACAGTCAGTCACGCACCTACTAAATCATCCATTCAGACAGTCATACACCCACTCATTCTTCAATACACCTTGGCCTACATATATATATAAAACATATTTAAACTTTACATAAACACACAGTCACTTGATGATGTCATCAGTGATGTCATTTGAGATGTCATCAGTGATGTCATCAGTGATGTCACTGACCATGTCATGAATGATGTAATATGTGACATCATCAGCAGTGCATTGCGGGGGCGCGAGTTATAGTTAGCTCAACTAACTATAACGGCTGAATTTCTCTGGGTTTGTATGAGTGAAATGTCCAACTAACAATAATGTCCCTGAAACTTATGGTTTTTTCAGTGAATTTCTAAGGTTTTAAATGCTAATTTCTAACTATAACGTCCGTTATAGTTAGAAATTAGCATTTAAAAACCTATGGACTTCACTGAAAAAACCACAGGTTTCAGAGACGTTATAGTTAGTTGGACATTTTGCTCATACAAAACCAGAGAAATTCGGACGTTATAGTTGGTTGAGCTAACTATAACTCGCGCCCTCGCAATGCAGTGCTGATGATATCACATATTACATCACTCATGACATGGTCAGTGACATCACTGATGACATATCAAATGACATCACTGATGACATCACCCAGTGACTGAGTGTTTTTAAAAAGTTTAAATATGTTTTAAATATATATATATATATATATATATATATATATATATATACATATATATATATATACGCCAAGGTGCATTGAAGAATGAGTGGGTGTATGAGTGTCTGAATGGATGATTTAATAGGTGCATGACTGACTGTATAAGTGAGTGATTAAACGTGTCTTACTAATACAATGGTGACTGACTAATCCCGATGAATGTCTGTATCAGTTTGTCAGTTGGTGTGTAAGTGGCTGCTTGGGTTGGTGAGTAGCTACATGAGTGTCTATATGGGTTTTTGATTGGTTGTCTGAGTACCTGAATGGGTGCCTGAGTGCCTGTGTGGGGGGTGGGGTGTGTGTGACTACCTGCATGGATGTGTGAGTGGGTGGTTCACTGGGTGTATGGGTGGGTGAGTGTGTGTATGGCTGTGTTGGTGAGTAAATGGATGTCTCAGTGGTACATGTGTGAGTAACTACATATGTGAAAGGCAGTATATGTGAGTGTTGGTGTATATAAATGATTATATGTGAGAGTGAGTGATTGTGAGAGTGGCTGTATGGATGAGTGTGTGCTTGTGTCAGTGATTGTATAAGAGAGTAAGTATGTGTTAGTATCTTTATAAATAAGTGAGGTGGTGTGTGTATAACTGTGTAGGCGAGTAAATGGGAGTGTGATTGATTCTTTGCATCACTGACTAGCTGTGTGAGTAACTCTATGGGTGAGTGGCGGTGTGTGAGTGTCTATATGGGTGTATGAGTGCATATGCTAGTGGCTGTATTGATGAGTGACTGCATGTTTGAGTGACTGTATGGATGAGGGAGTGGATGTGTGTGTCGACCTAGGAATCAGTGAGTGGGTAAGTAGTAACTGGTATTGGTGTGTCTATGGTTTCGAGAATGGCAGTCTGTATTTTAGAGTGGGTGTAACAAAGGTTATATTAGGCTGTGAGGAGGTGCATCAGATTATCACGTGGATGATGTCATCAGTGATGTCACTGACCATGTCATGAGTGATGTAATATGTGATGTCATCAGCAGTGCATTGCGGGGGTGCGAGTTATAGTTAGCTCAACTAACTATAACACCCGAATTTCTCTGGTTTTGTATGAGTGAAATGTCCAACTAACTATATCGTCCCTGAAACCTGTGGTTTTTTCAGTGAATTTCAAAGGTTTTTTTAATGCTAATTTCTAACTATAACGTCCCTGAAACCTATGGTTTTTTCAGTGAATTTCTATGGTTTTTTAAATGCTAATTTCTAACTATATCGTCCCTGAAACCTATGTTTTTTTTAGTGAATTTCTATGGTTTTTTAAATGATAGTTTCTAACTATAACGTCCCTGAAACTTATGGTTTTTTCAGTGAATTGGTATGGTTTTTTAAATGCTAATTTCTAACTATGCCTACATAGGTAGGACATGTGCAGAAAGGCGCAGAAAGAAGCAAGAGAAGTGCAGAAAGAGGCAAGAGAGGTGCAGAAAGAGGCAATAGAGGTGCAGAAAGAGGAAGAAAGGTGGAGAAAGAAGCAAGAGAAATGCAGAAAGATGCAAAAGAAGTCCAGAAAAAGGAAGATAGGTGAAGAAAGAAGCAAGAGATGTGCAGAAAAAACCAACAGAGGTGTAGAAAGAGGCCTACTTTGACTGTACCTTACAACAGACTCATGCAAAGTACCCTAATCACTAATCCTTCTCCCAAGATGTCTTAAACCTCACTTTTCTTCTGAAGGTTCACTATTAATCGACTGCTCCGAATGTTAGGCCTACCAAATATAAAACAGCAATCCTAAGCATATCACTGTTGTAAGTCTGACCAAGTTTGTGAAGGTATGCATGCATGTCTATGCTTTTACCTAGTGACATGTTAAATAAAAATAAACATACAAACACTTGAATACCTGTGTTTCACACAGCATACTCTATAAATTTGTGTAAAAAGGTGTATGCATTTCTTTCTGCTCAAAATACAGGGCACATGGGTATTCAATAGTATATTTGAGGGGCTCTATAACACATATATAAATAAGACATGTCTGCCTTTGCAACCGAATGACAGAGCAGAACTAAGAAGATTTGACCACCTATAAGAGAAGCTACCCGCTTTTTAAGCTACCATCTTCAGATGCATAACACACGCGAGAATACATGTGCAAGTAGACATATACCTCAGTCACGAGAGCACACAGACCTTTAAACTTGACAGCTTGTACTTCCCATTTGAATATAGAAACAGGCGAGAGAAGTACAGAAAGGAGCAAAAGAATTGCAGAGAAAAACAAGAGAGGTGCAGAAAGAGTAAGAAATGTGCAGAAAGAGGCAAGAGAAGTGCAGATAGAGGCAAGAGAAGTGTAGTAGGAGGCAAGAGAAGTGCAGAAAGAGGCAAGAGAGGAGTAGAAGGAGGCAAGAGAGGAGCAGAAAGAGGTAAGTGGGGTACAGAAAGAGGCAAGAGAAGTGCAGAAAGAGGCAAGAGAAGTGCAGAAAGAGGCAAAAGAGGTACAGAAAGAAGCAACAGAGGTGCCGAAGGAGACAAGAGAACTGAAGAAAGAGGCAAGAGAGTTGCAGAAACAGGCAAGAGAGGTGCAGAAAAAGGGAACAGGGGTGCAGAAAGAGGCAAGAGAGGTGCAGAAAGAGGGAAGAAGGGTGCAGAAAGAGGCAAGAGGGGTGCAGAAAGAACGAACAGAAGTGCAGAAAGAAGCAAGAGATGTGCAGAAAGAAGCAACAGAGGTGCAGAAAGAGGCAAGAGAAGTGCAGAAAGAAGCAACAGAGGTACAGAAAGAGGCAAGAGAGGTACAGAAAGAGGGAAGAGGGGTGCAGAAAGAGGCAAGAGGGGTGCAGAAAGAATCAAGAGCAGTGCAGTAAGAGCCAACAGAGGTGCTGAAGGAGTCAAGAGGGGTGCCAAAAGAGGCAAGAGGGGTGCCAAAAGAGGCAAGAGAGGTGCAGAAAGAAGCAAGAGCAGTGCAGAAAGAACCAAGAGAGGTGCAGAAACAGACAAAAGGGGTGCAGAAAAAGGGAAAAGGGGTGCAGAAAGAAGCAATAGAGGTGCAGAAAGAAACAAAAAAGTGCAGGAAGAAGGAACAGAGGTGCAGAAAAGGGCAAGAGGGTAGCATAAAGAGGGAAGAGGGGTGCACAAAGAGGCAACAGGGTTGCAGAAAGAAGGGACAGAGGTGCAGAAAGAAGCAAGAGAAGTGCAGAAAGAAGCAACAGAGATGCAAAAAGGGGGAACAGGTGTGGAGAAAGTGGTGAGAGGGGTGCAGAAAGAAACAAGAGAGGTGCAGAAAGAAACAAAAGAAGAGCAGAAAGAAGGAACAGGGGTGCAGAAAGAGGCAAGAGGGGTGCAGAAAGAGGGAAGAGGGGTGCAGAAAGAAGCACGAGTGGTGCAGAAAGACGCAAGAGAGGTGCAGAAAGAAGCAAGAGTAGTGCAGAAAGAAGCAACAGAGGTGCAGAAAGAGGCAAGAGGGGAGCAAAAAGAGGGAAGAGGGGTGCAGAAAGAGGCACGAGGGGTGCAGAAAGATACAAGAGATGTGTAGAAAGAAACAAAAGAAGTGCAGAAAGAAGCAACATGGGTGAATAAAGAGGGAAGAGGGGTGGAGAAGAGGCAAGGAGGTGGAGAAAGAAACAAGAGAGCTGCAGAAAGAAACAAAAGAAGTGCAGAAAGAAGCAACAGAGGTGCACAAAGAAGCAAGAGGAGTGCAGATAGATGGGAAGAGGGGTACAGAAAGAGGCACGAGGGGTGCAGAAAGAACCAAGAGAGTTGCAGAAAGAAGCAAGAGAAAGGCATAAAGAAGCAACAGAGATGCAGAAAGGGGGAAGTGGAGGGAGAAAGAGGCAAGAGGGATACAGAAAGAAACAAGAGAGGTGCAAAAAGAAACAAAAGAAGTGCAGAAAGAAGGAACAAAAGTGCATAAAGAGGCAAGAGGGGTGCAGAAAGAGGGAAGAGGGTGTGAAAGAGGCACGAGGGGTGCAGAAAGAAGCAAGAGGGGTGCAGAAAGAAGCAAGAGATGTGCAGAAAGAAACAAAAGAAGTGCAGAAAGAAGGAACAGAAGTGCAGAAAGAGGCAAGAGGAGTGCAAAAAGAGGGAAGAGGGGTGCAGAAAGAGGCACGAGGGGTGCAGAAAGAAGCAAGAGAGGTGCAGAAAGAAACAAAAGATGTGCAGAAAGAAGCAACAGAGGTGCAGAAAGAGACAAGATGGGAGCAGAAAGAGGGCAGAGGGCTGCAGAAAGAGGCACAAGGGTTGCAGAAAGAAGGGACAGAGGTGCAGAAAGAAGCAAGGGAAGTGCAGAAAGAAGCAACAGAGGTGCCGAAAGAGGGATGAGAGGTGGAGAAAGAGGCAAGAGAAGTGCAGAAAGAAGCAACAGAGGTGCACAAAGAAGCAAGAGGAGTGCAGATAGATGGGAAGAGGGGTACAGAAAGAGGCACGAGGGGTGCAGAAAGAACCAAGAGAGTTGCAGAAAGAAGCAAGAGAAAGGCATAAAGAAGCAACAGAGATGCAGAAAGGGGGAAGTGGAGGGAGAAAGAGGCAAGAGGGATACAGAAAGAAACAAGAGAGGTGCAGAAAGAAACAAAAGAAGTGCAGAAAGAAGGAACAGAAGTGCATAAAGAGGCAAGAGGGGTGCAGAAAGAGGGAAGAGGGTGTGAAAGAGGCACGAGGGGTGCAGAAAGAAGCAAGAGGGGTGCAGAAAGAAGCAAGAGATGTGCAGAAAGAAACAAAAGAAGTGCAGAAAGAAGGAACAGAAGTGCAGACAGATGCAAGAGGGATGCAAAAGAGGGAAGAGGGGTGCAGAAAGAGGCACGAGGGGTGCAGAAAGAAGCAAGAGAGGTGCAGAAAGAAACAAAAGATGTGCAGAAAGAAGCAACAGAGGTGCAGAAAGAGACAAGATGGGAGCAGAAAGAGGGCAGAGGGCTGCAGAAAGAGGCACAAGGGTTGCAGAAAGAAGGGACAGAGGTGCAGAAAGAAGCAAGGGAAGTGCAGAAAGAAGCAACAGAGGTGCCGAAAGAGGGATGAGAGGTGGAGAAAGAGGCAAGAGAAGTGCAGAAAGAAGGAACAGAGATGCAAAAAGGGGTAACAGGGGTGGGAAAAGGGAAGAGGGGTGCAGAAAGAGGCACGAGCAGTGCAGAAAGAAGCAAGAGATGTGCAAAAAGAAACAAAAGAAGTGCAGAAAGAAGGAACAGAGGCGCAGAAAGAGGCAACAGTGGTGAATAAAGAGGGAAGAGGGGTGGAAAAAGAGGCAAGGGGTGGAGAAAGAAGCAAGAGAGCTGCAGAAAGAAATAAAAGAAGTGCAGATAGAAGGAACAGAGGTGCAGAAAGAGGCAAGAGGGGTGCAGAAAGAGGGGTGCAGAAAGAGACAAAAGAGGTGCAGAAAGAAGTGAGAGTAGTGCAGAAAGAAGCAACAGAGGTGCAGAAAGAGGCAAGAGGGGTGCAAAAAGAGGGAAGAAGGGTTCAGAAAGAGGCACGAGCGGTGCAGAAGGAAGCAAGAGATGTGCAAAAAGAAACAAAAGAAGTGCAGAAAGAAGGAACAGAGGCACAGAAAGAGGCAACAGGGGAGAAGAAAGAGGGAAGAGGGGTGGCGAAAGAGGCAAGGGGGTGCAGAAAGAAGCAAGAGAGCTGCAGAAAGAAATAAAATAAGTGCAGAAAGAAGTAATACAGGTGCAAAAAGAGGCAAGTGGGGTGCGGAAAGAGGGGTGTGAAAGAGGCAAGAGGGGTGCAGAAAGAAGCAAGAGAGGTACAGAAAGAAGCAACAGAGGTGCAGAAAGAGGGAAGAGGGGTGGAGAAAGAGACAATAGAGGTGCAGAAAGAAGCATCAGGGGTGCAGAAAGAGGGAAGAGGGGTGGAGAAAGAGGGAAGTGGGGTGGAGAAAGAGGCAAGGGGGTGCAGAAAGAAGCAATAGAGCTACAGAAAGAAACAAAAGAAGTGCAGGAAGAAGGAACAAAGGTGCAGAAAGAGGCAAGAGGAATGCAGAAAGAGGGAAGAGGTGTGCAGAAAGAGGCACGAGGGGTGCAGAAAGAAGCGAGAGGTGCTGAAAGAAACAAAAGAAGTGCAGAAAGAAGGAACAGAGGTGCAGAAAGAAGCAACAGAGGTGCACAAAGAGGCAAGAGGAGTGCAGAAAGAGGGAAGAGGGGTGCAGAAAGAGGCACGAGGGGTGCAGAAAGAAACAAGAGAGGTGCAGAAAGAAGCAAGAGAAGTGCATAAAGAAGCAACAGAGATGCGGAAAGGGGGAAGTGGGGTAGAGAAAGAGGCAAGAGGGATACAGAAAGAAACAAGAGAGGTGCAGAAAGAAACAAAAGAAGTGCTGAAAGAAGGAACAGAGGTGCAGAAAGAGGCAAGAGAGGTGCAAAAAGAAGCAAGAGCAGTGCAGAAAGAACCGACAGAGGTGCAGAAACAGACAAGAGGGGTGCAGAAAAAGGGAAGAGGGGTGCAGAAAGAAGCAAGAGCGGTGCAGAAGGAAACAAAAAAATTGCAGAAAGAAGGAACAGATGTGCAAAAACAGGCAAGAGGGGTGCAGAAAGAGGGAAGAAGGGTGTGAAAGAGTCACGAGGGGTGTGAAAGAGTCACGAGGGGTGCAGAAAGAAGCAAGAGAGGTGCAGAAAGAGGGAACAGGGGTGGAGAAAGAGACAAGAGAAGTGCAGAAACAAGCCCCAGAGATGCAGAAAGGGACAAGAGGCAAGAGAAGTGCAGAAAGAAGCAAGAGAAGTGCAGAAAGAAGCAACAGAGGTACAGAAAGAGGCAAGAGGGGTGTAGAAAGAGGCAAGAGAAGTGCAGAAAGAAGCAACAGAGGTGCAGAAAGAGGCAACAGGGGTTAAGAAAGAGGGAAGAGGGGTAGAGAAAGAGGCAAGGGGGTGCAGAAAGAAGCAATGGAGCTGCAGAAAGAAACAAAAGAAGTGCAGAAAGAAGGAACAAAGGTGCAGAAAGAGGCAAGAGGAATGCAGAAAGAGGGAAGAGGTGTGCAGAAAGAGGCATGAGGGGTGCAGAAAGAAGTGAGAGGTGCTGAAAGAAACAAAAGAAGTGCAGAAAGAAGGAACAGAGGTGCAGAAAGAGGCAAGAGGGGTGCAGAAAAAAAAGAAGTGCAGAAAGAAGCAACAGAGGTGCACAAAGAGGCAAGAGGAGTGCAGAAAGAAGGAAGAGGGGTACAGAAAGAAGCACGAGTGGTGCAGAAAGACGCAAGAGAGGTGCATAAAGAAGCAAGAGTAGTGCAGAAAGAAGCAACAGAGGTGCAGAAAGAGGCAAGAGGGGTGCAAAAAGAGGGAAGAGGGGTGCAGAAAGAGGCACAAGGGGTGCAGAAAGATACAAGAGATGTGTAGAAAGAAACAAAAGAAGTGCAGAAAGAAGCAACATAGGTGAAGAAAGAGGGAAGAGGGGTGGAGAAAGAGGCAAGGAGGTGGAGAAAGAAGCAAGAGAGCTGCAGAAAGAAACAAAAGAAGTGCAGAAAGAAGCAACAGAGGTGCACAAAGAAGCAAGAGGAGTGCAGAAAGAGGGAAGTGGGGTGCAGAAAGAGGCATGAGGGGTGCAGAAAGAACCAAGAGAGGTGCAGAAAGAAACAAAAGAAGTGCAGAAAGAAGAAACAGAGGTGCAGAAAGAGGCAAGAGGGGTGCAGAAAGAGGGAAAAGGGGTGTGGAAGAGGCACGAGGGGTGCAGAAAGAGGCAAGAGGGGTGCAGAAAGAAGCAAGAGATGTGTAGAAAGAAACAAAAGAAGTGCAGCAAGAAGGAACAGAAGTGCAGAAAGAGGCAAGAGGAGTGCAAAAAGAGGGAAGAGGGGTGCAGAAAGAGGCACGAGGGGTGCAGAAAAAAGCAAGGGAGGTACAGAAAGAAACAAAAGAAGTGCAGAAAGAAGCAACAGAGGTGCAGAAAGAGACAAGATGGGAGCAGAAAGAGGGAAGAGGGGTGCAGAAAGAGGCACAAGGGTTGCAGAAAGAAGGGACAGAGGTGCAGAAAGAAGCAAGGGAAGTGCAGAAAGATGCAACAGAGGTGCAGAAAGATGGATGAGGGGTGGAGAAAGAGGCAAGAGAAGTGCAGAAAGAAGCAACAGAGATGCAAAAAAGGGTAACGGGTGGAAAAAGAGGGAAGAGGGGTGCAGAAAGAGGCATGAGCAGTGCAGAAATAAGCAAGAGGTAACGGGTGGAAAAAGAGGCAACAGGGGTGAAGAAAGAGGGAAGAGGGGTGGAGAAAGAGGCAAGGGGGTGGAGAAAGAAGCAAGAGAGCTGCAGAAAGAAATAAAAGAAGTGCAGATAGAAGGAACAGAGGTGCAGAAAGAGGCAACAGGGGTGAAGAAAGAGGGAAGAGGGGTGGAGAAAGAGGCAAGGGGGTGGAGAAAGAAGCAAGAGAGCTGCAGAAAGAAATAAAAGAAGTGCAGATAGAAGGAACAGAGGTGCAGAAAGAGGCAAGAGAGGTGCAGAATGAGGGAAGAGGGGTGCAGAAAGAGACAAAAGGGGTGCAGAAAGAAGTGAGAGTAGTGCAGAAAGAAGCAACAGAGGTGCAGAAAGAGGCAAGAGGGGTGCAAAAAGAGGGAAGAGGGGTGCAGAAAGAGGCACGAGCAGTGCAGAAGGAAGCAAGAGATGTGCAAAAAGAAACAAAAGAAGTACAGAAAGAAGGAACAGAGGCAGAGAAAGAGGCAACAGGGGTGAAGAAAGAGGGAAGTGGGGTGGAGAAAGAGGCAAGGGGGTGCAGAAAGAAGCAAGAGAGGTGCAGAAATAAATAAAATAAGTGCAGAATGAAGTAATACAGGTGCAGAAAGAGGCAAGTGGGGTGCGGAAAGAGGGGTGTGAAAGAGGCAAGAGGGGTGCAGAAAGAAGCAACAGAGGTGCAGAAAGGGGGAAGAGGGGTGGAGAAAGAGGCAAGAGGGGTGCAGAAAGAAGCAAGAGAAGTGCAGAAAGTAACAAAAGAAGTGCAGAAATAAGGAACAGAGGTGCAGAAAGAGGCAAGAGGAGTGCAGAAAGAGAAGAGGGTGCAGAAAGAGGCACAAGGGGTACAGAAAGAAGCAAGCGAGTTACAGAAAGACCCAAGATAAGTGCAGAAAAAAGCAACAGAGATGCAGAAAGAAGGAAGAAGGGTGGAGAAAGAGGCAAGAGAAGTGCAGAAAGAAACAACAGACATGCAGAAAGGGGGAAGAGGTGTGGAGAAAGAGGCAAGAGGGGTGCAGAAAGAAGCAAGAGATGTGCAGAAAGAAACAAAAGAAGTGCAGAAAGAAGGAACAGAGATGCAGAAAGAGGCAGGAGGGGTGCAGAAAGTGGGTTGAGGGGTGAAGAAAGAGGCAAGAGAGGTGCAGAAAGAGGCAAGAGGGGTGCACAAAGAAGCAAGTGAGGTGCAGAAAGAGGCAACAGAGGTGCAGAAAGAGGCAAAAGAGGTGCAGAAAGTAGAAGAGATGTGCAGAAAGAGGCAAGAGAAGTGCAGAAAAAGAAAGAAAGGTGCAGAAAGAAGCAACAGAAATGTAGAAAGAGGCAAGAGAGGCACAGAAAGAAGTGGCCCCGCTCATACCTCTGACTAGGTCCAGAAGTGCTCCTCATTGATTCCTTCTTTTTTTTGTCTCATTGAGTTCATAGTTTAGCTTTTATGGAAATGAGGAAGACTAAACCTAAGGTTACCACTCCACAACACAGACTACCATACCACATAATTACTCTCCATAACACATAATCCCACTCTACATAATTCCTAAACACTAAATACCACATTCTTTCTATCCACATAATTTCACTGCACAACATACCACATAATTCCACTACATACAACGTACATCCACTCCACTCCAAAAACATTAGTAAAAAACTTTTACATTTACAATGCCAATAACTCTAACTCTCGCAAATGTGAAACCTATTACATTGGAAATGCTTCTTTAACTAGTAGCCGCGTTTGCAGTGTGGTGGAGAAAGGGGGCTGGGCCTCCAACTAGTGCTAAGGAATTCCATTGCGTAGGACTTACAGGAGGTACAAGGAGGGCTTCTTGGCCCCCAAAGTCCCTCAGGAGTAAAGTGGACTTCATCCCCCAACCAGTACTGTGCAAGGAGGCGTGTTTGCAGAGTGGTGGAGAAAGGGGGGTTGTGGCCTCCGAAGAATTCTTAGCAATCCCACTGTGTGGGAGTTAGTGGAGGTAACAGGAGGGGTAGTTGGCCCCCAAGGACACCTGTGGGGGCCAACTACCCCTCCTATTACCTCCAGTAAGTCCCACACAGCAGCATTGCTAAGTTCTCATAGCAGGCCACGTCCCCTTTCCCCACCAATCTGCAAACGCGCTCCCTGGCATGCTCTTGGATGGGGATTAAAGTCCACTTCACTGCTGGGGGTCCTTAGGGGCCAACTAGACTACCTGATACCTCCAGTATGCCCCAGACAGTGGGATTGCTGATAGGTGGACACAGGTCATGCCCCCTTTGTCCACCACTCTGCAAATGCACCCCCTGGCGTGCTCTTGGTTGGGGGATGAAGTCCCCTTGCCTCCTGAGGGTCCCTGGGGGCCAACTAGCCCACCAGGTACCTGCAGTAAGCCCCACACAGCAGGATTGCTGAGAGTGGTCTGAGGCCATGCCCCCTTTTTACACCGTTCTGCAAACGCACGTCCTGGTGCACTGCTGCTCGGGGGATAAAGTCCACTTCAGTCCTGAGGTCCTCAGGACACAAGAAGACCTCATCGCCCCACCAGCAGTGCGCCAAGAGGCGCATTTGCAGAGTGGTGTAAAAAGGGGCTTGGCCTCGTACCACCTCTCAGCAATCCCACTGTGTGGGGCTTACTGGAGGTAACAGATGGACTAGTTGGCCCCTAAGGACCCTCACCATCAAAGGGGACTTCATCCCCCAACCCAGATCGTGCCAGGAGGCGTGTTTGCACAGTCGTGCAGAGAGGGGGCGGGGCCTCGGGGAGTTGGAGACTCCTTTTTTTCCCTATTTTAGGAAGGGGGCTGTGTGGCCCCCCTTCCCTTTATACTTTTTGGGCCTGGGGACTCCATCCCCCAGGGCCTGGCCAATTTTTTTTCATTTAAAATAAAACAGGAGGGGGGCCGCGCAGCCTTCCTCCCGAGGCCGATTTCTGCCCTGGGGACCCCATCCCCCGGGCCTGGGACATTTTTTAATGATAGTTTTTATATCATTAAAACATAGGGAGGGGTGCCGAGTGGCCCCCCTCCCCAGGCCATTTTTGGCCTCGGGGACCCCATCCCCCGGGGCTTGGCCAACTATTTTTAATATTCATTTTCGGGGAGGAGGGCTGTGTGACCCCCCTCACCGGGCCGATTTTGGCCCCGGGGATCCCATCCCCTGGGGCCTGGCCATTCCTTTTATTTTTTTAAAAAGGGAGGGGACCAAGTGGTCCCCCTCCCCTGGGCCACTTCTGGCCCCGGGGACCCCATCCCCCGGGGCCGGCCCTCAAATTGGGGACCGCGGCGGGAGCCCCAATGCCCCTGCGGTCCCAGCCGGCTCCCCGCCTCCTGCTGGAGCCGGCATTGCTTTTGGGCAAAGGAAGCTGCTGACATGCAGCTCCCTTTGCCCAAAAGCAATTCTGCTTTGCTTCTTGGAAGCGAGAGCAGGTTTCCTGCTCTCGCTACCAAGAAGCAAAGCAGTGTTTGCTATGGCAGGGTGGGAGCTGTGTTCCTGCCTTGCCATAGCAAACGGCAATGTCCCGGGGGTGAGCACCCGGGACAGTGCAGGAGCCAGCCCTTGGGGGTCGTGGTCCCCAGGGCCATCTAGGGCTCCAGGAGGGGGCCACATGGCCCCCCTCCCAACTGATTAAAGCCCCGGGAGGTGGTGGTCCCCGGGGCCAGAGGTCCACAATGGATCCCCACATTTTAATCAACAGTGCCCCGGGGAGGTGGTGGTCTCTGAGGCAGTGTGGGGGGGCTCGAGTCCCCCCACATTTTGTTTTTGAAAGTAGCCCCAGGGAGGTGGCGGTCCCCGGGGCTGCGGTGGGCCGCATGGCCCCCTGCATTTAAATCATGTAGCCCCGGGAGGTGGCGGTCCCCGAGGCTTGGGGGGGCCCGCGAGGCCCCCACCCTTAAATTATTTCAATGTCCCGGGGAGTTGGCAGTCCTCAGGGCTGCGGGGGCCCACACAGGCCCCCGCATATAATTACCTCATTGCCCCCGGGACCTGGCCCACCCGGGGCTCAAAGAAACGAAGCGCGGAAGCCAGCGCTTTAATTTTTTTTTCAGCCAATTCGCGCACCCAGCTCAAATTTGGTCAAAAATCTAATAAAAAAAGCTTTTTTTGTACCTGGGAATCCCTGTGGGACCCCCTAAGCAGGCCTAGGGGGTCAGGGTGTTTCTACCCTGCCCCCTTTTCTTGTTTTTAATCCTTTTTTTACTGTTTTCTTGTAACTAGGTTTTACTGAGTCACAAGATGGCTGCCAACACTTCCTGGTTTGGAGTGTCGACAGCCATTCAGAATGAAGCTCATGCTCGGGAGGGTTCGCGAATCCTCCTCGGCCCTCAGATATCGATATTTTAATTTTTTTAATTTCTCAGCAACTACTGAACGGATTTACACCATTTACAAAAAAGCTTTCTGAACCAAGAGCTACCTTTTTGGTGTAATTCCGTTCAGCAATTCGGGCAGTAGCCGTGTCTAAAGTTCCTGTGGAAATTAACATGGGGAAAATGCGTTTTGGGACCCCCTTTTTTCTCATCCCCCACTTGAAGAATCACCCCGAAACTTTCAAGAAAGGAGCTGACCTGAGTGAACAATTAGTTTTGAAACTTTTGCGAAGATTCGACAAACGGCGCCAAAGATATTGGCAAAAGAAAAACGCTTTTGAATAGAAACAAGGTCCTAACTATAACTATCTACTGGCGACCGACAGTAGGTAATATATATATATATATATATATATATATATATATATATATATATATATATATATATATATATATATATATATATATATATATAAAAGACCAAAACTCCCTCACAGGTAGGAAAGAGTGCGGCACAGCTCCGGGTTTCAAAACAAGCAGCTTTATTGATGTTTCTGCGCGTGGATGAAAGGTCCATGGAAACGCTTTGGCAGACGCGTTTCAGCTTGTGTAGCTTTCCTCAGTGCCTCGTTCCGATGGCTCCTCATTATCCCTGGGGGTCAGCTGGTTTATAGATGATGTCGTGACCACTCCCAGTGTGGTAGTTACTTGCCCCTCCTCCGCCTTAAGGTAATACAGGCACTTCGCGCACCTCAGTCCCAAACAAAAGGCATGCTGGTATATGGAGTCACCTCGTGGACGTCCATTAAGTAATTGGGCAATCCAGAACACCAAGTGATGCCCCAATGCTAATTGGCTGATGACCCACACACCGCCGCCGTTGCCTTGGATGGTATATATATATACAATTCAAAAAAATTACTTTATTCAGCCTGTAGGACAACCATAAAAGAATGATATACATGCACAGTATAAAATACAAAATAGTGAGGCATATCCACCGATTGACAGTCAGAAAAAGGTTAAAAACATACAGTAAAATCCAAAACGCCATTTAAATCAGGTGCATTGTGCCTTGTGATCATGCAGCAGCCTAGAGGAATCAATTAGCAGAAATATTAATTAAAAAGTTTAAAAAACTAACAATAAAAACCTGAGCCCAATTTCAATGAAATGCATAGTACCTCGCGAACGTGTGAAGAAATCGACTTACAACAGTACAAGTATCTTCATCTAAGAGTCGCTGAAGAAAGTGATAAGCTGGGACATAGTGTCTTAAGTTCCCTATTCTAAGAAAAGGGACCGGAAAACGTTTAGTATATAATTCATAAAACTTACAGAAGAACAGAAAATGAACCATTGATTGATAATCACCATTATTACATGGTGAAGGTCTTGTAACTAGATTTGACTGATACCGTATGGGAAAACAGAGTAGCTATTTAACCATGTCAGCTCTGAATCGAAACAAAAGTGACCGCTCCCAATTCCTTCTTAGTTTCCACAAATAGCTGTAAGAGTTTGCCCCCATATTTAACATTAGATAATTAGCAATCGTTGTTTTTTGTGATTCATCACTGGCCCTCCTTTCGTGTAAAGTAAGCTAGTAATGCTGCTGCCACCTGTTTTTTTTATCAATGACGGTACTTGAAGCTGGGTCAGAAAAGGCATGAGAGCGACCAGCCTCATCAAATTTGTCTTTCACATATGCTAACCAAGAGATTGACAAGCCTTTCTCACATGCCAAACAGTCAGAAATGATTGCACTTGTTAGAGATGCTTCTTCAGTTTGCCAGGTGGAAAGATACAGTACATGGGGTCTGGTTCGAATAAAATCACTCAAATAAGACAAACCCAAATCGCTCTGACAAATAAAATGTGAGAATAATGCTGGGGCAGCCAGAATTCTCCTACAGAAGATGTTTTCCTCCCTCTGTATAGGCAAGCAGTCAGCGATTCCTCAAACACCTTCCCATAGGAAGCTGTTGGGGCACATTGTGCGGTGTAAATTTGTAGCACCGGCGTCAAAGACCTGCCACTGGTAGGCCAGGGAACGCTAAGAAGTGATCCTGTTGACCTATACAGCTTAGTCCTACAATGCAGGACATGCAGTGCCCAGGAGCCCCTCGCACTAAAAAAAATAGGAAAAGGATTTGGTGCTTAATAGGATGTTTAAGTCAACTACAATTTTAGAAACCTGAGTGCTCTTAGGGCCGCAGCTCATTACAAATGACTTTGCAAAATTTGTTGCTAGATCCAGTTTGGCCATAAAATTCACAAAGGTATGAACTAGTGTATGCAGAGCCTTAGGAGTTTAGGCCATCAGGAGGACCGCATCATCCGCATACAAAAGTGCTGGGAGCGAAGAACCGCTTATCATTGGGATGTTCAGGGTGCTAGCTGCCAAATGGCTATTGAGATTGTTTATGTATAAAATGAATAGTAAAGTGGCGAGTACACACCCTTGGGGCACTCTGCTCTTAATTTGAAAAATATCTGTCACGTCACCTCTTTGACCGTACCGTACCCGTGCTGTGGTGTCTGTGTGAAGTGAGGCCAGTATATGTATAAGGGTCTATCAAGTCCCATCTTGCTAATAAGTTGCCAGAGCCTGTTGCGGTTTATGCAGTCGAAGGCCATGGACAAGTCCATGAAACCTAAGTATAATGATGACTGCTTGGCCCATGTATACTTGCTAATCACCGGATTCAAATTAAGGCACTGTTCTAAAGTGCCGATTCGAGCGTGAAAGCTATATTGGATTGGGCGCAGAATATTATTATCCATCGCCCACTCTTAAATACTATTATGAAGGACCAATCAAAACTTTTTGCCGGTATACCGATTAATGAGATAGGGTGATGATAGTAAAAGGGCTTTCAGCGATCACTTTTTTTGAAAATGGGAACAATAGTAGACATCGCCCAAGAACTTGATATAGTGCAGTAACATAATCTGTTAAAAGCAGTAGTTAGCAAAGGGGCCCATATTTCTAAATTTGATTTTATTAAATCAATAGGAACTCCATTGGGCCATATATATATATATATCACTGAAAAAACCATAGATTTCAGGGACGTTATAGTTAGAAATTAACATTTAAAAAACCTTTGAAATTCACTGAAAAAACCATAGGTTTCAGGGACGTTATTGTTAGAAATTAGCATTTAAAAAACCTTAAAAATTCACTGAAAAAACCACAGGTTTCAGGGACGTTATAGTTAGTTGGACATTTGACTCGTACAAAACCAGAGAAATTCGGCCGTTATAGTTAGTTGAGCTAACTATAACTCGCGTCCCGCAATGCACTGCTGATGACGTCACATATTACATCATTCATGACATGGTCAGTGACATCACTGATGACATCACTGATGACATCTCAAATGACATCACTGATGGCATCACTGATGACATCATCCAGTGACTGTGTGTTTCTGTAAAGTTTAAATTTGTTTTATATATATAAATTCCAAGGTGTATTGAAGAATGAGTGGGTGTATGAGTGTCTGAATGGATGATTTAGTAGGTGCGAGACTGACTGTATAAGTGAGTGATTAAACATGTCTTACTGAATGCATGGGTTAGTGACTAAACTGTGTGAATGTCTGTATCAGTCTGTTAGTTGGTGTGTAAGCGGCTGCATGGGTTGGTGAGTAGCTACATGTGTGTCTATATGGGTTATTGATTGGTTGTCTGAGTATCTGTATGGGTGCCTCAGTGTCTGTGTGGGTGGGTGGGGAGTGTGTGACTCTGTGCATAGATGTGTGAGTGGGTGATTCACTGGGTGTATGGGTTCAAGACTGCATGTGTGAAGGGCTGTATGGGTGGGTGAGTGTGTGTATGGGTGTGTTGGTGAGTGAATGGATGTCTCAGTGGTACATGTGTGAGTAACTACATATGTGAAAGGCAGTATATGTGAGTGTTGGTGTATATAAATGACTATATGTGAGAGTGAGTGATTGTGAGAGTGGCTGTACGGATGAGTGTGTGCTTGTATCAGTGATTGTATAAGAGAGTAAGTATGTGTTAGTATCTATGAATAAGTGAGGTGGTGTGTGTATAACTGTATAGGTGAGTAAATGGGAGTGTGATTGATTCTTTGCATGACTGACTAGGTGTGTGAGTAACTCTATGGATGAGTGGTAGTTTGTGAGTGTCTGTATAGGTGTATGAGTGCGTATGATAGCACTGTATTGATGAGTGACTGCATGTATGAGTGACTGTATGGGTGAATGAGTGGATGTGTGTGTAGACCTAGGAATCAGTGAGTGGGTATGTAGTAACTGGTATTGGTGTGTCTATGGTTTCAAAAATGGTAGTCTGTATTTTAGAGTGGGTGTATCAAAGGTTATATTAGGGTATGAGGAGGTGCAACAGATTATCACGTGGATGATTTCATCAGTGATGTCATCGGTGATGTCATTTGAGATGTCATCAGTGATGTCACTGACCATGTCATGAATGATGTAATATGTGACATCCTCAGCAGTGCATTGCAGGGGCGCGAGTTCTAGTTAGCTCAACTAACTATAACGGCCGAATTTCGCTGGTTTTGTACGAGTGAAATGTCCAACTAACTATAACGTCCCTGAAACCTGTGGTTTTTACAGTGAATTTCTAAGGTTTTTAAATGCTAATTTCTAACTATAACGTCCCTGAAACCTATGGTTTTTTCAGTGAATTTCTAAGGTTTTTTAAATGCTAATTCCTAACTATAACGCCCCGGAAACCTATGGTTTTTTCAGTGAATTTCAAAGGTTTTTTATATGCGAATTTCTAACTATTCCTACAGAGGTAGGACATGTGCAGAAAGAGGAAGAAAAGCACAGAAAGAAGCAACAGAAATGCAGAAAGAGGCAACAGAAGTCCAGAAAGACGAAGAAAGGTGCAGAAAGAAGCAAGAGATATGCAGAAGGAACCAACAGAGGTGCAGAATGAGGTCTTGTTGCAAAGTCATCCTGTGCCCCCAACTTTTTGCTGACTGGTACTGCTGGTAACTGACTCTGACTAACCAGGCCTGGAGCCAGTGCTATCCTGAAAGACACTTAGACTACAGTGAAAACACCTACATACTCTATGGTACACTATGGGTTGGGGCACCCCTGTGATTGGCATGACCTCCCCTGTAAGGCCCTAGTACATAATAGGGCAGGGAGATTAAAACTACCTCTAAGTCAGAGGTGCAGAAAGAGAAAAGAGAAGTGCAGAAAGAGGCAAAAGAGGTGCATAAAGAAGCAAGTGAAGTGCAGAAAGAGGCAACAGAGGTGCAGAATGACGCAAGAGAGGAGCAGCAACAAGCAAGAGAATTGCTGAAAGAAGCAACAGAGGTGTAGAAAGAAGCAAGAGAAGTGCAGAAAGAGGAAAGTGAGGTGCAGAAAGAAGAGAGTGAGGTTCAGAAAGAGGCAAGAGAAGAGTAGAAAGTGGCAAGTGAGGTGCAGGAAGAGGCAAGAGAGGTATAGAAAGGCAAGATAAGTTTAGAAAGAGGCAAGAGAAGTGCAGAAAGAGGCACTTGAGGTGCAGAAAGAGGCAAGAGAGGTACAGAAAGAGGCTCGAGAATTGCAGAAAGAGGTAGAAGAAGTGCAGAAAGAGGCAAGAGAGGTGCAGAAGGAAGAGAGTGAGGTGCAGAAAGAGGCAAGTGAGGTGCAGAAAGAGGCAAGAGAGGTACAGAAAGAGGCAAGGGAACTGCAGAAACAGGCAAGAGAAATGCACAAAGAGGCAAGAGAGGTGCAGAAAAGGGTAAGAGAAGTGCAGAAAGATACAAGTGAAGTGCCGAAAGAAGACAGTGAGGTGCAGAAAGAGGAAGACAGGTGCAGAAAGAAGCAAGAGAAATGCAGAAAGAGGCAAGAGAGGTACAGAAAGAAGAGAGGTTTGTGCACCATTAGTACCAGTTTAACACCCACATTATGCAATAAATAACACATGACCATTCCAGCTTTGCAAAGGGCCTTCCACCACGCTGTAACACGTGACGCTGCATTTTTTAGAACATTTGAGCCGTTTGAGCTAGAAACAAGGCTGTTTTTGTTCAAATCTGCAGATTAGGCAGCAGATAATTGAATATTTGGCAAATGCAGAAAATGTTTAATTATGTGAAAATTGGTGCAGCCGAACAGTCACATAATTCCAGTGGCCCTGCTCATACCTCCGACTGGGTCCTGAAGTGCTCTTCAGTGGTTCCTTCTTTTTTTGTGTCTCATTGAGTTTATAGTTTAGCGTCTATGGAAACGAGGAAGACTAAACCTAAGGTTACCACTCCACAACACAGACTACAATACCACATAATTACTCTCCAAAACACATAATCCCACACCACATAATTCCTATACACTAAATACCACTGGGCTTATTTACATGCCCCTTGCGCCACTTTTGCGTCATTTTTAACATGGGAAAAGTCACGTACAGATGGCACAAGGGGCTTGTAAATAAGCCCCCACATACTTTCTATTCACATAATTTCACTGCACAACATACCACATAATTCCACTACACACAACGTACATCCACTCTACACCAAAAACATTCGTAAAAAACCTTTACATTTACAACACCAATAGCTCTAACTCTCGCAAATGTGAAACCTAGTACATTGCAAATGCTTCTTTAACTAGAAGTCGCGTTTGCAGAGTGGTGGAGAAAGGGTGCTGGGCCTCCAACCAGAGCTCAGGAATTCCGCTGCGTAGGGCTTACAGGAGGTACCAGGAGGGCTTCTTGGCCCCCAAAGTCCCTCAGGAGTAAAGTGGACTTCATCCCCCATCCCGTAGTCTGCCAAGAGGTGCATTTGCAGAGTGGTGGAGGATGGGTGCGTGGCCTCCGAAGACGTCTGAGCAATCCCACTGTGTGGGACTTACTGGAGGTAACAAGAGGGGTAGTTGGCCCCCAAGGACATCCTTGGGGGCCAACTACCCCTCCTATTACCTCCAGTAAGTCCCACACAGCAGGATTGCTAAGTTCTCATAGCAGGCCACGCCCCCTTTGCCCACCACTTTGCAAACATGCTCCCTGGCACGCTCTTGGATGGGCATTGAAGTCACCTTCGCTGCTGGGGGTCCTTTGGGTCCAGCTAGCCTACCTCTTACCTCCAGTAAGCCCCACTCAGTGGGATTGCTGAGAGGTGTACACAGGCCATATCCCCTTTCTCCACCACTCTGCAAATGTGCCTCCTGGCGTGCTCTTTGTTGGGGGATGAAGTCCCCTTGCCTCCTAAGGGTCCCTGGGGGCCAACTAGCCCACCAGGTACCTCCAGTAAGCCCCACACAGCTGGATTGCTGAGAGTGGTCCGAGGCCACGCCCCCTTTTTACACCACTCTGCAAACGCACCGCCTGGCGCACTGCTGCTCGAGGGATGAAGTCCACTTGTGTCCTGAGGCCCTCAGGACACAAGAGGACCTCATTGCACCACCAGCAGTGCGCCAAGAGGCGCGTTTGCAGAGTGGTGTAAAAAGGGGCGTGGCCTCGGACCACCTCTCAGCAATCGCACTGTGTGGGGCTTACTGGAGGTACCTGGTGGGCTAGTTGGCCCCCAGGGACCCTCAGGAATGAAGGGGACTTAATCCCCCAACTTAGAACGCGTCAGGGCGCGTTTGCAGAGTGGTGCAGGGAGGGGGCAGGGCCTCCGGCGAGATGCCGGCTTTTCTTTTTAAAAATATGTTTAGAAGGGGGGCTGTGTTGCCCCCTTCTTTTAGTATTTTTTGGGGCCTGGGGACCCCATCCCCCTGGGCCTGAGCATTTAAAAAAAAAAAAAACGGGAAGGGGGCCACAAGGCCCCCCTTTCCCTGGGCCGCTATTGGCCCCGGGGACCCCATCCCTAGGGGCCTGGCCAGCATTTTTTTTTATTGTTATTTTGGAGGGACGCCTCATGGGCCTATAATGGCCCCGGGGACCCCATCCCCCAGAGCATTGCCTCGTTTTTCTTTTTAATAAAATAGTTGGGGAGGGGGGCCGCGTGGCCCCCCTTCCCTTGGCCACTTTTGGCCCCGGGGACCCCATCCCCCGGGGCCTGGCCAGCCTGGTTTTTTTTTCAGGAGGGGGGCCGTGTGGCCCCCCTTCCTAAAGCCAATTATGGCCCCGGGGACCCCATCCCCCGGGGCCGGCCTTCTGTTTAAAAAATATATATATATTATTTAAAGGGAGGGGACCGAGTGGCCCCCCTCCAGGGCCACTTCTGGCCCCAGGGACCCCATCCCCCAGGCCGGCCCTCAAGTTGGGGAACGTGGGGGGAGCCCCAATGCCCCCACGGTCCCAGCCGGCTCCCCACCTCCTGCGGGAGCCGGCATTGCTTTTGGGCAATGGGAGCTGCTAACATGCAGCTCCCCTTCCCCAAAAGCAATTCTGCTTTGCTTGTTGGAAGCGAGAGCAGGTTTCCTGCTCTCGCTTCCAACAAGCAAAGCAGTGTTTGCAATGACAGGGCAGGAGCCGCATGGCTCCCGCCCTGTCATTGCTAACCGCAATGTCCCGGGGGTGGGCACCCCAGGACATTGCAGGAGCTGGCCCTGGGGGGTGGCGTTCCCATGGCCATCAAGGGCTCCAGGAGGGGGGCTGTGCAGCCCCCCTCCCAATGAGTACAAAGTCCCGGGGAGGTGGTGGTCCCTGGGGCTTGGGGGGCCCACAAGGCCCCCCTCATTATAGAAGAAAGCCCCAGGGAGGTGGTGGTCCCCGGGGCTTGGGGGGCCAGGAGGCCCCCCATTAATTAAAAAGCACCGGGGAAGTGGTGGTCCCCGGGGCTTGGGGGGGCCCGCGAGTTCCCCCCATTAATTATAAATCCCCGGGGAGGTGGTGGTCCCCAGGGATTGGGGTCGCTTGAGAGCCCCCCTCATTAAATAAGGAAGCTCCGGGAAGGTGGTGGTCCCCATGTCTTGGGGGGCCCGCGAGGCCCCCCCAGCTCAAATATATTAAAGCCCCGGGGAGGTGGCAGCCCCTGGGGCTGCGGGGCCCCCGCAACATAATTAGGTATTGCACCTGGGACCTGGCCCACCTGGGGGCTCGCGTGAGCCGATTCTAGGCCTGGGTAAATAGCGGAATTTGCGGAGATTTGTTAATTACGCATGAAAAACACAGAATTCAGACAAAAACTCCGTTCCTCAACTAGCGGAGTCAGCTACTAACCTGCACCCACAAATGCTTTGATAAAGCAACTTTACATGCTAAAAAGCATATAACCAATTCACAAAAGTGAACTTTGAAAATGAAAAATATCAGGCAATGAGAGAGGTGATGATTTTGGGGTCCCCCCTAACC
This sequence comes from Calotriton arnoldi, assembly GCA_963921515.1. Lineage (NCBI taxonomy): Eukaryota > Metazoa > Chordata > Amphibia > Caudata > Salamandridae > Calotriton > Calotriton arnoldi. Next base: position 441,623 of record CAWUFW010007837.1, on the reverse strand, counting down.
TAGGGGGAGGACCAAGCAGATGCCTTGAACACAAAGAGCATATTATGCTGAACGATTCAGTGGTGGTCCCATCCTCTTAGGACCACCGCAAGCACAGTTATGGGCAAAAATACAATCCCAATCAAAGGCCCTGCAAAGCATTATGGGACGAGATTAGCAGTGGGCAGTGAATAATATAGTATCCAATATCAAAATAATTTTACAAAGAGCTGCAGTTCAACTAGTCGTTACTAGGTGTCCCTCATGAGTCAAATGCAAAACCATTGAAATATTACATCAAGCTGCAGTTCAACTAGTCGTTGCTAGATGTCCCTCAAGTCAAATGCTTATGCATTTGACTCATGAGGGACACCTAGTAACGACGAGTGGAACTGCAGCTTCATGAAAGGGTTTCAATGCTTTTGCATTCGACTCGTGAGGGACACCTAGTAACGACTAGTGGAACTGCAGCTTGATGTAATAATTTCATAATAATAATTTTATAATAATTTTGTTCTTTGGTGAATCTATCTGTTTGAGTCACTTCTTTCTTGGATATATATATGGATATATATATATATATATATATATATATATATATACATATATATATGCATATTCATTGAAAAAAACACAGGTTTCAGGGACGTTATAGTTAGGCTGACATTTTTACACGTACAAAACCAGAGAAATTCGGCCGTTATAGTTAGCTGAGCTAACTATGTCACGTGCCCCTGCAATGCACTGCTGATGACGTCACATATTACATCACTCATGACATGGTCAATGACATCACTCATGACATCACTGATGACATCTCAAATGACATCACTGATGACATCACTCATGACATCATCCAGTAACTGAGTGTTTTTAAAAAGTTTAAGAATTGTATATATATATACGCCAAGGTGTATTGAACAATGACTTGGTGTATGAGTGTCTGAATGGATAATTTAGTGGGTGCGTGACTGACTGTATAAGTGAGTGATTAAATGTGTCTTAGTGAATGCATGGGTGAATAACTAAACTGTGTGAATATCTGTATCAGTCTGTCAGTTGGTGTGTAAGTGGCTGTATGAGTTGGTGAGTAGCTACATGAGTGTCTATATGGGTTAATGATTGGTTGTCTGAGTACCTGTATGGGTGCCTGACTGTGGGGGTGGGTGGGGGGGTGTGTGACTCCCTGCATGGATGTGTGAGTGGGTGATTCAATGGGTGTATGGGTTCATGAGTGTATCTGCAAGTGGCTGTATGGGTGAGTGAGTGTGCGTATGGCTGTGTTGGTGAGTGAAGGGCTGTCTCAGTGGTATATGTGTAAGTAACTACACATCTGAAAGGCAGAATATGTGAGTGTTGGAGTATATAAGTGACTAAATGTGAGAGTGAGTGATTGTGAGCGTGGCTGTATGGATGAGTGTGTGCTTGTGTCAGTGATTGTAGAAGAGAGTAAGTATGTGTTATGATCTGTATGAATAAGTGAGGTGGTGTGTGTGTATAACTGTATGGGTGAGTAAATGGCAGTGTTATTGATTCTTTGGGTGACTGACTAGGTGTTTGAGTAACTCTATGGGTGAGTGGTGGTGTGTGAGTATCTGTATGGGTATATGAGTGCATATATCAGTGGCTGTATTGATGAGTGACTGTGTGTATGAGTGACTGTATGGGTTAGTGAGTGGATGTGTATATAGACTTATAAATCAGTGAGCGGGTATGTGCTAACTGGTATTGGTGTGTCTATGGTTTCGAGAATGGTAGTCTGTATTTTAGAGTTGGTGTATCAAAGGTTATATTAGGGTGTGAGGAGGTGCATCAGATATTATATGGATGATGTAATCAGCGATGTCATTTGAGATGTCATCAGTGATGTCATGAGTGATGTCACTGACCATGTCATGAGTGATGTAATATGTAATGTCATCAGCAGTGCATTGTGGGGGGCGCGAGTAAACTATAACAGCCGAATTTCTCTGGTTTTGTACATGTGAAATGTCAGCCTAACTATAACGTCCCTGAAACCTGTGGTTTTTTCAATAAATTTCTAAGGTTTTTTAAATGCTAATCCCTAACTATAACGTCCCTGAAACCTGTGGTTTTTTCAGTGAATTTGTAAAGTTTTAAAATGCTAATTTCTAACTATGCCTACATAGGTAGAACATATACAGAAAGAGGAAGAAAGGCGCAGAAAGAAGCAAGAGAAGTGCAGAAAGAGGGAAGAGATGTGCAGAAAGAGGAAGAAAGATGCAGAAAGAAGCAAGAAAAATGCAGAAAGAGGCAACAGAAGTCTAGAAAGAGGATGAAAGGTGCAAAAAGAAGCAAGAGAAGTGCCAAAAGAAGCAACAGAGGTGCAGAAAGAGGCCTACTTCAACTGTACCTTTACACAGACTCATACAAAGTAGCCTAATCACTAGTCCTTCTCCCAAGATGTCTTAAACCTCACTTTTCTCTTGAAGGTTCACTATTCATCGACTGTTCAGAATGTTAGGCCTACCAAATGTAAAACAGCAATCCTAACCACACCATTGTTGCAAGTTTGCCCAAGTTTGTGAAGGGATGCATGCGTGTGTCTCTGCTCTTACCTGGTGACATGTTACATAAAAATAAACATACAAATACTTGAATATCCGTGTTTCAAACAGTATACTCTGTAAATTTGTGTACAAGAAGGTGTATATATTTCTTTCTGCTCTTAATACAGGGCACATGCGTATTCAATAGTACATTTGAGGGGCTCTATAACACCTAAATACATAAGACATGTCTGCCTGTGCAACCGAATAACAGAGCAGAACTAAGAAGATTTGACCACCTATAAGAGAAGCTACCCTCTTTTTAAGCTACCATCTTCAGATCCATAACACATGTGAGAATGCATGTGCAAGTAGACATATACCTCAGTCATGAGAGTATGCAGACCTTTAAACTTGACAGCTTGCACTTCCCATTTCAATATAGAAACAGGCGAGAGAAGTACAGAAAGAAGCAAGAGACTTACAGAAAAAAAGAGAAGTGCAGAAAGAGTAAGAAATGTGCAGAAAGAGGCAAGAGAAGTGCATAAAGAGGCAAGAGAAGTGTAAAAAGAGACAAGAGAAGTGCAAAAAGAGGCAAGAGAGGAGCAGAAAAGGCAAGAGAGGTACAGAAACAGGAAAGAAAACTGCAGAAAGAGGCAAGAGAGTTGCAGAAACAGACAAGAGAGGTGCAGAAAGAAGGAACAGGGGTGCAGAAAGAGGCAAGATGAGTGCTGAAAGAAGTAACAGAGGTGCAGAAAGAGGCAAGATAAGTGCTGAAAGAAGGAACAGAAATGTAGAAAGAGGCAAGAGAAGTGCAGGAAGAAGCAACAGAGGTGCAGAAAGAGGCAAGAGAGGAGCAGAAAAAGGCAAGAGAGGTACAGAAACAGGAAAGAAAACTGCAAGAGAGTTGCAGAAACAGACAAGAGAGGTGCAGAAAGAGGGAACAGGGGTGCAGAAAGAGGTGAGAGGTGCAGAAACTGGCAAGAGAGGTACAGAAAGAGGGAACAGGGGTGTAGAAAGAGGCAAGATGAGTGCTGAAAGAAGTAACAGAGGTGCAGAAAGAGGCAAGATAAGTGCTGAAAGATGGAACAGAAATGCAGAAAGAGGCAAGAGAAGTGCAGGAAGAAGCAACAGGGGTGCAGAAAGAGGCGAGAGGTGCAGAAACAGGCAAGAGAGGTGCAGAAAGAGGGAACAGGGGTACAGAAAGAGGCAAGATGAGTGCTGAAAGAAGTAACAGAGGTGCAGAAAGAGGCAAGATAAGTGCTGAAAGAAGGAACAGAAATGTAGAAAGAGGCAAGAGAAGTGCAGGAAGAAGAAACAGAGGTGCAGAAAGAGGCAAGAGAGGTACCGAAATAGGCCACAGAGGTGCACAAATAGACAAGAGAGGTGACGAAAGAGGGAAGACGAGTGCCGAAAGAGGCAACAGGGGTGAAGAAAGAAGCAAGAGAGAGGCATAAAGAAGCAAGAGAAGTGCAGAAAGAAGCAACAGTGGTGCAGAAAGAGGCAAGAGGGTTGCAGAAAGAGGCAAGAGAAGTCCAGAAAGAAGCAACAGAAATGTAGAAAAAGGCAAGAGAAGTGCAGAAAGAAGCAAGAGAGGTGCAGAAAGAAGCAAGAGAAGTGCAGAAAGAGGCAAGAGAAGTACAGAAAGAGGTAAGAGATGTGCAGAAAAAGGCAAGAGAGGTACAGAAAGAGGCAAGAGAGGTGCAGAAGGAGGCAAGAGAGGTGCAGAAAGAGGGAAGAGGGGTGCAGAAAGATGCAAGAGGGATGCAGAATGAAGCAAGAGAAGTGCAGAAAAAAGCAATAGAACTGTAGAAAGAACCAACAGAGGTGCAGACAGAGGCAAGAGGGGTGCTGAAAGAGGCAAGAGAAATACAGAAAGAAGCAACAGAGGTACAGAAAGGGGCAAGAGAACTGTAGAAAGAGGCAAGAGAGGTGCAGAAGGAGGCAAGAGAGGTGTAGAAAGATGGAAGTGGGGAACAAAAAGACACAAGAGGGATGCAGAAAGAAGCAAGAGAAATGCAGAAAAAAGCAAAAGAGGTGCAGAAAGAGGCAAGAAGGGTGCAGAGAGAGGCAAAAGAAGTACAGAACGATCACACAGAGGTGCAGAAAGAGGCAATAGAAGTGCAGAAAGAGGGAGGAGAAGTGCAGAAAGAAGCAAGAGAGGTACAAAAAGAGGCAGGAGGGGTACAGAAAGAGGCAAGTGAGGTGCAGAAAGAGGCAAGAGAAGTGCAGAAAGAAGCAACAGAGGTACAGAAAGAGGTAAGAGAACTACAGAAAGAGGCAAGAGAGGTGCAGAAGGAGGCAAGAGAGGTGCAGAAAGATGGAAGAGGGATGCAGAAAGATGCAAGAGGGATGCAGAATGAAGCAAGAGAAGTGCAGAAAGAAGCAATAGAAGTGCAGAAAAAAGCAACAGAGGTGCAGAAAGAGGCAAGAGCGGTACAGAAAGAGGCAAGAGAAGTGCAGAAAGAACCAACATAGGTGCAGAAAGAGACAATAGAAGTCCTGAAAGAGACAAGAGAGGTAAGAGGCAAGAGAAATACAGAAAGAAGCAACAGAGGTACAGAAAGAGGGAAGAGAACTGTAGAAAGAAGCAAGAGAGATGCAGAAGGAGACAAGGGAGGTACAGAAAGAGGGAAGAGGGGTGCAGCAAGATGCAAGAGGGGTAAATAAAGACGCAAGAGAGGTGCAGAAAGAGGCAAGAGGGGTGCAGAAAGAAGCAACAGAGGTGCAGAAAGAAGCAAGAGAAGTGATGAAAGAGACAAGAGAGTTGCAGAAACAGGCAAACGTGCAGAAAGAGGCAAGAGAAATGCTGAAAGAAGCAACAGTGGTGCAGAAAGAAGCAAGAGAAGTGATGAAACAGACAAGAGAGTTGCAGAAAGAAACAGGAAAGGTGTAGAAAAAAGGAAGAGAACTACAGAAATAGGCAAGTGAGATGCAGAAAGAGGCAAGACAGGTGCAGAAAGAGGCAGGAGAGGTGCAGAAAGAGGCAAGTGAGGTGCAGAAAGAGGCAAGAGGCATGCAAAAAGAGGGAGGAGAAGTGCAGAAAGAGGAAAGAGACGTGCAGAAAGAGGGAAGAGGTACAGACTAAGGCAAGAGGGGTGCAGGAAGAAACAATAGAGGTGCAGAAAGAGGCAAGAGAACTATAGAAAGAGGCAAGAGAGGTACAGAAACAGGCAGGAGAGCTGCATAGAAAGGGAACAGGGGTGCAGAAAGAAGCAACAGAGGTACAGAAAGAGGGAAGAGGGGTGGAGAAAGAGGCAAGAGAATGCAGAAAGAGGCAAGGGAGGTACAGAAACAGGCAGGAGAGGTACAGAAAGAGGTAACAGGGGTGCAGAAAGAAGCAAGAGAAGTGGAAATAGAGGCAAGAGAAGTACAGAAAGAGGCAAGAGAAGTGCTGAAAAGGCAATAGAGGTGCAGAAAGGTGCAAGAGAACTGCAGAAAGAACCAACAGAGGTGCAGACAGAGGCAAGAGGGGTGCTGAAAGAGGCAAGAGCAGTGCAGAAAGAAGCAACAGAGGTGCAGAAAGAGGCAAGAGAACTGTAGAAAGAGGCAAGAGAGGTGCAGAAGGAGGCAAGAAAGGTGCAGTCAAAGGGAAGAGGGGTGCAGAAAGACGCAAGAGAGGTGCAGAAAGAAGCAAGAGGGGTGCAGAAGGAAGCAACATAGGTGCAGAAAGAGGCAAGAGGGGTGCAGAAAGAAGCAAGAGAAGTGCAGAAAGAAGCAAGTGAAGTGCAGAAAGAACCAACAGAGGTACAGTAAAAGGCAAATGAAGTGCAGAAAGAGGCAGGAGAAGTGCAGAAAGAAGCAAGAAAGGTGTAGAAAAAAGGAAGAGAACTGCAGAAATAGGCAAGTGAGATGCAGAAAGAGGCAAGACAGGTGCAGAAAGAGGAAGGAGAGGTGCAGAAAGAAGCAAGTGAGGTGCAGAAAGAGGCAAGAGGCATGCAAAAAGAGGGAGGAGAAGAGCAGAAAGAGGGAAGAGACGTGCAGAAAGAGGGAAGGGGTACAGAAAGAGGCAAGAGGCATGCAGAAAGAAGCAATAGATGTGCAGAAAGAGGCAAGAGAACTACAGAAAGAGGCAAGAGAGGTACAGAAACAGGCAGGCGAGTGGCAGAAAAAGGGAACAGGGTTGCAGAAAGAAGCAACAAAGGTATAGAAAGAGGGAAGAAAGGTGCAGAAAGAGGCAAGAGGGGTGCAGAAAGAAGCAAGAGTGGTGCAGAAGGAAGCAACATAGGTGCAGAAAGAGGCAAGAGGGTTGCAGAAAGAGGCAAGAGAAGTCCAGAAAGAAGCAACAGAAATGTAGAAAAAGACAAGAGAAGTGCAGAAAGAAGCAAGAGAAGTACAGAAAGAGGTAAGAGATGCGCAGAAAAAGGCAAGAGAGGTACAGAAAGAGGCAAGAGAGGTGCAGAAGGAGGCAAGAGAGGTGCAGAAAGAGGGAAGAGGGGTGCAGAAAGATGCAAGAGGGATGCAGAATGAAGCAAGAGAAGTGCAGAAAAAGCAATAGAACTGTAGAAAGAACCAACAGAGGTGCAGACAGAGGCAAGAGGGGTGCTGAAAGAGGCAAGAGAAATACAGAAAGAAGCAACAGAGGTACAGAAAGGGGCAAGAGAACTGTAGAAAGAGGCAAGAGAGGTGCAGAAGGAGGCAAGAGAGGTGTAGAAAGATGGAAGTGGGGAACAAAAAGACACAAGAGGGATGCAGAAAGAAGCAAGAGAAATGCAGAAAAAAGCAAAAGAGGTGCAGAAAGAGGCAAGAAGGGTGCAGAGAGAGGCAAAAGAAGTACAGAACGATCACACAGAGGTGCAGAAAGAGGCAATAGAAGTGCAGAAAGAGGCAGGAGAAGTGCAGAAAGAAGCAAGAGAGGTACAAAAAGAGGCAGGAGGGGTACAGAAAGAGGCAAGAGAGGTGCAGAAAGAGGCAAGAGAAGTGCAGAAAGAAGCAACAGAGGTACAGAAAGAGGTAAGAGAACTACAGAAAGAGGCAAGAGAGGTGCAGAAGGAGGCAAGAGAGGTGCAGAAAGAGGGAAGAGGTATGCAGAAAGATGCAAGAGGGATGCAGAATGAAGCAAGAGAAGTGCAGAAAGAAGCAATAGAAGTGCAGAAAAAAGCAACAGAGGTGCAGAAAGAGGCAAGAGGGGTACAGAAAGAGGCAAGAGAAGTGCAGAAAGAACCAACAGAGGTGCAGAAAGAGGCAATAGAAGTCCTGAAAGAGACAAGAGAGGTAAGAGGCAAGAGAAATACAGAAAGAAGCAACAGAGGTACAGAAAGAGGGAAGAGAACTGTAGAAAGAAGCAAGAGAGATGCAGAAGGAGACAAGGGAGGTACAGAAAGAGGGAAGAGGGGTGCAGCAAGATGCAAGAGGGGTAAATAAAGACGCAAGAGAGGTGCAGAAAGAGGCAAGAGGGGTGCAGAAAGAAGCAACAGAGGTGCAGAAAGAAGCAAGAGAAGTGATGAAAGAGACAAGAGAGTTGCAGAAACAGGCAAACGTGCAGAAAGAGGCAAGAGAAATGCTGAAAGAAGCAACAGTGGTGCAGAAAGAGGCAAGAGAACTATAGAAAGAGGCAAGAGAGGTACAGAAACAGGCAGGAGAGCTGCATAGAAAGGGAACAGGGGTGCAGAAAGAAGCAACAGAGGTACAGAAAGAGGGAAGAGGGGTGGAGAAAGAGGCAAGAGAATGCAGAAAGAGGCAAGGGAGGTACAGAAACAGGCAGGAGAGGTACAGAAAGAGGGAACAGGGGTGCAGAAAGAAGCAAGAGAAGTGGAAATAGAGGCAAGAGAAGTACAGAAAGAGGCAAGAGAAGTGCTGAAAAGGCAAGAGAGGTGCAGAAAGGTGCAAGAGAACTGTAGAAAGAACCAACAGAGGTGCAGACAGAGGCAAGAGGGGTGCTGAAAGAGGCAAGAGCAGTGCAGAAAGAAGCAACAGAGGTGCAGAAAGAGGCAAGGGAACTGTAGAAAGAGGCAAGAGAGGTGCAGAAGGAGGCAAGAAAGGTGCAGTCAAAGGGAAGAGGGGTGCAGAAAGACGCAAGAGAGGTGCAGAAAGAAGCAAGAGGGGTGCAGAAGGAAGCAACATAGGTGCAGAAAGAGGCAAGAGGGGTGCAGAAAGAAGCAAGAGAAGTGCAGAAAGAAGCAAGTGAAGTGCAGAAAGAACCAACAGAGGTACAGTAAAAGGCAAATGAAGTGCAGAAAGAGGCAGGAGAAGTGCAGAAAGAAGCAAGAAAGATGTAGAAAAAAGGAAGAGAACTGCAGAAATAGGCAAGTGAGATGCAGAAAGAGGCAAGACAGGTGCAGAAAGAGGCAGGAGAGGTGCAGAAAGAAGCAAGTGAGGTGCAGAAAGAGGCAAGAGGCTTGCAAAAAGAGGGAGGAGAAGAGCAGAAAGAGGGAAGAGACGTGCAGAAAGAGGGAAGGGGTACAGAAAGAGGCAAGAGGCATGCAGAAAGAAGCAATAGATGTGCAGAAAGAGGCAAGAAAACTACAGAAAGAGGCAAGAGAGGTACAGAAACAGGCAGGCGAGTGGCAGAAAAAGGGAACAGGGTTGCAGAAAGAAGCAACAAAGGTATAGAAAGAGGGAAGAAAGGTGCAGAAAGAGGTAAGAGAATGCAGAAAGAGGCAAGGGAGGTGCAGAAACAGGCAGGAGAGGTGCAGAAAGAGCGATCAGGGGTGCAGAAAGAAGCAACAGAAGTACAGATAGAGGCAAGAGGGGTGCTGAAAGAGGCAAGAGCAGTGCTGAAAAAGGCAAGAGAGGTACAGAAATAAGAATAAGAGACGCTGACCTAAAAGTCTGGGGGGATTTAACTAGAGAAGGAAACTTATTACCCTGGGACAATTTAAATGGACTGATGAAGGGTAACCTCTCAAAGTTTAAATATCTACAACTAAAAAGTTGGGCGCAAAGCAGGGAATCGACTTTGGGTATTGGCAATATCTTAGAAGATCAATTGATAACTGTACTACCAGGAAACAAAGAAGTAGCACTCTGGTACTGGCATCTTCAAGACATCATGGATGGAGAATTCACTTTGGTGGAGGAGCTGTGGGGAAATTACTTGCCTCGGGAGCAGTTGCAGAATATTTGGCAAGTATCTATGCGCACACTTTACATCACAGTTAAACCTGCTTTTTTAAGAAGAAACCACCTTTTTTCACTCCATAGGGCATATATATCACGTGAAAAACTATCTAAGATGGGGAAAGGAAGCCGAACCAGCTGTGCTAAATGTGGGTTGGAAAAGGCGACAGACATCCATATGTTCTTCCAATGCCCCACAATCAGCGAGTTCTGGGAAAAAGTACAAACAACAATGACAGGTATTTTGGGTCAACAAATAAAGGTAAGCCTTTCTTTGGTTTCTTTGGGGTGGTTGACGAACTTGTAGGTAACATCAGAGATTTGTTGTTTTATGCAATATTACTGGCCAGAAGGGAAGTTTGTCGCAAATGGGTGAGCAGCATACCTCCACAACACTCAGAATGGATGGAATCCTTCATATATATGTCCAAGATGGATCTTGCAGGGAAAAAGTCCAAGAAGAAAGCCTTCTGGAACCCACTATTAGCATGGTTGGAGAGCCCAGAAGGGTTGTGAAAAAAAAAAATCTTTGAGGGTAAATTGCTGATGCAAATATATAATTATGTCCAATGATTACACCGGCTAACACTCCTGGACTGCTACAGGGCCCCTATGTACTTCGGAAATTTAAGCAGTATCGGTGTTATACCATGTGAGAGAGACAGCCGCAGAAAGGTTGGTGCCTATTGTAGTATGCCCGGTAACAGTCAGTATCTCCTCCATTAACAAGGGCAGAAAAAATGGACATCTTTCTTTTTTTCTGATGTGAATGAGGACAAAAAAAAAAGAGAGGTGCAGAAAGAGGCAAGAGAACTGCAGAAAGAACCAACAGAGGTGCAGAGAGAAGCAAGAGGGGTGCTGAAAGAGGCGAGAGTAGTGCAGTAGAAAGCAACAGAGGTGCAGAAAGAGGCAAGAGAACTGTAGAAAGAGGCAAGAGAGGTGCAGAAGGAGGTAAGAAAGGTGCAGACAAAGGGAAGAGGGATGCAGATAGATGCAAGAGGGGTGCAGAAAGAAGCAAGAGAGGTGCAGAAGGAAGCAACATAGGTGCAGAAAGAGGCAAGAGGGTTGCAGAAAGAGGCAAGAGAAGTCCAGAAAGAAGCAACAGAAATGTAGAAAAAGGCAAGAGAAGTGCAGAAAGAAGCAAGAGAGGTGCAGAAAGAAGCAAGAGAAGTGCAGAAAGAGGCAAGAGAAGTACAGAAAGAGGTAAGAGATGCGCAGAAAAAGGCAAGAGAGGTACAGAAAGAGGCAAGAGAGGTGCAGAAGGAGGCAAGAGAGGTGCAGAAAGAGGGAAGAGGGGTGCAGAAAGATGCAAGAGGGATGCAGAATGAAGCAAGAGAAGTGAAGAAAAAAGCAATAGAACTGTAGAAAGAACCAACAGAGGTGCAGACAGAGGCAAGAGGGGACTGAAAGAGGCAAGAGAAATACAGAAAGAAGCAACACAGGTACAGAAAGGGGCAAGAGAACTGTAGAAAGAGGCAAGAGAGGTGCAGAAGGAGGCAAGAGAGGTGTAGAAAGTTGGACGTGGGGAACAAAAAGACACAAGAGGGATGCAGAAAGAAGCAAGAGAAATGCAGAAAAAAGCAAAAGAGGTGCAGAAAGAGGCAAGAAGGGTGCAGAGAGAGGCAAAAGAAGTACAGAACGATCACACAGAGGTGCAGAAAGAGGCAATAGAAGTGCAGAAAGAGGCAGGAGAAGTGCAGAAAGAAGCAAGAGAGGTACAAAAAGAGGCAGGAAGGGTACAGAAAGAGGCAAGAGAGGTGCAGAAAGAGGCAAGAGAAGTGCAGAAAGAAGCAAGAGGTGCAGAAAGAGGTAAGAGAACTACAGAAAGATGCAGGAGAGGTGCAGAAGGAGGCAAGAGAGGTGCAGAAAGAGGGAAGAGGGATGCACAAAGAGGCAAGAGGGATGCAGAATGAAGCAAGAGAAGTGCAGAAAGAAGCAATAGAAGTGCAGAAAAAAGCAACAGAGGTGCAGAAAGAGGCAAGAGGGGTACAGAAAGAGGCAAGAGAAGTGCAGAAAGAACCAACAGAGGTGCAGAAAGAGGCAATAGAAGTCCTGAAAGAGACAAGAGAGGTAAGAGGCAAGAGAAATACAGAAAGAAGCAACAGAGGTACAGAAAGAGGGAAGAGAACTGTAGAAAGAAGCAAGAGAGATGCAGAAGGAGACAAGGGAGGTACAGAAAGAGGGAAGAGGGGTGCAGCAAGATGCAAGAGGGGTAAATAAAGACGCAAGAGAGGTGCAGAAAGAGGCAAGAGGGGTGCAGAAAGAAGCAACAGAGGTGCAGAAAGAAGCAAGAGAAGTGATGAAAGAGACAAGAGAGTTGCAGAAACAGGCAAACGTGCAGAAAGAGGCAAGAGAAATGCTGAAAGAAGCAACAGTGGTGCAGAAAGAAGCAAGAGAAGTGATTAAACAGACAAGAGAGTTGCAGAAAGAAACAGGAAAGGTGTAGAAAAAAGGAAGAGAACTACAGAAATAGGCAAGTGAGATGCAGAAAGAGGCAAGACAGGTGCAGAAAGAGGCAGGAGAGGTGCAGAAAGAGGCAAGTGAGGTGCAGAAAGAGGCAAGAGGCATGCAAAAAGAGGGAGGAGAAGTGCAGAAAGAGGAAAGAGACGTGCAGAAAGAGGGAAGGGGTACAGAAAAAGGCAATAGGGGTGCAGGAAGAAACAATAGAGGTGCAGAAAGAGGCAAGAGAACTATAGAAAGAGGCAAGAGAGGTACAGAAACAGGCAGGAGAGCTGCATAGAAAGGGAACAGGGGTGCAGAAAGAAGCACCAGAGGTACAGAAAGAGGGAAGAGGGGTGGAGAAAGAGGCAAGAGAATGCAGAAAGAGGCAAGGGAGGTACAGAAACAGGCAGGAGAGGTGCAGAAAGAGGGAACAGGGGTGCAGAAAGAAGCAAGAGAAGTGCAAATAGAGGCAAGAGAAGTACAGAAAGAGGCAAGAAAAGTGCTGAAATAGGCAAGAGAGGTGCAGAAAGGTGCAAGAGAACTGCAGAAAGAACCAACAGAGGTGCAGACAGAGGCAAGAGGGGTGCTGAAAGAGGCAAGAGAACTGTAGAAAGAGGCAAGAGAGGTGCAGAAGGAGGCAAGAAAGGTGCAGTCAAAGGGAAGAGGGGTGCAGAAAGACACAAGAGAGGTGCAGAAAGAAGCAAGAGGGGTGCAGAAGGAAGCAACATAGGTGCAGAAAGAGGCAAGAGGGGTGCAGAAAGAAGCAAGAGAAGTGCAGAAAGAAGCAAGTGAAGTGCAGAAAGAACCAACAGAGGTACAGTAAAAGGCAAAAAAAGTGCAGAAAGAGGCAGGAGAAGTGCAGAAAGAAGCAAGAAAGGTGTAGAAAAAAGGAAGAGAACTGCAGAAATAGGCAAGTGAGATGCAGAAAGAGGCAAGACAGGTACATAAAGAGGCAGGAGAGGTGCAGAAAGAAGCAAGTGAGTGCAGAAAGAGGCAAGAGGCATGCAAAAAGAGGGAGGAGAAGAGCAGAAAGAGGGAAGAGACGTGCAGAAAGAGGGAAGGGGTACAGAAAGAGGCAAGAGGCATGCAGAAAGAAGCAATAGAGGTGCAGAAAGAGGCAAGAGAACTACAGAAAGAGGCAAGAGAGGTACAGAAACAGGCAGGCGAGTGGCAGAAAAGGGAACAGGGTTGCAGAAAGAAGCAACAGAGGTATAGAAAGAGGGAAGAAAGGTGCAGAAAGAGGCAAGAGAATGCAGAAAGAGGCAAGGGAGGTGCAGAAACAGGCAGGAGAGGTGCAGAAAGAGCGATCAGGGGTGCAGAAAGAAGCAAGAGAAGTGCAGAAAGAAGCATCAGAAGTGCATATAGAGGCAAGAGGGGTGCCGAAAGAGGCAAGAGCAGTGCTGAAAAAGGCAAGAGAGGTACAGAAATAAGAATAAGAGACGCTGACCTAAAAGTCTGGGGGGATTTAACTGGAGAAGGAAACTTATTACCCTGGTACAATTTAAACGGACTGATGAAGGGTAACCTCTCAAAGTTTAAATATCTACAACTAAAAAGTTGGGCGCAAAGCAGGTAATCGACTTTGGGTATTGGCAATATCTTAGAAGATCAATTGATAACTAAACTACCAGGAAACAAAGAAGTAGCACTCTGGTACTGGCATCTTCAAGACATCATGGATGGAGAATTCACTTTGGTGGAGGAGCTGTGGGGAAATTACTTGCCTCCGGAGCAGTTGCAGAATATTTGGCAAGTATCTATGCGCACACTTTACATCACAGTTAAACCTGCTTTTTTAAGAAGAAACCACCTTTTTTCACTCCATAGGGCATATATATCACCCGAAAAACTATCTAAGATGGGGAAAGGAAGCCGAACCAGCTGTGCTAAATGTGGGTTGGAAAAGGCGACAGACATCCATATGTTCTTCCAATGCCACACAATCAGCGAGTTCTGGGAAAAAGTACAAACAACAATGACAGGTATTTTGGGTCAACAAATAAAGGTAAGCCTTTCTTTGGTTATCTTTGGGGTGGTTGACGAACTTGTAGGTAACATCAGAGATTTGTTGTATTATGCAATATTACTGGCCAGAAGGGAGGTTTGTCGCAAATGGGTGAGCAGCATACCTCCACAACACTCAGAATGGATGGAATCCTTCATATATATGTCCAAGATGGATCTTGCAGGGAAAAAGTCCAAGAAGAAAGCCTTCTGGAACCCACTATTAGCATGGTTGGAGAGCCCAGAAGGGTTGTGAAAAAAATAAAAATCTTTGAGGGTAAATTGCTGATACAAATATATAATTATGTCCAATGATTATACCGGCTAACACTCCTGGACTGCTACAGGGCCCCTATGTACTTCGGAAATTTAAGCAGTATCGGTGTTATACCATGTGAGAGAGACAGCCGCAGAAAGGTTGGTGCCTATTGTAGTATGCCCGGTAACGGTCAGTATCTCCTCCATTAACAAGGGCAGAAAAAATGGACATCTTTCTTTTTTTCTGAGGTGAATGAGGACAAAAAAAAAAAGAGAGGTGCAGAAAGAGGCAAGAGAACTGCAGAAAGAACCAACAGAGGTGCAGAGAGAAGCAAGAGGGGTGCTGAAAGAGGCGAGAGAAGTGCAGTAGAAAGCAACAGAGGTGCAGAAAGAGGCAAGAGAACTGTAGAAAGAGGCAAGAGAGGTGCAGAAGGAGGCAAGAAAGGTGCAGACAAAGGGAAGAGGGATGCAGATAGACGCAAGAGGGGTGCAGAAAGAAGCAAGAGAGGTGCAGAAGGAAGCAACATAGGTGCAGAAAGAGGCAAGAGGGGTGCAGAAAGAAGCAAGAGAAGCGCAGAAAGATCCAACAGAGGTGCAGTAAAAGGCAAGAGAAGTGCAGAAAGAGGCAGGAGAAGTGCAGAAAGAAGCAAGAAAAGGGCAGAAAGAAGCAAGAGAAGCGCAGAAAGAAGCAAGAGAAGTGCAGAAAGAGGCAGGAGAGGTGCAGAAGGAGGCAAGAAAGGTGCAGACAAAGGGAAGAGGGAGGCAGAAAGACACAAAAGGGGTGCAGAAAGAAGCAAGAGAGGTGCTGAAGGAAGCAACATAGGTGCAGAAAGAGGCAAGAGGGGTGCAGAAAGAAGCAAGAGAAGCACAGAAAGATCCAACAGAGGTGCAGTAAAAGGCAAAAGAAGTGCAGAAAGAGGCAGGAGAAGTGCAGAAAGAAGCAAGAGAAGCGCAGAAAGAAGCAAGAGAAGTGCAGAAAGAGGCAGGAGAAGCGCAGAAAGAAGCAAGAGAAGCGCAGAAGGAAGCAAGAGCAGTGCAGAAAAAGGCAAGAGAGGTGCAGAAAGAGGCAAGAGAACTGCAGAATGAACCAAAATTGGTGGAGACAGAGTCAATAGGGGTGCAGAAAGAGGCAAGAGAAGTACATAAAGAAGCAACAGAGGTGCAGATAGAGGCAAGAGATCTATAGAAAGAGGCAAGAGAGAGGCAGAAGGAAGGAACATAGGTGCAGAAAGAGGCAAGAGGGGTGCAGAAAGAAGCAAGAGAAGCGCAGAAAGATCCAACGGAGGTGCAGTAAAAGGCAAAAGAAGTGCAGAAAGAGGCAGGAGAAGTGCAGAAAGAAGCAAGAGAAGCGCAGAAAGAAGCAAGAGAAGCGCAGAAAGAAGCAAGAGAAGTGCAGAAAGAGGCAGGAGAAGTGCAAAAAGAAGCAAGAGAAGCGCAGAAAGAAGCCAGAGAAGTGCAGAAAGAGGCAGGAGAAGCGCAGAAAGAAGCAAGAGAAGCGCAGAAGGAAGCAAGAGCAGTGCAGAAAAAGGCAAGAGAGGTGCAGAAAGAGGCAAGAGAACTGCAGAATGAACCAACATTGGTGGAGACAGAGGCAATAGGGGTGCAGAAAGAGACAAGAGAAGTACATAAAGAAGCAACAGAGGTGCAGATAGAGGCAAGAGATCTATAGAAAGAGGCAAGAGAGATGCAGAAGGAGGCAAGAGAGGTACAGGAAGAGGGGTGCAGAAAGACGCAAGAGGGGTGCAGAAAGAAGCAAGAGAGGTGCAGAAAGAAGCAAGAGAAGTGTAGAAAGAAGCAACAGAGGTACAGAAAGAGGCAAAAGAGGTGCAGAAAGAGGCAAGAGAGGTGCAGAAAGAGGGCAGAGGGGTGCAGAAAGAGGCAAGAGGGGTGCAGAAAGAAGCGAGAGAGGTACAGAAAGAAGCAAGAGAAGTGCAGAAAGAAGCAAAAGAAGTGCAGAAATAGGCAAGAGGGGTGCAGAAAGAGGCAAGAGAAGTGCAGAAAGAAGCAACAGAGGTACAGATAGAGACAACAGAAGTGCGAAAAAGGCAAGAGAGGAGCACAAAGAGACAAGAGGGATGTACAAAGAGACAAGAGATGTGCAGAAAGAGGGAAGACGAGTGCAGAAAGAGGCAACAGGGGTGCATAAAGAAGCAAGAGAGGTGCAGAAAGAAGCAAGAGAAGTGCAGAAAAAAACAACAGTGGTGCAGAAAAAGGCAAGAGAAGTGCAGAAAGAGGCAAGAGGTACAGCAAGAGGGAAGAGGGGTGCAGAAAGAGGGAACAGGGGTACAGAAAGAGGCAAGAGGGGTGCAGAAAGAGGCAAGAGAAGTACACAAAGAAGCAACAGAGGTGCAAAAGAAGGCAAGAGAACTGCAGAAAGAGCCAAGAAAGTTGCATAAACACGCAAACAAGGTGCAGAAAGATGGAACAGTGGTACAGACAGATGCAAGAGAGGTGCAGAAATAGGGACGAGGTATGCAGAAAGAGGTAAGAGAAATGCAGAAAGAAGCAACAGATGTGCAGAAAGAGGCAAGAGAGGTGCAGAAGAAAGAAGCAAGAGAGGTGCAGAAAGAAGCAAGAGAGGTGCAGAAAGAAGGGAGGTAGAGAAAGCAGGAGAGATGTGCAGAAAGAAGCAAGAGAAGTGCAGAAAAACAAAGAAAGGGGCACAAAGAAGCAAGAGAAATGCAGAAAGAGGCAAGACAGGTGCAGAAAGAGGCAGGAGAGGTGCAGAAAGAAGCAAGTGAGGTGCAGAAAGAGGCAAGAGGCATGCAAAAAGAGGGAGGAGAAGAGCATAAAGAGGGAAGAGACGTGTAGAAAGAGGGAAGGGGTACAGAAAGAGGCAAGAGGCATGCAGAAAGAAGCAATAGAGGTGCAGAAAGAGGCAAGAGAACTACAGAAAGAGGCAAGAGAGGTACAGAAACAGGCAGGCGAGTGGCAGAAAAAGGGAACAGGGTTGCAGAAAGAAGCAACAGAGGTATAGAAAGAGGGAAGAAAGGTGCAGAAAGAGGCAAGAGAATGCAGAAAGAGGCAAGGGAGGTGCAGAAACAGGCAGGAGAGGTGCAGAAAGAGCGATCAGGGGTGCAGAAAGAAGCAAGAGAAGTGCAGAAAGAAGCAACAGAAGTGCAGATAGAGGCAAGAGGGGTGCCGAAAGAGGCAAGAGCAGTGCTGAAAATGGCAAGAGAGGTGCAGAAATAAGAATAAGAGACGCTGACCTAAAAGTCTGGGGGGATTTAACTAGAGAAGGAAACTTATTACCCTGGTACAATTTAAACGGACTGATGAAGGGTAACCTCTCAAAGTTTATATATCTACAACTAAAAAGTTGGGCGCAAAGCAGGGAATCGACTTTGGGTATTGGCAATATCTTAGAAGATCAATTGATAACTAAACTACCAGGAAACAAAGAAGTAGCACTCTGGTACTGGCATCTTCAAGACATCATGGATGGAGAATTCACTTTGGTGGAGGAGCTGTGGGGAAATTACTTGCCTCGGGAGCAGTTGCAGAATATTTGGCAAGTATCTATGCGCACACTTTACATGACAGTTAAACCTGCTTTTTAAGAAGAAACCACCTTTTACACTCCATAGGGCATATATATCACCCGAAAAACTATCTAAGATGGGGAAAAGAAGCCAAACCAGCTGTGCTAAATGTGGGTTGGAAAAGGCGACAGACATCCATATGTTCTTCCAATGCCCCACAATCAGCGAGTTCTGGGAAAAAGTACAAACAACAATGACAGGTATTTTGGGTCAACAAATAAAGGTAAGCCTTTCTTTGGTTATCTTTGGGGTGGTTGATGAACTTGTAGGTAACATCAGAGATTTGTTGTTTTATGCAATATTACTGGCCAGAAGGGAAGTTTGTCGCAAATGGGTGAGCAGCATACTTCCACAACACTCAGAATGGTAGGAATCCTTCATATATATGTCCAAGATGGATCTTGCAGGGAAAAAGTCCAAGAAGAAAGCCTTCTGGAACCCACTATTAGCATGGTTGGAGAGCCCAGAAGGGTTGTGAAAAAATAAAAATCTTTGAGGGTAAATTGCTGATACAAATATATAATTATGTCCAATGATTACACCGGCTAACACTCCTGGACTGCTACAGGGCCCCTATGTACTTCGGAAATTTAAGCAGTATCGGTGTTATACCATGTGAGAGAGACAGCCGCAGAAAGGTTGGTGCCTATTGTAGTATGCCCGGTAACGGTCAGTATCTCCTCCATTAACAAGGGCAGAAAAAATGGACATCTTTCTTTTTTTCTGAGGTGAATGAGGACAAAAAAAAAAGAGGTGCAGAAAGAGGCAAGAGAACTGCAGAAAGAACCAACAGAGGTGCAGAGAGAAGCAAGAGGGGTGCTGAAAGAGGCGAGAGTAGTGCAGTAGAAAGCAACAGAGGTGCAGAAAGAGGCAAGAGAACTGTAGAAAGAGGCAAGAGAGGTGCAGAAGGAGGCAAGAAAGGTGCAGACAAAGGGAAGAGGGATGCAGATAGATGCAGAAAGAAGCAAGAGAGGTGCAGAAGGAAACAACATAGGTGCAGAAAGAGGCAAGAGGGGTGCAGAAAGAAGCAAGAGAAGTGCAGAAAGAGGCAGGAGAGGTGCAGAAGGAGGCAAGAAAGGTGCAGACAAAGGGAAGAGGGATGCAGAAAGACGCAAGAGGGGTGCAGAAAGAAGCAAGAGAGGTGCAGAAGTAAGCAACATAGGTGCAGAAAGAGGCAAGAGGGGTGCAGAAAGAAGCAAGAGAAGCGCAGAAAGATCCAACAGAGGTGCAGTAAAAGGCAAAAGAAGTGCAGAAAGAGGCAATAGAAGTGCAGAAAGAAGCAAGAGAAGCGCAGAAAGAAGCAAGAGAAGTACAGAAAGAGGCAGGAGAAGTGCAGAAAGAAGCAAGAGATGCGCAGAAAGAAGCAAGAGAAGTGCAGAAAGAGGCAGGAGAAGCGCAGAAAGAAGCAAGAGAAGCGCAGAAGGAAGCAAGAGCAGTGCAGAAAAAGGCAAGAGAGGTGCAGAAAGAGGCAAGAGAACTGCAGAATGAACCAACATTGGTGGAGACAGAGGCAATAGGGATGCAGAAAGAGACAAGAGAAGTACATAAAGAAGCAACAGAGGTGCAGATAGAGGCAAGAGATCTATAGAAAGAGGCAAGAGAGATGCAGAAGGAGGCAAGAGAGGTACAGGAAGAGGGGTGCAGAAAGACACAAGAGGAGTGCAGAAAGAAGCAAGAGAGGTGCAGAAAGAAGCAAGAGAAGTGTAGAAAGAAGCAACAGAGGTGCAGAAAGAGGCAAAAGAGGTGCAGAAAGAGGCAAGAGAGGTGCAGAAAGAGGGCAGAGGGGTGCAGAAAGAGGCGAGAGAGGTACAGAAAGAAGCAAGAGAAGTGCAGAAAGAAGCAAAAGAAGTGCAGAAATAGGAAAGAGGGGTGCAGAAAGAGGCAAGAGAAGTGCAGAAAGAAGCAACAGAGGTACAGATAGAGACAACAGAAGTGCGAAAAAGGCAAGAGAGGAGCACAAAGAGACAAGAGAGATGTACAAAGAGACAAGAGATGTGCAGAAAGAGGGAAGACGAGTGCAGAAAGAGGCAACAGGGGTGCATAAAGAAGCAAGAGAGGTGCAGAAAGAAGCAAGAGAAGTGCAGAAAAAAACAACAGTGGTGCAGAAAAAGGCAAGAGAAGTGCAGAAAGAGGCAAGAGGTACAGCAAGAGGGAAGAGGGGTGCAGAAAGAGGGAACAGGGGTACAGAAAGAGGTAAGAGGGATGCAGAAAGAGGCAAGAGAAGTACACAAAGAAGCTTCAGAGGTGCAAAAGAAGGCAAGAGAACTGCAGAAAGAGCCAAGAAAGTTGCATAAACAGGCAAACAAGGTGCAGAAAGATGGAACAGTGGTACAGACAGATGCAAGAGAGGTGCAGAAATAGGGATGAGGTATGCAGAAAGAGGCAAGAGGGGTGCAGAAATTTGCAAGAGAGGTGCCGAAAGAAGCAAGAGGAGCACAGAAAGAACCAACAGAGGTGCAGAAAGAGGCAAGAGGAGTGCAGAAAGAGGCAAGAGAAGTGCAGAAAGAAGCAACAGAGGTGCAGAAAGAGGCAAGAGAATTGCAGAAAGAGGGAACAGGGGTGTAGAAAGAGCCAGAGAGGTGCAGAAAGAGAGAAGAGGGGTGCAGAAAAAGGCAAGAGGGGTGCAGAAAGAAGCAAGAGAGGTGTAGAAAGAAGCAAAAGAAGTGCAGAATGAATCACCAGAGGTGCATAAAGAGACAAGAGGGGTACAGAAAGAGGCAACTGAGGTGCAGAAAGAGGCAAAAGGGGTGCAGTAAGAAGCAAGAGAGGAGCAGAAAGAAGCAAGGGAACTGCAGAAAGAAGCAAGTGAGGTGCATAAAGAGGCAAGAGAAGTGCAGATACTGGCAAGAGAGGAGCAGAAAGTGCCAAGAGAGGTGCAGAAAAAGGGAAGAGGGTGCAGAAAGAGGTAAGAGAAATGCAGAAAGAAGCAACAGATGTGCAGAAAGAGGCAAGAGAGGTGCAGAAGAAAGAAGCAAGAGAGGTGCAGAAAGAAGCAAGAGAGGTCCAGAAAGAAGGGAGGTAGAGAAAGCAGAAGAGATGTGCAGAAAGAAGCAAGAGAAGTGCAGAATAACAAAGAAAGGTGCACAAAGAAGCAAGAGAAATGCAGAAAGAGGCAAGAGAGGTGCAGAAAGAAGCAAGAGAGGTGCAGAATGAAGTAAGAGATGTGCAGAAAAAACATCAGTGGTGCAGAAAGAGGCAACAGAAGTGCAGAAAGAAGCAAGAGAAGTGCAAAAAGAAGCAAAATGGGTACAGAAAGAGGCAAGTAGGGTGCAGAAAGAGGCAAGAGAGGTGCACAAAGAAACAACAGAGGTACAGAAGGAGGCAAGATAACTGCAGAAAGAGGCAATAAAGTTGCACAAACCGCAAACAGGGTGCAGAAAGATGGAACAGGGGTGCAGACAGAGGCAAGAGAGGTCCAGAAATAGGGAAGAGGGGTGCAGAAAGAGGCAAGAGGGGTGCAGAAATTTGCAATAGAGGTGCCGAAAGAAGCAAGAGGAGTGCAGAAAGATCCAACAGAGGCGCAGAAAGAGGCAAGAGGAGCGCAGAAAGAAGCAAGAGAAGTGCAGAAAGAAGCAACAGAGGTGCAGAAAGAGGCAAGAGAAGTGCAGAAAAAGGGAACAGGGGTGCAGAAAGAGGCAAGAGAAGTGCAGAAAGAAGCAACAGAGGTGCTGAAAGAGGCAAGAGGGGTGCAGAAAGAGGCAAGAGAAGAGCAGAAAGAACCAACAGAGGTGCAGAAAGAGGCAACAGGGGTGCAGAAAGAGGCAAGAGAGGTGCAGAAAGAGGGAAGAGGGGTGCAGAAAGAGGCAAGAGGGGTGCAGAAAAAAGCAACAGAGGTGCAGAAAGAAGCAAGAGAAGTGATGAAAGAGACAAGAGAGTTGCAGAAACAGGCAAAAGAAGTGTAGAAAGAGGCAAGAGAAGTGCAGAAAGAAGCAACAGAGGTGCAGAAAGAGGCAACAGAACTGCAGAAAAAGGGAACAGGGGTGCAGAAAGAGGCAAGAGAAGTGCAGAAAGAAGCAACAGAGGTGCAGAAAGAGGCAATAGAACTGCAGAAAAAGGGAACAGGGGTGCAGAAAAAAGGAAGAGAAGTGCAGAAAGAGGCAAGTGAGATGAAGAAAGGTGCAGAAAGAGGCAAGAGAGGTGCAGAGGGAGGCAAGTGAGGTGCAGAAAGAGGCAAGAGGGGTGCAAAAAGAGGGAAGTGAAGTGCAGAAAGAGGGCAGAGACATGCAGAAAAAGGGAACAGGGTGTGAGAAGTTGGCCTGGCAAATGCTGTCCACTAATTATAGTGGGCACCTTGCACCAGTCCAAACAAGCCCTTATTGGAGATAGGTTAAAGACAACCTTAATTGAAAGCTATCCTAGTGGTAGCTATGGAGAGCAGCCTTCAGGCTAAGTCTTGAAGGAATGTAAAGCAGCTTGTTTTACCAGTCTATAATCTCTTGAGTGACCAAATGAAAGAGGACCACACCAGGTATATATTCAAAATATATGTATTTATTACTAAACACACCCCTCTAGTCTCTTTATGAGGCTAGAGTTCAAGTACATACGTTACGAGTTAGTTATCTACAGTAATAGCACAAATACACGTTTGAGCCCCAGGGGCGTACCAAACCATATACCAATAAAGTGGTATAAGAACCACGACTGAGCTAGACACAAGGCCTAGAGCCTGTAGAAGTGCTTGGACCACAAGGAACCACCCAAGGCAGTGACACAGGGGACCCACGGGGACGCGTGCAGTGTATGAACACAACCGCGAACCACCGTTAACTTCTATGGGGAAAGTCGCGATTAGAATTTAAAAGAAAAGGGACACTTAGAGGAGGACTTGGAGCAAACCCTTTGAGAACTAGGCTGTTCTAGTGTCTATACCCATGGGAGCACCGGAGTACTCGAGTTACCTCACCCAGGGAAGCCGGGTGCATAGGTGTCTTTCAGGGTCGGGTTTCGTCGTCGCTTTCTATGGCGATCTGCTGCAAAGTGCTGCTGGCGACCAAGTTGAAAGTGTTCGGGTGGATCCAAAGGTGGATCGAAGATCTGAAGAACCTGAAAGCAGAGGGGACAGAGTCTGGGTCACTAGCCAGTGACCAGGAAGGCGATGAGCAGATGCCCACCGATGTCGAGTGCTTCAGGTAGGTTGATGGTTGTCTTGACTCTTCAGCCACGAGGTCCAGGAGGCGTCGACGACAATCAGGAGCTGGATTCGAGCTGTCCCACGACTTCTGTCGATTGCAGGGGTGTCGGCAACCGGATTGGACCCAACAAGCCTTGGCAACGGCAAGTCTTGTGGAAAATGAAGAAGGACGATATTGCAGACCAGCAAGGTCTGGGGGACTCACCCAGCGAAGATAAGTCAGGGAACACCTGGAGCCATCAGGGAGCCCAAGCAGAAAAAGATTGGCCTTCAGGAGGGCCTACTAGCCAACAGACTAGCGACCGCAAAGGAGCCTCGAGACGGTGCACGTGGAGCTAGCTCACAGGACACTCGTTAAGTGGAGGCCAGAGATCTTCGGTGCAGTTGGTGCTGGAGGCTGGGGCTACTCGGAGCCCAAAGCACGACTTTGTGGGAGACCCAGAAGAGGATGCACTTGCAAATGCGTTTGGTGGCCAGGGGTCACGGTTCCACATTACCCACGACAGCTACGGGCCTCAGCTTTGCTGGGGACTCAGGGCAGCCTCGGGGAAGTCTGGAAATCTACCTCTGGTGATGCAAAGACTTTGGCGTCTGACGGGAGCTTCAGCGATGCAGACCGGACAATTGCTTCTTTGGTGCCTGCCAAGCAGGGGAGTCACTCCTTGACCCCAAGGGAGATTCTTCAGTCCTCTAATCTTAAAGTAGAGCGTCGAAGGTCCAGGATTCTGTGTCAGAGTTTCGTCCAGGTTAATCTCAAGTCCTAAGGACTGGGTTCCCTTACTTACACTAAGGTAGGGGGTTGGACATACTCTGTGACCCCACCTATGGGAGGGTCAGGGCAGAGGGGTGGTTACACCCCTTTCCCTTTGTCCAGTTTCGTGCCAGAGCAGGGGCTGGAAGCCCCTGAGCCAGTTTGAACTGGGGTATGCACAGGGACACCAAGTGTGCCCCCAGTGCAGGACTTCAAAGCACCAGAGAGTGCTCCCGCCCAGCCCCAATACACACTATCCTGTCTGGGGAGGTGGTCACACCTCCCTGGGACAGGAAACCTATTGTCCAGGCCTCCCCTGCCGGAGTTTCGGTCAGCAGCAGGAGGCCAGACTCGTGTCTGTGGCAGCGGCATCCATTTTGTGATGCCAGGGCTTGGAAAGTCAGTACCGGGCATACCGGTGTGTACATGTCTTTCCCTCTAGAAGGGTGGAATGCTACCCCCACCGCCAGAACTGGCGGGGGGTAGTATTCCAAGATGTTTGACACCAAACACGACATGTTTCCGTGCAGCCATCCCAAAGTTAGCATTTAACGCGAGGTTATAATGCGCTTAAGAGTATATGGTCAGGCTGCACTACAAACAGCATCAGAGAAGGGTCTCCAAATGCTGCAGAGGGGCCCTGCTCATGCAGGGGCACCCTCTCACATAGGAACCACGCACTCTGCCTTCAGGATTGATAAGGCCTGCCATAGGAGTGACTTATAGGTTTATATGTGTGTATGTATATAGTGATATAGGTAACCTATATCACAGTAAGGGGTGCATGCACCACCTTACCCAGGCTGCAGTAGCAGACCTGTGGTGTCAGTTTGGATGGCCTTCCAGGGGTGGCACAATACATGCTGCAGCCCCTGGTAGGCCTCTGAGGTACCTATGCCCTGGGTACATAGTATACCATATACTAGGGACTTATAAGGGCACTCCAGACTCCAATCAGAGATGTGCCTAAGGCACATGGAAACCATTTTATAGAGGAAGCAGATAGACTGGGACCCTGAATAGCAGGATCCCAGTCCAACTAAGTCATAAACCAGCAAAACACCAGGAAAAAGTGGGGGCAACCATATAGTCAGATTCAACCTTCCTACATAACCCCCCAAACGAAAGGAGATAAGGCTAACCTTGGCCAGTTGAGCCTTTATTGACTAAGTGGCCATATAAGGAAGCACCTGCACTAGCATGGTTGCCCCCTATCTTATGGTCCACTAAGCAATCCCTCACCCTAAGGGTATGAGAGGGTCTCCACCATGGGGAATTACTACCTGTGGTGTGCTTTGGTAAAGTACAATGCTGGTGAGGTGTCTGAGCAGGGAAGGGAGGCCCTAGGAAGGTTGGTCTCAGCTTCCTCACATCACTGGTCACCATGTATGCCTGTCTTTCCATGACTGAGTTGTACTGTGCTCTAAGGGTTAACCTTTGGCTGCCTACAGCTGGGAGTTGGGTCCCTTTGGATGGACCACTGGAGGGACATGGCAGGTTGGGAACCTTTTGGTCCTAGGTTTGCCCTTGCCTAACAGAGTCCTTCTGGGGAAGGTCCCTACACAAAGGTATGGGGGATCCCTCAGTGTGTTGAGGAATTTTCACCTGGCTAGGGCTACTAGCCTGGGTGCCCCTAATCTGCTGATGGGGGGGGTTCCTCTGGACAGTGGGGCCCTGGGGGGTCCACTGACCTCCCTGACATCTGCAGCCCTGGGCTGACTGAGGCAGGGTAGAGAGGGGCAGGTTACCTGCTCCAGACTGGGTACCACCTTGGAAGGGCCCTCTGCCATCAGGGGTGGGGCCAGGCCAGGCCTGACTACCTCTGGGGCAGTTCCTTCACTAGGGGTAGGGTCAGTTCCCTGAGGAGGCTGACCCTTACCTACTGTCTGGAGGGAAGAAGACTTTTCTTCAACCCTTGTGCTCTCTTTTGGGGGAGAGTGGGCCATTCTTCCAGGCTCCATCTCTCCAAAATGTCCCTGGGCTGGGGCTGTGGCCATCACAGCCCCACTAACTTTTACAGGGACGCCCAGCATTCTCAGATGGGTTTGGTGTGCAACTTCAGCCCAGGCTGAAATTTCCAGATCATTGCCCATCAGGCAATCTACAGGCAAGGTTGGGGACACTGCCACTCTTTTGGGCCTGTGACCCCTTCCCAGCTGAGATTGACTATGGCCATGGGGTGATCGGTTCTGACACCATCAATGTTGGTCACCTGGTATTTAAACTCAGGTAAAAGCTGGTGAGGGGGGACTAGGTTCCCTGCCACCATGGTGACACTCGCCCCTGTGTCCCTAAATGCCACAGCTTTCTGACCATTAATTATTGGCTCCAGTCTGCACCTCCCCAATGCATTGGGACCCATGGTAAAGGTGGCAAATCCTACACCACCATCAGAGTCAGAGGAGTCTGTTGAGGGGGTCCTGTCTGAACTAGGGCCCACCTCTGTTCCTCTTGCAAAAGCACCTAACTTTTTGGGTACACTACTCCCAACTGGAGGATTACTACTGGTAGTACCAGGAGGGGTGGTAGTAGTTGTTGGAGGAACATTTTCTTTATTGCCAATCCTGGGGCAACTGGGATCAGTTTTCCAGTGTCCAGGCTTTTTACAGACATGGCAATAGGGTTTCTTTTCAGGAGAGGAAGGAGTTTGGGACCCACCCCCAGAAGAGGACTTTTGGGGCCCTGTAGTGGATTTATCCTTAGATTTATCCCCACCTTTCTCTTGGGACTTGGTAGAATCTTTCTTCTGGTCACCACCCTGATTCTTAGTCTTTACTCTGGTTCTGACCCATTTGTCTGCCTTCTTTCCCAATTCTTGGGGAGAGGTCAGATCAGAGTCCACCAGGTACTGGTGTAAAAGCTGGTTTTGACAATTATTAAGGATCTGCTCCCTCATAATCAAATTGTACAATGCTAAAAAGTCATGCACCTTGTTGCCATGTATCCAACCTTCCAGAGCCTTAGTAGCACAATCTACAAAATCAACCCAGTCTTGAGTCTGAGCCTTTTGGGTGTCTCTGAACTTCAACCTATACTGTTCAGTGGTTAGGCCAAACCCATCTATCAGAGCACTCTTCAAGACTTTGTAATTGTCAGCATCCTCCTCTCTAACAGTGAGGAGCTTATCTCTACCTTTGTCTGCAAAGGAGAGCCACAAGATTGCTGCCCACTGCTCCTGAGGGACCCTCTGTACTTTACAGGCCCTCTCTAGAGCAGTTATCTATTTGTGGATATCATCCCCACTCTGGTAGGGAGGGACAATCTTGCTCAGGTTTCTATGGCCATAAGACCTTTCCCTATCTTTGGGGAAACTGCTGCCACCATGGGACTCTAGTCCCAACTTTTGTCTCTCTCTATAGAGATCTAGGGACTCCCTGTCTATAGCCAGTTGCTGTTTCCTGAGTTCAAGCTGAGCTTGCTCATATTGAATCAGTCTCTTTCTCCTCTCATGAGAGGATTCCCTCCTATGAGAGGAGACAGAGGTCCCTATTGAGGTGTCAGAGTGGTTAGACTCCTGAGAAGGAGACCTTGACCTTCTGGGCACACTCAGAACTCTTCCTGGGGGACAAAGGGGAGGTCAGTCTGATCCTCTCCCTCCTCCTCCTTCACAGGAGGAATTGGATTTTCCAGGACAAGGTCATTTTCACCTTCCTGGCCAGTTTCAGAGGGGGGGGGCCTGGGTTTCTTCACCCCTGGCCCCTTCCTCATCTTCTGCCCCACCCTCTTTGCCTACCCCTTCAGACCCTAGGGGCCTGCTGAGATCATCAGCTAGTAACACCTCCCTGAGGGGTTGGGTGCTGGCACTTTTGCCTGTCTTCAACTTCCTAGTAGTGCATAATGCTCTCAATTCCAAGAATGGGAGTTTATCATACTTGGAGGGAAGAAGCCCACTGGCTTCTGGCAAGGACTCACTGGGTCCTGGCTTTGAAGACATCACTAGTGAAGTGTGGTGTATGCACTACCTACTCTAGTGTGGCCTACTAAACTCTCTTGAGTTGTAGAAAGGGTGTGCTGTCCCTTAACACACAACTCTAAGTTCAGTAGAACTTACTGTATTACTAAGCTTGATTATATGTACCTTAGGTACCCTTAGTGGTTTTCAGTTGATCAATTCAATTGAGATTATCTGGTAAAACAATAGCAAGCTGGAATCCCACACGCTGCACACCAATGTGAGAAGTTGGCCTGGCATATGCTGTCCACTAATTATAGTGGGCACCTTGCACCAGTCCAAACAACCCCTTATTGGAGATAGGTTAAAGACAACCTTTATTGAAAGCTATCCTAGTGGTAGCTATGGAGAGCAGCCTTCAGGCTAAGTCTTGAAGGAATGTAAAGCAGCTTGTTTTACCAGTCTATAATCTCTTGAGTGACCAAATGAAAGAGGACCACACCAGGTATATATTCAAAATATATGTATTTATTACTAAACACACCCCTCTAGTCTCTTTATGAGGCTAGAGTTCGAAGTACATAAGTTACGAGTTAGTTATCTACAGTAATAGCACAAATACACGTTTGAGCCCTAGGGGCGTACCAAACCATATACCAATAAAGTGGTATAAGAACCACGACTGAGCTAGACACAAGGCCTAGAGCCTGTAGAAGTGCTTGGACCACAAGGAACCACCCAAGGCAGTGACACAGGGGTCCCACGGGGGACGCGTGCAGTGTATGAACACAACCGCGAACCACCGTTAACTTCTATGGGGAAAGTCGCGATTAGAATTTAAAAGAAAAGGGACACTTAGAGGAGGACTTGGAGCAAACCCTTTGAGAACTAGGCTGTTCTAGAGTCTATACCCATGGGAGCACCGGAGTACTCGAGTTACCTCACCCAGGGAAGCCGGGTGCATAGGTGTCTTTCGGGGTCGGGTTTCGTCGTCGCTTTCTATGGCGATCTGCTGCAAAGTGCTGCTGGCGACCAAGTCGAAAGTGTTCGGGTGGATCGAAGATCTGAAGAACCTGAAAGCAGAGGGGACAGAGTCTGGGTCACTAGCCAGTGACCAGGAAGGCGATGAGCAGATGCCCACCGATGTCGAGTGCTTCAGGTAGGTTGACGGTTGTCTTGACTCTTCAGCCACGAGGTCCAGGAGGTGTCGACGACAACCAGGAGATGGATTCGAGCTGTCCCACAATGTCTGTCGATTGCAGGGGTGTCAGCGACCGGATTGGACCCAACAAGCCTTGGCAACGGCAAGTCTCGTGGAAAGCGAAGAAGGACGATGTTGCAGAGCAGCAAGGTCTGGGGGACTCACCCAGCGAGGATAAGTCAGGGCATACCTGGAGCAGCCAGGGAGCCCAAGCAGAAAAAGATTGGCCTTCGGGAGGGCCTACTAGCCAATGGACTAGCGACCGTGAAGGAGCCTCAAGACGGTGCACGTGGAGCTGGCTCAGAGGACACTGGTGGAGTGGAGGCCAGTGATCTTCGGTGCAGTTGGTGCTGGAGGCTGGGGCTACTCGGAGCCCAAAGCACGACTTCATGGGACACCCAGAAGAGGATGCACTTGCAAATGCGTTTGGTGTCCAGGGGTCACGGTTTCACGTTACCCACAATAGCTACGGGCCTCAGCTTTGCTGGGGACTCAGGGCAGCCTCGGGGAAGTCTGGAAATCCACCTCTGGTGATGCAAAGACTTCGGCGTCCGACGGGAGCTTCAGCGATGCAGACCAGACAATTGCTTCTTTGGTGCCTGCCAAGCAGGGGAGTCACTCCTTGACCCCAAGGGAGATTCTTCAGTCCTCTAATCTTAAAGTAGAGCGTTGAAGGTCCAGGATTCTGTGTCAGAGTTTCGTCCAGGTTAATCTCAAGTCCTAAGGACTGGGTTCCCTTACTTATACTAAGGTAGGGGGTTGGACATACTCTGTGACCCCACCTATGGGAGGGTCAGGGCAGAGGGGTGGTTACACCCCTTTCCCTTTGTCCAGTTTCGTGCCAGAGCAGGGGCTGGAAGCCCCTGAGCCGGTTTGAACTGGGGTATGCACAGGGACACCAAGTGTGCCCCCAGTGCAGGACTTCAAAGCACCAGAGAGTGCTCCCGCCCAGCCCCAATACACACTATCTCTGTCTGGGGAGGTGGTCACACCTCCCTGGGACAGGAAACCTATTGTCCAGGCCTCCCTGCCGGAGTTTCGGTCAGCAGCAGGAGGCCAGACTCGTGTCTGTGGCAGCGGCATCCATTTTGTAATGCCAGGGCTTGGAATGTCAGTACCGGGCATACCGGTGTGTACATGTCTTTCCCTCTAGAAGGGTGGAATGCTACCCCCGCCGCCAGAACTGGCGGTGGGGTAGTATTCCAAGATGTTTGACACCAAACACGACATGTTTCCGTGCAGCCATCCCAAAGTTAGCATTTAACGCGAGGTTATAATGCGCTTAAGAGTATATGGTCAGGCTGCACTACAAACAGCATCAGAGAAGGGTCTCCGAACGCTGCAGAGGGGCCCTGCTCATGCAGGGGCACCCTCTCACATAGGAACCACGCACTCTGCCTTCAGGATTGATAAGGCCTGCCATAGGAGTGACTTATAGGTTTATATGTGTGTATGTATATAGTGATATAGGTAACCTATATCACAGTAAGGGGTGCATGCACCACCTTACCCAGGCTGCAGTAGCAGACCTGTGGTGTCATTTTGGATGGCCTTCCAGGGGTGGCACAATACATGCTGCAGCCCCTGGTAGGCCTCTGAGGTACCTATGCCCTGGGTACATAGTATACCATATACTAGGTACTTATAAGGGCACTCCAGACTCCAATCAGAGATGTGCCTAAGGCACATGGAAACCATTTTATAGAGGAAGCAGATAGACTGGGACCCTGAATAGCAGGATCCCAGTCCAACTAAGTCATAAACCAGCAAAACACCAGGAAAAAAGTGGGGGCAACCATATAGTCAGATTCCACCTTCCTACACAGGGGTACAGAAAGAGGCAAGAGGGTTGCAGAAAGAAGCAACAGAGGTACAGAAAGAGGCAAGAGAAGTACAGAAAGAGGCCAGCAAGGTGCAGAAACAGGTAGGAGAGGTGCAGAAAGAGGGAACAGGGGTGCATAAAGAAGCAACACAGGTGCAGAAAGAGGCAAAAGATGTGCAGAAACAGGCAGGAGAGGTGCAGAAAGCGGCAACAGAGGTGCAGAAAGAGGCAAGAGTGATGCAGAAATAGGCAAGAAAAGTACAGAAAGAGGCAAGAGAGGTGCAGAAAGAGGCAACTAAGGTGCAGAAAGAGGGAAGAGGGGTGCAGAAAGAGGGGTGCAGAAAGAAGCAAGAGAGGTGCAGAAAGAAGCAAGAGAAGTGCAGAAAGAAGTAACAGGTGCAGAAAGAGACAAAAGGGGTGCAGAAAGAAGTAAGAGAGGTGCAGAAGGAAGCAAGGGAAGTGATGAAAGAGACAAGAGAGTTGCAGAAACAGGCAAAAGAAGTGCAGAAAGCGGGAAGAGGTGTGCAGAAAGAACCAACAAAGGCGCAGAAAGAGGCAAGAGGAGCGCAGAAAGAGGCAAGAGAAGTGCAGAAAGAAGGGAGGTACAGAAAGCGGAAGAGATGTGCCGAAAGAGGCAAGAGAAGCACAGAAAAAGGAAGAAAGGTGCACAAAGAAGCAAGAGAAAGGCAGAAAGAGGGAAGAGAGTTGCAGAAAGAAGCAAGAGTGGTTTGCGCACCATTAGTACCAATTTAACACCCACATTTAGCAATAAGTATCAGGTGACCATTCCAGGTTTGCAAAGGGCCTTCCACCATGCTGTAACACTTGTTGCTGCATTTTTGGTAACATTTGAGCAGTTTGAGCTAGAAAGAAGGTTTTTTATTCAGATCTGCAGATTATGCAGCAGATGATGGATTATATGGCAAATGCGGAAAACGTCTAATTATGTGAAAAACGTTGCAGCTGATCAGTCGCATAATTTCAGTGGCCCTGCTCATACCTCCAACTAGGTCCAGAAGTGCTCCACAGTGGTTCCTTCTTTTTTTTTTGTCTCATTGAGTTTATAGTTTAGCTTCTATGGAAACGAGGAAGACTAAACCTGAGGTTACCACTCCACAACACAGACTACCATACCACATAATTACTCTCCATAACACAATCTCACTCTACATAATTCCTATACACTAAATACCACATACTTTCTATCCACATAATTTCACTGCACAACATACCGCATAATTCCACTACACACAAAGTACATCCACTCCACTCCAAAAAACATTAGTAAAAAACTTAGCACAAGATGGAGGGCAAGGACTGTCCTCCCAAGCAATGAGGAGAACAACACACACATCCATACACTGACACCTTTATTACTGCACTCCTTTACATTCTTTCAGACATCTACAAATAACCATGTATGAAAAATATAAACATCCATAGCCTTGTATATTAACATATTTTAAGATCCAAGGATTAGTGCAACTGAAGGCTGTAGTCCTCCTGTATCTATGTGTGCAGAATGGAGGGCAACAGCCTTGGGATTCTTTATTCTTCATCCTGCCGGGCAAGGAAAAGACCAACTAGCACATCTGCTTTCCCTGGAAATAAATATGTATTAGAGCAGTTAGGTGGAACTTTGTACATTTTTTTTCATAGTTGGATTTTTTCAAGCCCCCACCTCCCAGTATGAGTTTTTCAGAGGCATCCCAACACTGCATAGCTGTATTGCTGTATACACGTAGGTAGATCTGGCTTCCCCTGTCAATATGCTTCCCTGTCCAGTACATAAAAACTTCAGACTGTCCGCAACTCTTGAAAAATATGACTGCTTGTTCAGAAAGAATGGTACAATACCTGACAGTCATTGGCACAGCTAAGCTGAGTGGTCAGTGCTTGCAGGCTCG
This sequence comes from Calotriton arnoldi, assembly GCA_963921515.1. Classification (NCBI taxonomy): domain Eukaryota; kingdom Metazoa; phylum Chordata; class Amphibia; order Caudata; family Salamandridae; genus Calotriton; species Calotriton arnoldi. Next base: position 409,122 of record CAWUFW010007837.1, on the reverse strand, counting down.
AATTAACCTCATGATCAGGTCATATCATGTGCTGTAGTGTCTCTGGGGCTGAGAGCAGCCCAGAGCCGATTTCGATCATCTACAGCTATCAGAGGCTGAGCACCCCTCAACTCCTACACTTCTCCATCCTCAGATCCATCCCTCTTCACCTGGAGCTCTCACTGCAACTACTAATCTCACCTGGCGACCACCCTGTCATTTAGTCTTTACAAGCTTAATCTCTTCTTCTACTACTCTCCATTACCAGTCAACTGAATCTCTTCTTCTACTACTCTCCATTACCAGTCCACTGGATCTCAGTCACACATTTCTCCTGCAGCTGTCATCACTTTGTCACTTGTCCTGTACACTCTAGCAGTTTATGGGCCAGCGTGCTTTGAGACTCAAGTTGTGCACTTACCTTAGTGAGGCACTTTGAAACAGCATTACTCTGGCTTCTTGGCCGAGGCTTGATTGAAGTAAGTTTCCTTCTTTCTCTACCTGGCTGCTGCACCTCCACCCTCTGTAAATGTTAATGTAAGAGATGAAAGTCTCAAATCAGCAAGTAAAGTTTACCAAAGTACCCCAAAATAATACATTTGCAGACCCCATGCAAACTGCTGATGCACACTGAGGGGCATATTTACAAGCCCCTATCGCCACCACAACATCACTCTTTTAGACGTTGTGGTGGTGATAGGGGTGGTACCTTACTCACAAGGCAGAGTTAAGCCACTTAAGGTGGCTTAATGCCGCCTTGTGAATAAGGCCCCCTTTCACACTATTCTTAGGGGAGGGCAATGGGTGTTGTGGTTGGCGTTCCATCGCAACACCCATTGATTTTGACACTGCCCCATATTTACAAGGGTGGCGTAAATATGGGGCAGCGCCAAAATTAAGACGTTGTGCGGCACACATAGAAACAGCAAAAGGCCATTGATTGTTTATGTGCAGTAAGGTGTCCCTTCGTGCACATAAACAATCATTTAAAAAAATTATATTATGCATTAAGGAGCACAGATAGACGGAACAAAACGCCATTTCAGATTGTTTATGTGCAGGAAGGACCACCTTCCTGCACATATACAATCTTCCCCTGCAACGCAGACATGCTTGCACTATGGTCCAAGCGTGTCTGCATTCGTCCTAGGTGGCTAAATTAGCGCCAGTGAAGGGGCAACGCAGGGCTGCACCGTATCATGTATAATGACATATACTCATACATGCAGCAAAAAAAACATTATGAGATGACACTAGTAAACACAATGAGATAGGCATATCAGACATCTATGTACAGCAATAGTCTTCCACAAAATATCATATACACATTCATGCAATATGGCACACTATCACATACACTTGCACATCAAGGGGTCTATTTACTAAGATTTATCACCATGTTTGTGTCACAAAAGTGATGCAAAATGACGCTAAATCATTCTTACTAATTTACTTTCCAGTGCTAAACTTGAACAGTGCTGGAAAACACTCCAAGCTTTGTGAAAAGGGGGTGTAACATGGGTGGTGCATGGGCATTCCCATGCAATCACCCAAAGTTTCTGACGCTAAACCCTATTTACTTAAGAAAGTAGATAGGGTTTATTGTGAGAAAATAGCGCCCATTTCAAATAAGTGCTATGAAACGGAAATGCTTTCTTTTCTGACTTTGTATGCTGCACTATACAGCACACATACATTGTGGGAAAAGTTTTCAAGTTAGTCAAGCATGGCATTTTGTACTGAAAGGGCTCCCTTCCAGTACAAAACCTATGCTAGACTCACGGAGACACCTTTGCACTATAGTGCAAAGGTGTTTTCTTGGCATACGGCAGCATATTTCTGCACCAGCGTTAGGGAGAGGAGAGAAAATGCCATATTTCTGTAAATGTGGCACTCTCCTTTTCACGCAGCACTGTGCAGCGTGAGAAACTAGTAAATCTGCCCCTCAAAACTCTTGCATACATAATAAGACAGTATCACACATAACCAGATACATGACTCATCCTCTGTGTGGAACCATGACAAACTATGTGCTTTGATTCAGGATACCCCCAGAGACAACCTTGCAATGGCGCACACAGCATTGTGCACCAATCATCCTCACTGCGCTCCTCGGCTACTCAAAGACAAACCCATCTGTGATCATAACTCCCTCATGCACCCTGACAATTCCAACACCAAAAATGGGGAGTCAAGAGGGATAAAGACTGGGGTGAACTCTATTAATAGTATAATGCACCAATACAGGTAGAGGAAATTTCCTATTTCATGTGAACAAGGTGAATCCCAATCTTGTCACAGGTTGCTTCTGCTAGGCAAACACTGCCTAAGCAATGAGATACACAATGTAATTTAGGAAAATGACGTTATGGGCCAGTATAGATTCTTAGGCTACAATAGGAAAAGCTGTGTAAAGGCCCAGGAAAGGCTGGGTTTGGGGTATAAAATAGAGAGTATAACGCATGACCTACACCCAGGGCCTCTGGAATCATGCAGCAGGAAAGGGCCAAATTATGTGGTACGGTTGAATAAATTATGAAGCATTATGCTGCACATTTTGTAATAGTATTACTTCATTTTTTTAATCTTTTTTTAACACTCTGTGGGCATTTGTTGCACCCCAGTAGTACCAGTTTAACATCCAAACATAGCTATATGCGACAGAAAGGTTACCAGTCCAGCTTTGAAAGGCCCTTTCACTTCGCAGAAACACGTCATCACATTTTTGTAACTTTTGAACCGTTTGAGCTAGAAACAATTTTTTTTTTGTTAAAATATGCTGATTATGCGGTGCATGGTGGACTATGTGGGAAATACGGTGTTAAGACATGAGTCACGAGGCGGTAAAAAGATGTTTATTTTCAAGTAACATCTTAAGGCCCACACACAGGTGGATGCAGGACGTGCCGCAACAAGGGCAAAGAGAATCGGCAAGAATCATGATAACATTCCAATACGTCATATGAATACAAGCACAACATTCCAAATAATACATCATAATGTGGGGTACAACTAATAAGGGTAGGTATATGCAAAACTGAACACAAACGATGTATAACAATAAACAAGCATAGAAAATGCAATACAATACCTGTACAACATCTCCCTCCTTTGCAAAACAAAAACAAAATTAAAACAATATAAGGTCTTTAAAATGCTTAGGCATTCCTGCATTTCTACAACAAGCTCTAGATACTTCTGACTACACCATTAGTACCACAAGTCCCAGATTGTTCACCATTACTAAACATTAACGATTCTTTCCCATCGGATAAATGACTAGAATTGTTAAACTCAGTATTTTGTTGAGTTATTTTAGTATAATTATCCTCATTCTCATGTAGGTTAGTATCAGCTATATCTCCAACTGACTTCTCACCAAACAGTTCTCCATCAATGTAGGAAGGTGGAATCTGACTATATGGTTGTCCCCACTTTTTTCCTGGTGTTTTGCTGGTTTATGACTTAGTTGGACGGGGATCCTGCTATTCAGGGCCCCAGTCTATCTGCTTCCTCTATAAAATGGTTTCCATGTGCCTTAGGCACATCTCTGATTGGAATCTGGAGTGCTCTTATAAGTCCCTAGTATATGGTATACTATGTACCCAGGGCATAGGTACCTCAGAGGAATACCAGGGGCTGCAGCATGTATTGTGCCACCCCTGGAAGGCCATCCAAAATGACACCACAGGTCTGCTACTGCAGCCTGGGTAAGGTGGTGCATGCACCCCTTACTGTGATATAGGCTACCTATATCACTACATACATACACACATATAAATCTATAAGTCACTCCTATGGCAGGCCTTATCAATCCTGAAGGCAGAGTGCGTGGTTCCTATGTGAGAGGGTGCCCCTGCATGAGCAGGGCCCCTCTGCAGCATTCGGAGACCCTTCTCTGATGCTGTTTGTAGTGCAGCCTGACCATATACTCTTAAGCGCATTATAACCTCGCGTTAAATGCTAACTTTGGGATGGCTGCACGGAAACATGTCGTGTTTGGTGTCAAACATCTTGGAATACTACCCCCCCGCCAGTTCTGGCGGCGGGGGTAGCATTCCACCCTTCTAGAGGGAAAGACATGTACACACCGGTATGCCCGGTACTGACTTTCCAAGCCCTGGCATCACAAAATGGATGCCGCTGCCACAGACACGAGTCTGGCCTCCTGCTGCTGACCGAAACTCCGGCAGGGGAGGCCTGGACAATAGGTTTCCTGTCCCAGGGAGGTGTGACCACCTCCCCAGACAGGATAGTGTGTATTGGGGCTGGGCGGGAGCTCTCTCTGGTGCTTTGAAGTCCTGCACTGGGGGCACACTTGGTGTCCCTGTGCATACCCCAGTTCAAACCGGCTCAGGGGCTTCCAGCTCCTGCTCTGGCACGAAACTGGACAAAGGGAAAGGGGTGTAACCACCCCTCTGCCCTGACCCTCCCATAGGTTGGGTCACAGAGTATGTCCAACCCCCTACCTTAGTATAAGTAAGGGAACCCAGTCCTTAGGACTTTAGATTTACCTGGACGAAACTCTGATACAGAATCCTGGACCTTCGACGCTCTACTTTAAGATTAGAGGACTGAAGAATCTCCCTTGGGGTCAAGGAGTGACTCCCCTGCTTGGCAGGCACCAAAGAAGCAATTGTCCGGTCTGCATCGCCGAAGCTCCCGTCGGACGCCGAAGTCTTTGCATCACCAGAGGTAGATTTCCCGATTTCCCCGAGGCTGCCCTGAGTCCCCAGCAAAGCTGAGGCCCGTAGCTGTCGTGGGTAACGTGGAACCGTGACCCCTGGACACCAAATGTATTTGCAAGTGCATCCTCTTCTGGGTCTCCCACGAAGTCGTGCTTTGGGCTCCAAGTAGCCCCAGCCTCCAGCACTAACTGCACCGAAGATCACTGGCCTCCACTCCACGAGTGTCCTGTGAGCCAGCTCCACGTGCACCGTCTCAAGGCTCCTTCGCGGTTGCTAGTCTGTTGGCTAGTAGGCCCTCCCGAAGGCCAATCTTTTTCTGCTTGGGCTCCCTGGTTGCTCCAGGCGGGCCCTGACTTATCCTTGCTGGGAGAGTCCCCCAGACCTTGCTGGTCTGCAACATCGTCCTTCTTCAATTTCCACGAGACTTGCCGTTGCCAAGGCTTGTTGGGTCCAATCCAGTCGCCAACACCCCTGCAATCGACAGCCGTCGTGGGATAGCTCGAATCCAGCTCCTGGTTGTCGTCGACGCCTCCTGGACCTCGTGGCTGAAGAGTCAAGACAACCGTCAACCTACCTGAAGCACTCGACATCGGTGGCCATCTGCTCATCGCCTTCCTGGTCACTGGCTAGTGACCCAGACTCTGTCCCCTCTGCTTTCAGGTTCTTCAGATCTTCGATCCACCTTTGGATCCACCCGAACACTTTCGACTTGGTCGCCAGCAGCACTTTGCAGCAGATCGCCATAGAAAGCGAAGACGAAACCCGACCCCGAAAGACACCTATGCACCCGGCTTCCCTGGGTGAGGTAACTCGAGTACTCCGGTGCTCCCGTGGGTATAGACACTAGAACAGCCTAGTTCTCAAAGGGTTTGCTCCAAGTCCTCCTCTAAGTGTCCCTTTTCTTTTAAATTCTAATCGCGACTTTCCCCATAGAAGTTAACGGTGGTTCGCGGTTGTGTTCATACACTGCACGCGTCCCCCGTGGGTCCCCTGTGTCACTGCCTTGGGTGGTTCCTTGTGGTCCAAGCACTTCTACAGGCTCTAGGCCTTGTGTCTAGCTCAGTCGTGGTTCTTATACCACTTTATTGGTATATGGTTTGGTACGCCCCTGGGGCTCAAACGTGTATTTGTGCTATTACTGTAGATAACTAACTCGTAACGTATGTACTTCGAACTCTAGCCTCATAAAGAGACTAGAGGGGTGTGTTTAGTAATAAATACATATATTTTGAATATATACCTGGTGTGGTCCTCTTTCATTTGGTCACTCAAGAGATTATAGACTGGTAAAACAAGCTGCTTTACATTCCTTCAAGACTTAGCCTGAAGGCTGCTCTCCATAGCTACCACTAGGATAGCTTTCAATAAAGGTTGTCTTTAACCTATCTCCAATAAGGGGTTGTTTGGACTGGTGCAAGGTGCCCACTATAATTAGTGGACAGCATATGCCAGGCCAACTTCTCACATTGGTGTGCAGCGTGTGGGATTCCAGCTTGCTATTGTTTTACCAGATAATCTCAATTGAATTGATCAACTGAAAACAACTAAGGGTACCTAAGGTACATATAATCAAGCTTAGTAATACAGTAAGTTCTACTGAACTTAGAGTTGTGTGTTAAGGGACAGCACACCCTTTCTACAACTCAAGAGAGTTTAGTAGGCCACACTAGAGTAGGTAGTGCATACACCACACCTCACTAGTGATGTCTTCAAAGCCAGGACCCAGTGAGTCCTTGCCAGAAGCCAGTGGGATTCTTCCCTCCAAGTATGATAAACTCCCATTCTTGGAATTGAGAGCCTTATGCACTACTAGGAAGTTGAAGACAGGCAAAAGTGCCAGCACCCAACACCTCAGGGAGGTGTTACTAGCTGATGATCTCAGCAGGCCCCTAGGGTCTGAAGGGGTAGGCAAGGAGGGTGGGGCAGAAGATGAGGAAGGGGCCAGGGGTGAAGAAACCCAGCCCCCCCTCTGAAACTGGCCAGGAAGGTGAAAATGACCTTGTCCTGGAGAATCCAATTCCTCCTGTGGAGGAGGAGGAGGGAGAGGATCAGACTGACCTCCCCTTTGTCCCCCCAGGAAGAGTTCTGAGTGTGCCCAGAAGGTCTAGGTCTCCTTCTCAGGAGTCTAACCACTCTGACACCTCAATAGGGACCTCTGTCTCCTCTCATAGGAGGGAATCCTCTCATGAGAGGAGAAAGAGACTGATTCAATATGAGCAAACTCAGCTTGAACTCAGGAAACAGCAATTGGCTATAGACAGGGAGTCCCTAGATCTCTATAGAGAGAGACAAAAGTTGGGACTAGAGTCCCATGGTGGCAGCAGTTTCCCCAAAGATAGGGAAAGGTCTTATGACCATAGAAACCTGAGCAAGATTGTCCCTCCTTACCAGAGTGGGGATGATATCCACAAATGGATAACTGCTCTAGAGAGGGCCTGTAAAGTACAGAGGGTCCCTCAGGAGCAGTGGGCAGCAATCTTGTGGCTCTCCTTTGCAGACAAAGGTAGAGATAAGCTCCTCACTGTTAGAGAGGAGGATGCTGACAATTACAAAGTCTTGAAGAGTGCTCTGATAGATGGGTTTGGCCTAACCACTGAACAGTATAGGTTGAAGTTCAGAGACACCCAAAAGGCTCAGACTCAAGACTGGGTTGATTTTGTAGATTGTGCTACTAAGGCTCTGGAAGGTTGGATACATGGCAACAAGGTGCATGACTTTTTAGGATTGTACAATTTGATTATGAGGGAGCAGATCCTTAATAATTGTCAAAACCAGCTTTTACACCAGTACCTGGTGGACTCTGATCTGACCTCTCCCCAAGAATTGGGAAAGAAGGCAGACAAATGGGTCAGAACCAGAGTAAAGACTAAGAATCAGGTTGGTGACCAGAAGAAAGATTCTACCAAGTCCCAAGAGAAAGGTAGGGATAAATCTAAGGATAAATCCACTACAGGGCCCCAAAAGTCCTCTTCTGGGGGTGGGTCCCAAACTCCTTCCTCTCCTGAAAAGAAACCCTATTGCCATGTCTGTAAAAAGCCTGGACACTGGAAAACTGATCCCAGTTGCCCCAGGATTGGCAATAAAGAAAATGTTCCTCCAACAACTACTACCACCCCTCCTGGTACTACCAGTAGTAATCCTCCAGTTGGGAGTAGTGTACCCAAAAAGTTAGGTGCTTTTGCAAGAGGAACAGATGTGGGCCCTAGTTTAGACAGGACCCCCTCAACAGACTCCTCTGACTCTGATGGTGGTGTAGAATTTGCCACCTTTACCATGGGTCCCAATGCATTGGGCAGGTACAGACTGGAGCCAATAATTAATGGTCAGAAAGCTGTGGCATTTAGGGACACAGGGGCTAGTGTCACCATGGTGGCAGGGAACCTAGTCCCCCCTCACCAGCTTTTACCTGAGTTTAAATACCAGGTGACCAACATTGATGGTGTCAGAACAGATCACCCCATGGCCAAAGTCAATCTCAGCTGGGAAGGGGTCACAGGCCCAAAAAGAGTGGCAGTGTCCCCAACCTTGCCTGTAGATTGCCTGATGGGCAATGATCTGGAAATTTCAGCCTGGGCTGAAGTTGAACACCAAACCCATCTGAGAATGCTGGGCGTCCCTGTAAAGGTTAGTGGGGCTGTGATGGCCACAGCCCCAGCCCAGGGAAATTTTGGAGAGATGGAGCCTGGAAGAATGGCCCACTCTCCCCCAAAAGAGAGCACAAGGGTTGAAGAAATGTCTTCTTCCCTCCAGACAGTAGGTAAGGGTCAGCCTCCTCAGGGAACTGACCCTACCCCTAGTGAAGGAACTGCCCCAGAGGTAGTCAGGCCTGGCCTGGCCCCACCCCTGATGGCAGAGGACCCTTCCAAGGTGGTACCCAGTCTGGAGCAGGTAACCTGCCCCTCTCTACCCTGCCTCAGTCAGCCCAGGGCTGCAGAGGTCAGGGAGGTCAGTGGACCCCCAGGGCCCCCTGTCCAGAGGAACCCCCATCAGCAGATTAGGGGCACCCAGGCTAGTAGCCCTAGCCAGGTGAAAATTCCTCAACACACTGAGGGATCCCCCATACCTTTGTGTAGGGACCTCCCCCAGAAGGACTCTGTTAGGCAAGGGCAAACCTGGGACCAAAAGGTTCCAAACCTGCCATGTCCCTCCAGTGGTCCATCCAAAGGGACCCAACCCCCAGCTGTAGGCAGCCAAAGGTTGACCCTTAGAGCAAAGTGCAACTCAGTCATGGAAAGACAGGCATACATGGTGACCAGTGATCTGAGGAAGCTGAGACCAACCTTCCTAGGGCCTCACTTCCCTTCTCAGACACCTCACCAGCCTTGTACTTTACCAAAGCACACCACAGGTAGTAATTCCCCATGGTGGAGACCCTCTCATACCCTTAGGGTGAGGGATTGCTTAGTGGACCATAAGATAGGGGGCAACCATGCTAGTGCAGGTGCTTCCTTATATGGCCACTTAGTCAATAAAGGCTCAACTGGCCAAGGTTAGCCTTATCTCCTTTCATTTGGGGGGTTATGTAGGAAGGTGGAATCTGACTATATGGTTGCCCCCACTTTTTTCCTGGTGTTTTGCTGGTTTATGACTTAGTTGGACTGGGATCCTGCTATTCAGGGCCCCAGTCTATCTGCTTCCTCTATAAAATGGTTTCCATGTGCCTTAGGCACATCTCTGATTGGAATCTGGAGTGCTCTTATAAGTCCCTAGTATATGGTATACTATGTACCCAGGGCATAGGTACCTCAGAGGCCTACCAGGGGCTGCAGCATGTATTGTGCCACCCCTGGAAGGCCATCCAAACTGACACCACAGGTCTGCTACTGCAGCCTGGGTAAGGTGGTGCATGCACTCCTTACTGTGATATAGGCTACCTATATCACTACATACATACACACATATAAACCTATAAGTCACTCCTATGGCAGGCCTTATCAATCCTGAAGGCAGAGTGCGTGGTTCCTATGTGAGAGGGTGCCCCTGCATGAGCAGGGCCCCTCTGCAGCGTTCGGAGACCCTTCTCTGATGCTGTTTGTAGTGCAGCCTGACCATATACTCTTAAGCGCATTATAACCTCGCGTTAAATGCTAACTTTGGGATGGCTGCACGGAAACATGTCGTGTTTGGTGTCAAACATCTTGGAATACTACCCCCTGCCAGTTCTGGTGGCAGGGGTAGCATTCCACCCTTCTAGAGGGAAAGACATGTACACACCGGTATGCCCGGTACTGACTTTCCAAGCCCTGGCATCACAAAATGGATGCCGCTGCCACAGACACGAGTCTGGCCTCCTGCTGCTGACCGAAACTCCGGCAGGGGAGGCCTGGACAATAGGTTTCCTGTCCCAGGGAGGTGTGACCACCTCCCCAGACAGGATAGTGTGTATTGGGGCTGGGCGGGAGCACTCTCTGGTGCTTTGAAGTCCTGCACAGGGGGCACACTTGGTGTCCCTGTGCATACCCCAGTTCAAACCGGCTCAGGGGCTTCCAGCCCCTGCTCTGGCGCGAAACTGGACAAAGGGAAAGGGGTGTAACCACCCCTCTGCCCTGACCCTCCCATAGGTGGGGTCACAGAGTATGTCCAACCCCCTACCTTAGTATAAGTAAGGGAACCCAGTCCTTAGGACTTTAGATTTACCTGGATGAAACTCTGATACAGAATCCTGGACCTTCGACGCTCTATGTTAAGATTAGAGGACTGAAGAATCTCCCTTGGGGTCAAGGAGTGACTCCCCTGCTTGGCAGGCACCGAAGAAGCAATTGTCCGGTCTGCATCGCCGAAGCTCCCGTTGGACGCCGAAGTCTTTGCATCACCAGAGGTGGATTTCCAGACTTCCCCAAGGCTGCCCTGAGTTCCCAGTAAAGCTGAGGCCCGTAGCTGTTGTGGGTAACGTGGAACCGTGACCCCTGGACACCGAACGCATTTGCAAGTGCATCCTCTTCTGGGTCTCCCACAAAGTCGTGCTTTGGGCTCCGCGTAGCCCCAGCCTCCAGCACCAACTGCACCGAAGATTACTGCCTCCACTCTACGAGTGTCCTGTGAGCCAGCTCCACGTGCACCGTCTCGAGGCTCCTTCGCGGTTGCTAGTCCATTGGCTAGTAGGCCCTCCCGAAGGCCAATCTTTTTCTGCTTGGGCTCCCTGGTTGCTCCAGGTGTGCCCTGACTTATCCTTGCTGGGTGAGTCCCCCAGACCTTGCTGGTCTGCAACATCGTCCTTCTTCGATTTCCACAAGACTTGCCGTTGCCAAGGCTTGTTGGGTTCAATCCGGTCGCCGACACCCCTGCAATCGACAAACGTCGTAGGACAGCTCGAATCCAGCTCCTGGTTTTCGTTGACGCCTCCTGGACCTCGTGGCTGAAGAGTCAAGACGACCATCAACCTACCTGAAGCACTCGACATCGGTGGGCATCTGCTCATCGCCTTCCTGGTCACTGGCTAGTGACCCAGACTCTGTCCCCTCTGCTTTCAGGTTCTTCAGATCTTCGATCCACCTTTGGATCCACCCGAACACTTTCGACTTGGTCGCCAGCAGCACTTTGCAGCAGATCGCCATAGAAAGCGACGACGAAACCCGACCCCGAAAGACACCTATGCACCCGGCTTCCCTGGGTGAGGTAACTCGAGTACTCCGGTGCTCCCGTGGGTATAGACACTAGAACAGCCTAGTTCTCAAAGGGTTTGCTCCAAGTCCTCCTCTAAGTGTCCCTTTTCTTTTAAATTCTAATCGCGACTTTCCCCATAGAAGTTAACGGTGGTTCGCGGTTGTGTTCATACACTGCACGCGTCCCCCGTGGGTCGCCTGTGTCACTGCCTTGGGTGGTTCCTTGTGGTCCAAGCACTTCTACAGGCTCTAGGCCTTGTGTCTAGCTCAGTCGTGGTTCTTATACCACTTTATTGGTATATGGTTTGGTACGCCCCTGGGGCTCAAACGTGTATTTGTGCTATTACTGTAGATAACTAACTCGTAACGTATGTACTTCGAACTCTAGCCTCATAAAGAGACTAGAGGGGTGTGTTTAGTAATAAATACATATATTTTGAATATATACCTGGTGTGGTCCTCTTTCATTTGGTCACTCAAGAGATTATAGACTGGTAAAACAAGCTGCTTTACATTCCTTCAAGACTTAGCCTGAAGGCTGCTCTCCATAGCTACCACTAGGATAGCTTTCAATAAAGGTTGTCTTTAACCTATCTCCAATAAGGGGTGGTTTGGACTGGTGCAAGGTGCCTACTATAATTAGTGGACAGCATATGCCAGGCCAACTTCTCACAATCAAGTTGACAATCATATTCAGAAACATTTTCTTTATTTGACATTATAATGTCTTCTTGGCCAGATTTTAATTTGATCACGTCACTTTTACTCCACCAACCCTTACTTCCTAAGAAAACAGAGTATTTTGAAGAGTTCAAGACTTTGTATGGTTTAGTATAATTGGATTCACCCTTGAGTACTTTGGTAGGTATTTTAACAATAACCCAATCATCTTTTTCAATCTTCTTTACAGTAGACTTATTGTTTAAATCACAGCGTTTTTTAGTAATCTGTTGTTGCATGAATATTTTTTCTTTTACATTTACATGCTTATCATCCATTATATTACACTTTGTACTTTCCTTGTATAAATAATCAAATTTAAGTGTAAGTATAGAATTACACTCTCTTCCGCGCATAAGATAAAATGGACTTTGTTTAGTAATCTCATTTACAGTTCTGTTATAGCTATTAACTTTCTCTCGTAGATACTTTTTAATAGGTAACTGCGATGCTACAGCTAATTGTACTCCTTCTTTCAAAAACCTGTTAGTACGCTCAACTTGTCCATTTGACGAAGGACCATATAAAGGAGTCTTCTCTTGTTTTATGCCTAAGCTTTTTAAGAATCCTGTCATTTTATCTGATACAAGTTGTGTTCCATTATCAGATACGATAACTTTAGGTTGTCCTTCAAGTGAAAATATTTTCTTCAGAAATTCGATTATAACATCAGTAGTAATATTGGGTAAGAAAGCATAATGTACCCATTTTGAATAATAATCTGTCAATACAACCAAGAATCTACAACTAGCGTCAAGAATAGAAAAAGGACCTGAAAAATCAATTGCCACCTTTACCAAAGGTCCGTTAGGTATTTCTACAAAATGCATTTCATTTTTCCTGGATTTCCAATGTTTGTCTGCACATAAACACTCCTTGCAAACATCAACATGCAAATTAACTTCGGCATTCATTCCAGGCCACCAATAATATTGTTTCAAAAGTTTCTTGGTAGCACTCGAACCAGGATGTCCCTTATGCGCTAAAGTTATCAATATTCTTCTTAAACTAAATGGTGGAATAAATAAGTCATACCTCATTAACAAATTGTTTTCAACAGTTAGCTCATCAGCAACCTGAAGATAACATTTGAATTCCTGAGCGAGATTTCTTCCTGGTGGCCATTTACCAGTAACATACTCTTTTACCTTAAGTAAAATCTTGTCTTTACTAAGACAATCTCTCCATTCAGAATCTGTCATAGCACCCTCGCACATCTCAATGGCATCAATATGAACCACCACACACTCAGTATCTTCCATACAATCATCTTTATCTTCTGCATCAGGTTGTCTAGACAAAAAGTCTGCTCTACTGTTTAATCCTCCAGGTATGTATCTGATACTGAAATTAAATTCTTGTAATTTTGCAAAAAGTCTCAGCAATCTGGATGAAGCCTTTCCATTTCCTCTTCCTCTTCCACATCCATTCATCACGTATATTAAAGGTTTGTGATCAGTTACTATTTCAAATTCTTTTCCACATAAATACATTTTCAACTTTTCAACAGCCCAGACACATGCCAAGGTTTCACGTTCAATTGTGCTATAAACTTTTTCTGCACTCTTTAATCTCCTTGAAATGTATGCAACTGTGAAATCATCATCCCCCTTTTTCTGACTAAAAACTGTCCCTATTCCTAAGCCACTAGCATCAACTGTTACAATATTCCTTCTAGTAGCATCATAAGGTTGTAATGCAGGCGCCCCTACTATAGCTTTTTTAACATCCTCAAATGCAATATCCTGTTCGTACTTTACTCCCTTTCTTGAAAGTTTGCGTAAAGATTCCACTTTATCAGCGTAACCTGAAATAAATCTTGAGTAGTACTCACAGAGACCCATGAATGACTTAAGTGTTTCTTTATCGTATGGTCTAGTTGCATCTCTTATGGCTTTCACCAAGTCAGTCTTAGGCTTGATTCCTTTCTCAGTTAGAAGATGTCCTAAATATTCTATACTTGTCTGTAAGAATTTACACTTATCTTTGGATACTGTCATACCTCTATCTTTTAATATTGACAGAACGTTATTGAGTTTCTCATTATGTTCATTTACATCCTTAGCATGTATTAAAATGTCATCCTGAACTTTTTCTACTCCGTCCATATCCTTGAATAGGATATCTGTCATCTTTTGAAATACGCTTGCTGAAGAGGCTAGTCCGAAGCATAATCTCACTTATCTGTATGAGCCATAAGGTGTTATAAAAGTGGTAAGATCTTTAGATTCCTCACATAACTTTATCTGGTGGTATGCTGACTTTAGATCAATCAAAGAAAAATATTTAGATCCAGAAGTGGACGCTAAAGTTTCCTGTATCTTAGGCAAAGGATGGCAATCAACCACAATGTTCCTATTGACAGATCTCAAGTCAGCACAGAGCCTTATCTTGCCATTTTTTTTTTTTGCGACAACGATAGCTGAAACCCACTCAGAGGAATCTGTAGGTTCTATAACATTATCTTCACAGAGTTTATTTAATAAATCTTTCAACTCACTTCTGACTGAGAGTGGCACAGGTCTTACCTTTTGTACAACTGGTATGGCTCCTTTTCTAAGCTTTATTTTATGCTCAAACCCCTTTACACATCCAATATGATCTGCAAATACCTCACTATTCTTCTGAAGAACAGTTTCTAAATCAGCATTCACATTGGAAATAAGCATGTTACCAACACATTTTTCATCAAGAACAATTGGTTCAGCAGCACCAGGTTTAAGAATGACTCCTAATTTAGCCAGGTCCTTCCAACACACTATGTTTTTCTGCAACATAAATCATTGTTTTAATCACTCTTTCTTTGAATTCCAATTTATCCTCAAAATATCCAACCATTTCGATTTCGAAATCACCAAAAGCTTTTGGATTGAGATCTGTTTTGTGCAATTTAAAATTACCCCAGTATTTGTCAAACGTAGTATCAGCTATTATTGTTATTGGTGACCCAGAGTCAGCCATTACTTGTAACTCTACTTCACCAATATGCACATTACCTAAAGGTGCAACAATTTTCCCATCTGACGCATCAACTGTTAAAATAATGTTAGAACATATTTCTCCATCAAATTCAACTATACTATTTATTTTCACCTTGTTATTCGCATTACACTTCGTATTTTTGCACAATGTTGTGAAATGCCCAATCTTCTTACACTTAATGCACCTTTTGCCAACAGCTGGGCAACCTTGAAAATCTGCCAAAGGATTTCTTGAACCACATCTGTAACATGCACAAGTTTTACCTTCGTTCACTCTTCTTTTACTTCTCTCTTCATACTTTTGATCAAATTTCTTCTTTTCATGCAAAGCAAAAACATTAGTAGTACTGGTACACTCATTAGACAAAATTTTTGAAGAATACATTCAATCAATCAATCAATCACGGCATTTATAGAGCGCGCTACTCACCCGGGAGGGTCTCAAGGCGCTGGGGGAGGGGGTAAGTTACTGCTCGAACAGCCAGGTCTTGAGCTGCTTCCTGAAGGAGAGATGGTCCTGGGTTCGCCGAAGGTGAGTGGGGAGGGAGTTCCAGGTCTTGGCTGCCAGGTAGGAGAAGGATCTTCCTCCGGCGGTGGTTCTGCGGATGCGTGGTACGGTGGCGAGGGCGTGGCTGGTTGATCGTAGCTGGCGTGTGGGCGTGTAGAAGGTCATGCGGTCGTTGAGGTACTTTGGGCCCAGGTCGTGGAGGGCCTTGTGTGCGTGGGTGAGGAGTCTGAACGTGATTCTCTTGCTGACGGGGAGCCAGTGCAGGTCTTTCAGGTGCACGGTGATGTGGCTGTGTCGGGGGATGTCCAGGATGAGTCGTGCGGAGGCGTTCTGGATGCGCTGGAGTCTCTTTTGAAGTTTGGCTGTGGTTCCGGCGTAGAGGGTGTTCCCATAGTCCAGTCGGCTGGTGACGAGTGCCTGGGTGACGGTCTTCCTGGTTTCAGTGGGGATCCATCTGAAGATCTTGCGGAGCATGCGCAGGGTGTTGAAGCATGAAGATGAGACGGCGTTGACTTGTCTGGTCATCGACAGGGAGGAGTCCAGGATGAAGCCCAGGTTGCGTGCGTGATCCGTTGGCTTGGGCGCGGAACATTGAACGTTCTATTCCTTTGGCAATGTCTATCACTTCCTGTAGACTTGGATTATGGCATCGAAAATTCTTTCCTGTATTTTTTTTTAACAACAATGGAATACAAACTGATCTCTTATGTAAGTATCAACCATTTCTCTGAATTCACAGTTCATCGCAAGTACTCTTAAAGCAGCTATGTAATCTTCAACAGTCTCAGTCTCAGATTGCTTACGCATGGCAAACTTGTGCCTGCCAACCATAATATTAGGCTCTTCAGAAAATTGTTTTTGCATACGTTTGACAGCTTCTTGATACTCATCTAGTGGTATGAACTGTCCTGGTTCATTCTCGTACTCTGGTAGACTGTCGAAAATTTCCTGACCGGCATTACCAAGTAAGCCAAACATAAGTGCTTTTTTCCTTTCAGCATCATATGCCTTTCCATCTATAGAGACCAAATAGTTTTCAAAGGCTCTATGCCAATTCTTCCAACGCATAGATGGCTTACCAGGTTAGCTTAAAAATTGTGCTGGTACACATATATTATTGCTCTGTGCAATTTCCTTTTTAACTACCTTCGTTTTTTCCTCCTCCTTAACTCTGAACATTAAAATATTATTCCTTCAAAACTAGTTATAGTAGTTTAACGCTTGGTTAAAATGAAATATCTAGGTAAGGTGCTTACAAAATCATATGCATTCGCTGTAAGTAAAAGTTACCTTGCCGGCACGTATGTCCATATAAGCACTCTTGTGAAAGAAAGGTACTCGTTTTATAATTACTTTCACAGCAAGAAACTGTGAACTGACGTTGTTTGCGTTGCACGAAGAGACGGCTGCCTCAGCTTGTTTATTGAAAATCAAAGATGGCCGCCCATTGTGACGTAGTGTGCATGCAATGCTTCTTACGGTCTCCTCAGAGGAACAATTGTCCTATGAGCTGAAGCGCGCGTAACCCATGCGTCACACAGCAACTGCCAGAAGCAACGATCTTGGAGCAACGGCCTTCGCGTGACAGCAACTGTCAAATTCAAAAGGTAACCGTAGAATATTTTTTTTTTATAAAGCTCCGGTTTCCGCAGTAAGTTAGCAAGAAAACAGTACCTTTTATTATGTTTTCCTCTAAATATCAAATTACCAGCACTCCGTCAGGTTTTCTTTTACTCGAAGAGTGCTTGAAAAAAAGTGCAAACACGCAGCAGTGGGCAAAAATCCTCCAAAACAGATCGTTGCCAATTTGTTAAGACATGAGTCACGAGGTGGTAAAAAGATGTTTATTTTCAAGTAACATCTTAAGGCCCACACACAGGTGGATGCAGGACGCGCCGCAGCAAGGGCGAAGAGAATCGGCAAGAATCACGATAACATTCCAATACGTCATATAAAACAAGCACAACATTCCAAATAATACATCATAATGTGGGGTACAACCAATAAGGGTAGGTATATGCAAAACTGAACATAAACGATATATAACTATAAACAAGCATAGAAAATGCAATACAATACCTGTACAACATACAGCAAATCGAAAATCATCCGAAAATCTCCGCGGACACACTATCTCATAAACCCAGTGACCCTTCATACATCTGAGAGTTTCACAGCAGGAACACTAAAGTTTTGAGAGGCTGCCTCTGCAGCTTTGTGTCGCACTATAGGAATCCAAGGGAGTAAAAACAGTAGTTAGTATATATAGTGCATGGGTAGTTCTCATGCCTTGCGTCACAACATGAGCAGAGGAACTTCAAATCTCCTCATGCCAACCTTCACCATCTCAAGTCACATCCCTCTTTCTCTCCTTTCCTCTCTGTCTCCAATTTCCGTTTGCCCTTTTTCAACATCACCTTCCACCCATTGTATCTTTCAAGTTCTCTCATACTGTCCTTTTCCTGCTCTATCTACCCTTTTTCTGCCACGTCTCTCTTGTCCCTCCTGACTCCCTTTCCGTTCAGTCCCCACTCTCTCCTGTTATTCTGCCTTTCACTTCCGTTCGCATCTGTGTTTCTCTCTCTCCCCCAGCCCTACTGACTCCTGTGCAAATGTGGCCCCACTTGTACCACAAAAACTGTTTGTGTGAGGAGAAAAACGCTGTTTGTGTGAGGCCAGAATACAATGACTGCATATTTGCAAGTGTGTGTGTGTTTGTCTGTGAGGAAATAAGGACGGTGACTGAAAACTGGATGAAAGCAGCGTTTTGAAAACTGGGACCTCGCCCAACAACAGACAGACGCTCTCTCCACAGAAAATCCCTAGTGCTAAAAGAAACTGCAGCAAGGAAATCTTAACATAATGGCAATACCAGTTCTGAACTTAATTTCTGGAAGGCATTTAGGGAGCACAATGAAAGTTGTGCACCCTGCTTGTCTCTGTTTCAGAGCTTTGCATTATCTTTGCCCATAAGGTACACGTCAAGGAGCACACCACATTCACCATGCACTTACACACAGAACTAGTTATACACACCAAGTATTACAATACCTGGCGCTGCAGTCACTGGAGCTGCTGCTGAGCGGTGTGTGTGAGGACCTAGATGAGTTCAAGATCAGGTCAGGTCACGTGCTGCACTGTCTTTGGGGCTCACAGCAGCGCAGAGCAGACTTTATTCTCCAATACTTGTCGGAGGCTAAGCACTCTTTTCACGCCCCTACTATCAGTATTCTTGCACCTCTCGACCTCCCACCTTTCCATCCAGCAGCCCCTCATAACTTCCGTGCCACACTCAATCATTCTGCAAATCCAGCTTGTCCACATCCTACGTGCACAAACCTCTTTTCAATCTCACATGGCCCTTGTAAAAATGACTTCATTGCAAAATTACATGCTGGCGTATTTGTATGAAGGTGTAGTAGCTAACCAGCCTAAGCAAGTTTTCACGGAAGCATTCTCAGCAGTGATGGATTTTACACCTCTTTTCAAAGCCAAAGCTGCACTTTCAGTTGAAAAGAGAGAGCTGACTGCGGAAACATTTTCATTTATCATGTAATAAATAACCTTCCCTATCTGTGCCTCTCTTTTGCTGCCTGCCAGTATGTTCAAAATCTCTGTAACTCGTCCAGGCTGTCACATTGCGCACACGCATTACCAGGCTACTGAACGCGATCAGCACGTAAAACAGAGCATGTCAAGTTAAAACTCCTTTACTTTTTTCCTAAGACTCCTATTTCATATTAGATTTGTACGTTGTACAAACCAAAGGGTTTTGCAGCTTGGCAAAGACATAACAGTAATTTTGAATTAATATAGAAGAGGCAATTCTCATATTACTGAAGAAAGGAGCTCAGGGCCGATCTGATCGGCCGGAGCACTTTCGGTTTCAGCATAGGGCGGATTAGATCGGCCGGTGGCGCTGGGTGCTTTTTGGGGCCCTGGGGGTCACTGTGGGACCCCCTGAGCAGGCCTAGGGGGTCAGGGTGTTTCTACCCTGCCCCCTTTTCTTCATTTTAATACTTTTTTCACCTTTTTTCTTGTGACTCAGTTCAACCGAGTCACAAGATGACTGCCAACACTTCCTGGTTTGAAGTGTTGGCAGCCAATCAGATCTCAGGCTCAAGATCAGAGGGCTCAGCCAATCAGATCTCACAATCCTGAAAATTATCAATATCTGTAAAGTTTACGTTTCTCAAAAACTACTGAACGTATTTACACCATTTAAAAAAAAGGTCGCTTTCTGAACCAAGAGCTTCCTTGTTGCCAAATTTGGTGTAATTCCGTTCAGCAGTTCGGGCTGTAGCTTTGTCTAAAGTTTCCTATGGAAATTAACATGGAGAAAACGTGTTTTGGGACCCCCCTTTTTTCTCTACCCCCGCTCGACGAATCACCCCGAAACTTTTAAGACAGAAGCTGACCTCAGCGAACCATTAGTTTTGAAAGTATATATATATATATTGTGGAACTAAATAAAGAAATCTTCAATATCGCTTAACTGGTGGCCCGTACTCCATTCCTTCGTATAATACGAATTTGCCATCGGCTGGTGGAGAGCTGTGGATATATATATACATATGTATTTTTTCACTGAAAAAAGCAAAGGTTATAGGGACGCTACAGTTAGGCTCAGATTTCACTTCTACAAAACCATTGAAATTTAGCAGTTATAGTTACTTGAGCTAACTATAACTCACGCCCCCACAATGCACTGCTTATGACCTCACATATTATATAAATCATGACATGTCAGTGACATCACTGTTGATATCTCAAATGATATATTTGATGACATCACTGATGACTTCATCCAGTGAGTGTTTCATAAAAATGTGTTCAATTTAAAGATACATACTAAGCTACTACATAAGTTAAATTAGTATACTTTCTGTAGCACTAATGAGTGATACTATTTCTAACATATGTTATCTGAGTGGCTGTGTGACTGTCTGTATGAGTGTGTGTCTCAGTGGCTGTATGGATACGTGAGTGCGTGTGTGTGAGTGACTGTATGAAAATGTCAGTGGGTGCGTGAGTGGCTGTGTTACTTTCTCAGTGGGTGTCTCAGTGGCTCTATGGGTTAGTGAATGGGTGTGTGAGTGGTTTTCTGGGTGTAAATATTTTCTATGAGTTTATGATTGTTAAACATATATACTAAGTCACTACAAAAGTTAAATAAGTATACTAGGTGTACTACTAATGAGTGATACTACTTCTAACATATATTATGTGAGTGGCTTTGTGAATGTATGTATCTGTGTGTGAGTGGGTGCCTGAGTGGCTGTATGGGTGTACAAGTGGGTATGTGAGTAGCTGTGTGGGTGAATAAGTGGCTGTGTGAGTGGCTGTATCAGTAAATAAGTGGGTGTGTGAGTGGCTGTATGGGTGAGTAAGTAGGTTCCTGAATGACTGTATGAGTGAGCAACTGGGTATGTAAATGGCTATGTGGGTGAGTGAGTGGGTGTATGAGTGGCTGTAGAGGTGAATAAATGTGTGTGTGAGTAGCTGTAGGGGTGAGGGTGTGACTGTGTGAGTGGTTGTATTGATGAGTGGTTGTATGAGTAGCTGTATGGGTGAGTGAGTGGTTGTGTGAGTGGCTCTATGGATGAGTGAGCTGTTGTGTGAGTACTTGTATGGGTCTGTGAATGGGTATGTGAGGGTGTGTTAGTGGGTGTGTGAGAGGTTGTGTAGGGGTATGAGTGGGTGTGTGAGTGGTTCTGTGGTTAATGTCATCAGTGATGTCATCAGTGATATCTCTGACCATGTCATGAGTGCTATAATATGTGAGGTCTTCAGCAGTGCATTGTGAGGGTGTATGCTATAGTTAGCTCAGGTAACTATAACTGCTGAATTTCAATGGTTGCGTATGAGTGAAATCTGAGCCTAACTATAAAGTCCCTGTAACCTTTGGTTTTTTCAGTGAATTATTAATTATTTTTAAATATATTTCCTAACTTTAATGTCCCTCTAACTTTTGGTTTTGTCGGTGAATTTCTAAGGTTTTTTAATGTTATTTTCTAACTAAAAAATCCCTGTACCCTTTGTTTTTTAGTGAATTTCTATGTTTTTTCAATGTTATTTCCTAACTATAATGTCCCCGTAACCTATGATTTTTCTTAAGTGAATTTCTGAAGTTTTTAAATTTCATTTCCTAACTGTAACCTTTGAGAGTGAAAGTATAAGTGAGTGCAAGAGAGTCTCAGTGGGTGTGTGAGTTGTGTCTGAGCGGGTCTGGGAGTGGCAGCCTAAGTGTCTCATTGGGTGTGTGAGTGGGTGTGTGAGTGCTGAGTATGTCTGTGAGTGGTGCGTAAGTGTCTGAGTAGGAGCATGAGTGTCTGAGTGAGTCTGAGTAGGTGTCAGAGTCTCTGAGTGGGTTTGCAATTGCCCCATGAGTGTTTGAGTCTCTGTGTGGGTCTGTGAGTGGGTCTGTGAGTGAGTATATGAGTCTCTGAGTGGGTCTGTGAGTGAGTGCATGAGTCTCTGAGTGGGTCTGTGAGTGAGTTCATGAGTCCCTGAGTGGGTCTGTGAGTGAGTGCATGAGTCTCTGAGTGGGTCTGTGAGTGCATGAGTCTCTGAGTTGGTCTGTGAGTGAGTGCATGAGTCTATCAAAGGGTCTGTGAATGGGTGTGTGAGTCACTAAGTGGGTCAGTGAGTGGGTGTGTGAGTCTCTTAGTGGGTATGTGAGTGTCTGAGTGGGTCTGTGAGTGGGTGCATGAGTCTCTGAGCTGGTCTGTGATTGGGTGTATGAGTGTCTCAGTGGTCTGTGAGTGGATGCGTGAGTCTCTGAGTGGGTCTGTGAGTGGGTGTGTGAGTGTCTGAGTGCCTTCTGTTTTGCCCTCTTCTGCTCTGTTTTGCCTTTTCTGCTCGTTTTTCTTGCCTCTGTTTTGCCTTTCCTGCTCCTTTTTCTGCCCTCCATTTTGCCTTTTCTGCTTGTTTCTCTGCCATCTGTTTTGCCCTCTTCTGCTCTGTTTTGCCTTTTCTGCCCTCTATTTTGCCCTTTTCTGCTCGTTTTTCTGCCCTCTGTTTTGCCTTTCCTGCTTGTTTTTCAGCCTTCTGTTTTGCCTCTTCTGCTCATTTTTCTGCCTCTGTTTTACCCATTCTACTAGTTTTTCTGATTTCTGTTTTGCCTTTCCTGCTCTGTTTGGCCTTTACAGCTCATTTTTCTGCCCTCTCTTTTGACTTTTGGATAATGGGGAGAGGTGCTGTGCAGCCCCCTGCCCAGAAAAATCTTGGCCCCAGGGACCCTATCCTCCAGGGCCCAGCCATGTCTAACTGGGTACACTGGAGCCCACCCAGTGCACCCAGTGTGCTATGATGGGGGCCACGGAGGGAGCCTCAATGCCCCTGCGGTCCCTGCTGGTTCCCCGCCTCCTGCAGGAGCCGAAATTGCTCCTGCATGCAGGGAGGTGCTAAATGTGCAGCTCCTTGCATGCAGGAGCAATGTTTCATCTATTTCCCTACCCCATGACAGCAGACAAGGAAACAGATGAAAACACCACTCCCAACAAGTGTGAGCTGTCAGACTTCTCCAGCTTGCTGGTTAGTGTTTGCTCTTGCTTGGCAGGAGCTGTCACAGTTCCCACCAAACAAAAGCCAACTGCTATATCCCGAGGGTGGGAGATAGTAGGAACCAGTCCTGGGGGTGGCAGTCCAAGGGCCAAAATTGAATCCAGGAGGGGAGCAATGCGGTCTACCTCCTTTACTTTGTATGGCCCAGCCCAGGGGAGGTGATGGTCTCGAGGGCCATATATGGCCCCCTCCCAGTTTTAAATATATTACAGGCCCCAGGGAAGTGGTGGTCCTCAGGCCCGGGGGGTCTGCACGGACCCCTGCAAATGTTTTAATTTAGCACCAGAGAGTTGGTAGTCCCCAGGGCTTCAAACAGCCCCAGGAGTGGATCCATGTGGACCCCCTCCATTAAAACAAATTAAAGCCCCGGGGAGGTGGTAACCGCTGGGCTAAAATGAGCCAATGGAGAGTGGTCCATTCGGCCCCTCCAATATAATAAGCCCCCGGGAGGTGGTGGTCCCCGGGGCTCAAAAGAGCCTTACGAGGAGTGTCCTGTAAGCCCACCTTTTTTTCCTATTCCAACATGCCCCTGTGACCTGGTCCACCCGGAGGTGATACTCTAAACAAGTGCAGGAGACCGTGCTTGTTTTTTTTAAATTTTTGCCATGGATTCACGACTCAGTCGCAATTTTGCAGCAATTTATTTTTTAACATGCTTTTTTGCCCTGGCAGGGGGACCTCAGGGCTAGAGGGCCAAGCTATTCCCTCCCTGCCCCCTTTTCACTTTTTTTTTACATTTTGTTTTGAGACTCGGCGGAAGCCGAATCCTAACATGGCTACCAACACTTTCTGGTTGAAGTGTTAGCAGCCAATAAGATATCAGCAAGGGGAATGTCGGATCCTAGGAGGATCTGTGTCCCTACATATTTTGTTTTCCTTTGAGATCTCAAAAACTTCTGAATATATTTACACCAAATTACTATAAGGGTGCTTTTTGGACCAAGAGATACTTGTCTGCCAAATTTGGTGTAATTCTGTCCTGTGGTTGGGGCTGTAGTCGTGTTCTAAATCCCTATGGGAATTAAAAAGGGAAATGCATTTTTTTTTATCCCTCCTTTTTCTTGGCCCCTACTTAATGGAATGCTTCCAAACTTTCCTGGCACAACTAGAATCACCGGCGCACTTTTTTCGGAAAATTTCGTGAAGATTCGCCAAAGATATAGGCAAGTCAAAAAACACTTTTCCTATGGACGCTAGGTCCTAACTACAAAAGCAGAAAGTTACACCGCAGTCACATGACAACTCACCTGTGATCAAGGCTGAATGGAGGCCGAAACGCGTCAGGACTGAAAGGACTGAAAACAAGCTGTCTTCGCTGGTATGCGGTAATAAAGCACCTTTTGTTTGAAGGTCTGGTGTGCGGCGTGCTCCTTTGAAGGTTTGCAAGGGAGGTTGTGTTTCATTTGAGTGGGGTGCTCCGTCCCCACACGCCGAGGCCACCCTGAAGAGGTCTACGATCTCTATACTGAGTCCTTAATGTTGGCTATATATATATATATATGAAGATCCTCGCTTACATCAATCTCTCCTCCGAGACAACCGACAAATATATATAAATTCGCTGAAAAACCACAGGTTACATGAACGTTATAGGTAGGCTCAGATTTTACTCATACAAAACCAGTGAAATTCCACAGTTATAGTTACCTGAGCTATCCATAACTTACGCCCCTGCAATGCACTGCTAATGTCTTCACATATTACATCACTCATGACATGGTCAGTGACATCACTGATGACATCACTGATGACATCTCAAATGACTTCACTGATGACATCACTGATGACATCAAATGACTGTGAGTGTTTTTAAGAGTCTATGGGTATTAAACGTATATACTAACCTACTACAGAATTTAAATTAGTATACTAGGTGCACTACTACTGAGGGATAGTACTTCTAAGATATATTATGTGAGTGGCTATGTGACTGTATGTATCCTTTTGTGTACGGGTGTGTGAGTTGCTGTATGGGTGCATTAGTGGGTGTGTTAGTAGCTGTGTGGGTGAGTGAGATGGTGTGTGAGTGGCGGAATTGGTGAATGAGTGGGTGTGTCAGTGGCTATATGGGTCGGTGAGTGGTGCTGTGAGTGGCTCCATGGATAGGTGAGAGGTACTGTGAGTGGCTCTATGGGTGTGAAACT
Organism: Calotriton arnoldi; assembly: GCA_963921515.1. Lineage (NCBI taxonomy): Eukaryota > Metazoa > Chordata > Amphibia > Caudata > Salamandridae > Calotriton > Calotriton arnoldi. The sequence continues at coordinate 383,934 of CAWUFW010007837.1, read as the reverse complement.
GGGTGTGTAGTGACTAAATGGGTGAGTGAGTGGGTGTCTGATTGTCTGCATGAGTGAGTGACTGAGTGTGAAAGTAGCTGTGTGGGTGAGTGACTGGGTGTTTAGTTAAGTGAGTCGGTGTTTGAGTACCTGTATTGGAGAGTGAGAGTCTGTGTGAATGGCTGTATGGGTGAATGAGGGGATGTGTGAGTGTTTTCATGGATGTGTGAATCAGTATTTAAGTGATCGTGTAGGTGTGTGAGTGCTTGTATGGGTGAGTGAGTGGCTGTGTTAAGAGGCTGTATGGGTGAGTGTATGGCTGTGTTGAGAGGCTGTATGGTTGAGTGAGTAGATGTGTAAGTGACTGTAGGTAAATAAGTGGGTCTGTGAGTACCTGTATGGGTGAGTTTGTGGCTCTGTGAGTGGCTGTATGGGTGTGTGACTGGTTATATGAGTAGCTGTATGGGTGAGTGAATGGTTTTGTGAGTGTCTGACTGAGTGAGTGGGTGTATGAGTGGCTATATGAGGGAGTGAGTGGGTTTGTGAGCACTGGAATAGATCAATAAATGGATATGTGAGTGGTTGTGTGGGTATGTGAGTGGGAATACGAGAGGTTGTATGGGGGTGAGTGGTTCTGTGGATGATATAATCAGTGATGTAATTTGAGATTTCATCAGTGATGTCACTGACTATGTCATGAGTGATGAAATATTTGAGTTCATAAGCAGTGCATTGCGGGGCATACGTTATAGTTACCTCAGGTAACTATAAATTCAGATGTTCACCGGTTTTGTACGAGTAATATCTTAGCCTAACTATAACGTCCATGTAACCTTTATTTTTATCAGTACAGTTGTAAGGTTTTTTCAAATTCTATTGCCTAACTATAACATCCCTGTAATCTTTGTTTTTTTAAGTGAATTTTTATATGTTTTTTTAACTGGTAGTTGCACTTGCAGAGTGGTGGAGAAAGGGGGCAGGGCCTCCAACCAGCTCTCAGGAATCCTTCTGTGTTGAGCTTACTCGAGGTAACAGGAGGGCTTCAGTGCCCTCAAGAACCCTCAGCATCCAAGAGAACTTCATACCCCAACGAGCAGTGAGCGAAGAGGTGCATTTGCAGAGTGGTGGAGAAAAGGGGCATGGCCTCCGAAGATCTCTCAGCAATGACACTGTGTAGGACTTACTGCCTGTAACAGGAGAGCTTATTGGCACCCAAGGACACTCTGGAGCCAAGGGGACTTTCTCCCCAATCGGCACTGTGCCAGGAGGTGCGTTTGCTGAGTGGTGGAGAAAGGGGGCATGGTCTCCGAAGTCCTCTCAGCAATCACACTGTGTGGGACTTACTGGAGGAAACAAGAGTGCTTGTTGGCCCTCAAGGACAGTCTAGAGCCAAGGGGACTTCATCCCCCAACTAGCAGTGCACCAGGAGGCAGGTTTGCAGAGTGGTGAAAAAGGGGGCATGGCCTCCGAAGTCCTCTCAGCAATCCCGCTGTTTGGGACTTACTGGAGGTAACAGGAGGGCTAGTTGCCCCCAAGAACCCTCTATAGTAGGAGGTGCATTTGCAGAGTAGTTCAAAAGGGGGCGTGTCCTCCGAAGACCTCTCAGCAATCTTGCTGTGTGGGACTTACTGGAGGTAAAAAGGAGGGCTTGTTGGCCCCAAGGACCCTCTGCAGGCAACAGGATTTCATCCCCCAATCAGTTGTGCACCAGGAGGAGCATTTGCAGAGTGGCGGTGAAAGGGGGCGGGACTTCCGGTGAATTGCCGGCCATTTAAAAAAAAAATGTTAAAACTTATTTGGGGAGAGCGCAGCTTGGCTCCCCTTTCCTGGGACAATTGCAGCCCCGGGACCCCATCCACCGAGGCCCAGACTTTGCAAAGTGTTTAAAAAAAAAAAATAGAATAAGGGGAGGGGGAGGGGGGCATGCGGCCCCCCTCCCAGGCCGATTTCAGCACTGGATACCCCTTCCCCTGGGTCCCTGCCTCTGTTGTGGGTGCCCTGGTCCCACCCAGGGCACCTACTCAACAATGATGGAGACCGTGGGGGAGCCTCAAGGCCCCCACAGTCCCTGCCAGCTCCCTGCCTCCTGCAGAGAGGGCATTGCTTTGACAAAGAGGAGCTGCTAACATTCAGCTCCCTCCGTCAAAGCAATTGTGCTTGCTTTCAGCAAGTGAGAGCATTTTTTGAGCTCTCTCTTGCTGAAAGTGAGCACAGTTTGCTATGTTCTTGGCAGGAGCGGTAAAGGTCCCACCAAGCCAAAGCAAAGAGCTATGTCCCTTTGGTGGGCACCCCTGGACATAGCAGGAGCCGGTCCTGGGGGTGGCGGTCCGCAGGGCCATGTATGACTCCAGGAGGGGGGCCAGCACCCCCCTGCGTTGCGTTCTTGTAATTTGCCCAGGGGAAGTGGTGGTCCCTGGGGCTGGCGGGTGGGGCCGCACAGACTCCCCTGCATTTCAATAATTCAGTGCCCCAGGGACGTGGCGGTCCTTGGGGCTGTGGGGGGGGCTGCTCAGCCGCCCTCTCATACTATTCCGTATGTCCCCAGGACTTGGCCCACCCGGGGGCTTTTTTAAACACCAGTGCAGGAGCCTGCACTTGTGTTTTTTTAAAAATGTTTACCATGAATTTGCGAATGATTTTTTTGCATGGTGGGTTCCCAGATGGACCCCAACACCATGACTTTGGGTCAGGGTATTCCTACCCTGCTCCCTTTTCTTTATTTTTACTTTTTTGGGGGGGACTCAGTGAAACGAGTACCAAGATGGCTGCCAGGACTTCCTGGTTAAAGTGTTGGTAGACAATCAGAGCTGTGCATTTCCCTACATGAGCTCATCTTTTCAACTTAAAGTTTTCAAGAAATACTGAATGAATTTACACCAAATAACAAAAGCACAATTTATGGAACAAAGTATAGCTTTCTGCAAAATTTGGTGTTATTCCATTCCGTGGTTCGGGCTGTAGTCGTGTTGACAAGTCCTATGGCACCCTTTTTTGAACCTCATTTTTCTCAGCCCCCACTTCAGGAATTACCCCAAAATTTTCTGTGTGCAACAAGAATCACTGGAGCACTTTTTGGGGAAAATTTCGTGAAGATTTGTCAAATTACGCTAAATTATAGGCAAGACAAAAAATGCTTTTCTCATGGAAACATGATCCTAACTATAACTATCTACTGGCGATAGCCAGTAGGTTATCTATCTATCGATCGGTAGATCTATCGATCAATAGATAGATAACCTATTGGCTGTCGTCAGTAGGTAGTTATAGTCAGGACCATGTTTCCATGGGAAAAGCATTTTTTGTCTTGCCTAAAATTTGGTGTCAATTGACAAATCTTTATGAAATTTTCCCCTAAAAGTAATGATAGATAGATAGATAGATAGATAGATAGATAGATAGATAGATAGATAATCTACTGGCTATCGCCAGTAGGTAGTTATAGTTAGGACCATATTTCCATGGGAAAAGCATTTTTTGTCTTGCCTATAATTTGGCGTCATTTGACAAATCTTCACAAAAGTTTCCCAAAAAAGTGCTCCAGTAATGATAGATAGATAGATAGATAGATACTGTGAAGTCTGAAAGACAACTTCTGAACTTTATACTCAGTGGTGGCACAGATTCTGGCCAGAAGAATGCTGCAATCTACTCTTTGACTTTGCAGAAGCATGTACTACCCATCACTAAGCAATTGATGAACTTTCAGGCTTATCTCTTTCAACCTTGACCCTTTGAGTATCTTTTGTTGGCTAGGGGTAATCAATATAATCTCCTACCCAATGAAACAATCAACTTCGGATTTAAAGATCCCAAATTATTTCACTTTGAGACTGGACACTGCCTCACTCTAATTTAGGATGCCTCCTTGTAACTTTTAGAACATTTATTACCTGTAGTGTTAGCAATACCTGCTTGTAAATGTTTTGAAGAACGGGAACTATATTCAGATTCATTTTTTGTCAAATCATTGGACAGTACTTAATCTCACATAATTTTTAGGAGCTCATGTCGTGTTTGCAACCACAAAAAAGCTTATCTACATGTACAAATGCCCTTTTCGCGTAAGAATTTGTTTTCTGAAATACAGGTAGGAGTGGGAATATGAAGAGTGCCCCTTCCTCTTTTTGATTCGGAAAGGAATACATTATATCAGTTCAATTCAATTCAAAAACGTTATTCGGTCTAAGAGCAATAGACCATAAAAGTACATAAAAATATTGCACGTAACTATAAACACACATCAGTGTTTGAAATAATTGTAAAATAAAAACTATTTAAAAGTGCTCAGAGAACTTTTAAGGATCAAGACAAATGCGACAAGTAATGCATGAGCTATTCGTGTTTAAATGAGTAACATGGCCATTAAAATACATAAAAATATTGCACATAGCTGTAATCACACATACAAGGTTAAAATAGGTAGAAGTTAAAAACTATTTACCAAGATGCATAGTGGACTTTTGGAGTTCAAGAGTGACATGTCAGGTAATACATCCGACGTCCAACATTTAAATGAAAACATGACATGTAATACGAAATCAGATTGCAATGCGCCATTACAGAGTAGGGGATAGAAACTACGATTAAAGAAGCAAAAAGGGGGGATGAGGAGAGAACAAAAACCTCAAATAGAGTCCGCCATGCGCTCCTTCCATCCACCATTAGTTGACCGAACACATCCACCATGTTCTGTGTACTGTGCCATACTGCAGATAATATTCTGTCGGACTAGCCCGACATAGTCCGTCTAGCCCTAAGTGCTGCTTTAAAAAAGGCACAGACAGTAAAAACAATTTCAAGTGAGCACAAAGATTGTAAATGGAGGAGAGCAGGTCTGCAGTGATGAAGGCCTATCCTCCTTAAAAAGGGTATCAGAAAGTGCTGTCATGCTAAACTGTATAAATTGCAAAAGAACATAAAATGCAATAATGATTGAGCAGAGTGGTTATCACAGTAGCAGCAAGAAGCTGTGTTCCCCTCTGGAACTAAGAATTGTTTAAAAAAGAGAGACCAGAAGATTGCCCCAGCTCTAAAACGAAAAAGTAGAGACCGGTCCCATCTGGTCAACTCCAGCTTCAAATACGGAGGGGAATCATCAGAATAAAGAAGACTGTAATATTGCGACACCGATGGTTTAGTTAACTCGGATTTCAGCCGAATATGTGCTCGGTGGGCCTTAAATAATGTTTTCACCTCTGTCTTGGCATTATTGGGGATATGACTTGGTTCAGAGAACCACCAGGGTATGCTGAGGGAGCCAAAAGTGTCTCGTAAGTAGCTCAGCCATGGTATAGAGCTAACCTTGTCCAACGTCAAGCAGTCGGACATAATGTCCTTGCAGAGTTTGGCGGCTGGGTCCGACCAAATGCTGATGTATAATAAAAGTGGCGCCATCTGAATCGTATCCTCGATAAAACCCTGATTTAGCTCTAAATGGGTGGAAAGGCTGGGGGTGGATGGCGGTGTACTTAATATCCTTCACAGAAAACAGTTTTCCTCTACCTGACTAGAACCGCACTTACTAAAACCCTATACTCCCGCTTCGTAAGTAGCCACACTAATGCATTGGGAGTTATAAACTTTCAGAGGTGGAAGCAATGTCCCCCTGATTTGTGGTCTAATAAGGTTGCTAACTGTGCCTGCGGTTTTGCTTAACTTAACACAAACCTGAGCGCAATTGAAATTCCATTACCCTGAGGAACTAAAATGTAAACCTAAGTAACAAAAATTCTCGACGGACGTCAGGACATGCCCATTGATACTGATTGTATTTGGCCTTAGTTTGCCTGGGCCACAGGACATGATGTGCGACTTGGAATAATTAGTGTTAAGATTCAGTTGGTGCATAAAGGAAGAAAAACAGACCACCTGATGTCTCAGGGCTTTTGGGGTAAGGACTAACAATACAGCATCGTCCGCGTATAGTAGAGCGAGAATTGGGGAGCCTGCGATTCTGAGTATATCTGTGTGGGAAGAGGCTAAGTGTGCTGTTAAACCATTAATATATATAATAAATAATAAAGATGCCAATATACAACCCTGCCTCACCCCACTCTTTAAGGGAAATTCTGAAGAAAGCTCCCGAAGTGAGGTTTGATGGATCCGTGCAGAGAGATTCGAATACAGACAGTATAAAAAATTAACCAGAGGGGGGTCCATGCCTTGATCCAGCAACATTAGCCAAAGTTTGGTTCTGTTTACTGAATCAAAGGCAGTGGATAAATCCATAAAAGCTAAGTATATGGGGGAGCACTTGGCCTTAGTGTATTTGGAGATTGTCAAAGCCAGATTCAGACATTGTTCATTGGTACCTAGTTTACATTATAATTGTGCTTCCAAACCATTGATGCGTTACCGACCTCCGAGTTGGGTAGGAAACTGATTTGGAAATGGGGAGCGGCCCCTTAAGGAACTAGGGGAACCTCTTTCCCTTTAAGAGTCCTGTTGACAGCCTCAGGTGGAATAGGCAGTGGTCGAGGCAACCACTGCATGCTCCCCCTAAAGTTTTCCAAAAAGGGTAACATTTTTATTTAAAATCAGCATTGGTTCCTCTAAGGAACATGGGCTACTTTAAACAAAACTGTTTTCCATTTTGGAATGAAATTATTGAGATGGTAGCCTGCTGTTCCTTGCAGGCCACAATCAGTGTGATTGCAGCCAATCACAAAGGGTCTCATCTTGCGACCCCCTGTGATTTTGTATTTTGTGAACTGACTTATTAGTACATAGATTGGTTTGCAAACTACTATTCAAGTTGCAAAATGTTTGTGCATAATTTGCGACCACTTTTTGCAAACGGAATAATTGTACATCAGGCCTGAAGTTCCTCCGGCTCTAGTTATCTTTGCACTATTTGAGTCTTGTTTCATTTTGGAATATTTTGTTTTAGTTATATAGGGGTATATTTACGAGTGCCTTGCGCCATGCTTGCACCACGCAATGTGTTACATGCACAATGCAAAGCTCCAAGTCATATTTATGAAGCCATGCAAAGCCATTTTGAGTGGCTTCATATGACTTCATAAATATGGAGTAATGCAATCCAGTGCAAATCACTGCGGTTGGTGTTCCCATGCAAATCCCATGGTTTTTGATGCATTCCCAGATTTACCAAACCTGGTATACCTAGGAATGCGCCGAAAAGATAAGCCTCCCAGGAGAGGCATAACCAGGAGAAATATCTGTATTTCTCCTTGTTTTTTTGCTCTTTCCATTTGTGCTGCATTCGGCAACACATGCAGAAAGAGGAAAAGGCCTCTATGGATTGTTTTCGTGCAGGAACGAACCCCTTATTGCACAAAAACAATCTTGCATGCACACAGGCAACCCAGGCACCCTTCCACCATGGTGAAAGGCTGCCTGCCTTAATGCCAGTGCATGGGAAAAGGACAGGAATGCACCCTATTGGATAAATAGGGTTCATTCATGCCCTTTACCTGTGACGCAGGACAAGGCAGCAAGGTAACTGCACCACAATTCACATAAATATGCCCCATAGTGACCTTTGGTGCAAATAATAAACAGAACTAAGCCAAACTGGCGGATGTTAATGCCATATCATAGCCAAAAAAGATTCTAGAACCCACTGTTTTTCAGAGGTGTGCCCTATTCTAATTACCTGTTTTAAAAATGACATTCTAGACACATTATTGATTTGTCATGTTGCAACACAGATTGATTTAAAAGAGATTAACTTTAGGTACAGCTTTAATTATGGACTTTCCACTGAAGAGAATTACTGTGTTTTGGGAGAAAAAAATCTAAAAATGTGACAAATATCAAGTTCATCGCAATGTTGCTGCCAGCTAAGTAGAGTGAGGGAGGTCTGGCACTCAGCAATCAAAAAATCTTTAGATGTATAGGTGTTAAAAATGTATGGTTGTTGTATGTTTCTATACAGCCAAGGTGTGACATATGATCAAATGATCGGTACCCTAAACCAAGATTTTGCTTGCAGCTGCTTTCCAAATTTCCAATATGCACTGCAGCAGTTTATTGCATGCGGGAACCCTCAACCAGTGAAATAAAACATACATGCTTCATAGCCCTATGCTCGGGACACCTAGAGGAACAAAGTTAGTGGTGTCTTTGCACAAAGAAGACTGGAGGAAATTACAATATTTTGGAAAAAATGCTCGCAAGCTAACTAAAATCATATTCAAGGAGTTCTACTGGCCAGACAGTCAAGGCTACGAATGTCTGGCTTGCACCAATCGATTTCTTAGTTCATCCATAGCTACATAATATACTGTTTTTATGCTCGCCATACAGTATGGAGTTTGATATCTTTCATCAAAAAACTCAGTGAATCTGCCAAACCTTGATCTGTGATAATATTATATAATTGAATGTGCATGCTACATTCCCTAAGAAAGCCCACACATATTTGGTATTGCTGGACACCGGGATTTCAGGACATGTTCTTGGTTAGTGCTCCAGGATTAATGTTTATCCTTATGAGAAATGCAACAACGAAGTGAACAAATTTGTTCATAAAATTAAAATGGCTGTACATTTTTCTTTTTATCTTCAGGCTGCAATGAGATATTGAAGTGGGTTGTGCATCAATCCATAGACCTGAATATACCAAAAACAAAAACATATAGTTTGAGTGGGTGTACAAAGAGGCACATGTGTTTGAACAATGACAATTCTTTTTTTTTTTCAAAACTCGACATTGAGATGTGCAGGCTCCCAGCAGTAAAGAGTTAAGCTCTAAACTTTGCTTTCACCAATCTGCACAAGGAAGATCCTGTGGTGAAAATCTCAGTAAACGTTTCACAATCCAACAAAAGATCTTGATACCTGGTCTCCAGCTGAGAAAATGTTATGGCAAAATGACCTATTTCTGCACATCAAGACAGTGAGTTGTCCGACTGTGTGCTCTTGCAGTCTATCCCGAGATAAAGTCCTCTCCAGAGTCTAAAGTTGAGCAAAAGTTTCATGACCAGCCGTCCCAGGTACCCCTAAAGACCAATTCTTAGAGGATGATCCAAGTTAAAATGTTATGTTCTTGAAAAGTAGTTGGCGTTTCCTGAGCCTGCTGTCCCACTTTAATCATCATATAGTGGATCAATATATTTTAAGCACTAGCTATATTATATATTGATTTCTGTTTCTAAATACATTTCCCACGTTGTAGAATGTATATTTTTGTACCAGTTTTGCAGTAATCCTCATTTAGCAGCTTTGAATATGTTGTTGATTTAGCTCTACCACTTAAAGGAAGTTTTGTGCTCAGTGCACGACCAAAAATAGGGGATTCGATGCTTGTATATGTGACGATTCTCTCTTTCTCTCTCTGCATGACTCCTGATTTTAGTAACACTTCTGATTCAGATCCCTTCTATTCCCATGTTGTCTGACTGAAGGTAGAGAAAAATCCTCACGAGTCCAATTCTGTAATATGACTCAGCGCTAAATAAAATTAATTCAAGCTATATTAAATCTGGCCCTTTCTGTTCACATATCGTGAACATTTCCCAATGGAAGGAAAAAAGAAATCCATAAATGTAAAAAATAATCAATCCACTGACATCAGTGCAGAAAGTTGAATTTTCTACAGCCTACAGCTTGCAATTTCACGCTGTTATAGTGTATTCAAATGAGACTAAGACTCACAAGGTCATGAAAGAATTGTTGATAGAGCTTGCAGCAGAATAAAAGAAGTTTCAGGAAACAATTTACTTGTTTCTGAACAGAAAATGTCTGCTTTATATTCCGTAAGACTGACTGATTATGAATAAAGTGAAACCAAACACAGCAACTAAAATTCTATATAGTTTGTAAGCAAATATTAACCACCAAAACAGTTGCAGGGGCCAAACTACAAAAGTATTTATGAGTACATGAAGTAGTATTCCTCTAATATTGCTTCACATACTCTTAAAAACCATATAAAATTAGAAGATTGAGTCTCCACATTTAGGAAACTTATACATAAAGCACTACAAAGAATGAATGCTAGACAAGCCCCAGTAAAACCAGCAGTGCGGGGACTAATTGCTTTACAGGCAATGCTGCCAAAGAGAACTAAGGGTATTACGAGAAAGATGCCCACAAAGCATGATGAAATTGCCTTCTGGATTGATCGAAAGACTATTCATTCATACACAATAATACAACTAGAAATGTCGGGCACATCTCTCCAACTTTTACTAATCGAGAGTTGGTCATTTCAGGTCCAATTCACAAAGGCATTTGAGTATGTTAAGTAGTACTCCTGTAGTACTACTTCATGTACTCATAAATGCCTTTGTGATATGGCCACATATTCTTTAAGCAACCCTTAATTAATGTTTTTGTTTTCGTGGTGTCTTTTGTAAATGACCACTTTTTAACAGCATACAAGAATAACATTTTGAAGACCTTTTATTTTCCAAATCATAATGGCAATTTAAAATGGCATTTATGTGCACTTAAGGTAGTGTTAGAGCAGTATGGTAGATTATGTTACTGGCTCATAATAAAGTGCGGCAAATCACCCCTGAAGGGGTATTCTCGGTGCTAGAGCATGGTCGAGGACAGGGGTAAAAGTAACAGAGGAGCTGTTAGTAGAGCAAGGATTTGGGTAGTTTTTTGAACCAGCCAAAATCAGAGTATGTGCAGATGTGTAGTGGAAGTTTGTTCCAGTGATATGGTCCAAGATAGGAAAAGGATTGTCCTCCATGTCTGGCTGTACAAATACAGCATAGGCAGAGCAAGAGTTGATCCTTGGATTTCATATTTCTGGTGGGCACATAGAAGAAGAATTTATTTTGGAGATATGCCTGACCTTTACCTGATAAGGATCTGTGTACCATACACAGTAGCTTGAAAATTGCTTATTTCCTGATAGGAAGCCAATGCAGAGACCTGAGGGTGGGCTCTGAGGTAGTGCATGGAGGGAGTTTGAGGACAAAACGAGCCGCAGTGTTCTGAACCACCTGTAGTTTTGACAAGAGTGATTCATTGGCTACTACCATTACAGCATTTTCTAGGTTGCTAACCACAAGAGATTGCAAGAGGGTTTTTCATGTGTGGCGAGGCAACCACTGAAATGCTCTTCTCAGCATGCGCATTATAACTAAACATGTGCCACGTGTGGAGCCTACAATCCTCTTTCATTGTGAGATTGTCATCAAGTAGCGTACCATGATTTTTGACCACCTTTTTGGGTTGGGGTGAAGTGCCTAGTTCGGATGCCCACCAATCATCCGACCAGTAGTCGTGGGCCTTGCCAAATACCACTATCTCTGTTTTATCACCGTTGAGCAGTAGGCATTTCTGGGACATCCAGGACTCAATTTTCCTCATACATTTCCCAAAATTGGGTTTAGTAGATTCGGGGTTAGGGTCCATGGAAATGATCAGCTGTGTGTCATCTGCATGAGAGAACACATCAAGGCCACAGGAGCTTACCACTTGAGCCAGTGGTGCAACATATATGTTAAAGAGTGTAGGGCTCAATGAGGAGCCCTGAGGTACTCCTTGTCTAGAGGCATGACACGAGATTTAAAGGGACCTAAGTTAATGATCTGAGTACGATTGTTAAGGAAATTCTGACACCAGCCAAGGGCTTTGCCTTCGACACCAATCTCAGAAAGTCTTTGTCCCATGATGGAGTGTGAGATTGTGTCGAAGCAGTGCAGTTTCACATCCTACTAAATGCAATTCACTAAGGAACAAACAAATATGTCTGCCTTTGTCATCTTATACTTCGAGCCCAATTCACAGAGGGACCAAAGCACAATGATTTACTTTCATAGCACTGAATTCCGGAATAAGCAAGGAGTATTACAAAAGAGTAAATCAGTTGAAATTCACTACTGTTACACTCACATCTACTTCATTAGTAGTACAGACCACATAGTCTCAACCCTACTCTGTAACTTCCCACTAGATTCCTATACCTAGAAGGGAAATGTTCAATCCAAAGATTGGATGCAACCCAAACAGCAAGCTGCTTTTGATATGCAGGTAAGCTAAGAGGGGCTAACCTGCAGGGGCATTATATAGTTATGCAATTTCATATATAACATTAATGGCCCATGTAAGAAAATGCCTCTTTTTGAAATAATTACCCTAATTTTTTGGACTGCTGCTTATGTTTTTGGGATCTATGCACTGGAACTTTGTTACCTAGGCCCCAGAGCATTGGCTCTGCCCCCTAAACATGTAGAATTTGGCTGTAATGGTAAATGGCAAATGTAACTTAGCTGAAGTCCCTTGTATATGGTACGAAGTGTACCCATTGTTTATAGGTTAAATGTCAATAGTGGACTGCAGCACATATTGTGCCACCACTAAAGTGACAATGCAAAACATGACTGCAGGCCTGCCACCAGTGCTCTTTTGACAGGCATAAATCCTCCTTTTTTTATTATTAATAAGTCACCGCTAAGTTAGACTTAAGTGCCCATAAGACAGGGTGCATGATATTTAAGAGTAGAACATTTAAATGTCTAAAATAAAATATGTCCTTACAGTGAATAAAACTAAAAAGTTATTTTCACTCTAGCAGGGTTAGCTGTTCCATAGGAAAGCATTGGGAGCTATTGGTAAAATTAAATAATGTTATCTCCGCCTAAGAACCAGATACAAAGTTACGTCTTGGACTTCTATATGTATTACAAATACAGTTTATTGGTAAAGTAAGATTTGTAAGAAATATCTTCCAAAAGGGACTTTTAAAAGTTACCTTTATCTTGCATAAAGCCTCTTGAAGTCCATTTGCCTGAGCTTCCAGCTGTCACCCAGGAGGTGAGTAGCTCATTTTATTAGGTGTGAAGTGGGTCCCAGAGCTGAGACAAAGGGAGTGGATTTCACCTTCCCCTGACAGGATGGCCATCTAGCCTGTGCTTAGGGCTTAACTTAAAAAGATGCCTACCTTGTCATTGGAAGATGTAGCTCACACCTGGGCAAGCCCTCTCTATAGTCCTGCCAGCTAGCCAGTCACTACTCCCAGTGGGAGAGGAGATCCTCCCAGCGCCGGTTTTGAGTGACCACAAGAGATGGTTTGCTCTTTTGCCTGACCACACCTCTAGGATGGGCACAGGAGCTCTGCACAAGAGAGGAAAGGTTCTGCCATCTTGATTTGCTAGTAAAGCATCAGATTTACTAGTAGCTAACTTTTCTACTATTGCAGAAAGCTTTCTAATGTGCTCATCATTCAGAACTACAGCTACTGGAGGAATGATTGCCACAAAAATATCTCTTACTTACTCTGTCCCATCAATGGTACTGCATTTATGTCTGTGAGAAGGATTCAATGCTAGAGTATCTATGCTATTTACATGATACATTTTATGGAACAATAAAGTTAAATAGGAAACACCCCCCTAATCAGAAGATAACTGGAAAAATGTATCTTGCCCACAATCAAAATATACTCTGGGAATAACTGTTTCTTCTCCAATTATTATTTGAACAGGCACTTCAAGAACTTCAAATGTATGTTCACAGCTACTTATCCCAATGTGTCTTTTTCTAAACTGATTTTTCCTTTTAGAAATGCATAATTGTCCTTTCTGTCATCTATTTAATTTTAATTTTGGATATATTATTTTCATTTTATATTTGTCTTCCTCCTCCTTCCAAAAACGTTTAATACATTTTCTTCCTTTGTTTCCTTTGAAACACATGAGTACTCCTTTACTCTAATGCTTGGATGTTTTTCTTTTCTAATTTCTTGATTGAACATGTCAAATTTCATGCATATGCTTTTACCTCAACCTTCTTAGCTTGTAGATGTGGGTTCATTCTTTTGTGAAGGGGAAATTGGAAAATAATATTCCAAATGATTCTATCTATAAAATAAGCTAAGCAATATACTACATGTAACTGCATTTGAAAATGGAATATCATGATATGTAGCTGAAGAAGGCAAGTGTTAACAAACATAACAGTCTTTAGCATCTAAAGTGTGTGTGCATTCCTGTACTAATCTACAATAGACATTTGATGCGAAATCTCCATTTTTAACCATGCATGAATGAAGCTTTTAATTTTCTCTCATCTATTGTCTAAGAGTTTTTATCTCGGGGGTAAAACTCATACCAGCTAAAAGAACTATGAATGCTATAACAACAACTGTTCATAAACACCAATTACTAGTCTACATCATTCTTGGTAAGGAAACACATGTTTGTCTACATGCAGGCCTTTAGTAGAACATAGCAGCAAGCAGACATTATGTTCTGCATTGATTTCCAATTGTGCACAATTAGCAAAACTTCTGATGATTCATTTTTTTTGCAATAGTCTTCATGAGTCATCCCTAGCCCTTCTCCGTCTTCTTCTAAGTAAGTCAACCATTCTCATCTTCTTAATTCTTTTTTTATTTGTCTTTGTTAAAAAACAATTGACATGTTCATTTATCACAGTCTTTATAGTTCTATTTAGACTCAGTTCATTATTTGTAGAATAAGATATTGTTGAATTGCATAAATCAGGTATCAATTGTCAAGCCTGTTTTATAATTTTGTTTCAAGAGCTTGAATTAAGTGCTGCCTTAGTGTGGCTTGTCACGAGGTTCAAGTGATTATATTCTCAGTTCATTGGGGTCAGGATCTGTTACATTAGGCACATTCTCTGTGTAGTAAGTCCATTTGGCATCTACCTACGACAAGGTACTCTCAATGGCTTGTGGTGCGTGTTCAACTGATGCACTTGATATTAATTGTCTCCTACTGCTTGGCCATTCCACTTTCACCAGAAGTCTTTCATTCCTCACACTTCCTTAACCAGGGTTATTCAACTGGTCTGGTGGTGATTCAATAGCTCCCCTTCTTCCAGGTCTCAGATGTTCATCCTCAGGAGATACTTCCACGCCGCTTTGCATGATTTCAGAAACTGGGTCAGGTGTGGAATTCTGATGGAACTGCCCCTCCCCCCGGTCTTTCAGGACATATGGACACAGGAGGTCTCGAACTCGGCTTAAATGTTGCCACCTCATCAAGTGGCCACCTCACTGTGGGAAGCATGAATCCAGTTGAGTATTCCAGCACATTTCACAGTGGCGTTAATAATTGGGATCACTTGATAGGGGCCTTTCCATCTTGGTCCCAAGCAGGATTTTTGAACGTGCTTTTTTAACAAGAACCAAGTCGCTGAGGTTAAGATCATGACACTGCTCCTAGCTCGGAGTGGCAATGTCAGCTCCAACCTGGTGACAGAGAGAATGTATGACATCAGCAAACCCCTTGCAATAGTCGATATTTACAAGTGCTGTGATGTGCTGTGACATTTACAAGTGCATTTGCAGGCACAGCAGGCAGTCGCATAGCACGTCCCATGAGTATCTCATGCGGTGACAATCCTGTCCTTCTGTCAGGGGTGCTTCGGAGACTCATCAATACTAATGGAAAGGTATCTGGCCATTTCAGAGAAGTAGCTGCAAAACCTTTGGCCAAATGTGATTTCAGTGTTCCATTAAGATGCTCAACTATTCCAGAAGATTCTTAATGGTAGCTACAATACTGTCTCTGTTCCACTTGAAGTGCCACACAAAGCATTCTAAGGACCTCATTATTGAAGTGGGTCTCTTGTCTTGACTCCGACAATTGGGTATGAGTTCTTGTAATAGCAGTTTGTCTACAGTAAGGCTGTCATTTCTCAATGTTGGGTAGGTTTCTACCCATCAGGAGAAAATGCACGCTATAACCAGGATATATTTCAGCCTAAATAGTCTCACCATGACTTCCCTTTCAATGTGTTCAGGGCAATGAAAAAAGGCTGGTCATTGGAAATACCAGGCTATCTGGCAACATGGGTCTTCCATCAGCTGAAATCCAAATGTCATTTGCATTTTTAACAAATCCTGCTCCGATCCATCCTTGCTGTTTTGACTCTGAAACTTCTTCCTGAAGTCTCTTGATTTCCTCCCACGTATCCGCCACTGACAACAGCATTGAATAGGTAGTAACCTCATCAGAATAATTTGTATATTATCAATGAAATGCACATGCTACAGTCACACAATACTAAGCAACTGTGTTGCATATCTGTTTTAAGCAGTTACATAATAATTTCCACACCTGTGTGCTGTGCATTAAACTACTGCAATTTCTTGTGGCAATTGTAATGCTTCAACAATCTCATCACATATTCCTCATTCCAGATTGGACATCCATATGAAGTCATGAATCCCCTTTGCGACCACAACTGTCCAAAGTCATGGACAACACCAAAGCCATACTGACTATCTGTGACTATAGGTATCTGAGGTTGTGCTGAAAGATAGCAGGCTTGGGTAAGGGCAGACAATTCTGCCACTTGTGCAGAGGTAACATCTCGAAGCCAGGAGGCTTCTACCACATCTGGAACTATACAAACAGCGTAAGCTGCTCTCAAAAGTCCCTTCATTATCTTTTAGACATGAGCCATCAGCCCAAACAACATAGTTGGGATCATCAAAGGGTAAATACTTAATGTCAGGTTTTGGCTTGATGCATAGATCCATAACATAGAGACAGTCATGCCCAACCTCTTCTCCACCAATTTCATTTTTCATGGTAAAAATGTAGCTGAATTAAGGGTTTGACATCTCTTAAGTATGACGTTTTCTACCACAAGAATCAATTGTTCACATTTGTAAGTCTGCTGTTTGTCAAATGTTGAGTCTTAATACGAGTGAACAAAATTTGAAGAAGTGAGGGACCATCACTATAAGAGGATGTCCCATGACTAGGATTTCACTTCTCTAAATTCTGACACAAACCACTGCAACAGCTTTAAGGCAGCCAGGCAGTGCTGCAGCAACAGGGTCAACAGTAGGTGAAAAATATGCCAAAGGTCTTTGAGAGTTTCCATGCATGTGAGTGAGCATTGAGAGAACCTAGCCCTCCATCTCCCTGCAAAAAAAAGTGAACATTTTAATGTAATCAGGCATTCCCAGTGCTGGGGCATGAAAGAGACTTTCTCTCAAACCTAGGAATGCTTGTAAGTAGTCGTTGTCCGATGGAGTGGATCAGGCACATCCTTGTGCATCAACCTCAGTAAAGGCTTGGCCACTAGAGAAAAGTTGGGTATACACTGTCTAACGTAGCCCACTCTTCTTAAAAACATTCTGACCTCTCTCTACATTTTGTGTGTATTCTTTTTCAAAATTGTTGTGATTTCCTCTTGTGACACCTTCCTTATTCCCTTTTCAAAGAGTTGTCCTAATAATGGGACCTCATTTTTGCAGTATTGAAACTTGCTTGGGGGACACTTTGGGGCATATGTACAAGCCCCTATCGCCATGGGAATGTCATTTTTTCCGACATTCCTGTGGCGATAGGGGCTTCACCTTATTTACAAGGCAGTGTTAAGCCACTTAACGTGGCTTAGCGCTGCCTTGTAAATAAGGCCCCCTTTACGCTATGCTTAGTGTGAAAGGGGTGGGCAGTGGATGTTGCGGTGGGCGTTCCACCGATACACCCATTGATTTTCACGCTGCCCCCTATTTACAAGGGTGGCGTAAATAGGAGGCAGTGCCAAAATTAAGACCAGGGAAAACCTGGTCTTAACTTGGCGAAATGCGGAGAAATGCTTTATTTCTCCTCGTTTTTGCTTTTTCCATGTGTTCTACCTTGTGCCGCACACATGGAAAAAGCAAAGGACCTTGGATTGTTTATGTGTAGGAAGGTGTCCCTTCCTGCACATAAACAATCTTTAAAACAAAATTACATTTTGTAACTTCTATGTGTGCTGCATCAAGCAGCACGCACAGAAGTGACAAAACGGCATTTAAAGATTGTTTATGTGCAGGAAGAGACAACTTCCTACACATAAACAATCTTCCCCTGCATGCAGACACCCTTGCACTATGGTGCAAGGGTGCCTGCGTTGGCGCTACAACGCTAAGTATAGTGCCAGCACAGGGGGAAACACAAGGCTGCACCATATTCTTGTAAATAGGGTGCAGCCTTGTGTTTCTGAAGTGGCGGAGTGCGGCTTTACGCCTTGACGGCTAACGCCTCACTCCGCCACTTCTTTGTACATATGCCCCCTTATGTCCATTTTTAGAGCAGTCGTAATCCATTTACAAGTTTCTTGTGTACTTGACGCCACAAGTAGACCATCAATGCCCTGTACAAGAACTGAGTTACAAGTCATTTATAAAGTTTCAAGATTCATTATCAAGATCTGATAAAAGATCGAATGTATACGTCTATGAAACTCTGCACCATGTTAAAACTCTATCTTTGAACACAAAAGAGAACAGGGATTGACTGTCCTCATGTAATGGTATAGAGAAGAAGGCCTGACAGAGATCCACAACAGTAAGCCATTCTGCATCACAGGGAATTTTAAACAATATTGTATCTGGATTCAATACCATCGGACAAAATGGAATGGCTATGCTGTGAATTTTTCACAAGTCCTCCACAATGCTATACTTTCCGTTAGACTTCTGTAAATCCATAAATGGTAAGTTGCAAGGACTTCCAACTATTTCTTTCAAAGTCAAAATTTTAACTTAATTCGGCTGATTATAGCCATCAAAGTACAAATAACAAAACAGGACAGATCAAATCTACAATCATAAAATACATAAATGTAAAATCAGTTAAGATCCCTCGTCTTGTAACAATGTAGCAGACATAAAAGTAAAAAAACCATAAGACAGTTATTAATCTCCGTAGAGTCCTGCTCCACTCAAAATTCATTATCTACAATCGAATAAAATACACTCCATCGAGTAATACAACACTTCATACAAGAATAAGCACACCTCAAGGATCCATGACAGGGAAAATAACAACAAAAATAAAAAAACAGCCCACCAACACATAATTAGGCCTGGGAGTGAATAATTAAATAAGATAAAAATTAGCCCAACTTACACTTGTCCAACTTTACATATAAGAACATAAGAATAAGTATTTAAATAACGTGATTCAAAGCCATGTCCACAGGGGAATTCATGAGTGACCTATTCCTATGCCTAATTGCTCCTGTTAGGAAACTTGCTACCCCATAACAGACCATAGGTGACGCTAGCATTTGTAAATATACCAGCGCCGGCCTAACTTGTTCAAAGTTACAACCTCTAAGCAAAGGAATGATAAATTTTCTGCGCAGAGAATTGTAATATGCACAGAAGAATGTTATATGAAGAGTATTCTGGTCCGAGAAATTATCACAAGGACAGGGATTTAATGTTCCTTCTTTGAAAAACCCTTTAGGAAAAGCAAGGAGCCAGGGAACCATATTCAACCTAAATCTTGTCAAAACAAAAAGATGGTACGGTTTGTTTATATAAGATAAATATGGTTGCATCTGTCGACCCAGGCTCAGTGTAACAAATCTTCTCACCATGGGTTTTTTCAATTCATTCTCCTCCCTTAGTACTCTTCGTCTGTCTAAAAACTGCTGCTTGAGGTCTCTAATGGCTTGTTTACCCAATGCTATAGGGCTCAAAAATAAATCGGGGCAGCCAAGGGTTTCCATCTGGTCCTTAATATATCTAATCCACGGAATGTCTAACACCTTTTCTAGGGTGAGACAATCTTGGATGATCAATTGGTTAAGATTTGGAGTAGGTTGTGCCCAAATTCTCAGTCAACGCAATAAAGGGGCAACCGCAATCTGGTCAGAAATAAAACCTGCGCCTAATTCCTCATGTATGTTAAAGATTGGTGTGGATGTTGGGACCAAGAGCAATCTACGCAAAAAGGTGTTTTCGGCCCCCTGAATTTCTCTGACGTCTGTGTAACCCCAGATGTTGCACCCATGGGGAGACACTTAGCATTATAGATCTTCATAAGTGCGGGGAGTGGTTTTGATCCTATTCTTTTTGCAAAGTCTAAAGTGGCCCCCGATGCTCTAGCTAATACATTCTTTTTGTGTGCACGCTGCGTGCACCATGAGCGCCGGTCATCAAAGAGCACCCCTAAATATGGAAAAGCGGGGACTTTTACTAACTCTAGTCCCTTGCAATAGAATTTAACCTTCATTGCCCTCCTTGAACCTATGGACATAGCATGTGACTTTTTAAAATTAGTGATTAAGTCCAATGACTCCATAAAATCTATAAAACAATTTAAAAGCATTTGCAGCCCCCTTGCAGTCCTGGCCACCAACACCGCGTCGTCAGCATACAAAAATGCGGGAATCATTTTGGTGCCGGCTCTAGGGATATCTTTACAGCAAGAAATCAGAGAATCCTCTAACTTATTAATATAGAGGGTGAACAGCAAGGGGGCCAAAATGCACCCCTGCCGGACCCCTCTTTTTACTGCCCATGAATCGGTCAGGCTACCATCTTCATTAAAACGCACTGCCGCTGTTGTGTTTTCATGGATGGCTTTCAAAATTCCTTCTTTTAACATTGATTCAATCAGCGGAGTAAGATTATATGGTGGTGTTCCTGAAAATCCAGCATTCAGTATTAATGTTATTCAGGCAGGCTCTACACCTTTGATAAGTCTGAGGTCCTTCCTTGAAAAATCCCATACTTCAGATTATACAGTATCTTGTGGGTTAGGAGGTAAATTCTCTACTGTTCTTACAGGGTACTACCCAATAGCTGTTTCTTGTCTGGCCATTTTAAGTTCAGCATCTTCATCAGTGTTTGAAATTCAACACCATACGCTGTACAATATATAGTGCAATTCAATTTGCACAAATTATTCCTTCCTAACAGATTTACAGGACTCGAGTCACACACAACAAATTGAGTCAAAGCTCTCGTTTTCAAATATGGGGAACCTTTGAAATGGGTTCTGATTTTGGAAAGGATTTGAGTTTGCTCTTGGTGTTTGATTCATATTAAAATTGGGGTTTCCCATATTTTGTTGGGCCATTGGAGCTTGTGGTACCTGCATCATATGGACTTGTGACAGATTTTGTGTCTGCATTTGCTGAACTGGGACCCGAACTGGAACGTTTTACATCTGTGTCAGATTCATACATTGCATTTGCCCATTACCACTTACTCGGTTAGGATTCTGTCTACACTCCCTCTTCCAATGCCCAAGCTTGTTACAATAGTGACAAGGAGTCGACTTCTTCAATGTCGCAATATCTACCCCTGAATTTGAATCAATTGGAACACCTTGACCTCTTCCTTGTGAAACACCAACTCCACCCTGTGTTATTTGATCCCTATTCTGGAAACCAACATCTTGCATTCCACCAACATTCCCTACCTATGGATGATTTTGGAACCCTTTCTGAGGCAGCTTCGTCTAGACCAACGTACATTTCTCTTTAAGCCTTATCTCAATCATCTCTTGTTCATCGCTATACGATTTATCATACCTCAGGATCTTCTCTAAAGGTTTTGTCTGCCAACAACTCTGAATCTGTTATATAAACATACTAATCTCTGGTCGCAACCCAAGAATGAACTGTGACATAAATCTTCCCATATTTCCCTTTCTGGGATTTTCTTGTGCGCTGTGATGTTAGAACACTTGTAGCAATTGTTCATAATAAGCATGCATTGATTTTTTAGCTTCCTGATTTTTAGCTTCCAGAGTTGTTCTGTTAATTTTCAGCAAATCAATGGCCATTGCTGGTGCCTTTCCCTTCAAAAAGGTAATCACCTCATCATACTTTGTCATCAACTTAGGTGAGGGTGCATGGGTACGCGCATCTTCTGGGGCCTCTGTACATGACCATTGCACAGCTATCTTACACTCAGCCCATAAATCACTTGGTGCTACAGTGTAAAAGAAAGTATTCCAATCTGTCAACAGAACCCTAAACATTTTCATAAACCTGTCAACTTGTATACCACTGGGAAGGATTATTTTTCAATTTAAGAATGTTGTTTATGACTGTGGCAAGATCACCTCTGCTCCATCGTACGTGAACATACCTTCCACCTGGTATCTCCCTACAGACTCATCCTCAGCTAGGGGTACTGGAGACGGTTTGCCATTTACATCTGTAGTAACTGATTGCTTTTTTCTTTTCTTGTTTCTTTAACCACTTGCTCTCTAATCTGTCAAAATTGCTCAATTTCCTAACACACTTTACCAGTTCAGCAATGTGCAATCGCATTCCTGAAGATCACATGGTCACAGTCACGTCATCATGTAACTGCATTCTAAAGCTTTTCTGCAAAGGAATACTCTTGGAGAGGTGTACTTAGGATTTACCTGCTAATTCTGCCAATTTAACGGTGAGTGGCAGCTGCACCTCTTGTAATTTCCTTACTCAAGTATATCAGCTCATTCTCCTGATATTGATTCAAATGTGAAATACCAAACATTCACTAATAATTTTGTTCTAATTCCAACTTCAGTTTTGGTACATCTAATGGCCTCATCATTTCTTGGCTGATAGATGGTCTTTCTAT
The DNA here is from genome assembly GCA_963921515.1 of Calotriton arnoldi. Taxonomy (NCBI): domain Eukaryota; kingdom Metazoa; phylum Chordata; class Amphibia; order Caudata; family Salamandridae; genus Calotriton; species Calotriton arnoldi. The sequence goes on along the minus strand of CAWUFW010007837.1, from coordinate 361,682 downwards.
ATCCTCTGATCCTTTATTCTCAGGAGTTTCCTCAAAGCATGGGGCAGAATTGCATTAGCAAAAAAAAAAACCACTTCTTCTTCCTTCTCTTAAAGTGTGAAGATTCTGTGATAGTTTCAGGCAGCAATTTCTAGGTTTTGCAACGTTGGTATAAACCCATTTGCAGAAACTCCTATAGTTCCTGGAACAACAGGAATTGGAACAATATTGATTGGTGCAGTTCCAATACGAATTTCTAATGTCTGAGCTGATAGAACTAGTGACACTGGTGCAGGGGAAGTCACAATAGATGCTGGAACACCTGGAGCAATTACTGTAGTGGCTGCTTCAACAAGTGCAGCTGTAACCATGAGCTTTGGAGGAGGTCCCCAATCTGATTTATATTCCAGTCAACAGGGGCTGTAGCCACCTGTAGGACCTGTTAATGGAGCAACATATGTGGTAGGTGTGAGGACACCAGAGCACCTCAAATGTCATCCACCGAATCACTGTCAGTGTCAGTTTTTCTTGAAGTATCCTCATCTTCATTTCCCTTCTTTCACATTTTTTAGGCTTTTCTGTTGTTTTTTCTCGGTACATTCTAACTCCCTCAACTACACATTTTCTCCATCTCTGCTGTTCTTCATCCCATTTAGCATAAGCGTAGTTCCACACTGGTCTCTTTGCTCTGTTCTGATATCTTTCGGAGCCGGATAACAACTTCAACTGCTCAACATCAAATGCATAGGCACATCTAAACCATAAACTTTACCAGAATGCAAGACACATAACTTCAATAGACAATTGTGGTGCACGACCATATACAAACTCACACTTCCACTACTGCAAACATTTCCGGAACTGCGAACTACTGCAGTCTTCAAGATTCCACTTTGGACTTAAGAGACATGGGCAATTCTAAACTTGGGCAAATATTTTAATTTTTCTAGTTCATTTTCTTCTGTGACATTAACCGTCACTCTACTACCACTTGACAGTGTGGTGATTTTTTGTATCTCAGTCTTTAAGCATAATCATTAATTAATCTCTCCTTTTTTGTATGGCCCTTTGTTCATTGACAAGGAGAATTGACAAAGAACAACCATTTATATTAAAAAACAGTGAAGCCGATTTGAGACCTCACAGGATGTTCTAGAGAGACTTGGTGTGCGTGAAATGGTTTTATTAACAATTTAATAAGTTAAAATTGTTTTATCCCGCAAATATTAATCTTTTAGTCATCAATATCACACATTCAAATAATCCATTAGTCTTTATTTCAAGACAAGGTAAACTACCAAATTAGTGAGCATTACAAATAAAAGAGAGAAAATACAAAAAGTGTGTTAGTTGGATCTGGCCCTCTCTGCAGGGTCACCCCCAAACCTTTTGCCTTTTTCCCTCCACTTTTTGCTGAATTTGTTTTTGTTGACATTAGGACTCTGTGCACTTTTCCACTGCTAACCAGTGTTTAAGTGCTTGTGCTCTCTCCTTTAACATGGTTTGATTGTCATAAACCTAATTGGTATATTTAATTTACTTATAAGTCCCTTGTAGAGTGGCATACCTACCCAGGGCCTGTAAATTAAATGCTAGCAGTGGGCCTGCAGCCCTTATTGTGCCACCCACTTAAGTAGCACTCTAAAACTTGTCCTTTGCTTGCCATTGCAGCCTGAATGCAGTGTCACACTGCCATGTTGACTTGACATTCAAAACACCTTGCCAAGCCTTAAACTCTACTTTTATTACATATAAGTCACCCCTACATTAGGCCTTAGGTAGCCCATAGGACATGGTGCTCTGTAAGGAAAAGGATTGACATGTACTTTTAAGTTTTACATGTCTTGGTAGTGAAAAACTCCTAGATTGTGTTTTACTACTGTTAGGACTACCCCTTCCATAGGATAACATTAAGGGTTCCTCCTTACATTTAATAAGCTGTAATTCCTAATCGGGATCAAGTAGATATGTCATGTTTGGTACCTATGAAATTCTAATGATAAACACTCTTTAATGGTAACGTTGGATTTTTTATTGCAATTTTGAAAATGCCACTTTTAGAAAGTTGGCCTTTTCCTGCCCTTGACTAGGTATAGCTGACAGGTAGACTTTGGGAATTCCTCTCAGACAGTCACAAAATAGAGGAATTAGGTCTGCCTAAATGGCCATCTATTGACAGGATGGGGGACGGAGCTGAGCACACCCCACTTACCCCTGAATAGCCTGAATAGCCTGTGCTCTGCCTTCACACCAAGGTCTTAACAACCCTGTATTGCACTGCAGCCAGCTTGGAACCAGGGCAGGGGAGTCTGGAAATTACATGCACTTCAAAAAACCTTTCCAGAAGCTTCACACACCTTCTAGAAGAAGGGCACCAAGGTGTAAAAATAGAAACTTCATACCAACTCTTTTGTTTAGTACTGGACCTGCAGACGGACTCTCAGAGGACTGTCTGCTGCTGTGACCTACTGTGCACTCTGCCAGACTTCTCTAACACCTGGGAGGATTGCTTTGCTACCTAAAGCCTGCCTTGAACCCTCAGAGGCCAGCCTGCTGCTGAGCACCCAGGACTACTAGAAGTAACTCCAAGTGATAGTTTGCTGGCCTTCTGTTCAAAGCCACAGGGACCTATTGCTCCCACTATCCTGAAACCTGCACCTGGACAGCGCCTGAGTGAGTTCTGAACTCCCAACAGTGTCCCACCAGTCCTGGACTTTTGGTTGTGGTGCTAAATCTACCCAGATGGCAATAAAACAAAACAGAGGACTTAAACAAATGTTGTCTCTAAAGTGCTCTAAGAACCAGGAGAGACCGGGACCAACCTGCTCGCCTATCCACCTCTGGTGTATCAGCAGTCACTTTGACTTCAGGATTGCTCCCACTACGTTCTTCTCTGCTGCAGCAAATCCGTTGCAGTGGTCCTTCGTCAAAGGAGTATCATACCTTTTGAAACTGTCTTCGGTTACAGCCCTCTGCCTCATCCTCTTGGAGTTTTCGAATTCCATTTCAGCGACTAAGTCCAAATGTAGAAATCTTTACCTCTGCTTCGACTCAAGGCTATCCAACGATGACGTCCCCTCCTCAGAAACCTCTGGCAGCCTTACCCCGCTGAATTTTACCTTCTCAGAACATTTTCTTCAAGAATTTTTTCACTTCTGCAGGTAAGCACTGAACGGGTCCAATCCACTTCTTGTATCCCAACCGCGCTCCATTGTGGTTGGCTATACTTTTGGACTTTGCCCCGGTCTCGCACGACTAGAAGTCCGCCGTTGCAGCTTTGATCTTTTAGGGGCTAGTTTTACCTAAAAAGTATTAGAATTCATAACTTCATTTCTAGTGAATGGATGTCCGTTGTTTTGGTATCAAATAATTTATTAAAATGTACTCTATTTATCTAAATTGTTTTGGGATTTTTCTTGTGTTGTGGTCTCACTTTATTAATGTTTTTGTGCTGCATAAATACTTTACACATTGCCTCTAAATTAAGCCTGACTGCTTTTGTGCCAAGCTACCACAGGTTTAAGCACAGGTTAATTTAGTGACTACTGTGGTTCACCCTGACAAGGATTGTGGCTGTTGCTAGAGTAGGGGTTCTCCCCCCAACCAACAACTCAATTTCTCACAGTAACCAAGATCTATCTTGAATCAAACAGCAAGGCACGTTGGTAAGTTAGTGAATTATTAATTGGGGTTGATGGGAATCCACCTCAAGGTATAGAGTTACAAACCTGTAAAGTTAAAATACAGTTATAATAATTTAAACCTGGGCTCAACCCCTGGTAGCTATGGCATAGCACAGACAGGCTTAATTTAGGAAAATGTATAAAGTATTTGGCTGTAACTAAATAGGCAAAACACAACATAATCAATATCGCACAGCCAATTTAGAAAAATAAAGAAAATATTAATGAGTAAAATTACCGCAAAAGAACAACAAATCAATAAGAGAAACCAGTGATATGAATCTTTAAAGATTTAAGGTATAAACTACAAAGACAAAGTAAAGCGCCAATCATGAGTCACTGTTTGCAGCTGACCTGGACCTACACGTGATTTCAGGCCAAACATGATGAAGCACGGGTTGAGTATGCCAAGTGGGTGTGTCCCGGACAAATATTTTAACTTCTGACTTGCTCTCTGAAATGTCGAAATCTTACAGTGAGCAAGGTTGTTGGCTGTACCAGTTGACATCTTCTTGAAGCTAGATAGCCACTAAATGAGGTCCCACTGAAGCCATTGGTTTTTGTGTGTAAAGCTGCAAGCAGTAGAAATTCACATTTCACAGCTGCTGAAGTCCTCACTTTGTGGGGACAATGTTTTGCCTTTGCCTGGTCATGATTTCTACCCTCACACTTGGCCTGATTATGATGCTGGTCGAACCGACTTCCGGGGTCCTGTCAAAGGCTGTCAGACAGCCGCGGTCTTGGTGGAAGCGGTTGGTCCAACCGCTGGATTACGATGCATGCATCCTATACTCCGACTGACCTCTGAAACACCGCTGACTCCGACAGACTTTCTCCGACTGCCGAGATGGCATCCATAGGACAGTACAGGGATCTCTGGCTGCCATCCGGATTACAATGTGGGTTTCTGATGACCCGACCGTGGCGATCCGACCGACTGCCTCGAGTTGTCGGAAACCATGGATCTGCTATGCATACTCACTCAAATCGGCTTTTCTCCAGCAGTCTCCACTGTGGATCTCTTCCTCCAGGTCCCCCTTACACCTGAGCAGCTGCACCCTGATGACTACGATCCTCTGGGCGCCGGAATCCAGGTAAGTCCTTATGCGGTATGTATCCCCGTTTACTGGAATGTGCTCACTCCAGCAATGGGGTACATGGTGCACAAGGCATATCCCCACATATGTCATGCATGTGTGTACAATTCACATGTTTTCTGGGATTTTGTACGCGTTTGCAGGGACATCTTTGGGAATATGTGCTTGGCTGTAGATGCCGCGGTATCAACAGCTGCATCGTAATCAGGCGGGAGAAACTTCCCGGCCTCAGCGATCTGAGAGTGATTTTTTTCCCCATAGGACAGCTACAGCTATTCAGAGCGATAATAGTTTTTGAGGGCTAGTCACTGTAGGTACATGCCAACATTAAATTCTTTCATGTACCATTTTGAGTGCTAGACTCCCCTACCTAGTAGGCTACAAGGTCTACTTAGGAGTGACTTATTAAATATTTAAAAGTAGTTTTTTTCTATCAAAAAGGGTTATTTTGACAGGTTTACCTGCAGGTTTAAAAGCTGCAGATGTCAAGCTACAAAGATAGGTCTGAATCCATGTTTTCTTTGTCAGTGAGCAAATTACTACTTTTGTGTGGCCACAATAGTTCACTCTAGCATGCGCGGGTGAGCATGTGCACACACATCCTTCCTCCAGCACACACAAACACTCACAAAGTGCGCACATCGACAAGAGCCCATTCCTCAACCACATGCTTAAACACATAACGATAAGCGTCAGTAAAACACTCACTTTCTTGGCGAAGTGCGAGGAGCAGTGCGGCGCTTTTGTAAGGCCAGACAGCAGAGCAGCTATTACGGACACATTAGATATGCTGCACATTACAGAGCTCGCAGCTTCTACAGCTGCGGCTTTTTATGTTAAATTCTGCTAAGATCTGCAGAGATGGTGTGGCATAATGGCAGTGCTTCCAACTTTGGAACGGGGGAGCCAAGTTCGAGTCCAGGCTCGCATCAATTTTGATTTTTGTGCTCTGCCTCCTAGAAAAGCTTCTGAAATGCCTTCATAATAACCAATGATTTGCATGTAATAATTGATCTATTGATCCAGTGAGTCTGTTTTTAACCTGATGGTTCTGGGTGAGGGGCTGTTATCACACTGCAATTTGAACAGTAAACCCAGGGGCGGCTAATCCTAAGTGAAAGGCATGTATTATAAATACATAACCCAAAATGCACTCTGCATGTACAACTTTCCCTCCTCTTCCAGTAAGACTGAGGGGGAGAGAGGCAGTGTTAGCCTCCGGGGGAAAATGTTGCCAAAGTGTGCATTTTCAACATACTGTGACTCTGGGCAAATCACTTAATCTCCGCATATCTTTTTTAAAAAAATGAATGTGTTTTTGTGTAATGCAACTGGTGTTCATGTAAAGCGCTCCAAGTGCGCGCTATATAAAACAAAAAAGACTAGCAGCAGCAGCATTTGGGGACACAACTCAGGAATGAATTTATCATGCACAACAATTATTTATTTATTGCAGTGGAACTGGCCTGAATGTCCTCCATAGTATGCGTAGCTGCTCCTGTTATGTGAGGTACTGTTTCTCAGTTCATGTTTTTAACTACTTACTTTTAATCAATACTTGCAGAGGTGTATGCATCTTCCATTTCCCCTTGATGAGCTAAAAGTAAAGAAACAGCCTTTCCATGGTACTGTCCTGAGCCAAAGCAGATCCCGATTTAAAAAGAAACAGACCAGTGAGTACCCCATGGGTTAGCACTCATCACGAACTTAAAAATGTCATGTTATAATAATTCGTCCACACAATCACATTACGCGGTGCCCCCTCCAAGTAATTTCATTAATGGGAAAAGTCATCCTTGATAATAAGAAGTTTGCAGTCTTAAATTATGTCATTATTCTCTGCAGTAGTTAAGGTTTGAGAAAGGAACACCACTGGATGCACTGCATTTATCACTGGAATGTGCTGTGAAGAGATCGCTCTTAGGGGGGCAAGGATGCATCAGTTTCAACAATGAAGAGCAGGCCTACATCTGGATAGTTCAAAATGGCGTAGACCAGACCCAGTTCCTCAATTTAGTGAAAGCCTCATCCTGTATCAAATCCCATTTGAAGGGTTCGCCTTTCTTGGACAACTGTATCATATGCAAGCTTATCATATTCTAACAGGATGTTTGTTGAATTTTTTACGTTCCAAATATTTTCAAGGCTCAGCTCGTACAAATAAGAGTGCAACCCTTTACATATGGTGCTGTTAGAACTTGGGAGTTAGGGAAATGAATGGCTTGGTTGGGCTTTTATTCTGTAGCTGCTGATCTTAGAACGACATGCACTTTTTGCCAATTCACCATGAACCCCCAACAAAGACTTCATTGCTGTGCAAACCCATAAATTGCTGGTCAAAGCATGACAACAGAAAGGGGGTGCAGTCACGAGAAACTGAGTCATGAAAACCAGTCTGGCTGTGAACTTATACCTTTACTTTTTTCAAACTCTGCAGCAAAGAAATAGGCAAAAAAGGACACATGTGACAGTAATCTGTTCTGGCTGAACTGACAAAGGCTGCTCACAAAAACTGCATTTTAAAATATCTTATGGTGTTAAGGCACCTTCTCCAGATGTCTTTGTGTGCCCAGAAAATCACAGGGATAATAGCTACAGTAGGATAACTCAATTGGTTAATGCAGTTGCCGGAGAGATCTGTGGTTTTTTTTGTCCTCATTTGCCTCGTTCACACCGTTTCACTTAAGTATCCAAACTGGAGTGTCCAAAACCTCATTCGCTGAAGAAAGGAACAAGAAGAGGGTTCACCTGTTGTCGCCCTTGGATTGTGACAGCCCTCCTCTTTTATTTCCAATACACACACAATTACTGCGAGCCACCCTGCTCAGTAGAAAAAGGTGCCAGCATAGGCGGAAAAAAGGCTTAATCATTGGACCCTTGGTCTGAAGTTCTTACTTGTTGCTCACACCAACGTAAGAAGGGTATCCAAAACTCATACCTCTTTTTCCCCTTATCTGAAATGTCCAGCTTGACCATGCTCCTCACGGAGCATAACCAATCCTCACAACTCGGAGGGGCCTGTGACACCCACTGTTTGCAAATCTCTCTGCGTGCCAAAAGTATAGCATAGAAAACCAGTTTTGCATTATTATTATTGACCGTAAGTTGCAGATCCAAACCTCCAAAAATGACTAGTAAGACGCTTACCTTAATTTGTAAGTTCAAGGATTTAGACAAGACATTACTCACAGCCTCCCAAAATGACTGGATCTTTGGGCAGTATGCAAACATATGCAGATCATCTTCCTTCATACTGCCACATTTGGGACACGCCCCATCACCTCCAGTCCCAAATTTGGATAACCTTTGAGGGGTCCAGTAGGCCCTGTGAATGGTAAAACGATGATTCCTCCTCAGGTATGCAGGTTTTACTATTTTGTATAACATAGACATAAATACTTGCCATTGGTCTTACAGCATGGTCTCCGGCAAGCATCCTCCCCATAGATCCTCCGGATAGGTGAAATCCCCATCTTCCATCTCTATCATCAGCCAATACCACATTGCGATTTCTTTTTTTGCTACGACCCCCGACAACAGTTTCTCCTCAAATTCATTAAATTCTCCTATTTTTGTGTCTATGGCCTGATACCAACTTTGAATCTGGAGAAACTTAAATCTTGAGACTCTTTGGCCCATTTCCTGTTACCACCATTCCCACGTGATCAGATGGCCTTCTTGAAGTAAATGTTTCCACCTTAGTATACCAGCCTCTCTTAATGGAAGTGCCAGTGCATCCTTTGTCCATTCTGGAGAGCCCGGAGCATCCCAAATGGGGGCAAGCTGACTGAAGTATGGCAATTTTGTAACCTTCCTGATTTATGCCAAGTCTCAGCCATACCCCCTAAAATCTTCAGCCTAACTTTTTAAAAGTATTTTGGATCTGCATATTTATACATGAAACCACAGTCCCCTCCCTTTTCTTTCTCCAACATCACCTGAAACATCTTGCCAATCTCTGATTTTGTGGGTCTATCCAAAAGCATTCTCCCATTCTTTAATAAGAAAGCCCAGGAGTAAAAAAGCAGATCTGGTAACGCTAATCCCCCTTTCTCCAACCTCCTTCTCAGCTTCTTCCAAGCTATCAGTGGCCCTTTAGAGGACCAAATGAAGGAACTGATCTGACTTTGCATCTTAGCAAACCACTCTTTCTTAAAAGGTAAGGGGATTGAGTCAAACAGAAAGGTAAATTTCGGGAGAACTATCATTTTTACAAGATTGACTCATCGAACAGAGTTAGCAGCAGATATAACTAGCTCTTCAGCCAGCCATCCACTTCTTTCTTAACTTTTTCAAAGTTTTCTTCGGTAAGCTTTGCAATATCCTGGGTGATCTTGACCCCTAAATATCTCATATCCTTCTTACACTTTATTTCGCCAACCTCTGTGTTCCAGGCCATAACCTCAGTTTTCTCCTTATTAATGTCATAACCTGAGATTTTCCCAAAGTCTGCTGTTAATGTTAAGACACAACTCAAGGTTTTTTGTAAGTTGGTAGTAAAGATTAAGATATCGTCTGCATATAATCCTATTTTCTTGCTCCAGCCATTGTATTCGAAAGGTAGAATGTCTATATTACTCCTGATTCTTCTAGCTAACGGCTCAATATATAGGTCAAACAAAAGTGGGGACAGCCTTGCCTTGTACCCCTTGTAATCTGAACAGGCTTTATCAAAACCCTGTTAACCAGGACCCTGTCTTCAGGTGCCATATAGATTCCTTTCAAAACTTTAAAAAAATTAGGGCCCAAATTAGGAAATTTTGCCACAGCCTGAAAATAGACCCAATTAACGCGATCAAATGCTTTAGCAGCATCTAGCGCCATTAATGCTAAGGGCAGCCCATAAGCAGAGGCCAGGTCAATAGACCCTATGAGCATATAAGTCAATTCTTTCAAGGTTCTACCTTGAATAAACCCCTTTTGATCCTCATGTACCAGCTGTGGCATAACCCCATTTAGTCTTTCTGCCATAGCTTTTGCAAAAAGCTTATAATCGCAGTTTAAAAGCGATATGGGCCTATAGGAATCACAGATCTTGGGGCATTTCCTGGTTTTGGGATTAATGTTATAATAGCCTCTTTCCAAGATTCCGGCATTGCAGCATTTGTCAAGAGTATAGCATTAAAAAGTTCGGCTAGAATAGGATTTAGTGTACTGGCCAAAGCTCTATAACCTTCAGGGGGGAGACCATCTGGTCCTGGTGCCCTCCCTTTCTTACCTCCCTCGATAGCCTCTTCTAATTCTCTACTGCTTATCCTCTCATTCAGCTGTTCTCTTTCCTCTACTGTTAAAGGATCAGCTCGGTCCTGACTCAACCAGGTCATCACCTCTACTTCTGTGACATCGAGATCCACCTGGTACACTTTCCCAAAATGTCTGAAAAAGGCTAGTCCAATACCTTGATTATCTCCAAGTAAAGTACCTGATTGCTCACACTTAATCTCTTTAATCATGTTCCTAACTTGATCATTCTTCGCTTTCCAAGCTAACAGCTTACTACAACCTTCAGCGTATTCGAAGTGAGCCAACCGACTAGTCTCCCATCTTTTCCTAACCCTATCCTGTAGAATTCCAGTCAGCTTAGTCTTTGTATCCATAATTTCATCCAGCATCGTCTCATGGTCTACCTGTTCTACTGAATTAATCAAGTCATTTTCGAGAACCCGAATTTGCTCCTCTAGTACTAGAACCTTTTTATGATAGGCACGCCTTTTTGCTGCCGCAAGGGCACCCAATCTACCTCTTAAATAGGCTTTATATGAGTCCCATACTACCCCAATCGTGGATGAACCCAGGTTATTTCCCAAAAACTCCTTTGTCTCTTCTTTTAGAATGTCTATAATCTCTTCTTCTAGTAAAATCGTACGGTCCAATGTCCATCTTGAATGAGTAGCCCCCTCACCCAGCCTCATATGAAGTAGTATTGCTGAATGATCTGACATATGTACCCCTACATGATTGATATCTAATACTTGATCCTTCAGCTTATCATCAATTAAGAAATAATCAATACGTGACTGGGGCGCTAGAGGGCGCCAAGCAAGATGGCCGCACTTACGTGAGGCTCCTGCAGCTCGGGACACAATCCATCTGTCATCCTCCTCAAATCCAGCCCTGCACGCCTGAAAAAACGCTGGAAGAGTAGCGCACGCCATCTGCCATCTACCATTGCAGAAATCTCGCCGCAGATCGACCTGTATGCTGCAGAAACCGCCTCCGTCTGCTTTCTACCCTGCTGACTCAAAATGGCGGCTGCGGCGATCGCGGCCTCTTGAACACCCCGGTGCGGCGCGATCCGCCAGCTCCCTCTGAAGAACGAAGCCGGTGGTGGGTGCTGCCACCGGCGCCTCGTCTGCCTGCGAGGCGAGCCCATCCCGCCTGCCATCGTGCGCCTGGCGACCCGCGGCCGCCTCCGCGGCCGGCCGTGCAGCGGATTTCCCCCCGACGGCTGGGGGACTCTGGTCCGGGACGGTCGGGAGAGTGCCTGCGAACTGCGCCCCGCCTTGACGCCTGCCCGCTCTGAGGATCCTGCGCTGGGGGCCGATGGCGGAGGCGGCGTGGGCTGTGCTGGCGCTGGCTTGCGGCCTGGGGTGAGCGCCATTACCTGGATCCGGCGCGGCCCCTGCCGGGCCTGATGTTAGGCTGGAGGCCTGTGCCGCCCTTTTCTGCACGCTGATGCTGGATGACCCGCCCGCGCCGAGGGTGGATACACCCCGCTTCCGCCGCACCTGGTGAGTCTGCTGCGATGCTCCCCTGCTCATGCCTGCTGCCCCGCGCCTGCAGCGCGATGCCCTGCATTTACCGCCAACGGTGCACGGCCTGCCAGGCGCCCTTCCTTCGGCCGCACTCCGAGATCCAATGAGTGCCACCTCTCAACTGGGGACCGCTTTTCCACCTGCTCTTTCCCCCACCACGCACCTCTGAAGTCTGCCGAGACCGCTTTGGGTGGCCCTGCCAAAATTCCTTCTGGCGCCCGGTGGTTAATTTGCCTGTGGTAGTAGGCCTACACTGCTGCTCCTTACGGCCTGCTCTCTCCCTGCCTGCGCCAATAACCTAGGCCTCTTCACTCTCCCTCATCAATGTCGATGCTAAGATTTTAGCAAAGTTGATTGCAAATCGCATTAGCCCCCTCATGACCCCCCTGGTCCTTCCTAACCAATCGGGGTTTGTATAAGCAGAGGCACATCTCACAACCTGCGCATCCTGTTTGCTGTCCTCCAAGATATTGACCCTGACACGAACGCCGCAACTGTCTTTCTCGAAGCCACTAAGGTGTTCGACTCCCTAGAATGGGATTACCTTGCTTTTGTCCTGCAACATATGGGGTTCCCCGCTCTTTTTTTAGCCTGGATTAACTTGATATACACTGGCCTGCAGGCCAGCGTTATGGTCAACGGCGCTCGATCCTCTCCCTTCACAATAGCCAGAGGCACTCGACAAGGGTGCCCTCTTTCACCCCTTCTTTTTGCCCTGGCTATTGAACCTCTGGCTGCCAAAGTCCGACAGCACTTCCGAGACCACGCTCTCATCTATCCAGAGAGACAAATACTAATCTCCTTATATGCTGACGACCTCACCCTCTATCTTCACAATCCGGACGAAAGTCTCAACCCCATTCTGAGGTTGCTCATTCTCTTTGGTCACCTCTCTGGGGTCAATATCAATTGGGGAAAGTCCCAGATTTACCCCCTCACTGATGCCACTACGCAATTCGTGCCTGACTATCCCCTTACATGGTGCGACGACACACTCACATATCTCGGCATAGTCATCACTCGCAATTGAAGTGATTTGATGACGGCCAAATATGGGTGGGCGCTCGATCTAATAACTGAGAAAATCATCAGATGGATTGCGTTACCCCTCTCCCTGGCTGGGAGAATCTCCCTTATTAAAATGGTGGTCCTACCCAAACTGCTCTACCTCTTCATTAATATCCCCTACGCCCCCAGCCGCCATTTTTTTAAAGCCCTTAAAACTCAACTCATTCGCCTTTTATGGGGTGGGAAACAAGCCAGGCTGCGCTGGGACACTCTCACTCGACCCTTCAGTGCCGGAGGATTTGAAGTACCAGACCTGGAGTTATACTTCAGCTGCGCTCAGGCTCACTTCGCGACATACTGGATAAATCCCCCCTTACATGCCCCACCTGGCGATAGAGGACGGGTACATGGCCCCAACCCCATGCTCTGCCTACTTGAGCACCCCTGCCGTCCTGAGGCGCTTAGCCTCCACCACTGTACAATGCACCACCAGCGCCTGGCGCAACCTAGCTAACCGACTACACTGCACCATACTATACTGCACCCTACTGCTCCTCCACGGTAGGCATGACCTCCCAGTCACACGGGAAGGAGGTTGCCGTCGACTCCTTCGAAAACTCTCCATCCAGACCTGGGGGAACCTCTATATCAAGGGCACATTTTGCACCAGTGAGGAATTCTTCGGCACTTCACCTCCTACCCCACTTGAACGGTTTTTCTATGTCAGATTGCGACAGGATGTGAGAGCCCTCACCCCGTGCTTTCCGCAGGAGCCCCCCATCATGTCCCCCCTACACGCCCTCCTGCAGCAAACTACCCCTACACAGGTTGTGTCACTACTATATCGCACCATCCAAAGAGACCGCACATATGACCCTCCCTCAGTAAAGGGCCGGTGGGAGGAGGAACTGGGCTCCCCCCTTACTGATGACCAGTGGTCCTTCTGCTGTCGCCAAACTGGAAACTTCTCCGCCAGCAACAGACTGCGCATCATTCACTACAAATACATTCACCGCCTTTATTACACACCTGCGTGCTTGCAACGCCTTCATCTTCGTGACAACGACCGTTGTGACCGCTGCGGTAGTGAAGGAGCAGACTTCAGGCACTTAGCTTGGGACTGCCCGCCCATACGAAGCTACTGGACGGAGGTGTTGACAGTGCTTGACCGAATGACTGGGCTACATGTTCCCGACGACCCCCTAACTACGCTTCTGGGCTACACTGAGACGCTGGTTGCCAAGGTACGGAGTTATGTTTCCCTAGCGCTCCTTCTCGCCAAGAGACGGATCACCTGCAGGTGGGGAAGAGGGAGAGCCCCCAAATTCAAGGATTGGCTGCAAGATCTTATCTACTGTCAAGAACAATTACACATTTATGCCGAGCTCTTACCGCCTTCATCCCGTCCACGCGATATATGGGCTCCCCTTCAAACCTATCTTCTGGAGCAAACCTCCGCTACAGACACAGCCGCTGAGCCTCACCTTAGCGACGATGGGGTACACGACAGAGATGTGAACTGTTGCATGTAGGATAACACTTAGGCCAGGGTACAACTTCCAAAGAGGCGACAGAGTATACGGTAAAATCACTTATGAGCTCAACAGTTAGCTTACATCATTATGAATGGGCAACTTCTATTGTTAACTATGCTTAAGTGGTAATGTTGTTTTTCTCATGTTTTTTTGATCAAAATGCTTGTGACCCTTTAATGCTACTTGCCAAACTTGTCCCACTTGACGCGGCCGGCCCGTTGTGGTTGTAGGCGGCTTGCGGTGTACCTTTCCCCCGTCTATATTGCTATGCAGAACACTACTTTGCGTTGACCGCCCGCCCAGGGATGTAGGCACCATGCGGTGGTCAACAACTCTCGCCTTCAATAAAGGTTTTTGAAAATCAAAAAATAAATAAATTTTAAAAATCAATACGTAACTGGTGTCTGTATTTCTTGTTATAAAATGTAAAACCTTTCTGAGACCCTGCCCTATGTCGCCAAATATCACAAAGTCCCAGTTGCACCATCACTTGTCGTATCAGTTCAGACATTTTGGGATTAACTACTGCTCTACTATTCAGGGATCTATCTATTCTGTGATCCAGCACCGCGTTAAAGTCTCCTGCCACGATAATCGGGTCTGGAAAATTTAGAAGCTCAGTGAATAGTTCTTCTAAGGGGCCTGTGTCATCTTGATTTGGGCCATAATATCCCACTAACGTGTAATTCTGCCCAAAATGTTTTAATTTTGCCACGAGCCATCTACCCACTGTATTTGAGACGCTACCTTCCACTGAGATGTTCATCCCCTGTTTCACTAAGATTGCCACACCTTTTGTAACTGCTGACTGCTTTGTATAGACTGCCTGTGAAATCCATCTTTTAGCCTTAAAAAACTCCCTACTTTCATTTTCTGATAATTGAGTCTCTTGAATAATAATAATCTGTGCAGGACAATCCCTTAAATACTGCAGTACCCGCTCCCATCTTCCCCTTACCCGAAATCCATTCACATTCCATGATAACATTTTTATCTCATTTGTTCTTTTCTCAACCATCCCCTCTAGGATCAAAGGTTAAAAACTGGAACAATGCCAAAGAGACATCCGAGCAAAAAAAAATGTTTCTCCCTCATGCTCCCCACCCTGTGCTCCCTGCACCCTCCCCCCGTGGAAAAGCCTACCCTGTTTTTCCATGGCAAAAGCCCTATAGGTGCCCCCCTAAGTGCGCATCGGAAACCAAAAGTAATCCTTATACATAGAAGAAAAATTTCACTTTTTACTTAAAACACCAGTAACCAAAGTTCAATAAAGAGCGACGTCCAATACTCCAGGACCTATTGCAACTTATAACATCTTACTTACCCCCAGGCTGCAATTTTTCAATAAACGTATCCACCTCCTCAACAAAGCGAAATGTATGCATTTTATTATTGAGCATCACCTTCAGGAAAGCTGGGAACTTTAACTGAACCGATGCTCCTAACTTCCTTAATGGCTCTATTCTTTTCCCTAACTCCCACTGTCTGTTGTCTGTTGGATGTTGCACTAGACAAGTCTGATCTAACTTCAAACCTAACCCCGTCAACTTCCATCATTTTTTTGCTCAGGGCCTTGGACGAGGTCTTCTCCTTTAAAGTGTAAGTGAGGAAGTTCACTAAGATTCTCCTGGGCTTGGTCCGATTTGTATTAAGTCTATAGGGGTCTCTATGGATCCTTTGAATGTCTTTAGCGATCTCCTCTTCAGTTTCCTCCAGCTGAAGCTCCCTTTTAATCAGCTGAACTATATAGGTTTTAATGTCCTCTCCCTCCTTACCCCCCGGGATTCTTAAGTTCGTCAGATTATTCCTCCTCTGAAAGTTTTCCAACCTTTCTATCCTCTCATGCTGTTCTCACTCTTTTGTTTTGAGTCCCTCTATTTCCACCGTATTGACCTTCACTGCTTCTTTGAGGTCTCTTACTTCGCCTTCTAGGGTAGATGTTCTGTTACTCAGATCATGAATTTTCTTCTCCAAGATTTCACAAGCCGACCTGATCTCTTTCTGGTTTGACTCTGATTTTTCAAATCTGTTCTTTATTTCCATAGT
The DNA here is from genome assembly GCA_963921515.1 of Calotriton arnoldi. Classification (NCBI taxonomy): domain Eukaryota; kingdom Metazoa; phylum Chordata; class Amphibia; order Caudata; family Salamandridae; genus Calotriton; species Calotriton arnoldi. The sequence continues at coordinate 345,579 of CAWUFW010007837.1, read as the reverse complement.
TGTGAGAAGAGCACTGATGGAAAAGTCCCCTCTGTCTGAACTTTTGGACCGCCCCTCCTGCTTCATCACCAACAGCCCTCTCACTTGCTTCCCTCTCGCTCTGACCCTGAACTCCCTCGGAACTTAGGTTTTCCCCCTCCAAGCTGCGGTGAGGCTTGTTTGACACCTCAGGGCTAGAGTTTGAAAATTCTCCCCCATCCGGGGAATCAGCAATATCTGCAAAATCAGGGGCCACGACCTGGTAATGATTTGGGCTCACATGCTCGGACCAATCTCCCATATTTGGCGGTTCCATAGATCTGCCTAATGCCCCTTGCTCCTTACTCAGTTCTTCCTGACCTCCCTTTGTCTCCGTCATGTTGCTATTATTTAAGATAAGGGTTTTTGGCAGCACCTAAAGGAGGTCCTAAGCGAGGGAGTCACCTTTATCTTGTGTTCAGGGTTGGTTTTTTTTAGTATCTTCTTATGGGTTATAGCCTTTTTAACAGATATCTCTTTTAAGAGCCTAATCCTGCTCACTTTTTTTACCTTGATCTCCTCCTTTCTCTCGCCTTCTTCCTCCTCAACTTTAAATAATGGATTTATTAACTCAGAAATTACCAAACCACTACCCCTCCCTGTACTCCTGAGAGTGTACCTAGAAACTCCCTTAGAATCCACTGCACCAGTGCCCCCCCTCAGAGCTCTTTTCCTGCCCTTACCCATTTTTCCTCTCTTGCCATCCGTCACTGGACCCCCTTCCTGGTGCAACTCCTGGACTGGCCGTTCCTGAACTGGCCGTTGCGGCGGTTGTATCAGAGCCTCATTACTATCCCTGGTGCTTGAGCCAAGCTCTACCTGCTCACTGCTGCGGGCTCCCCAGTAGCCGATTCTGCTGTCCCTGCTTACTTCTCCTCCTCTACCCCGGAAGAGAAACCTAGCAGCAGTGCGTCGCCCCCTGCGCAGCTCCAGCGCCGCCCTCGACCACGGCTGTTCTGCCGCCGTATTGCCGAATCCGATCACCGCCGCTGCAAGTGACCACACTTAGATCCTGGGTTTCCTAAAAAATCGGCATATACTGGTGAGTTACTGCTCCACTCTGTTCTCCGTTTACATCAGCCCACGCTTATGGTTTCCGAAGCGCTCCCCGGGCTCACCCGCGACCCGCCACCTAGCAGGCCGCCATGTTTTCCTTGTGTCTCCTCCCCTCTCCTCATAAGAGAGATCTGTGTTTTGTCTAGTTACAATTTTGACATATAATGCTGCACAGACAACTTCTACATCTCCTGTAAAGCACACTATATAACCTGCAAATCACAAATTTTAATTGTAGATAAATAAGCAGGTTTTTGCTTTTGACACATATCCTTTATTACTTGCAGATCATAAATTGCAACCCTTTTAATTTAGCACAGTGAGCTATAAACCAGCATAGACAAGCTGCTTGCAAATTGCAAAAAATGGATTAGTAACCTTTTTGTTTTCTTCTTCAATTTGTCTTATAAGGCTGCTCAAAAAGGTTCCATTGCGTAGTATTAAAGTCACAGCCCCAGCACTATTACATTTTAAATCCAGACTTCTTGTTTTTCCCAGCTATGCACTCTTTACGTATGCCTACCTTCTTACAGTACATGCATATAGCTTATATACAAGTGGTAAACAAATTAAAAACCCTGCCTTAAATGTATCTCTTAAGTACTTGACTTGTAAAGTGATAAGTTGTGTACCTTTGTTTACACTCCATTGTTTTGGCATATAGGTATTGGGCTACAGATGACTCCCAGCCAGGCTCATTCTTGAATGAAAGTAGGGCTGATGGCACTTTAAATGAGGCCTTTGTTTTGGGCCAACATAAATTGTAAATAAGAAAGCCCCTTCACAGCTGCATATTCTTGTTTATAGCAATAAACAACCTGTGGGCGCTGCTCAATGTGCCCCAGTGTCGGCAAATTACACTAGGAAAACTTTCGGCATATTTCACTTGCTCCAGCATGGACTTCGGTTCGAGCTCAATAATAGCTGCCAAAACTGTCTCAAGACCCTATTATATAGAGCCATATGCATGTGAGCATCTTTTTAGCTCTTGTTGTAAACAGAAATTTGGAGTGGTAATTGACACAGATTCATATTCCTGAGCACAGCCCTCTCATGCCTGATCAGTTGCTTGGCGTATATAACCTTGGTTGCAGTGCACAGGGATCTTGCACCGCTGCACACGATGAAATAAATTAGAGGGAACATTGGTAGTCACCCCCGTTTTAGCTGACCGATATTGCTGCTTTTTTAACCCTTTTTTACACTTGAGCTCTGCTGTCCAGAATCCAGTGCATGTGCTGTGACAGCTAAAACATGATAGAATTTGTACACGTAACTTTCCTATCAGAACCTAGTTTCCAATGCAGAAAATACACCACGGGCATGGAAATTAAACAGCAACTATGGACTGCAGCACACATTGTGCCATCCCACTAGGCTGTCAAGAAAAACATAATTTCAGGTCTATATGTATATCCTACCTGCAGCAGCTTTTCAACTAGGACCGTGTGGAAAACGTAGCTCCATTTGCGGAGTTTGCAGAATTTGGGCACTTCGAGCTATGTGGAGTAGCGCAGAGTTCCTGAATTTCACCATCTGGTGCGAAGTATAGTTTTTGTTTGCATGTGCCAGATTTATATTTGGCACTTGCGAGTGCCATGATATTCTCAGGCTGCTATCTAGCAGCCACTCAGAAGCTCCCTTCACAGCGACCCCGGCCAAAGGCATGTGTGATTTACTGCTAGGAACAGAGGAATGCAGTTACCAGGGCTCGAGCCGGGGTACCACGCGGGTGGACGGCGTCCCCCCACTTATTTTACCGGGTGGACGCCGTCCCCCCTGCCCAAAAGCTGGACTTTCAATGATGGCGTTACTTGCCCGCACGGCTGCCCCGTCGATCTCCCAAGTACAGGGCCGGCTGTCAATCTTGTGTAGCACCCGAATGCGCTACCTATCAAAATTCTGCTTTGCCCTTTGAACCTGCCTGCCCCCATCGCCTTGTAACCTTTGTTATGTTGAACCTGGGCAGGAGCGCGTTGACACCTAATCCGTCAGCCACTGTAATGCAACAGAGGTGGACAAAAGAGGCCACAAAAGTATGGGGGAGTGTTGCAGCAAGGGATGGGACACGCAAGGTGTTCTGTTAAGAAGAAACTCTCATACACGGCCATTCCATGCAATTTAATACATTCACTTCCCGTTCGATTGTTAGCAGAGACAGGGGAAAAGGAACTTTCTTTCTCGGGATGGTAAAAAAGCACGGGCATTTCAGCACCTCAAGGTCTTTAAAAATGTAAAAATCGGCTTGCAACTATAAGAAACTTTTCAGAAATATAATTACATTTACATTCCTACATAAAATGTACATCCCCAGTAAAAGGAAACATGTTTAATTTTAAGTCCCCAAACAGTTATTTAAAAATAACGTTATTTGCATTAAAGAGGCGGTAACACACAGAGAATGACGCTACATTCCACAGTGGGTTAACGTGGCCCCCCAAGTGAAGCGGGACTCCCTGTAATAAGAGGGGACTACCTTTTGTGATGTCACTTCCTGTCGTGATGTCACTTCCTGTGACACCACCTAACTTGGAGCGTCCCCCCATTTCTTTTTTTAGGACTTGTGCCCTGGCAGTTACTCAAACATTTTCCAATTCCGGGAAGAGACCTGCACCACAGACTCAGAGGCATTCAAACTAGGGGAAACTCGGCTCTGCTGTGAGGTCACGCAAACAGGCTGGCATGGGCGCACATTGGAGGGCAGTCAGCAGATGTTTACTGAGGGCCAAGCCTCTCGGTTCACCGGGCACAGTGCGCTGCCCGCCTCAGTGCGTACCTACCTATCCCCTGGATGACGATGAAGCCCGCTTTCATCGGCATGGGGTGTCGGTTGAACACAGCCAAATCTCCATCCCAGCCGAGCTTTTCCCGCCAGTGGAAGACCCAGATCAGGGCAAAGAGGACAAAGAGGAAAGCTCTTGTAATCCTCCCTTAGCCCCAAACTCTGCGCAGCTGGAGGAAGGTGGCAACATACTGTAAACCAGCCCATCCAGACAGGACTGTAAAGACACTGCAGGGTGCACTCTGAAGATTGCCTACTGGAGACTGACTGCTTCCAACTAAAACATCTCACTGGTGACTGCCCACAGCGGACAGGACTGGTGGAGCCTGGAGACTTCAAACAGGGGCCAGCACACCGGAGACAAGATTGCAAACTGCACATTTCAGACAAGAGACTCTGCATTGCAGGCTGGACACTGAATGCCGCAGACTTGAGAGGCTTCACACTTGAGACTGTAGACTGCCCCAGGACATTGGGAACTGGCAGTATCTAACTGCAGACTGACTGCACGAGAACAGCTGACAAAAGCACGGCTCCCTCACTCTCACTCCACAGCCCTCCCTCAGGCTGTCCCTGATTTCAATAATGCTTTATTGTAAAGAACTACATATGCACAAGTTTTGTCACAAGTATTTTCCCTCCCTTGCCTCCTTCCATTTCTTTGCCTTCTTCTAGGCCCATCCACCCTCCGCCTTCTTTCCCTTCTCTCTGTCTCTCACACTTACAGCCACCTTCGTCATATACTGCACACCAGTGTCTGGTTCTCACGCTCGCACCAACATATGCTCTTACCATTGTTAACCAATGTCTGTTCCTCAGATCGCCCACCACTTTTTCTTCACTTGTCACGCTACACTGATTTTCTCTGCCAGACCCTACAATTGCCTATCACTTAACCACTTCTCACACTGCCTGCGAGTTGTTCGAAAGCCCGTTTCTTACACTGTCGCAGTGTCTGCTTTTTAAATCTCCCTCCTCACTTTCTTCTCACACTGCCCTCCAAAGTCTGTTTCTCACTTTGCCCGCAAATGCCATCTACCACTGTGCTTAGAAGTGTGCTTCAAACCTGCTCGGGATTCTGGAAGAGGAGTTTATACTTCGCATTAGTTGTGTATCACTCTTGTCACCAGAGGTAGCTGGCGGTATGTACCCCCTGCCTGCAGGCTTTCAAACAGCAGGTAAGTAGATGTGTGCGTTATTGTATTCTACAAATGCATCAGTACAAATAAACAGAATTACTTAACCTAAGGGCATTTGAGAGAGATATCAGGCTGTCGAGAAAGGCCTGCACACAGGCAATTTCATAGATCTCAGCATGTACAGTGATGCAATGTCAGACCTCTGAAAAAAAACTGTTATGAGATCTCATCTCACAAGGACAGGTCCGATGAACTTCAGCGCATGGATCGGAGAGTAATCCTGGCCAAAAAAACCACATACAAGGAACCTCTGCATGGAGATAACGCCATATGCATAATACTCCACCCGCTCACGGAACTTTGCGGAATCTCGCTGAGTTTTTCAGTAATACTGCGGAATTCTACAGAGTGAAACTCCACGAACTCCGCCTAGGCCTAATTTCAACCTGCAGTCAGACCTGTCAAGATACCCATTTTTGACAGTTGGAAACCCTACATTTAAGCATGAAGTAAGTCACCTCTAAGTAGGCAGCACCGCCCGCAGGGTAAGGTGCCCAGTGTTAAAGGTAGAACTTGTAAGAAATTACAATTGGCATGTTCCTATCATGACTATTCCTCAGAAGTAATTTTCACTGTATAGATGCTGTGACAGTACAGTGTAAATGCTGATTATGTAACTTTCATTTAGAATAAATCACAAAGTACATTCAGCAACCCATAATAATTGTTCTTAAAAATCCAATTCAATGGTGAATTTTGATGGTTGATAACTATGCAAGTAAAGTGACTTGTAGAAAAACATACATTCCGTATTTGTTTACCGCGACCGCCACCACTTGCTGTTTCCTGCTGGGACTCCAGTCTCCAGAGTTCTTTGCGCCGGGGAGACGCCAACGCGTGGTTTTCGCACCAGGAGGCGCTGAAAAGGGGGCTTGGGCTCCTGCAGCGCGGGAGCCCGTATTTGTTGCCCGCGACCGCCGCCACTTGCTGTTTACTGCTGGGACTCCAGTCCCCAGAGTTCTTTGCGCCGGGGAGGCGCCAACGCGTGGTTTTCGCGGCAGGAGGCGCTGAAAAGGGGGCTTGGGCTCCCGCAGCGCGGGAGACCGTATTTGTTGCCCGCGACCGCTGCCACTTGCTGTTTCCTGCTGGGACTCCAGTCCCCAAAGTTCTTTGCGCCGGGGAGGCGCCAACGCGTGGTTTTCTGGAAAGTGAGGGACACGCGCGCGGGACACGCGCGTGCGTGCCCGGGCCAATGGCGTCTGCGCCCGTCTTAGGCTGGGCTGGGCACGGTTTTGGTTCTTGGACCCGGCCACTTAACTGACATCAATACTGGTCGTACAACAAGGGGCAGCCAGAATAGAGATTTCCTGCTCAAGTAAGTGTGATTTATACTTGTAAAATACCTCTATCTGGAAATGGCGGCAAAACTGAAATCAATGGGGAGGGAAAGCGGTCACCTCAAACCCTCTGTCCAATTCTACACTCAACTGCTTCCTCCTACGGGCCGCTAAGGCCATCGACAAGGAGATTCAGGTTGCAGAGCGTCGTTTGTTGGTGGAAGGGGGTTCGGCTGGCGTTATTACTGGCCTTATTGTTGAAGCTACTGCACATGCTGTTCCAATAAGTGACTCCAGTCAGAACAATCATGCACTTAATAGAAGTCCATCTGTCTTATTCCCCGCTCAGCGCCCTTGCCCTTCATCCATGGCAACTCCTGTGCGCGAAATCCCAGTCAAAAGAAAAAAAAGGTAAAACATTCGGAGCCTTCACGGGTCATCCGGACTAGATCCAGGAAAAAGACCCAGGACTTAGCCCCGGAAGCCACTGTTGACACATTGCAAAGGTCATCTCCTATAATTGACTCTAACATTAATTTGTCTCTCCAACCCGAGGAATTATCCCCGCAAACCATTGTGACACTTACATCGTGCATAGAAAAAACCATTGCCAAACATTTTCTATCTATCCTGGCTAGACTTGATAAACTGGAGTCAAATGTGGAACTAATTCACAAATTGGTTGCTGATATATCATCTGGGGCTGGGGTAAAAACGAAAATGTAATAAGGGGGGCTGATTCTCATGGGGGTTCAAACTCTGGTGAAGGGATTTCGGTTATAAATGTTGATTTACCAACCTGCACCTTAAACACTGGACCCAATAGGAATGTTACTAGTGTAGTACCACAAAAACAGATAGGGCCTTTACGCTCTAGTCACCCGGGGAGTGTAAGTTTGCCCCCTAGTAACATCGGGCCTAGTTCCCCCAGTGTAACTCCCACTGGGAACTTGATAGGTTGCAACCAACAAATATTCCCTGAAATCTTGAATCAAAATGGTCTGATTGATCAAGAGGATAAGGTGACACTTCATCTTCCCCCTGAGTGTTGCCCCTATGTGGAAATCCTAACTAATGTCCCCCCGTTACAGGAAAATCAAAACGAATCACTGAACCAGCTGAAAAATAAAGTTTGCCACTGGCTAACACAGAATACAAATTACTCAAATACCAATTATAGTGATATTCTGTTTTTTAGACGGATAAGCTGGGTTGGCCCGTTACGTAAGTCCATTGCTGGTGATTGTATCATCATAAATTGTGGATCCTCAATGTTAGCGGGACAGTTGCTTAGCTGGGGGAATAATCCATTAATCCAGAGGCCAAGGCTAGGGATTGACATTGTGCCGCTTGGGTTTTTTTATAGGCATCTTGAATGTACAGGTCCAAATATCCTGGTAAATAAGCCACTTATTAAGAAGCCCTTGACGAGACAGGAGTTCCCCCTCTTGGAACTGAGAAATAGATTTACACCTTTGACTGACCTGGATTCTCAAGACTGACTACCCATTGTAACCACAAACTCACAAATGATATCTGAGGAACCACCGGCTATCCAGTTCGATGAACTTACTAAAATCAATACTAATAATGGAATTGCACAGTGCAGCCCAACAACTAAGCATTGCCATCAGTCTCAACAGCTAGATTATGAGGGAGCAAAAACCACTTTAGGATGTACCCAGGAACCCTCGTTAGAAATCCAGGATTTGAAAATCTTATCCTGGAACATTGCAGGTATAAAGTCTAAGTTAATTGACCCTGAATGGTGCAAGCTAGTGGATGATTTCCACCTATGTTTATTCCAGGAAACTTGGGCAGTAGAGCAGGTACACAGGGTGGGGTTTACTACTTACAGTGTAGAAGCTAGGCAGTCTACAGTTGGCCGCCCAGCCGGTGGTTTATTAATTTGGGTCAAGAACACATTAGCATGTAAAATCAAGGTGCTAGAACTAGGTTCAGAGGAAATACTTGGGACTGGAATTGACTTCTCTGAGAGGTAATATCCATCGTAGGTTTTTTAATATCTACATTCGCTTTAGTAGTTCCCACAAGTTATCTGATACAATAACCACACTAACAAATTATCTTGACTTAACTAAGGGGAACTATCAACTTATAGTCGCAGGTGACTTTAATATAACATTTGAACCTGTTGACTATATACAGGAGCTAATATATGATGGAGATAAAGCCAGAGGGGTTGAGAAGCTCCAGACTCCACCTATCAAGAAGTGCACTAGGGTGGGGCAACAGGTTTTATCATTCACTATTACCCACGGGGTTCGAGCCTGCAATGGTTGGACACGCTCAGATATAGAAGCATGTCATATGTTCAAAAGGGGGGAAGCAAAGACCAGGAATGACTATATTTTGGTTGATCTTGATCTTTGGTCAAGTGTTAAAGATATGTCGTATTAATTCGGGACGATATCGACCATAATGCCCTGGCACTCACAATGTCAGGCCTAGTACTCTTATATGGACAGTCTCGACATAAGATCGCCCCTGTAATTACCACCAACAATAATAAAAGAGTAAAATGGCCACAAATACTGGTTGATCCAATTATTCTCCCCAAAATATATTCTGAGGTAGTGCAGATTCTCCCCGACATGAGCAATACTGCTGCTAGCGTAGACGACATCATGGCCACATTCCAGCAACTGACCTATACAATAAGACCATTTTTTAACAAACAGTGTAACCAAAAGTTATTCACACAGAGTATAGCCCCGTGGTACAATAAGGCTTGCAAAAAAGCTAAGGATGAGTTAATTGTGGCGGTAAAGGGAAAATCTCGTATAGATATTACAAATAGCAGGAAGCTGTACAAATCGGCACAAGATAAGGCAAAAAGGGATTGGGAGTCAGGAAATTGGTGCTCACTTGTAGAAGCTTCCAAGCAGAAGAACAGCCAATTATTCTGGCATCTCCTGTCGAAAGAGACTCCCAAATTGAAAAAGGAAACAGATTTCCATTTACAGCCCCATGTTTGGGAGGAGTATTTTAAGCATCTTTATGCAGGCCAACGGGTTGCCCCTAATTCAGGTTTACAGTTGAACTATTCAGACTCCACATTAACTGAGGAAATTGCTATTACTATAGAGGAAACTATTACAGCTATTAATTCTCTACAGAATGGGGAAGCCCCGGGCCTAGATAAGCTTCCGGGAGACATGTATAAAGCAGAGCCTATAATATGGGGACCACTGCTACAAGTGGTTTGTAATGCTATTTTGTGTGGTGGTGAAATCCCAGCGACCTGGAGAGGTGCTGAAATTATTCCAATTTACAAAAAGGGAGACAAAGGGTCTCCCTCAAATTACAGGCCCATTAGCCTCATAGACGTCTCCCAAAAAATCTTTTGTAAAATTATTTTAACCCGGATCCAAATTTGGATTGAGGAAAATAACATTCTATCAAATTTGCAGGCAGGATTTAGGGCTTCCACGAGCACTACAGATCAAGTTTTTAGATTTCTTCTGTTAATATGGAAGGAAGTGACCATCAGAGGAGGTCACTTGTATGTCGTGTTTGTGGACTTAAAAACGGCTTTTGATTCAATAGAACGTACTCAACTTTGGTCAGCCCTAAGAGAATTAGGACTCCCATCATATCTACTTAAAATTCTGATTCGCCTTCACCATGACACCTATGCAAAAGTCAGGTGGAATCCTGATGGCAGTCTTACAAATGATATTTCTGTTCATAAAGGTGTACGTCAGGGTTGTGTTCTTGCCCCAACACTTTTTACCCTTTACATAAACAGGCTAATAGGAGAATTGTATGATTGTGGAGGTGACCCCCCAAAATTAGCGGGTAGTCTTGTGCCTTCTCTGCTTTTCGCAGATGATACGTTACTCATCGCTAGGACGCCAAAGGGGATTCAGAATATTTTGAATAAATTTGCTAAAGCTTGTAAGGATAGGGGACTAGAAATCAATTGCTCTAAGACAAAATATATGAGGTTTAACCCCTATAAATCCCATAAGGGTAAACTGATGCTGGGCCTGCAAACCCTGGAGCAGGTTAAGGCATTTGACTACTTGGGAGTACGAATTAGTGACAGGCTGGTTTGGACACCACAAATTGAAAAGAGTACTCTGACTCTCCAGTATGCCGACTGTGCAATAGCCGGGAGGGCTAGGGCATCTCCATATTGACCGCTTTCCCCAATTCTGGAACTCCATAGGGCTAAAGGTCTAGGAGCAGCCCTATATGGGGCTGAGCTCTGGGGGCTGGAGAATCTCAAGGACTTAGTCCTTGCTGCAAATAAATGTATTAGGGCGATTCTCAATTTACCCGTGAACACTCCCCTTTTGCCGCTAAGTCTTACCTTGGTCTTAAACCTATTAACAACTTTGCCATTCTTAGGGCTCTCTTCTTTTGGGTAAGGATCTGGACCAGTAACACACAGGTACACAGGTTCCGGTGAAGGAGGCCCTGGAAGAGCTACTGACCTCACAAAAACAAACAGGCCGTATTACGTGGTTTAACAAGATCAAGGAATGGTTCTTAAAACTAGGGCTGGGGCACATGTAACGAAAAAAATGGTCCCTCTCCTTAAAAATAGGTTCTGGGGGTACATGGATACACAAAGTATTGATGGTAATGCACATGGCACTTTAACCTCTAGCTTTATAAATTTAAAAGGACGGTTTGGCTTTGAAATGTTCATGGATGATATCGAACCCCCTCAGGCAAGAGCTCTGTACATTCAGTTTAGGTAGGGAGTTCTTCCTCTTAATTCTAGAAGAAGTACTTGGGAAAACGCATCTGTAACATCTGTGTGCCCGACCTGTCATTCCTTCCCTGAGACCCTTGATCACTTTCTCTTTTTTTGCCCCTCTTATGTTGACCTTCGGAAAAATTGGTTAATCCCTGCCTGTCGTTTATTATCTTTGACACGTCCCGTCGATGCTTTACGCATTTTTAAGACGGATACCACAAGGTGGCTAGTGTTTACAATTTCGAGATATCTGCTGTTTGCTTGGTGGAAGAGGTTAAAAATGATTAATAATGTCTCTGTGAACCTAATATGAATATGTATGCCACCTGGTTGTGGGGCCTCAAATTGCACACCGGGGAATAGAAATATGGAATCCTACCAACTTAGTTTTTTTGGAATATGGAAACTGTCTCTCTTAAATTACTTTTGTAAATGGTGGAACGTTCGGAAAATTTTATTACTGTTAGAGGCATGTGATAGCCAGCATTTTTATGATGTAATGAAATGAATTTTTTTTTTTTTTGGTTATGAATTTTTATGATGTAAATGATCATACTTTTGATTGAATATATAATATATACTTTCCTTGCTTGAAGCTCCAGCAGGCTAATGGGTGTTAGCCTGCCTGCCTGAAGCAGGACTGTCAGTGCTACCTTTGATGAGGTGTAGAAAAGCTGCACTCAGAGTAGAGACCATGGCTTGATCTTGGCAGGATGGCCTGAATGAAGAATGTGATCTAGTATAACCCAAACAGGGCATTGGAGAAGGGTCCAGGAGGATACTAACTTGAAAGGGAACAAGGGGAGGCCTGTTCTTTACAGTTTAGGGATAAGCAATACCTGGAGAAGGGAGGTATTTTGATCTCAGGCACACTTTAGCTCTCCTGGCTACATTCTCATTGGAGGGAGGAACCAACCTCACCATTGGTTTGGTGTGGTTGCGAGGGAAGAGACTGCCCATTATCCTAGATACACCTCTAAGTGTGCTACAAGCTCCCTCCAGGGCAGAAGGGTTTTGCCATATTGGACTTCACTTAAAATGGTGCACTGTGAATATTTCTGCAGGAAGCCAAATAAGATGTGCTGGAGAAGAGGGAAGAATTGCCCTTGGGAACTCTATTCTCATTGATCAGGGTGTGTCCACCCACTGGCTAGTGAATTGAACAAAAGTAGCACTTCATCCCCAGCTCCTCAGAACACTTTTTAGACTTCCTGACTTCCCACCACTGGGAGAACATTGTTTCCTAATGCAGCTGCAGTACAAAGAGTAGCACGCACATGGCCTAAGCACCTTCCTACTGTGGACTGATCCCTGCGGGGAGTCATGCATAAAAGGTTTTCATGGACCACCACCGTACTGAGATGAGAAGGACAAACCACTATCCGCCTCACTTTCCGTGTCAATTCAATTCAAATATGTTTTATTCTGTTCAACATAAAAAAACCATGACAGCATCACAATAAAAAAATACAGTTTCACTTTCAGAGTCACTACACTCTAGAGATGCAGTTGCAGCCTCCATATAGGAGCTCAAACCATTACCTACGCACACAAGCTGGGATCTCTTGCAGCCACCATGCTTGCAAAATGGCTGGATTCCTATGTGTAAAGAACAGTATACTCAGTTTAGGGGGTCCCTCCTGACAGAGATTCACCCCAGGGTCCTTGGCCTGGTTTCTTCTGGGTCCAACATCACTACCTGTAGCTGGTACAGAGCCTCATGATCTAGCAGTGCAGAACAACGTCTTGCTTTAAATGGCGGAGGACTGGTGTTTACCACTCAAAGCCTTTGTTACTGAATCTTACAGTGAGTAAGAGTTTATTAGGGGGGTTTACTCACAGCAGAGATCCAAAAACCAGGAGGTCCAAAAATAAAACAAATGGGGGGTGTTTCTGGACCAAAATCCACTTCTTTATATGAATGCTTCCAAAAACGCCATATATTACTGAAATCATGCTGCAGTGAAGCACCATGACCCATGATTTTCAACTAGAGTAATCAAGCCAGCTATTGAAGGGCTTCTGAAGGAAAAGGCTCTGGCACCATACCTATGCCTGAATAAGCATTACACAGCTCCATACTCCAGATTCTGAAGTGTTAAATCCAGAAGTGTTAAATTGAAAATGCTTGAAGGGAGAGTTGCTATCATGCTACTGCATAGAGTTGGAGGCCAAGATCTATGTGAAGTTATCCTGACAAATTTATAACACTAGTTGTTGGAACTAGTCATTTCATGATTGTGAGGTTGCTTCTGACCTGGTCGATTTACCACTGATCAAGTCTTCATTCTTCTTCACCTCCTTAACAAAAACACCATCCAACAAAATGGATGCATCTTCATTGGGTTCACCCTGGTTCCTAAAGACCAGGGTGGGCTCAACCGTATTTCAGGGAGCGCTTTTGAGAAGAAGCCAGGGGGGATAAAGATTAAAAATCCTCCAAATACTCCAGGTATCCCTTTAATATGGAGTAATGGTGGATATTAAAAACAAATTGTAGGGTGTCCCAAGGATACAATAGTCCTATGACCCTATATTCATTGCCAACATGTTTCAACCAGTGAACGGCCCTATGGGTCCACAGCTTTCTTCAGGGCAAACCACAATGATAAATCCCTCCCTGGAAATATCAACAAAATAATAAAATAGAAAACTGTTCAATCAGAAAAACGCCATATGGATATACTTATCCTCGGTGGGGCGTTTGCTCATAGGTTCGTCCAACCCAATTCAGATGGACAACCTACTTCTCACGAGTGCAGAGAGAAGGGGCAGTCCTGTAGTCAAACTTTTGTCAAGGATCCTGGCCCCGTGTTGACACCTACTTGGTTCTGCAGCTCCCGGCAGCTGGAGCTGGAGAACCAAGTAGGTGTCGCTGCGGGGCCAGGATCCTTAACAAAAGTTTGACTACAGGACTGCCCCTTCTCTCTGCACTCGTGAGAAGTACGTTGTCCATCTGAATTGGGTTGGACGAACCTATGAGCAAACGCCCCACCGAGGATAAGTATATCCATATGGCGTTTTTTTGATTGAACAGTTTTCTGTTTTATTATTTTGTTGATATTTCCAGGGAGGGATTTATCATTGTGGTTTGCCCTGAAGAAAGCCGTGGACCCATAGGGCCGTTCACTGGCTGAAACATGTTGGCAATGAATATAGGGTCATAGGACCATTGTATCCTTGGGACACCCTACAATTTGTTTTTAATATCCGCCATTACTCCATATTAATGGGATACCTGGAGTATTTGGAGGATTTTTTATCTTTAACCCCCCTGGCCTCTTCTCAAAAGCGCTCCCTGAAATACGGTTGAGCCCACCCTGGCCTTTAGGAGCCAGGATGAACCCGATGATGAAGCATGACACTATTAGAGTGTGTGAGGGTTAATATACAAAGAGAGTATTGCTCCCAGTTTTGGTAGTAACATATAATCAGACCTCCTTAGTAGAGAATTGTGCCTATATCTAACATATCCAATATCATTTCCCAATGGGTGGGATAGTTCTTGTTATTGATTATTATTTGAGAGGACGTATCCCTTTCCCCGTTCTGCTTCCATTGTGTGGAAGTACCTCTCCACCCTTCAGGCCTTTGGCCGGTATTGTGTACTGCATCTTCATTGCCCATCTAGATTATATATTTGCCTTCCTTTTATTAATAGGAAGAAATTCTTGGGGCAGAAGGTCTAAAACGATGATCAACTCCTTTACTGAAAAAATCCATCACTGCAATTAAAACACTTCACTGCAAATCAGGTTTGGAAATTAAAGACAGCTCTTCATGACATTCACAACCGTTTAAGGAGATAAGTTGCTTATCTACTTGCTCATTGACTTTAATTGTTACCTGAATGATTTTCCATGTATTCTTAGTTTTACCTTAGATGATGTACAATAATATAAAAAAACTGTCAAAATTTGTTTTATGAAGAGAATTCATGATATCAAATATCCTCCTGATATGCAGTCTGAATAGAAAAGAAAATAAGATTAAAATAGAAGATTCAAAGGTAATGGTGATGATGAGAGATTAATTAACCAATTAAACAACAAGACAAAAAACACAAACTTCTTTTTAGGAAAGGAAGCCTCGGAATGCCTGCCCTGTATACGTACTGTTGGACCGGATCCTTTTTGCAGGGTCTCCCCCAAATTTTGGCCTTCTATTACTGATCCTGTTTTTTCTTGTGCTCTCTCATTTAAACATGGTAAAAGTGGCTTACACTTAACTGGTGCATATAATTTACTTCTAAGTCCCTAGTAAATGGCACTACATGTATCCAGGGCCTGTAAATTAAATGGTACTAGTGGGCCTGCAGCACTTATGGTGCCACCCTCTAAAGTAGGATTTTAAAACATTTCTCAGGCCTGCCACTGCAGCTTGTGGTGCAGTTGTAAACTGCCATTTTGACCAGGCAAAATTAACCTTTTGCCAGGTCTAAATCTTCCTTTTTAATACATATAAGTCACCCCTAAGGTAGGCCCCAAAGTCTCCTAGGGCAGAGTGCACTGTTTTTAACGAGTAGGACATGTATGCTTAATATTTTACATGCCTTGGCAATGAAAACCTCCAAAAGTAATTTTTCACTGTTGCAAGGCCTATCTTTCCAAATGACTAACACTAGGTTGCCTTATTACATTGAATATGTGATACCTTTAGATTGAGAGCAGAAAAAGATGTGCTGTTTACACTCAGATCAATTATAATTTAAAATCCTCTTTGATGGTAAAGACACAATTTTGAAAATGCCATTTTTAGAAAGCTGGCATTTTCTTTTCATAACCATTTGTGCCTTCTGCCAGTGTACTGGGTTGCATTACTGTGAATGACTCTGCTGTTGGGGTTTGTGTATTGCTTACAGACAGTAATACAAAGGGGGCTTAGGTGTGGACATAATTAGTCTTTCTGGCAAAATGACTGGGAGGGGCTGTACCCAGTCCCTATTACATTTCAAAGTGCTTTGCCTTCTGCACACACAAAGGAATCTAAAAGCAGGCCTGCCTTTCCTTTTGTCACCCCAGACTTCTTGGAGCCCTGACAGCAGAAGGGAAGAACTTTCTACAACCAGATGTGGGGGTAGTATAGTGAATTCCCACACACAAAATGCTTGCACCAGGTATAAATAATGGACTTGCAGAGCCACTCATCAGAAGACTTCTGACCCTGCGGACATTACAGAAGAAGGACTTCCGTGCCACCAGTGTACTGCTCTGCTGCTTGAGGACTGATTTGCTGTCTGAGAAGGAAGGCTGGACCTGCTTACCTTCATCCCAGTCTAACCTAAGTGACTCCAAGGGTCAGTTTGTTGACCTCCTGTTTGAGCTACAAGGATATATCAAGCTACAGAGGCCTCCCTGCAACTGCCCAGCTGACCTGCTGCAACTGGACCTGCAACGGGATTTGTCTGAGCCCTGCTGGCCTCTGCTGGAGTGAGTTCCCGATCTCTAAGAGGTGACCCAAGTCCTGTACCCTTGACTGTCATCAGTTTGAGTCACTCCCAAGAAGAAAGGGTGAAATCCTGAAGTTTGGGCTCTTTGCAAATGCGAGTGGGCCCCCTCCTGCTGAGACTCTGCCACCCGTGACGACTGCCAATGCGAAGCTATGATGAAGACCTGCTGTTCACACTACAGCGACCACCAGTGACCACCGGCAATACGAGATCTGCACTTCTTGCTCCTTGTCATGCTTGCCATCTCCCGACTGTCATGTTTGCCGTGGCCCAATACGGGCCACGGCAGAGGAGTATATAAATCCCTTGATCCCGCACTAGAACGCTTTGCGTTCTAGTGTTCAGTGTTCTACAGCACTTCCGGGTTACTCACCTTACTGTTTCCGGTCGGGCAGCAGTCTCCATCTTCAGCGTAGGTCCGATACTCCCTGGTTTGTGGCTTCCTGGACTCACGGCGCGTCTCTACGGCGTTCCTGCTCCATGTCCTAAGTTCGGTTCTCCTTCACTCGAGGCTTCCTGGGCTCCCACCGCACCTCGCCGGTCTCATGGCAGCGGTTCCTCCCTCGGTCTCGCCTCCTGCTTCTGTAGTCCTTGGTGGCGGTGCGCACGGCAGTTCCTGAGGTTCCAGGGACCTACAAAGAAATAAGAACAATCATCATTATGGTAAAAGCATTCAATGTGCGTTGCACTTGCCAATAAGTTTGGATATATATAATACATATCTGTGCAATTTCCTCCATCCTTGAGGATCTGCCTTGTCCTGATTTCGTTTATGGTGGTCCTGTGAATGAGAGAAATATTTCTGTTATTACTTTCTGAAGTAAGGAAGCGCAAGGCAAAGTCAAAGCTATAACTAGCAGACAGCTAGTGTTCTTACTGGTTCCTTTTCAGGTCTCTTTTTGTTAAAGGTCATTCCTTACATGACTTAGGTGGTTGCAATTCACTCTTCCTTGATCTTCCTACTGTACCTAATGTGGATATTGGGCGCTATGTCGTTGATACTTGCTTTTCCCTTCTATCTCTTATAGATAAGCACCACCATATAGTACTCGAACGAATTGTTACCTAATGGAAGAGGGGAATTAACCAGGTTATTACACCACAGTCATTTCACCATCTGTTTAGCATTTCAGACCTTACTTCACATATTTTACCTTGTTCTTTGTTGTCCTATGTAGGAATCCTCCTGACTGTCTGGACTTACATTCGAGTGGGAGACATCGTGGGACATTTTGTTTCTCTCATTTTCCCTTCCCCTCTTCCCCTGATTTACCATTGTTGCTTAGAGATTGTTGGGCATGATAGGTGAATAAGGGAAGTTGGGACCTCCCCATCTTGCATGTTGTCTCTGCGGAAACTTAGGTAGGAGCCTGACACTCCAGTAATGACCGTCCGCGATACGCAGCAATCACAATCTGCGCTGGACGACCTGCTCTTCATGCTACAGCAACGATCTTACACAATGCTTTACCTGCTTCTTACGGCCTTCTCCATCGCAAAAGGAAGTCTTCGTGTTGGACTTAGAAGATAACTTTTCAGTTGGACTAACCTGGCCCTGTATCCTACCCATGCTCCATCACAATTGACCTGAACTTGTGACTTTTCCCTGGTCTAGTGCGACCAGGTGACTGCGAGTGCTTTTAGTCTCTATTTTCATTAAAATATTTAAAATTGAATATCTCCGGTTCTACTGATTGGACCTTTGTCATTTTGGTATCATTTTATTTGTTAAAATTTACATATTTTTTCTAAATTGGCTTGTGATTTTTCTTGTGTGGTTTTTTCACTTTATTTATATTTTTGTGTGCTGCAAAAATACTTTACAGATTGCCTCTTAGTTAAGTCTGGTTGCATTTTTGCCAAATTACAAAAGGGTTAAGCACAAGTTAATTTAGTGACTATTGTGGTTCATTCTGACAAGGATTGTAGTTGTTGCTTGAGTGGGGTTTCCACCCGCCTCAACCAATAACCCAGTTTCTAACACTTGCCTTGACGTATTAGTGATTGAAATTAAAAAGAACACCAAGATGGCAGAAAGCTCATTGAAGGAAATTACTGCATTTTGACTTTGCTTTAAGGTAACCTCTTAAAATATGCTTCAACGATTTGCCATATACTGTTGATTCCATTATTCTTTTTCGCACAAAATATATGAGAATCCATGACGTGTGGACGACATCTGGGCAAGTTCTTAAATCCGTTTGCCTACTTTCTTCTAATTGTGAGGTAGCAATCTCTAATTACCGTACTAAATATCTTGTTTTTTATATTAATTTTTGTTATCTGCCTGTATATAATATGCTAAATTTCCTATGTCTTGAGAACTGAGAATTGACTTGTTCAGGCTACCTATTGATTCTCTATTGTGTTTTTATAATTATTGTATAGTGCAGATCTGTATATATGATACGTATTGTTTACACGCTTGGCCAATGAATGGGTACTTCCCAGAATAAATTATTACTATGCAAGCTGTTGACTTGCAAATGATTTGGGGTTACCTTTCCACTTGTTAGCAATGCACCACGCATTTAATTTTTGTTTATTGGAGTGGTATAAGAATGGTGGTTTGGTTGGCAAGTGCAGAGAGTGGAGTTTTGCGAGAGGGAACAGCCTTTTTTTTAAAGGACACGCACCGTGATAAGCAGCCTCCCATGGACGTCTGCATGATGTACAGTTCATACAAAGAGTATGGAATAAGAGTATGTAAAGGTATGAAACAAAGTATATGGGTGAGATAATAAGACTTAGGCTGTATACATAACATTTGGTGTTTTGTAATTCTCACCCTTTTAGCAGTCACCTGTGCTAACGCGCTCACAGCAGTTCTCGTGAATATATTCTCACACAAAGATAGCATATAACAGATGCTCATAAATTCAATAAGCATTTGTATGAGCGCACTGTTTTCCAGGGAATGGCTTAGGAAGGGACCCTGCCTAAAAAGTATCTGGAAGCTCCTAATGCTTCTCCACACTATCTACCGAGTGTGGCCAAAGGTGAGTTTGAGAAATACACATATGTTATTTCAGTTACTCATGGTCGCTGGCTTTCCCCTCTGCCCCTGGGGACCACAGAAGCTCTACCAAGTGTGCTCCTGAAAATAATAATGTGGAAAAGGTTTTTTCATCTCAGAAAAGCGACTCAGCCAGAGCACTCGAATCAGACTGCACCTGCACTAGAACAGAACACAGGCACAAGGCACCGTGGATGTTTGCTGCAAGGTGAAGTTCATGTGAAAAAAAGGCTTTATTGTTTATTTCTGGGTAGTGGTGGTCCGAATGACAAATTATAAAATCATTAATGGTTTCGCACTGATGTTAACTTACACAATCACCCAACTGAAACGTTCCAGGTGATAGGAAAAGTAAAATTGTATGCTCAAAATGACAAATGTTTTTCACAGGGCCTGCGGGAAATGCTCTGACTAGAGCATATTGAGCAACTTAGAAGCATTCATTTTGAAAAAATCTTTGAAATAAATTAGGCCAATCAGCTGTATATTGGGAGAAAAGTGAACTTCAAATAATGCTCTTGCTGGATAGATCGAACACACCGGAAACCAACTATGGGACCATTCCAAGGAAATAGAGAGAACCTTTATCACATTGTGTGTTTTTTGTTCTTGATATTTGGATACATGATATTCCTAAAGTATGAAATGATAACCTCGGAGAATTACCCAGACATAACCAGTGCTTTAAATGGGCCGGTACTCACCGGTACTGAGTACCGGCACTTCTTATTTTTATCCTTTCAAGTACCGGCACTTCTCCCCCCGCCCAGGAGAGTACCGGTACTATTGTCTGACATTGTTCATTGCTAATTCTGCGGAGGCAGGGTGGCGCCTGCCTCTATGATACTCTGACAGCCAAAGTGCCCCGGTCTCCGCAGAATTAGAATCCCTGTGCTGAGCCCCGGAACTGTTCAACAGCAGCTCAGTTGCATTATGTCTTTGATGTGTAGGTGTCGAGAATTTCACCTTCACGCTGAGCTTGACAGAGCAGTGGCCATATCATTCAGACACTGCTCTGTCAATCACATTTACACTATGGTGTGCATTGTGCACACCCTGGAATCCAGGTGACCCACTGGGAGCGGCAATTAAGGAAGCCACGGGAGGTAAGGAGGTAAAAATGTCCTTTATCCTGCGTGAGCCTTTTGTGTGAGTGTTTGACTGCTTGTGAGTGTTTAACGGCTTGTGTGTGTCTTTATGTGTAAGGGAAAGAGGAAGATATAGAATCTGGATAGTCTAAGAAGGTGTTTTAAAGAAAGTGTGTGTAGAAGGTGTTTTAAAGAAAGTGTGTGGACTGCTTTGTTTGTGCATGTTTGCTCGGGCCTGTGTGAGTGTGTCCGCACACGAAAATTTGAATACTAAGCCCAATGCAAATAAATAATAATAATCAGAGCCACTGTAATCATGAGTCAGGGTTGATTAAATTATGCAGCAAGAAAAGGCAACTTATGCTGCGTAATGCAGAATAGTTCCTGATTGTGTTACTTCATTATTTTGCAATTTGTATACTTGTTAACACTGTCTGGGCATAGGTTGCACTCAGTTTAAACATAGCAATAAGCAAAAGGAAGGTGAGAAGTCAACATTTGGAAAGGGCCTTCCACTGCGCAGCAGCGCGTGTTGGTACGATTTTACTAACTCTTGACCTGTTTGAGGTAGAAACACATTTTTTTGTTATAAGCTGAAGATTATGCATCAGATGATGTGGCAAATGCGGCAGATCCATAATTTTATGGGAAAAGGATTTGCATAATTCCACTTTCCTGACAATAACAGTGTGGCATCAAGAAGCTGCACTAGATAAACAAGTATTGGCAAAGCCATTAGGTGTGGCCTTGGTAAAGCTGGTGCAATTGTTAATTCAAAAAGATTATTGCACTAATATGCCACAAAAAAAGAAAACATGCCTCCTATATGTGGTGAGCTTAAGCATCCAAAAATTAATTTAAATAAAAAACGATTTACCATTGCATATAATTTCAACAGTATCAGTGCGCCCTATCAGGCATGTGACTTAGAATTGTTTTTTGGTTGGGGGGGGGGGGGAGTTTTATACAGCACAAACTAGACTCCAAGGTATTAGAGCACTTTACATGAGCACCAGTTGCGTTACAGATGGACACATTAATTTTTTTGCGAGGCACAGTGAGATTCATTGATTTGCCCAGAATCGCAGGATGTTGAGCATCCCTGTCGCGACTCGAACCCGATTCTCCAGCTTAAAGGTCAACTGCTCTAGTTGTTCGGCAACATCCTCTTCTCAACTGGTTTAGAACCCCTTTTTAGTTTTAATACACATCACATGGAAGTATGATTCTTATTGGTGCAAGGCAAAGCTACATTGGCCCTTAATTACTGTAACCTGGAGACCTATTTTAAACAAACACAATGACTAAAAAATGGATAAAAACTGGAAAGAAAAAAGTAATTGCCAAAGTAAAGTACTGGTCCACCAGCCTGGCAGTGAAGTGCACTTTTTAAGGCAAATTTGCCCATGTGATTAGGAAAAATGTCGTCACTCACAGTGCAAGGTGGTTAGTTGCCTTCATGGGCTGCCGCTTTACCCCATGCAATTTGTTGTGGTGAGTGGAAGCAGAATGTGAATGATAGCTGAACAGACCCAGGGATGAAGACGGTTGAGTAAAATTCCCTCTACATGTGTATTTTTTATTTATGGAAATTAATTTCATAAGGCTGATGAGAAAGCTGTCTCTGACCAAACCTTAAAATGAAAAGGGGTTTAGCTGGGCTTCATTTTCCTGCAGGATCTGAAGAAGGACAGATCTGTGATGTTCTTTTGCTGCATTTATTGTTTTCTATTGTCCTGTGTTAAGATGAGAGAGGACTAGGGGCGTGTGTGTGCGTGCGCGTGTGTGCAGGATGGTGGGGAGGGGACGGCAATTAATAGAATCTGGCATGGCTGCATAAAATGCATTAAAAGGGTTCAGTAGGTTGTAAGACAAGGATCCTCTGCTCTATATTATCATTGTACAAATCTTTAAAATGGGGAATGGATGAATTGGGTATAATTCCAAGGCATGTCCAGCAAGCAGAGAGACTTGCAGAATCTGTCTGTTGTACTTAGTGAGTTCTTTTAGGCTGTCCTTTCACTGTAGGCAACACACCCCTGTTAAATCACAAATCTGAAAACGAAATGTGGGTTGTGAGCTGAGATTCCTTCTGTGCCAGAAGACACCACAAGCCAGTCAGTCTTGATTATTTGAGGCCTCAAACATATTGCCATGTGTTACGTAGGATAGGTAGAACCAGGACCCTAGAAGTTCCTAGATGGTCGGTGGCTTCAAGCAGAGGGTGGCAGATGCTAAGTATTCTAAAGTATGGTGGCAGTAATGCATGAATAGTAATACTGTTCAAAGAATGTAATGTCATCTTTAGGGATAACTGAGCTAAAATAATGAGATGTGCATAGTGTTACAAAGAATCTACCCTAGAATATTTATCTACTCACCTTCTGACACCAACTAACGACAATGTAAGAAGACCAGGTGTGAGAGAGACACGAGTACACATCTGCCGTCATGCTTGGCAGTGCCACGCCTGGGCTGGTGGATTCATGACTCATAAAGAGGCATAGTTGAGATGTTTGACATCCCCTTCCAGACGCAAAAAATGTTTGTCATTGATTTGTTTCCATAGCGCTTAAAAACCATGAACTAACACAGGTCCCACCCATCACTGCCTCTACTCTGCTCCGCACACCCGCTGCAGACCCAGTATGACAGTGCCCAAATTCAACATACTAAACTACCAACACCCAGTACCCCACAGTGCTGAGATCTCATTGCATATAAGAGGAAATGTGGATGAGCCCTTTAAATGAGGATCTCTTGAAAACTATGGTGCTAAAGGAGGGACGATGCCCAGGACTGTACAAATACGGTTTGGTGTTACCTGGTTTAAAAGTGAAAATGGTAAAGCAGTAGTCTAGGAGTGTGCATGTTGAAGCTGCTGTGCCAGGGTTTCCCCTGCAATCTCCTTTCATGTAGTAAAGATAGGTGGAAGGACCATGGCCACTTACATTACAGACCCCCAATGTATACATGTCAACATATTGGGAATACCTAAGAGTTATTAGAGAGATACATTTCAATTTTTTTTATTTTAGCTTTCTTGAGAATGAAGGAAAAAGGATGAGAAAGTTAAAATATAATTTAAAGCTAAAAGTCTCCCCTCTGTTTCACAAGTTTTTGAATGCATGCCATTATGAACTAAGTGCTACTCTTCGTGAGCTCATCCTGATCTTTTCGTGGTCTGTGTTCTCTGTGAGAAACAAGGTACAGAGCAAAGATCTGAAATTCCAGAGGCAAGGTCTGATAGGGCTGAACCAGGCCCCACATCACTGGCACAAGATAGTACATTGGTGGCCCAACACCACTCAGTGCTGGCCTAAATCACAGCAACGGCTCATGATCAGACAAGGAAGGTTTAAAAATCACACAGTGTTGAGCAGTGTGAAAACATTTCTGGCCAAAGACCACACAGAATATGTCAAGATCACTTTAAGTGCAATGGGCTGCATATATATTTTAGTGGGTCATAACAGCAAAATGGCTATTAATTACTAAGCATGTGTTATGTCACATGTGCAGAGGGAATCTGCGCAGATGGGGAATTTGAGATTACTAACAAGGATGATGCGAGTACAAAATGAATACACATCAAATGGAAGAAGTGCCATTGTATCATATCCCACCCCTAGCCCCGCCCCTAGCCCCGCCCACTAGCCACACCCCTAACTCAATTTGATGAGTACCTGCACTTATTTTTTTCCATTTAAAGCACTGGACATAACAATAGCACAAATAATCTGCTTATCAAACAAATCTTAATACCATGCTTCTGCTGCAGTAAATACCAGACGGCACTATTACCCGGTATCACAGCACTCAGCTTTCCGACACCAAACGAATGATAGACTACGACAGCCTCGCTGGGATTTAAACGTGTGACCTGCTGATCACAGTTGACGTCAGTGGTGAACATTAACTCACTGTGCTGTCTTCACCAAATTTCTTCTAGCAGACTAGTATCTGCAAATTTCTTGGAAAGTTGCAGCCTTTTAGTTAACTGAAGCCAAATTAAAAATAAAGAGAAAAATGCAAGAGGTGGAAAATCTAGAAGTTTGAAAATGTGAAAGAAATTACATCAGGGTCACAAAGGGAGAAATAGCTCAGAATTTGAAGGCCTTACATTCTCCTGAACAACAACTACAGCTAAATCTAAGAATGAAGAAATACTGATGTGTGAGGAACTTCACCACAAAAGGGATCAGATGGGAATTACCTGGCAATCCCCCTGCGGAGTGGAAGAAGATTTACATGGAAAGAGCAGAACGCAGGCTTGGATGATGTTTTGACTTTTCATGTAAATCTTTATAGGAAAAAAATCGATTTGGATTGATCCTTAAACCTTAATTATTTCATTCATCCACTTCCAACATTAGCATCTTTGTTTTCTACACAACCCGGCCTTTGTGACAAAAAGACAAAACTAAGTGATGCAAGAAAGCTGATAATTCCAGCAGATTAAAAAGGCTCTTACATGAACATGTGCAGATGAGGTACGATAAATACTACACTGGTCAAGGCACTACAGGCATAAAATTTGTCTTTAAAAGATCAGCACTGCTTCTTATATGGAACTCTCTGAACAAAAAATACAATTTCCTTGTCCTTCTTCCTTATTCTACCACTCGTTTGTTCACCCTACTCTATCTTCCTCCCACATTCGCTCTTTTACGCTATCACTTTTCAAAAATAAATATTACATACATAATTTCGACTGGATGGGTTTCCCGGAGAATTATTCAGCACAGATCCAATAATACGTTCCCCATATTGTGTTGTAAGAATGATACTTGCACAGGTAAGTAATTCTCATAAACGAGTTTACTTAACAACCCTACACACGTCTGTCTACTTTCCTCGCCAGATGGAACTGCCGCCCTACATACGAAATGCCTATAACAGTCTATTTCGATATAATGTGCATGACCGCTTGCGCACATTGTGTACCAGATGTATGTGACTGCCACAGTCTTAACATCAACACTACAAATATCCCTTCCCGCTCAAAAACCACACTACAATAATTTAAGCACAATAAAAAATACACTCTAAGATTTCATTACTAAGATCATTCAAAAGTACATTTAATAATGACCTTAATTAAATAGAACAAAACAATGAAAAAGGAGAATTAAAACAACATATAAATAAATAGAAAATTCCGTTAGTCTTGCACCCCTTATTTTTTCAAAGGATGACAGACCATTAAGGAAATCTAAAGGTTCACTCTAGAACTCTTGAATTTACATGGTGTCTTGAACAATCTGCCTGCCAAGCTCCTTATAGATTGGTCATTAATCCAACCAGTTTCATCTACTACCCTCTCCGCAGAAGTGTCTGCACCCTGACCCTCTTTGGTAACTTCACTACCTTCCCCAGTTTCAGGGGTATTGCTAATTCATTCTGCTTTGCATTCTTGAGTTCGGATCCCATCCTTGGCACCACTATTGTGTTGTAAGAATGATACTCGCACAGGTAAGTCATTCTCATAAACGACTTTATTCAACAAACCTACATACTGAAGAGAGCCACCCGGCCTCTATAATATATTGTGGCACCCTGTAGGCCAAAACCTGCCTCCAGCCAGAGACTCCAGGACTTTGTGTGTTCTCTGCCAGAAGAGTGGCCATAGAGTGAGGAATAGACACTAAAGAAAAAGAGGGATGTAGAGAGCCACCCAGACTCTATAATGCATTGTGGTACCCTGTAGCACTCCTCAGGATGGGCTCGCCCATGGAGATAAATAAAGGGACAAGAGACCGCTCGTGGTCTTCGCCGCACTAGCAGTCACAGAGTGTGGTGTCAAATTATTTCTTGGCTCCAAGTGGGCCTTGGTTTAGAATGCAGGTCCGGTCTCGATAGCGGACCCCACACAGTACATTGGCGATGAGGCCGGTATGTACCTGTGCCCTCAACGGCTTGTCTCACCGGCCCGCTTGAGCACTGCTCCGGCGCTTCAGCGCAGACGAGGCTCTGCTTGCTGCTGGTGCTTTTCCCGGTGTTCCTGGCTGTCCTCAATGCGTGACAGCCCTGCAGGCTTCGGCCTGGTGGTGCCACACCCACAGCTCCTCCCTGCTCCTACAGCGACCGCCGGAGGCCCTGTGAAGCGGTCTCAGCCTTCATCCAAAAACACCCTGGTGGGTGCATCTGCGACCAGCCCCCTTCGTCCACATGGTTGTCAGCACGCGGAGGCCATGACCCCGCCCTGCTCCTGCCTGCCTGGCGCCTCGGCTCCATCGGCATGGCAGCTGGCTCAGCCTGCCCTCCCAGCAGCAACGCAGAGACGCCCCTGCTCCACGGGTGAGTGTGGTTGTGGGCCCAACGAGCCACTTTCATTGATTGATGATAATGAAAGAAGAACATAACGGATAGAACAAATGATGATGAGAGCAGCATGAGTGTGAAAAAAAATACTGTGATCTACTAACCCTTCATACACATGACAGAGACTAGGAGTGAGACATTGGGGCACGCACACACTCACTAAATAAAGAAAAAAAAAGATGAAAAGGAAGGAGCATCAGCTCAAGGAAACAGAGCCTGGTCAAGACCTTCAGCCTCCCAAACCAAGGTGGAGTGACCAGGGCAACAGGCGAAAGTTGGCCAGTCCTAAACAAATCCACAGTAACTCTGTGCCACAGACCCACGTGCACACAAGAGCAGGTAGTGCACCATGAGCACACCAGCTCAGGCCGGCACTGCCGGACCGTCAACGGATGCTGCACCACCACCACAATACCAAAGCCACGCAGCAGTGATGCCCCTCCCGCTTTTCAGTGAGCTCGCTCACCCTGCGACAGTGGCTCCTCACTGGAGATCATGGATCAGGCGACTTAACCATTATTTCAGGGGCACGAGGGAGATGGACGGAGCCGTCAAGAGGTCGCTGCCCATACACTATGGTGGCAGAGAGCTGTATGATCTATTCAAGACTCTCCCAGACACCAGGGACGAGGATGACTTCGATGCCGCGGTGGTGGCGATGAACCGGCATTTCAACCCCCAGATCAACCCGGACTTCAAGCATTTCAAACTACGCCAGGCCAAACAGTCCGAAACTGAATTGGTGGCAGTCTTCTATGCTCACCTGAGAAAACTCACAAGTACATGCATGTTTCATGACCAGCGGGAGGAAATATGGGCCCAGCTCATTCAAGGGTGCCGGTCAGTGTTACTACGCAGGCTAATCCTCAGACAGCCGGGAATGTCAATAGACGACATCCTCATACTGGCGAGGTCCCATGAATTATCGAACTCACGGGCGGACAAAATCGAAGCAGCCCTCAACAGGCATCCAGCCACACTCAGTGCCTCTTGGCCCACCCAAATAAAGGACGAAAGAGTGGATGCAATCCAGAAGCACTCGAGTCCTGCTTGCGCCACCCCAAAGATGCCTTTGGGTGGAACCTGCGACACTGAACACCCCCCAACTGGCCTCTGTTACGCAAAAAGGAAGGTTTGCTCCGGCTGCGGCAAACTGAACCACTTTCAAAAGGTCTGCAGGATTGGGAGATCCAGAACCACTTCAGCAGGTCGTGTGGACTCCCAACCAACATCAAACAGCTATCGATCGAAGATCCTCTTGGACAGGAAGATGTCACCTCACCAGGTCAGGGGTTCGACATGGAGAGAGAGGATGACAATGTGTTTGTGTGTATCCTTTGCCAGCCGCACTGACCGGCATCGACGGCCGCCCCTCATGTGCTCCATCCTAGTGGAGGGCTCCACGGTAAAAGCACTCATCGACAAAGGGGCGTCAGTGAATGTCATGGATTCCAAACAGTATGAGCGCCTCACACCCTGTACCCCCTCTCGCCACCAACGAGAATATCTACACATACGATGGGACCAATCCACTCCCTTTGCGAGGGGTGATAGATGTGGAACGCGACACAGGCGAGGTTCCACGTGATGAATGGAAAGAAAGGCACTCTCCTCAGCTGCCACATGGTGGAGGACCTGGGGCTGGTCTTCTTCGCCAACCAAATCCATGACTCACATGCAGACGTCATCCTGCGCGAATTTCCACAGCTGTTCGAAGGACTTGGGAAGCTAAAAGACAAACAGTTCAAGCTCCATATTGACTCTTCAATCCAGCCGCAGGTGGAGGAAGAGTTACAGAAGTTGGAGGATTTGGGTGTCATCGAGAGAGTTACAGGCCCGACACTGTGTGTGTCACCCCTGGTCATTGCCCCGAAGCCCAAGCAGCCAGGAGCCATCAGGCTGTGCGTTGACATGTGCCTTCCCAACCAGGCTGTGAAGAGGGAACGCCACCTGACACCTATCATGGGCGACATTGTGGCGGACCTCAATGGGGCGAAGCGGTTCTCCAAGCTCGACTTAAATGCAGGATACCACCAGCTGGAACTCGCACCCAAGAGCAGGTACATTACTAACTTCTCTACTCACGTGGATTTGAGGAGGTGCAAGCGGCTGAGTTTCGGGGTATCATTGGCCGCAGAAGTCTTCCAAAATGCCATCAGGGAGACTCTGTCGGTCCTGCAAGGTGTCATAAACCTCAGCAACGACATTTTGATATTTTCAAACAGTCTGGAAGAACATCACGTGCACCTGAGAGACACACTCTAATGACTAGCAGTCAGAGACCTTACCCTCTACAAGGCAAAGTGCTTGTTTTACCAAGAGTCAGTCGATTTCTTTGGATAGATCTTTTTGCGTGATGGACTCCAAGTGGATCTGAAGAAAGCTATTACCATCCGGATTGCACAAGTACCCACCACCCCGACCGAAGTCTGTAGCTTTCTAGGGATGGCTACTTACTGCGGCTGTTTCATACCAAACCTTGCCTCTCTGTCGGAACCTCTGCAAACCTTCACACGAAGTGGTGTGCCCTGGGATTGGATCACAAAAGCAAATGCATCTTTTAATGCCGTGAAGAATGCTCTGATGGACAAAATGGTCATGGCTTACTTTCATCCTGGAAGGCACACAGAACTGTTCGTTGATGCAAGCCCATTCGGACTGGGAGCTTTCCCCCTCCAGGAAAACGCAGGAAAAGTTTGGGCGCTCATGGCGTACGCCAGCATAGCACTCTCAGAGACCAAGATGAGGTACGCCCAAATCGAGACAAAGGCCCTTGCCATCAAGTGGGCCTGACAGCGCTTGCACCTCTACCTCTATGGGCACGAGTTCCGGGTGGTAACTGACCACAAGCCGCTAATTCCCCTGTTCTCTGGAACAACGCAGGTGGCTCCCCCCAGTTAGAAAGGTGGGCTGTGCGACTCCAGGTATACCATTTGCAGGTTCTGTTTCGTCCAGGTGCCAGCAATCCAGCTGATTACTTGTCACGCCACCCTATCGCAGCAGGAGTGGATGTTGACCCTGGGGTTGAAGCCGACAAATTTGCTGATTCTACACCTTCCCCTACGATGAGCAGAGAAGGCCGTGTGCCAGTGAGAGTCAGTGGAGCAACTCCGGATGAAGTCCCGTTGCAACTAACCTCTGGAAGTGTCACCTGTGCAAGCAGTCTGGAAGGGGCAGGACTCAACCCCAGCTCCTGGAGCCAGATGTATGGTCTCCGGCCAAAGCCTGCCCCCAGCCAGAGACTCCAGGACTTTGTGTGGTCTCTGCCGGAAGAGTGGCCACAGAGTGAGGAATAGTCACTAAAGAAAAGGAGGGATGTAGAGAGCCACCTGGCCTCTATAATGCATTGTGGCACCCTGTAGCACTCCTGAGGACGGGCTCTCGCTAGGAGATAAATAAAGGGGCGAGAGTAAGCCTGGGCGTAGTTCGCGAAGTAGCGCTACGCGAAGCTACGCAAAGTGCAGTTCGCACTACGCGAACTACGCGTAGCACTACGCGAACTGCGTAGTGCACTGTTCGCAATGATTGCACAGTGCCGGATGCTTGTCCGCACTGTGCAATCATTGAAAACGGCATCTTGCACAGTGCGAGCTGTCTTTTACTGCCGCTCGAGTAGATTTTTACTCGAGCGGCAGCTTTCTCAACGCGAACTGGTAGTTTCTCATCGCGAGCGGTCGCGAGCATACGCGACCACTCGCAATGAGAAACCTGACCTCCCTGCGTTGAGAATCTCGCCGGGATGTCATTTTGCTTGCTCGCGGTCGCCAACTTGACGTTGAGGACCGCGAGCAAGCAAAAAATGACCGCTGCACTACGCTACGCTACGCTACGCGTGTTTGCACTGTGCTACGTGCAATTCGCGTTGTGCGAAGTAGCGCAAACTTCGCAAACTACGCGAGCGTAGCGTAGTGCTTTGCCCAGGGTTAGGCGAGAGACTGCTTGTGGTCTTCGCCCCACTAGCGGTCACAGAGTTTGGTGTCAAATTATTTGTTGACTCCAAGTGGGCCTTGGTTTAGAATGCAGGACTGGTCTCGATAGCGGACCCGACACAGCATACAAACGTCTGTCTACTTCCCTTGCCAGATGCAACTGTTTCCCCACATACAAAATGCCCATAGCATTCTATTTTGAGATAATTAGCATACATACAAAATGCCTATAACATTCAAATTCAACATAATGAGCATACATACAAAATGCCTATAATAGTCTATTTCGACATAATGAGCAGGAGCGGTTGCGCACACTGTGTTCGAGATGTAGGTGAGTTCCACGGGGAATATTATTAAGCGGCAGCGATAATTATCGCTGGCCGCGCTTAGCGTGAGATTTGTTATCGCTGGCTAGCGCTGGAAATTATCGCCATGCTAGCGCTGTATTAACAACGCTTAGCGCAATGGCGATAATAATTCCAGCGATAGCGGTGTTTTCCATGGAACATCGCTGGTTTTCCAGCGATGTTCCATGGAAAACGGCGATATCCTTGATGACAGGGCCTGTGGTCTTAGCCACACAATCCACCCCCCATGTTAGGTATGCCTTAGTCTGGAATTTAACAGAGGTTAAATTCCAGCGTTAAGGCATAGTTAACGCGATTCCAAATATCGCTAACCCTCCTTGATGATATCGCAAAGGTGGGTTAGCGATATTTTCCCATGGAGTTTTGTCAGGCACGCCTCCTTTGCATCTCATTAACGATGCGAGGCGTGCTGACAACGGGCGCTAAGGCAAGGAAACACGCGCTAGCGTGTCCTTGTTAATAAAGCAATAATATTATCGCTGCTTTTCGCCCGAAAACGGACGCTAAAGCGGCGATAATGTTATCGCCAGCCCTTGATAATATGCCCCCACGTTTTTACCATCAACACTACACCCCAGTCCTGATCAAGTTATAATGTTACACTGATTTCTTGGCACTGTGCCGATATACTTCCCCTGTACAAAAAAGATAACTGTGTGGTTTGCTCACACTATTGGACATTTTCAGTCTTGAAAGGTGCAGGCAAAATATATGGGTGAACTTTACTGAACAGGAAACATGATTAGATGACAACAAATAATATTCTTTCGCCCTTACAGGCTTGTTGTAGACAAGGCATTAGAACAATTGACCAGGCTATGAGGCTTTAACAAATTTGCCTAAAATATACCCATGTAAAGAAAGTACCAGCTTTTTTTTAACTTTCATCGATCTGTAATCTGCCTTTGATCTGCTAAATAAGTACCTGCTCTGGAAGGCTTTACATTTAGAAAGTCAGAATATTGTTAGAGCTATTAAAAGCTCTGCACACTGATAACAAGGCATGGTTTAGATATGGTCAACAAGTGAATCTCACTGTGGCTGTACCTATCGATACTGGCGTACCCCCAAAACTTTTTGCCTGTTTCTAAATGATGTTGTAAAGTACGCCAATTCCCTCAACCTTGATGTTCCCAAAGTCTGCAATGAGAAGATTTCAATACTCTTATATGCAACTGATGTGGTCGTTTTAGCCCTGACTGACAATGTAATGCATAAACGTATTAATGGATTTAATAACTTTTGCAAGAAAATGTGTCTGTGTATAAATGTTGCAAAGACTAAGTTATGCGCCCACCAAAATGCCTAACGAGTAGCTTTGAGATAATTGGTCAAGGATTGGATAGCGTTCAATGTTTTGAATATTTTGGAGTGCGTTTTGATCACCATCTCTCTTGGGCCAAACAAAGGGAACTAGCAGCCTTAAAATGACGTCAGGTCACAGCAGCCATGCTGAAATGCAAGACAGAGATTGGAACACCCACAATCAGCACTATTTTGCACATATACAAAATGAAAGCTGTCACTGCCACCATATATGGTGCAGCATTATGGGGTTATTTAAACACCAAGACTGCCATACTGATTGAAAATAAGTTCCTAAGATCAGTACTGGGATTGGGACAAGGCACCCCACTGCTTACGCTCCGGCTTGAGATTGTCCTAAACTTAATTTTGGGCAAAATCACATTACTCCTCATATTGTACTGGCTAAGACTACATAAAAGCCTGTATGATGTAGATTTCAGCAGGACATTTGAGGACGTGGGGCTAGTAATCTGCCTTGGGCTCATCATGTTTAAAACATATCTATGTGAGATGGGTTTGAAGGATCCGACGTTGGCACATTTTTACTCTACATCTAAAATTAAAAATCTAAAATTGAAAATCTCTTCTGGGACCTGAAGCAAATGTGAATGCCCACTAGGATTGGACCCTTGACCATCAAATATTTGGCATACACAATACAAGCAAGGGTTGACTGGCTGGCATTCGCCTGAACATGAGACGTTCCCTCTACATTTACTTCTGCTTAGGCACCCTTCCCATGTGGGAATACCTGGCCAAATGATAGCCATTTAAGTATCATAGTGCCATCATTGGCAACCTCTCCCCCCCTTGTCTGAGCATGCAATAAATAAATACACAAGACAACTTTGTAGTGGGAAAATATTGCTGCAGGTTTATTCCATACAGGAGTATGCAATATGTGGGTTATCTTACGGGCGATCCAAGGGCGGGGCAGCTGTGCCAACCTATGCTGCCCCCGCCCGCCTGGTGAGCCAGCACTGTGGGGCACGCCGTCAGTGCTACCTTAGACGATCCTCTTCCGGATCACGTGACACGTTGGTCTGTTCTACTCACGCCCTTTTCAGGGCGGAGCGTAGCAGGGCAAACCCCCGGTTGGTCAGGCCCCCAACCGCCCGAAGGACTAACGGGGCGCCGTCGCGGTTTTCCCGGAACCTGCCCTGAGGCTCCCGGTCTTTGGCCCTGGCACCCCTACTGTGCCGTGCAGAGGTACCCTTACTGTACCGGTCTGCCGCAGAGGTACCCTTACTGTACCAGTCTGCTTCCAGATCGCCCTGTAACTCCGCCTGCAACACAAAAGGAAACATTAAAACATTCACGATACCCTGACCCCCAGCCAGGACGCCGGGTAAGAGGAGGGGCGGGAGACGGCGTGGCTGGGCAAAGAGACCGCCAGGAGGGGCAGGGGAGGCATATAAGCCCTCCCACCCTCCCCGGCGCACAGGAAGGACGTCACGGAGGCGCCCAGCTGAGGGATCGCAGACCCCTCTGGACACTAGAGCGGGTGGGTGGTGCCAAGATGGCACTAAAGGGCCGCCCTGCTGAGGAGGCCCCCTGTGGGGGCCGCGGACAGCCACATAGTGCCATCATTGGCAACCTCTCCCCCTTGTCTGAGCATGCAATAAATAAATACACAAGACAACTTTGTAGTGGGAAAATATTGCTGCAGGTTTATTCCATACAGGAGTATGCAATATGTGGGTTATCTTACGGGCGATCCAAGGGCGGGGCAGCTGTGCCAACCTATGCTGCCCCCGCCCGCCTGGTGAGCCAGCACTGTGGGGCATGCCGTCAGTGCTACCTTAGACGATCCTCTTCCGGATCACGTGACACGTTGGTCTGTTCTACTCACGCCCTTTTCAGGGCGGAGCGTAGCAGGGCAAACCCCCGGTTGGTCAGGCCCCCAACCGCCCGAAGGACTAACGGGGCGCCGTCGCGGTTTTCCCGGAACCTGCCCTGAGGCTCCCGGTCTTTGGCCCTGGCACCCCTACTGTGCCATGCAGAGGTACCCTTACTGTACCGGTCTGCCGCAGAGGTACCCTTACTGTACCAGTCTGCTTCCAGATCGCCCTGTAACTCCGCCACTGCTCTGGAGGCGGCTCCCGCCACCGCCAGAGCCCCCCACACACAGGCAGTAAAGTCACTTGCAACCCGCGATCTGCAGCGCCTCCTGCAGGTCAAGCAGGAACAGGTCCATCCCCACCGGGGACAGGTGGACCCCATCCTTCTCAAAGTAGCCCTCGACTGAGGACTGGATCAGTTCGTGCCTGATGAAACCCAGCCCCCTCTGATCAGTGAACTTACGCATGGCACCATTGACCCTCTTGCGAGAATGCTCCACCGCCTCGCTGGACCTTGCCCCGTGCCACTTCCTGCGAGAGATTATTTCCGACCACCAAAGTTCACATTGCCCCAAGCGTTTGCTGAATTCACCCAAGTCGGACTTCATTGATTGTAGAAGAGCCCTCCTTCCCATCGGAATAAGGTCGTTGCCCCCCAGGTGGATCACAAGGATGCTGGGGAGAGGGCCCCCTAGGGCCAACCTCTGCTCTAGTCTGGAGGTGATGCTGCTCCATCTCATTCCTGGGAAGCCCATCCAGACAAACTGTGTTTGCGTAAACCCCCGCATCCAGTTCCTGCGTCCCGCCCACTGAGCCAGCCTGGCAACGAATGAATGGCCGATCACCCATACTCGGGAACCTGGTGAATAAAACGGACACCATTTTCAAGAACTTGTTTATTATCTCTAAAGTCACACATTGTCACGCTTACTACATCACGGCAAACAATTGTAATGTTACATTCTGGGCCTTCAGGGGCGGATGTAGCGCTCGTAGCAGCGTGATTGCCAGCGCCCAACCCTCTTTATGCCTGCTGGCTCCATGCCCGCCCTGAATGCCGCTGTGGCTGCCCCTATTCGAAATGAATGGCTGGAATATGTTTTGTCGGGGCGGGCAAGGCCCGTCCGGGCCAGACAAGCGCCCATGACCCTGTCAATCTGAAATTTGGTCAGGGGACCAGAGTCTGCATGAATCAGGAAGTGACCCTGAGTCGCTGGGCGCACGGACATGTAATCCCTCACCACTGCCACAGGGCAGTACCTGGGGTCTCCTAGTGGTTCCAGGACAACCTCAGCCCCCTTCCCTGCCTGATCTGTCTTGGACCTCCTGATACGCAGCACTAGTTTGTCTGTAAGCTTGACATCTTGGGAGCCCAACGCGACTCCTGAGGCGTCTGTTTTAGACCTGGCTACCAGTTCCCCCATCCTGAACGCCCCAAAGAAAGCTAGGCAGAAGGCTGCCGCGAATAGCTTGGCCTCAAACGGCGTGTTGGTGACCTGGTGGATTACGTCCAGCATCCCTTGTAAGGTGGGAAAATCAATAGGACCCCTGGGGTCCGGGGCACGGACCTCCTCCCTGGCCCATCCCTTGAGGGCCGCCCTGATCACGAAGGACTTGGTCGGGTCCACCCCCCCTCAGCTTGGTGTCGTGGCTTACTGCCGCCAGATGGCCACAGACCCAAGAGTGGCCCTTTGTCTTGTACCCACTATTGGAGACACCTCACCCTTTTGTGCAATTACAACTTACGCAGCGCACCCAGATTGCCTCACTGCCGTCGGGTCACAGATGCACAGTACCTACTGTCCATCTCCGACCTTGGATGCTTTAAACCTGCCAAAGTGACGGAAACCATGATTCCCAGTTCCCTGTTTAGCTGCAGTACACCTTCGGTGGGTCCGCTGGAGATACCACAACCGCATTGTTCATGCAAACCTTAAATACGCTATTTTCACCTGGGCGTACCTCTAAATGAGACAGGCTCCACCCAGCTGTAAGGCCAGAGACACATGTGTTATTCCCACTATTGGAGACAACTCACCCCTTCGTGGAGTGACAACTACACAGGTGCCTACACAAGTCACCCAACAGATAAGTTGGCCCTGACTACCTTGTGTTCTTGTGCCAGATTTTGAAAGGGCCTTGCCTCCACTTGCTGCCCCCTGGGAAACACCAATGCCCATGCTCTGGCCACAACACGGCGATGCCCTCGTGTAGCATCGAACCCCTGGTCAACTAAGGGTGCCACTCCAACTACTTAACCTACACCTTGACCATGTGTGGAGTCTAGCTCTCCCCAAACTTCTGCTGGTGTAACCCCAGACACGCCTCCTGTTCAGTTCAATTCAGTAATTCATAGCACTGACCACAACAAGGACCTGCTGCTGGGCTGTGTAAATGTGTCCCAGGGTGGCCTAAACAAACGGCTTGCTGACAAGATGGCCAATGCAGGTAGAAGCAAGAGTTGTCCAGCCCGCCTTACTTCCTGTCCCAGTTATCTGAGTAAATTAGTGAAAGATGCATGTTTGAACTGGCAGCTGATACTGTTACTTACGCCTGCAATTGCACTGCTCAGAGCAGCCTGCTAGACAATGGCTTCCATAGAAAGGCGGTGCCAACAGACCTCCAAGCACGTATGGTGGTACCTCTGAGTAGGGCTCTAATCTAACAGATGCCCCTTGCATCGGATACCGCCTCTGGCTGTAAGCCGCTCAGTGCTACTCATGCACTGGCGCTTCTTGACCCACAGCCAGCTGACCCTGATAGAATCCGCTCGTGACTGTGACTCAACAGGGCGGTGGAAGCACGAGACAGTTGCTAGTGCTGAGCAGTAAACATCAGCCGGAGCTTTTCAACGGACATGGTCGGGCTTTGACGGAGGAAGACAAGGGAAGCTTTGGTGTCCTTATATACTCTTCTGATGTTGCAACAGTCAACACCACCCTTGACACCTAAAACACTTGCATTGAAACTACACACCTCCTTCCCTAGTAGTCCTACACCAACTGACACTAACACATCTCCATGCTTCTAGCACGAACAGTGTTTGGAACTAAACTGCATAGCGACGCAACTGCTGCTGAGTAACCAATCTGCTATAATTGAAGTTAGAGGTGAGTCCGCCCAACTGGCCCGAACTCCACAGGAGGAAAATATCGATCGGTTTGTATAAGCATAGGCTTATATTTATTGACCTCTGAGACCAGAGGATGAACCCAAAGACCTATCCACATTAAATGTGCTAGAGATCTGTCTACACTCCCCTCTCCCGGCAGTATACCCCCGTGGCATGCCACAGGAAGGGTTCGAGCCCGAGCATTCGTCTGCCCCAGTTCCGATTCAAGCCAAAGACAAGCTGCTGCCGTTTCTCTGTGGGCTAAATGTAAATCAGCTCTAAGAAACACTATCCGTGATACTTTCTTACAACAATAGGTAATGATAAATCATTTGAATGGCCACCGGAGGATGAAAGGCTGGGTGGGCCTGCCGGGATCAAAACCTGTGATCATGAGGTCATACCACGATCCCTACATTGGGTGCCTTAGCCCGTGGCTGCTAGACCCGTGTCTGCCTACTATACGGGGAACTAATGCTTTATAATCCTTAAAACAGGGAATGACCCTGAGGCAGCGCTCCTCCACCATCGATTAATAATTCTCCGCACTGGGAAGCTCAGACGGGGGGCAGGTGGTATTGCCTGCTGGTTTGAGCTGGAGCTGCCCCTTGCCGCTGGGTCCTCCTACCCTATTGAAGCCCCACAGAAAGACCAGGGAACATTATATCACCCTCAGCACTAAGCTTAAATCTTTGCTTAGCATAGGTGCTGAAGGCGATGTGTCCACCTTCCACCAGGTCCCCGCCATTCATAGCGTTACTCTTACGCGCATTGAGAATTACATATTAATTATACAAATGTATATGTGAATGCAAAGGTATAGAAACATTATACATGAGCGCCAGTTATATTACCTATTCGGCCCAACTATCCTAATGTGCCACCTGACCACTTAAAGGTACTTAGTACAGCCACACAATGTCTAATTATTCGGGCCCGCACCACGGACCAAGGTTTACTCGCCCAGTCCTCCGACCCTTATTGCCCCCTTGTAAGGCGTACCAAGCTGACTGCACCAGGGAGACCCACCCTTGGTGTGCCGTCCCAAACTAGACACTCTGCACCTTGCAGGTCCGGTGCGACTGAAAACTCGCAGAATTACTGGGGAGGAGAGAACAACATGTAAATATCTCTGAGGCGGCACCCAACTTGATGGTCCGTGCCGTCCGCAACTTTCCTACACCGAGCACTCCCGCTCTGGTGCATGCCCACTGTCCCGTCATGCCACCTTTGCGACGATACCTTAGAGTTGCACCTTTTGGCGTGACAAAGGGGAAAAAGGCACAATGAAGTCTTCCCTCTGAGCTGGGTGCTACCGTTTTTGAAGAGAACTGGGCCAGCTCAGAACAGCAGGGAGCATCAGCCTGGCAGATGGCCCCATGGACGCGGATAACCTGGCAAGGTCCATCAGTCTGTTCCCCCAGAGTGCTTACTATTGGCAGGTTTAAAAGCACAAACGCCGTCATGCCAATTGGCGCACTTTAATAATAAGTCCCGGTTGCAATGCAAATCTGATCTGGCGCACTGCCAGATACGATTCGAATTTGCTAGGGGAAATAAGCGATAC
The DNA here is from genome assembly GCA_963921515.1 of Calotriton arnoldi. NCBI lineage: Eukaryota > Metazoa > Chordata > Amphibia > Caudata > Salamandridae > Calotriton > Calotriton arnoldi. The sequence continues at coordinate 306,510 of CAWUFW010007837.1, read as the reverse complement.
CCAGAATCACTAGATGTAGAGCCGGGATTCAATAAAGGTTTCGCAGTTCCAAACACGCCTGTTTGGGTGCTAGTGTCCCCATCTTGTCTCCAAAACAAGCGTAAATACTGCACCAGTAGTCACGCACCGCTGGCTCCGACGGCATCCGATCTTACTGCTGCCTGGCCACTTGCTCAAGATTGCATTGAAAATGGGTCTGGCTGTCTGCCCACGTGGTAATAGAAGGTGCTTGGGAGGGGGATGTCAGCGGGGGTCACACTCGGTCGGAGACAAAGACCTTGGTCCCAAACTCGTGCGGCGTGGGTCAGCTGGAGCGGGCCACCGATGCCAAGCACGCACACCCGACCTCCAAATCCCCCCACTGCCCTGACTCTGCACCCCCGCTGTCGCACCGGGAGGCCCAAAAACTGCCGCCTGAATCTCCCTATGCAAGACGGCCCCTTCGGCACACCCGGAGGCGAGCAAGTGGCCCCAGACCCGCCTGGGGATGATTACATTACGGCGAAAGAGCGTGGCAAGGCACTCACTTCGCTTCACAATGAACCGAAGAGCGTGACCTCCCGACGACGTGACCAGATCCAAAGTAGTGTCCCAAAATTAGAACACGATTGGCGAGGAGAACCGCCAACACATGCAAGTACTTTCTAAACCACCCTCCGTCACAATCAACCTTCGACACAGAACGTCCCTCAACACAGACCCGTGTCGCATTAACACACCACCAACTGAAACAATAAATGCGTCTACATTTTCGCAAACAACTTCACAGCTGTCAGTCACGGACTGGCATCATGTTGTCCACACACAACCGAAACACTGCGCAAGGCAATTCATCCAGATGAATCAGGTAGGTGAAGGCACCGCGAGGTGGCCGTCTAAACTGTCCCGTTCCCCCATACATATCCCGCACAGAGCTAATTTCCATCCTGAGTTGGGGAGTCGCCCATTGGAATGAGGTGTCCACTGACCTAGCACACACGGCGCATCAAAGAAACTTCGTCTCTGCTGTACTTCGTCTCAAGCGTACACTGTCTCTACCAGCTCCCAGCTGTTTGTGCAAGCTGTAACGTACCTTCTGGCTCCGGTGTCTGCCCCCACACATGGGGGAAACGTGCAGATTCACCAAAGGCACGAAGGGCATGAACATCAGGCAAACAGGGCACCGTCCGGGGCTAAACATATGCCCCCAAGGGCCCGGAGTCAGCGCCGTCTACCCTGCAACTCGAAATCCCTCAAATAAAATACACAGGGAACGGCATCCTGGCTACCTCACCCGGTACTCCTTATCAGGTTTCTTATTACAGTCGCAGCGATTGAAGTTTTAATTATGAAAGGGCCTTTGAAGCTATTTGCGTTAATACCTCAGCTGAAATGCACTCCGTGAAACTCAATGTCCTTCCATGCCACAAATCAATCTCACTTTACAATTCCTTGCCATGTCCAGCGGTCCTACGGTAGGGCAAAGGAAGCATATTTAAATGTATACAACAAAGTCAAACGAAAATCTGCCCACATGAAACTGGAAAATTACACTAGCCTATTCAGTAGGTTTTACTTTTAAGAGCTGTGCGCTGTTTCACCAAAAGTTTTAAGATTACTGGCAGAAAGTTTTGTTACACGTTTCTCTCTAAACGTTAGGGTGCGACTATTTGGCAGTGCATGTGAACTCGTACTGTGCAAGACGGCTGTAGAGATCGCCGGCATGTTGGCTTACAGCCCTGGCTTCTGAGACTTATAACAGCTTTTGGCGATCGTTACAGCAAACAACATAATTCACCTGTAGCACTTGCCTGCCACCTGCTGGGCATACAAATTAATTTATTTGAATTATCATTTCATCCCGGCGAAGGCACATACTGAGGGATCCCGGAGCCACAGATCACATAAGTAGCCACCCAACAGCCATAGACTAATTCAGTCACTGAGCGTTCGAGGAGTTGCCTGCTCTCTAGTCCTACATTCTTCAATATAGCCGACGAAGGGACACAGGCCCTGGCCCCACAACCCAAGGCAGTGGCGCTGGTTACCACCCACCAGGCTGCCCGGGACAGCAGCTATTTCTCTCTGCCCATCGGCCTCGGTCTACCCTGTGACCGCTCCGTGCCCTGAACCACGATGGGAGCCTGCGCACCCGTCAGACTGCGGGCCACCGACTCACACTCAATTGTTCCCCCTGGACACAACAACATGGATGCCAAGTAGCCTCCCACACGCCATGTGCCCCATACAGGCTTACCCCCAAAAGTTAACCAATGCCGCATAATTCGATGCGGGGGGGGGAAATCACTTTCACGGCCTCAAACCCTCCTCTTCAGGAGGGCCGGAAACAATTTGCAGGCTGCACGAGGTGAGTGGGGAGGTCGGACCCCTGGTGCTGCAGTTTGTAAACGTGTGGGAGAAGCCCCCATGCTGCAGCGGACACGGAGCACCGCTGAAGCACCACCGGCGCACCAAACGTCCGTCCGCAGCAGGGGAGGTGCATGCCAAAACTGCAACACCCTTACCCAGACGAGCAAAGCGGATGTACAAACTCCCCTGCTGCTGCCGATCAAGCAAGGAGCAAGACCGGGACGACCACAGCGCGACTAAATGGCGTGCCCTCGGCGGTGTACCCGCGATCTCACACAGACGGCAGGGCGTTTAGAGATGCAAAAGCTGGAATGCCTCTCCATCCCCCCTCCGCGCCGGGGAACAAGTCACGCACACCACCCGACTGGTTCACCACCAATACCATCGGGTCACCACTTGGGTCTCTCGCGCCACCCGGCCAATCAGTACAGCCTAACGCCACAACCCGGAGATAGACCGAGAGAGGCAGGGGCGACACAAACCCTGACTCACCTTAATACCCCGACGGCACGACGATGACCCCCGGCGAGCCTGGACTACGTGTCCAGACGGCGTGGCTGGGCAAAGAGACCGCCAGGAGGGGCAGGGGAGGCATATAAGCCCTCCCACCCTCCCCGGTGCACAGGAAGGACGTCACGGAGGCGCCCAGCTGAGGGATCGCAGACCCCTCTGGACACTAGAGCGGGTGGGTGGTGCCAAGATGGCACTAAAGGGCCGCCCTGCTGAGGAGGCCCCCTGTGGGGGCCGCGGACAGCCACAGTCTAGAGTTTGGGATTGTGCACAGGCTACAAAGACACCACACTTCATTTTATGATACGGTGTCGTAAATCACTGTCTTTACGCAAAAGGTGGTTGTGGCACTTTTCAGATCTTCTAAAATTTCACAATATAAGAGGGATTTCACATTGTGCTACAGATCGCACCTTCAAATAATTTATCACACAGTTGTCGCAGATATTTGGGGAGCCTGGAGAAGCCTGGCGATTAACTGCTCCACAGCTCTGAATTATTGTATTTTAATTTATTTGGTTTTATATTGCACTGTATTTTTACAGTGTAGGTTGTGATAGCTTTATGAAGCTCTGTACAATAAATATGTATTATGTAAAATTAGATATTACATACAGCCTTGCTGCGCAAAGTTCAAGAAGCTAGATGCCACATTAAAAAAATGAGAAATATGATTTGGATCCACCATGACAGTTCTTTACATAAATTGTACATTTTGGAGAAAATGTCAACAATCTTTTATTGTTTGCTAACCTTAGGTTTAGGTTTTGGTCAGTTACAGGCTCATTCAGGGATGTTCAGCCACTGATTCAAGGACCTCTTACAAGGAAGACACTTTAAAGATGTTTGAAATGTTACTGTAAAATATACAAGAGTTATATAAAAATAAGCATTAACTTACCAAAGGCCAATATAGTATTGAATGGATGAACTTCTTTAACAATTAAAATTTTAAATTGTGTTATAAATAAAGAGTGTACAGCAGCAGAGCTGAGGATTATGAGATGAGTTAGAAGTGAAGGCTTGAAAGTCAAGTATTGAGATTATTTGTGAAAGTGCTTTGAAGAAAGAGGAAATAAGGAAGAGAGGTCCACTGTTTTTCTGCAGGATAGAAGGGAAGTCAACTGGTACAAGCTGTTCAGATGTGGAGAAGATCCAGAAAATTGTTAGAAACAGAGTACTGCTTAAGAGAGGGGTGATAACGAGTGATGTAATGTGTCACATAGAAATGTAATGGAATGATATTCTCTTTCTTTTACATCCTGTAGGGCCAACAATCAAACCTATGCCAATCTTTATATTTTCTACACTTTTGACATGCCCAATTTCTTTGCCTTTTTTGTTGCAAAATATCACTATTCAATAACGCTTGATGTTTTTATTGTCAAATAATGTATGTCAATGTTTGTGTACATACCGCAACAAAGAACAAAGTAATGAAATGAATGTTTGAATAACTCTTTGTTAGTACCAATATGAGTCTTTGTACACAATAAGTGATGAGGTAGAAATTACCAAGAATGTACTCTCTTCCCTTATTCCATTTCATGTGTTGAGACACTAAGCAGTGAGCTCGATCTGATCCTTCACTCTCTCCGAGTCCCTAACTCGGGAGGTGACTTTACTGTAACTGAAAGAAAGAACAAGGATAAAATAGGAGTTAGGTGGAGAGAGAGAAAACAGCTTTCTATGGCAATGGTACAGTGACAGGCACCTCTCTCAGGCAGTGCAGGAATTTATTTCAGTGAGATCCAGGGCTTGTCACTAAATAAGGTTTTTTTTTTGTACTGGAATTTAATGAGCTTCAGTGGCGGCTGGTGACTTTTGAAAGTGGTGAGGCATAAAAGTTGGGTATGACGTTTATGTAGCGAGTGATGTGAGCAAGCTTAATGAACAAATGTGGGGTCCAGGGTGGGTCCTTCTCCCGAGAAAAAAATAAAAAAAAGATTGGCAAATGGTGCATTTTAAAATTAATTTAGCAATAAAGCAAGGCTTGTAAAGCAGTGGGAATGTATAGTCTTAAAATATTAAACACATTAAAAACTGTCCCATATTCTACTGTAGTAATATGTTCAACAGTTACTGTAATGTGCAAATTATACAGCAAGACAACTTCGGCCCATTAAAGTGTGTGCTTGCCCAGTGTCTTGCACTGCATGTGGCATCAACTTTGGAAGAGAATGCTCTAGCCAGGCTGCAGGAAGCACCCATAGCTGCTGGCTGCAATCAGTCATATAGAATTATTTTTGTACAGGTCTTGAAGTGGGATGAAAAAAGTGGGGGTTCTCTAAAAGGAAATATGTAAAATAAATTTCTGTGATTCCCCTAGTGTGCCACCAGACTGGTAGTTTAGCTTCTCTCTGAGATGTAATTGCATCCAGATATATAACACAACAACTGTCATACACCGAAAATCTGTCAGTACGATTGGCTTTGTCAATAGTTGTTAGCTGTTTAAGATAAATGAGTAACAACAATGATTTGTTATAAATATTTAACACTGGAAAAGTTTCAATTCTGAAAATATGAGTCTGTGAATTAAATAGTATCGAGGCCTGTGGAAGGAGTTTTGGCCATCAGTGTGGGCTTTATGCTGTATATGTATGCCCTTTTTCTCTGCATATCTTGTCCATTTGCACATCTTCAACCACCTCTCTTTCTTCTTCAGCACCGTCTTTTCACTCTACCCTGAATGCACTTCTTCGCATTTCCCTCATTTCACCACTTCCAAACATACACTGCGCTCACTCACATTTAAACAGTTTATTTCACTTTGCCTTGTACCCCCTTCACACACATTTCCTCAGAATTTTAATTGCACCTGGAATACATGCCCATTGTTCTGTGTGCTCCGCAGACACTGCCACCCACTGACAGGCACTTTGCTTTGGCTTCAGCCTCAGAGCTCTCAGTCAAGAGCACCTCATAAACCCCTAGCAGGGCTCAAAGTATGCACTATGCAAGAGTAATAAGATGCATGGAAAAAAATACAGAAACACAACATGATAAAATAGCTAACACTCTTGGGGAATGCAAGATTAAGTAAAACATGAAATAAGAGAGGAACTAAATCGCTGACATGCCATTGCCTTAACGTTTTTAATAGTCATTGTTCATAAATCAATCCATGTTTTTGGCATTGATGTTAAGGGCATGACGATAGGGCCAGTGTTATTGCCAAACAGCAGATAACTTTCTTTACTATAAGCACATATTTCTCCCTTTGCGTTTGACTATTTGGATCAACTTCGCTAGGGAACAAAAACCCTGCTCATCTTTTGGATCCATTTCGCGGGGGAACAAATACAGAAATTCTACTGCTAAAGGGGCCAGCGAAGTGCAACCAGGGCCTGGGGCATCACAGTGAGGGAGGTTGGCATGACCAGGGGTCTCAGCACAACAGACATAACACAAGATTAGCACTATAACACTTAACATGACACCAAATCACATGGGCTTGCATCCACTCCTACGTGTGACGAATGGTAAAGGGTGGGATCTATGCCTGTGAATGATGGATGGCTGCCCTCACGGAGGGATGGGGACTCTAACGCCCAAAATATTGACGCTGAAAGCATCACTGGCCTACAGTGGATGCTACCATAGACTACAATGGCAATGAAGGGCTTTAGAAAGGTAAGCCCTGCATCGTGCATCACAGTTCAGAAAGTTGATTTACTGCCTGGCTTCCATCTCCTGCTTCAGAGCTAGGCAGGGGAGGCAGCCTGGACAGACAGCCCAGACTTAAACAGATCGATTTGTTTAGAGATACAAGCGTATCTCTAAATAAATAAATCTATTTAATATTTGTGTAGGAATGTGTAGGAATTTCAGTGGGGTGCACTCCCAGAGCCCTAATGAGGAAACCGCCCCTGCTGGCACCACAATTAATGTTATGATTGAAACTGCTTTCACCAACCTGCCTCCATTGACACTAACCAATGTCCACATCTGTGCTAATGGCTCATGGAAGCCTCTCAAGTGCCTTGGCCTATTTCATTCAAAACTTTGTCCAGCCAAGGCCCATGCAGGTAAGAGTGGTGGGGTGGTGAGGCGGGGTGGGGGGGGGATTCGATAGACGACCACGTGGGGAAATTAAATAAATAATTCATTTTCCCTCGCCATCGTCTGTCAAAATCCCCCCCTACCAGGCCCCACCGCTCTTACCTGCACAGGCTGCAGCTGACTTTCTCATCACTTTCACTGTACTGACAGCAATGTATATGTGGTGGAAGCCACAGCTGGCACCCGCTGACCATTAAGTATCAAATTGGCAATGACAACGGGTCTACTCCAGGTATTATTCCTGATGGCTGCACAAGCTGCTGAGGTGGAAATACTGTTGATGTCACACAAATGTTTCCTGAATTGTTACAAGTTATTGACAAACTGAAGAATCGCCAGATTCACAGACTCATTTACACATTGACAAGTCAGTGGAACCAGTTGGCCAGCACATTTGTGGCATTCCTTTCACTATACAAAAGCAAGATGAAAATTAACTTCACTATGGGAGAAAGACGTCATTGAACGAGTCAGTGGCCTCATACCATGCATGTCTTGCAGTGTTCCTGTGCCAAAGGTCATACAGGAGACAAAAGTAGAATCTGTGTAGAGTAGACAGAAGCTGTCCCAACCCAAGGTATGATACAACACTTCAGTAGGGCCAAACCTTTTCAAATTTTGATGTTTTCAAATATCTTTATTGTTTTATCAGTGTAACATGCATACATGTCAGTATATAAACATGGGTACATATCCAACAGGTGCAATATATACATTTACACTTTCTTGAATGCTCATGGTCGTGTCAATAGGAGACCACCATTTGAATACAGCTCAGTGAGCTTATAACATACCAGTGAACCAGAACAAAAACTTGAAAGCATGCTGCCTTCCCTCCCAACCACTCATCCAATGCATATAGTTGTATTGGTCAAATTTGGGTTCTAACAGGTGGAGCTAGAGGAGCACTCCAAGTACATCACTACACTTGTTTCACATCTTGGCCTATATCGTTGTAAACACTGCAGTTTTGTCATCTCCTCAACAGCTAAAGTGTTCCAGGAAGAAATTCAAAAGTGACAACAACCTTGTACTCTGAGCGTCCAAAAGAAAATTTGATGAGACTCTTGTCCAGGTTTGTCAGGCTCCGTGGCCTGCCAACCTGACTCTGAATAAAAATAATTGCTGTTATGGAAAACCTATGTTTTTTATGCTATTAAACTTCTAAATTTCTCTGGCCACAGCTTCTCATGGCCCATACAAGATTATGGCACCCTCCAGAATATATCTGCCATCCTTTTTGGGTCTCTCCAGGTATTGTGTGAATTACACTCCAGACTATGACACTGAGAAACTTGACATAAAAAGCTCCTTTCCAATTGTCCAAAGATTGCCAGTCCACTTTTTGAAAGCATTTTAAGTAAAATTGCATGTGCTGAGAATTTGTCCTGCTTTAATCCTATCCTGCACACAAAAAGTGTTGTAAACACAAGTCCAGTGGACCTAGGAGCTATATTGGCTCAGCAAGACAGTAACCCAAATGCCCTGTATTGCATTTTGGCCTATGCCAGCAGGAGCCTGACAAAGCCCAGAACAAGCCTGCTTTCGGGTAGAAGACAAAGATCTGGCCATTAAGAGGGAATGCAAACATTTCCACTTTCTCCTATAGGGGTAACACATTCAATGTCATTAATGACCATCAGGCATTGCTTTACATATTTGACAATACAAAGACCAACATGCCCCCATTGATTGAAATGTGGGGTATTCAAGGCTATAAATATTACACTATACACCAGCCAGGGAAGGAAAAAATACTGGTTGACTTCTGTCAATCTATCCAATCATATATCCAGAGACAAGACCTTCAATTTCAGAAGAGTATATGAGTTATGTTGTCAAGCAACCCTGCATTTGTGCTCTTAAAAATAAGTCTTCTAGTGCAAACATCTCCAGGCCATTGTTGATCCTATGAACACTTAAGTGGAGAGAGATGTAGAGCATACTCACAAACAATTCAAAAAAAGTTGACAAGCTGACCTTAGAGATTTTTGATATGTTCATAATGAAGTAGTTGTACACCACACCATAATAGCATGATACTTTATGGCACTTTTCCTGCGATATCCCTTTGCCCCAGAACATGTGAGAGGAGGTGGCAAGAGTGTTCTTGCTTTCCAGAAATTATAGGCTGTCATAGCACAGCCACTTCTATTTGCATCCCAATACTCAACAAGATATTTTCTATGTTTGATATTTCTTCCATAGTCATGTTTGAGAATGGACATCCATTCAATGGAAAGGAGTTCAAAAATTGTTCAACATACTTGGTATTTGAGCACCATAAAATATCACTGTTGTGGCTCAGGGCATTGGTATTACAGAGAGATTCATGGCCACTCCCAAAAATGTTTTACAAGTGACAAAAGCTACAAATTTGTCCATGTTCAATCTGCTCTGACAGATCTTGGTGAATATAGAGCCATTCCTCACCATCACAGGTGTCACCTGCTAAGCTGATGCTTGGATGAAGATTATGAATTAAGATCCCACAACCTCCCACAGCGAACCTTCTTGGCTGAAACGTGGAGTGTGATCTCAATACATTCTGAATGAGGGAAAATGAATCAGTATGCTAATCACAAAAGGAGAGCTCAAGTGTCCAAAATATAGCAAAGAGAGTTGCTCTTGGTGAAACTATGTAGGACTCGCAAAGATTACTCTCACTATGATCTTTGACCCTACATGGTCACACTCATGAAAAACTTCATGATGACTGAATGGCAACATGTTGATACAATCACTCAAAACTCATCCCACTTCTGACACTTTAAGGGTGAGATATGTGAACTGCCATCTATTGATGCGCCCTGTGGGCATGATACACTCTAAGATCACATTTGCTTTTCTAACTCCAGTCCTATAACATTGGGGAAAAGTGCAGCTTTGCCCAAAATAGTTAAGGAGGCTTATTTGCTGTTCTAATTACAGTCCTGGAATATTTTGGGAAAAATTAAAGATTCCCCAAATATGTTAATAAAGTGTTAAAAAGTGATAATTTTGTATTGAACAAAGTTCTACCCTTGGGGTGCTGTTGAAGGCAAAAGAATCATGAATATCAGCCAAAATGGAGCTAATGTCAGTGATGCTATGTTGGAAAGTGACTGTGATGTTGCCCCTTATCATATACTATCCTCAAACTCTTCCTTTTTCTTTCTCTGGCTCACTTTGCTATTCCTGTGCCACCACCTGCCTGTTCTTCACTTGTTTTTCTCAACTTTGCTAGACTATTACGACTCCAGAGGAACCCTTTACCATAATGGACTGAGGAGTTTCTGTTTATGCTGGGGTGGGTGTCATGTCCTGACAGTTCATGCTTTGGGGCGGAATTTCAGGTTAGTGAAGGAAGACATTAACAAACAACGTATTCTGTACTTATGCTGGAGTGGTAAAAAAGTGTGGATCTATGCTCTGACCCCGGGCTGCTTAGCTCATCTTCTATAATAACCTCAATTTGCCATCAGATTGCTATGGTAAATAAAGACATATATAACATGGCAGTAAACATAAATGTGACACAAGAACACATTATTTGGATTATCTGTAGTAATAAATACACAGTCATACAATTATTACTTCAATTTAAAGGTCCGATTTGAGTTAATTATCACAATACAGTAGAATGGACATGAGAAGAATACTTTTTACTGCCTAACAGGTTACACGTAACAATTAAAATTGCTTTACACAGTGAAACCTCTCATAAAAGTCATATCATTTCAATGTGATTTTACCATACTGCACAAATGCATGGTTTTGTTGAAATACCTTTAGTTGAAACAAGTAGCTAAGAAAAAAATGAAATGGCATAAGCCGCATATGCAGATGTTCAGTGTTGTGTAATGTGGTCATTATTACCATTGTTTAGAGAAGGGATGCCATGTTGACTCTCAAGAGACTTCGCTGCTGTGAGTCATGGCCCCTTCTTTCACTCGAGAATGGTAATAATGACCATATAACACTATGCAGATCTGCATATCTGCAATATATATACTTTCTTCACTGTGATATATATTGGTTGCTGTCACAAGGTTTCGGCTCATTCCCTTCCTGATCAACCTCTACGCATAAATCCCCATTTGACTGGCCAGCATCTGTTTTAGCAGGCCACAGAAGCTGGTGCCGCCATTGTAGAGAATAGATGGTGAAATATTGATGTACTGTTACTCAAGAGTTTTTTCCTTTGTTGGAGTGTCGTTCATAATTTGGCTGTTCATAATTTGGCTCAGACCATGAGACAGCATACACAGAAAGGGGTGTTTTTAAAAAGTAATAGAGGTGGCTCGAGCCAGAGGTCATTAAGGAGCCTCAAGCAGTGGGGGCTGGAAATCGTGACAGGGAGGGTGGTGGGTGGGCCCCACACATGCCCACATATACACTCACTAACACTCATGCATTCACAAACACGCACAGACTCACACATCCACAACAAATTCATACATTTATTCATACACTCGTGCACCAAACATTCAAATAAAGAAAACTTAACTGTCCTGCAGCTCCGGGACAGGACAGCCTTGAAGGTCCCAGGAGGGTTGGGACTGCTGTGAGACTGCTGCCTTCCCTCATTGGCTGATCTTAGGTCAGCCAATGAGGGAAGGCAGCAGTCCCACACACGTCAGAGTGGCATGGGTTCAGTGAGAGTTGCTGACCCCACCCACTCTGTCACTTATTGACACTCAGCCCTGGGCACTTCAGGGCTGAAGCGCAGAGTTTGGAGGCAATCGGTGACACTCTCCCTCATCACGTTGGGGAGGGCCTCGAGGTACCTTTTCCAGGCTGAGGAGGTCATGCCCACAGGGCTGTGAAATCCTCAGCCTGGCAAAGTTCAGCTCAGGCAGCCAGGAGCCTGCGTATTTAGCTGACCTTTTCTCAACCTGACAGACACTCTTCCTCTCTGGAAAAAAGTGAGGGGGCGTGGCCCCTTCACCCATATGGACGGGTCGTGGCTGATGAGCTTGCTAAAAAGCCTGATCCAGTAAACATCAAAAGTCCCTTAAATTAATGAGGGCAAATACAGCAAGCTCTTATTGAGGTAACAACACAGGGATGTTTAAATTATAATAAATCTTGGGATGAGAGACATATTATTGAGCAGTGAGTTGGCTAGCTCTTTCTCAGCTAATGTCGACCCTTCCCGATTTCTGCCCAAATGCGGCCTCTGTTTAACAAAATGTAAAGGTTTCCTACAGAAGAGACAAAGCGCAGTTCAGCACCTTCCCTCCTTCTCCTCAAAGGTAGGAGGTTTCTAGATGTTCATTTTTTTCCATAGATTCTTCTGAAGTGAGAGCTGACTCTGGAGACTCTTTTAGAACATGAGATCAAATTTGTCAAGATTATGCTTGTCTTTCATGTATTCCGCTCTTTTGCTGGTTATCAATTTGTAATATGGGATCAATGAATTCCATAGTATTTATAACGTTAGTCCCTGCCTAAGCGAAAGAGTCCTTCAGCTCTTCTCAAGGATCTGATAAAATGCAGCAGCTACTACCTCATCTGTCCAGGCTGCTTCAGCAACAAATTGTTGGAATTGACTAATATACATTACTAATTCCTTGTTTCATTGTCTCCATACAAGCAGACCCACATGTGGGGCTTAGTGGTCAGTCGTTTTTTGCAAATGGCTTTAAATTGGTCAAACAATTGATCAACATTTGATTGCAGTAGACTCTGATTTCGTATCAAAGGGGTGCCCAACATAATAGCATCCTAGTAAATTATGACACCAAAAAGGCCACCGTAGCTGTATCATTAGGAAACTGTTAGGGACTGTGAAATGTAATGTAAATGGCGCAGAGCGAGGAAACACTGAAAGGAAAAAGGATTACCTTGTATATTTCTAAGGTGGGGCTCCAGCCATGTAGTTGCTCGGTATTTGAATCCCAGTCAGACCTACACGCAGTGCTGGACTAGTGTGCCTCTTCACTGCATCAGCCAAACCTCCTCTTGCATTGGATGAAGCAACACAGGTTGATTAGACAGAAAGTACCTGACTTATATGATTGAAAAAAATGTCCATTCTCAAAGCAATATACAAATCTTGAGTTGTTATTATGCAATGGCACAGTCAAAGGCACTTCTCATGCAGTGCAGGATTTTACTTGAGTGGAATGCAGGTGTTCTCATTAAATAACGGGCAATAGATTAATACGGTAGCAGTGTTTTGTGGAAATATTAATTAGACATTTGAAATATGGCTTTCCAGTTTCTGAATGAGGCGGGCTGTACTGAAATCGGAGGCTCGGTGCAAACTGTAGCAACAGCAGAATTTCAATGCAGCTACTCATCGCACTGTCAGGCCAGAAACATGGTGAGATGGTCTTTTGTGCTGTGGCTATCTTAAGTACTCTAGTGTGCACAGCTCAACAGAGAAGGTAATTCCCACCCTGTGGAAGTTAGCAGTATAGATTCTGATAGGTTAGGTTCTTTTTCATCCCACTTTCCTTTATTGCCCCAGTCTCTGCTCTTAAGGGTTTATCGATACCTGCGTGAGGCTTTACATGAGATAACCTGAGTGTGTGCAGCTTTCATTCCAGAACCTCGGATCGTATTTCTCACACTGCACATCTAATAGGGGATTAGCCGTAGTAAGGTCAAAATTACACACATACGGGGGACTGACCCATTCTACATGGCTCATGTGTTTTATTCCTGGACTGAAATAGAAGCTGCTGATGCAACTCTTTTTTCACGAAATATGCTCCAGTAATCCCTCCAGCACAACTCAGGGGCATATTAACAACGGCCAGCGATAATTATCGCTGGCCGTGCTTAGGGTGAGGAATCCTATCGCCGGCTATCGCTGGAAATTATCGCCATGCTAGCGCTGTATTAACAACGCTTAGCGCAAAGGCGATAATTTTCCAGTGATAGCGATGTTTTCCATGGAACATCGCTGGTTTTCCAGCGATGTCCCATGGAAAACGGCGATATACTTGGCGATAGGGCCTGTGGTCTTAGCCACACAATCCACCCCCCATGTTAGGTATGCCTTAGTCAGGAATTTAGCAGACGTTAAATTCCTGCGTTAAGGCATACTTAACGCAATTCAAAATATCGCTAACCCACGTTGCTAATATGGCGATACCTGGGTTAGCGATATTTCCCCCTGTTGTTTTCACAGGCACGCCCCCTTTGCATCTCAATAGCGATGCGATGGGAGGCGTGCAGAAAACGGACGCTAAGTCAGGAATCACGCGCTAGCGTGTCCTTGTTAATTCGGCGATAAAATTATCGCCGCTTTTCGTCCGAAAACGGACGCTAAAGCGGCGATAATTCATTAACGCCGCCTTGTTAATATGCCCCTCAATTCTTATAGCTACAGAAAAGTGTCCTTAACATATATTTATCATATGACCTTGTTTCAGGGAAGGCTTCCACGAGTCATACAGGCTATACATTTGGGACCATTAGCTTTGCCACAACAGACATAGACAGCCTTTGCTACATATATACCTTATCTAGCAAGGAACCAACAGAATATAGATGCAACAAGAGACATGTTACGAGAAGCGATAAGGATTTACTGGCAATTAGACCCCTACACATGCTCAAGCATCTGCCCTTAGTCTACAAAGTTTCAACGCCATAATGCACAAAGCATCAATGCATTAACCCACTAAGCAGAATGAAATGCTGTTTTGCGTTGTTAGAAAACATAACATAACGTGTATTTGGCGCTCAATAACAGATGTTTATTATTACCTAACTCAATGATACTCATTTTATCGAACTCAGAAGGATGAAACGCTGAGTGAACCCGCCAGGATTTTAACTTGTGACTATCAGGCCTGGCATGAAAAAAATGCAAATTTGTAGCAGTATACCCTTATCCAACTCGTGAAGATAAACACTTTGGGGCCGATTCACAGAACTAATCTGAGATAAAATCCTAAACTTACTACTTTTGGTATTCACAGAAGGCATTTAGTAGTAGTAAAGTTAGGACTCCTAACTTTACTACTACTAAACTGAGATAAAATCCTAAACTTACTACTTTTGGTATTCACAGAACTCATTTAGTAGTAGTAAAGTTAGGAGTCCTAACTTTACTACTACTAAATGCCTTCTGTGAATACCAAAAGTAGTAAGTTTAGGATTTTATCTCAGATTAGTTCTGTGAATCGGCCCCAAGATCATGAATATATGCTTTCCTATGTAGAAGGTGCCAAATTTTCAACAATGGCAATCATGGGGATTCATAGTTGCAAACCTGTATACAATACAAGGCATTTCTTCAGTAACCATAAGACCAATTCAAGAAGAATGTGAGAGCTCTCCAGCAGTAGATCTTTGAAAGAAAATATTATCAAATTTTGATACTGCTGCAGGAATTATTTTTGCCACTATACATTGTGACAGAGCACTTTTGGCCACATGTCAAATGTATCAAAGGTATGTTGCTGTTCCTCTAGATCAGAAAGATATGGAGTTCCCTAAAATAATGCCTCAAGTTTATGCCATTCTTGGAATTAGGCCACAAAAAACAAATTAAACATTCAGCAGAAAGTTAGCGATTCAAGGGTGAAGAAACAAGCTATGGAGGCTGCGCAGCTTGGACAATCATAATGGTGGGTTTATTGTGCTGAGGGTCAAGCCACGCACCATTTAATCATGCTTAATCCTACTGTCCAGCACATTGAGATGGATGAGAAGCCATGGCCATGCTCATAGATTCTGGTTGCCAACACTGAGGTCTCCACACATACACTATACACTTCACAGACGTACCAAAGTAGAACACTGAGTATCCAAATTGGAGGATGCAGTAAAAGAGCTGAAATCAACTGAAATGCATGTAACAATGCCCTCAACAAGCGAGGAAGACTAAGTAGAAGATGCAGAAGGGAGGGCCCAATGTTACAATCTGCAGTGTGTGGTCTTTCCAGGTAGTTACTGAACACTTGTAAGGGCCTCAGTCTATGAATATCCACAAAGCTTTTTATGTGTCTTTGTTAAAACTCTGTTCTGCAAAACACATTGTACTTCACTTCCAATGCCGCATCAGGTGAATGCGGAATGTGAATATGAGGTACATAAGATTTTACAAGCAAGAGTTGTAAGAAGAACATTTAATCACAGTCACTCTCACAGTCACAGTCTCCCGTTCCTAGCTAAAACACTAGAGAAGTGTGTTCTCCAACAACTTAACAAACATATTGAGGATTTCAACCTCCTCGACACCTTTCAATCGGGATTCAGGAAAGGTTGTAGCACTGAAACAGCTATGCTCAATATTTCAGACGATATCCACAGAGCCTTAGATGAATGTGAAGCTTGTCTCCTCATCCTTATTGACCTATCAGCGGCATTCGACACAATATATCATTCAGCTTTACTTGAGACTTTGAAGAGGCGCTCTGGCATTAATGGCATAGTACTAAAATGGTTCACCTCCTTCCTTCAGAACCGTTCGCAACAAATTAAGATCAAGTCCTGCCCCTCTATGCCAACATGAGTCACTCTTGGGGTCCCGCAAGGCTCGATCCTCTCACCATCCCTCTTCAATCTCTTCATGGAACCCCTCACAATCATTCTGAAACAAGCAGGAGTGAAATACCACCTATATGCAGATGACACACAAATCTACTACAAAATCAAATCACCCAGTGATATCCAACACCTCAATGGCACACTAACCAAGATCCAAACTTGGTTTAACGCAAACCACTTAAAGCTGAACCCTGACAAAACGGAATTAATACTGTCCTCTCCAAAAAGTTACCACCGACCAATCCATGACTGGCTCAAGAATCTTGATGCCCTAAACTGCTTCCTCGTCCTATCCGACTCGGTAAAGTCACTAGGCATTACCCTGTCAATGAAGGACCACATCAAAACATCTGCAAAGGTGCGCTTTACTCACTAAAACACCTCAAGAAAATTAAACCTTTCATTCCCCAAGAAGATCTCAAGACAATAGTACAATCCCTTGTCCTATCTAAACTGGACTATGGGAACGCCATCCTAACAGGAACACCAAAAGCTCAACTAGCCCCACTAAGGTCAGTCCTTAACATGGCAGCTCGACTCATAACTGGTGTAAAAAGATTTGAACACATCACACCAACCCTCAAATCCCTCAACTGACTTCCCATGGAAGGGAGATGTAGCTACAAATTGGCCTGCATCACACACAAAACCCTTCACTCACATTCCCCCAACTACCTAAACAGCAAACTGGTAAAAGCAGGAAAATCCAGAACTCTGAGAAGCTCCAACTCACTTCTTCTCATCCCCCCAAAAGTGAAAAAAAAAACCACTCAGTGCCGATCCTTTTCTGGTAACGTTCCCAGGATGTGGAATGCACTCCCTATAGACCTCAGATGCAACCCCTCCTTCTCTTGCTTCAAAAAGGACCTGAAACTCCTTCTCCGCAACAAATACTTTACTGACCAAGTCAACTAACCCAGACTTCAATAACCTAGCTGACTACCCTCTCACTTGACCAGCAAGGATAGGTGGTTATTTGACTGTTTCAACCACCTGCGTTCTCTCCCTCCCCTGCAATGTATGCCGAATTATTATGTTTTTGCTTTTTTTATGCTTCCTTATGTCCTGCTATGTAATGCAATTTTTCTTGCCTTTGTGTATGTAAAGCGCTCTGATACCCATGGGTCAAGCTAGCGCTATATAAAACTTTAAAAATAAAATAAATAAATAAATAAAATAAACTCTTTTCTCACTGGGGACACATTGCACTTACGCTGTTGTTCGATGTTTTGACAATGTCTGTTGGATGTTTCTGGATAAAAGATACCCTTGCAAAATAAGAAGTGTGTTGGTTGCATGTTTCATTGAATTATAAAGCATTACCTGCATACAGTGATTTTGCTGAACATTGAAAATTATGTTTGACTCATACCAATGATAACCACTGTTCAAGAATAATTGCTAATTAGGCAGCTTCCCATGAGTTTAAAGGTTGCTCTTGTAAATAAAGTAGCCAACAGGCATTGTACAGCAAACAAAGGGAGAGAGACTCCAACTCCTTTGGTCGCTTTTACAGGGGCACACGGCCTACAAGACATTTGATGCCAATGCCACCCTTGTAATTGTGAATACACCTTTTTTCTGTAGTGAATATGTCATTTTCTTGGATCAATTATTTTTTTGTTCCAATGGAAGACCTGAGGAAAGTAATTGAAACACATATTTTGGTGTGATGGTGGGTTGGAGGGGAAGGTTTAACATTAAGGTATGTGCTGACTCAAAGCGTGGTGACTGACAAACACAAACCTCAGTGATGTTCTACTGAAAGAGACTGAACAGTATTTGTGGTTGAATTAGGATTCTGTGGAATCACTACAAATGTTATGGAAGGCCTTTTGTTTAGTAGTGAGAGGCAGAGATTTAGGGTCTATTATGAAAGTCAAACACGACCAACAGTCTGTAGTTTAGAATGGTCGGAGATCATTCATCTTGATAGGCAATATTGAATTAATGCCACAGAATAGTCTATTACTGATTAAATCCTTCAAATTGTAGTAGCCGCAACTTCTACTGAACAAGTCTCAGAGGATTTGGCTAGCCTCCCAAGGTCATATTTATGACCCAGGTAAGAAAAAGTTCAAGCTATTATAGTGGCTTAGTAAAAGAAAGGAGCAAAACTGCTACATTGCATGCATAAAGGGTGCGGGAGGGAAACTAATTACTGAGCCTGTGGCAATCACCAGGGACTTTAACCGGTTTTAATAAGAATTATATGGTCTATCTTTTATCTCAAACAAGGAATCTTTTGCTGTGTTTGTTGAGTATCTCCCAAAAAGGGCCTCTCAGACATGGCAGGAGGCATCCTTGACCAAGCTATTATGATGGAAGAGCTGTTGGGGTGATCAGGCAGATGTAGTCAGGAAAGACCTTGGTGCCGAGGTGGTTCCCTGTGGAATTATTTCTCCTCTATTTGTGATCTTTTGGCCTCACACCTGCTGGCAATGGATGCCACATCAAAAAAGGTATGTTTCTTTCCACAAGTCATAGGGGATGATAGATGAAAGCATTATACCAAAAACCATGCCCTCCAGTATGTGAATCTTATAGGGTTGTATGACAAAACTATTGGCAAAACAAATATTGTCAAAATATTATGGAGGACATAAACATCAATGTTTTTGTTGGCATTAGGACTCTCTACAGTTTACCACTGCTAACCAGTACTAAATTGCTTGGGCTCTCGCCCAAAGTACATGGTAAAATTGGCCTACACCTGATTGGCACATTTAATTTACCTATAAGTCCTTAGTATATGGTACCACATGGTACCCAGAGTCTGTAAATTAAATGCTACTAGTGGGCCTTCAGCACTTATTGTGCCACCCACTGAAGTAGCACTTTAAAAGTTGTCTCAGGACTGGCACTGCAGCTGTAGGGCAGTTTTTAACTGCCAATTTGACCTCCAAAATAAACATTTTGCCAGGCCTAAACATTCCTTTTTAATACATTACGTCATCCCAAAGTAGCCCCTAAAGGTCCATGGGGCGGTTGCATTGTACTTACAGAGAGGGGCATTTGGGTTTATGTTTTAGATGCGCTGGTAGTGAAAAACTCCTAAATTAATTTTTCACTACTGTAAGGCCTATTGTCCATGTTGGATAACATTTGTTTACCTTATTAGATTTAATAAGTGCTAAGTTTTGATTTGGAGCAGGTAGAAATATCCTATTTAGACTCAAATGAATTTAAAGTTCTCATTAATGGTAACATTTGATTTAAAATCACAATTCTGAAAATGCCACTTTTAGAAAGTTGCAATTTTCCTGCCCTAACCATTTTTGTGCCTCTGCCAGTGTCCTGGGTCGCATGACAGTGAATGGCTCTGATGTTTGGGTTTGTGTATTCCTGCCAGACAATGAAGACAAAGGGGACTGGGTGTAGGCAGAATGCGCCATCCATCCAGATAGTTGGGGGCAGAGCTGTTCCCTGTTCCGTTTACACTTCAAAGGGCTTACCTTGCATACATACAACGGAACCTGACACTAGTGTTTTGTTAAACCAGACTTCTTGGAGCCTTGACAGGGCAAAGAAAGATCTTTCAAAGATACCGATGTGGGGGTAGTATAGTGAATCCCCCCACTTCAAAAGCTGGCACCAGGTATATATATTAGACCTCCAAAGCCATTCTTCAGTACACTCCTGGACCTGTGGGCTAAGAAGAAGGACTGCCTTATTCCTCAGAGTATTGTGCTGCTGCTTGAGGCCTGTCTTGTTCCCCAGGCGACTGGTCTGCTCCTACTGGAGGACTGTCCTGCTGCATGAGGCCCCCCTTGTTCCCTAGAGGACTGCACTCCTGTTTGAGGCCTGCCCTGCTCTCTGAAGAGGAAAGACTGGACTTGCTCAATTCATCCTCAGGCTAACCTGAGTGACCTCAAGGGTCAGTTGATTAACCTCCTGTTTTGAATTACAGGGACACAACAAGCTCCAGAGGCCTCCTTGCAACTGCCCAGCTGATCTGCTGCAACTGGACATGCCTGAGCCCTGATGGCCTCTGCTGGAGTGATTTCCTGCTCCCCAAGAGGTGCCTCCCCAGGTCCTGGACCCTTGGCCGGCATCATTGTTGCTCCGTGTAAAAACACAAGATGACCCCTCTATTCCAAGAGTCAGGGTACCATAAATGGTTTAAAAATTCTACCACTCTTGGAAGACTAGTATTACATTTTTCAACTCACATACCCAGAAGCATTCAAAAATACCACTCCACCAGTCTTGAAAGGGAAAACCAAGACAAATATATGTAATCCAAATTTAATCTTATTTTGTTAGAAATTGCTCATACATATGTATACAGTCGCAATAAAACAATTAAAAACAGTACAAATGATTATTTCACACAATATTAAAACCATCAGAGGATACACAATATGAGACATATATATTTGTCATTCGTATCGGTTAATTTGAAGGAATCAATCAAAGTATTGATATTATTTCATTGTTTACATGTAACACCTCATTCCTCAAATTTAACCCTAAAAACAACAAGCGTCGATGTGTTTCGGTAGAAAAAAGCAGGATGAAGCCACCTTCCTCAGGACAATAAAATATCTATCCCTCTTATCGAATGGCCTAGGAGATTCACCTGTATAGAGACATAGAGGAAATGTCAACTAAAACCCCTTAGTTACAATCACTACATCATTTAGGTTACAGAATAAGCCTCCTATAGATACAATGCTTATCCATTTTGTAACATAATTACACAAATAGATTACAGTTTAAAAATTTCTCAATTTGAATTAAAAAAATTCTTTAAAATTTCTTAACATTTCTCCCAACATGCACCCCCCAATTTAGTGTAGATCTACATACACATTTGCCCCACATTACCCAATCAGCCTGGGAGGTATACCAACATTCATTCCTTCATCCACACTACATTCATGTGCTCCAAGGATCTTTCTGAACTCACCTAAACTATGAAGGTGAGACCAATATTCAGGCTGTTCTGAACTTTTTTTAGAAGAATCAGCAATCGTTCCTAGTTAAAAACAAAAATCATGAATAGTAAATTAGATACAAATATAATCTCATAAGTGCTAATCAAATCTCCCAGCAAATTATTTGGAAGGCAAACTTGAAGATGCCATAGTGTAATTAACCTACCTCTCCTCTGATCCCACAAAAGGATAATCACCGCTTATCCCACTAAAAAAGGTGTGGAAGGTGATATTAAAATCAATATACCCCGCTAGTCAGTCGGAGTCTTCAAGTGCTGGTCCTATCAAAAAATAAGATAATTAAAAAAATATAATAAAAAGAACCTCACTTAGTGGTTCTCACAAAGGGGAACAGTATTTATACCTGATATTCTCTATGTTCAAATTATAAGAAAGGCTGCAATTTATTAAACCCACCTCATCTGTATAGAAATAATGTAGGGGTTTCTTTAGAGATGATCCTCTATATAGTGGCCTCGTTATATTAAAAGTGGTTAAGGCTTGTAACCACATCTTTTAATCACTGTGAGGTAGGTCTAATAAATTGCAGCCTTTCTTATAATTTGAACATAGAGCATATCGGGTATAAATCAATTATTTAATTAACAAATATAAAAAATATGTACCATATTTTTTAAATTATGCATTAAATAACTAAAATAAATACATAATTAATTATCAAATTAAGAAATGTAACTTATAAAAAGTACAATCAATGAATAATAAAAAAATGTAAAACTTCTTACCCTGTTTCCCTACAAACAACCTGCCAAAAAATGTATATAAAATAAAAAACCATAAAATATATTACGAAATCAAAAAAGGAGACCACACTAAAGAATAATTAAATATTAAAATAATAACAACCTTTATGAGAAAAACTAATAAAACTTCACTTAACAATTTAAAGTGTTATTATGTATAGCTATATTAAAAAACTATATACAAGATTTTTGAAAATGCTATTCTTACCTTCTATATTCTGTCTTATGATATTAGTGACATGATATTTGTGTCTTGCGATCTTTTTGAAACAATATTTTGGTGGAATATGTATTGTAGACCAGTCTTCCTTATCATTGGAGAAATGTAAATGTGACCCGACTGATGGTTGTGATTCACTCCCTTGGACATGGTGATCAGATTGGGTTTATGCTGAAAGGTTCAATGCAACATAACATATGAAGCCTGCACAATCCATTGGTGTTGGAGGGTTGATTCAACACATCGCTAGCGATGCTATTATTTAAAAAAAGCATTTTACAATATAGATTGGGATTACCTATTCTACCTCCTTATGTGAATGATTCTGGGCCCTGCATTCCTAGTGTGCAATCTCTTGCTATGTAGGGAACCCGAAGAAAGATTATGAGTAAATAATACTCTATCTGAGTCTTTTCCCATTGGACGCAACAAGGCTGCCTCATGTCATCACTACTAATTGCATTTACAATAGAACTGTTTTTGATGGATGATGGTTTTATGGGCTTTGGTAAGGCAGGATGATTGGAAGACATGGTCCTGCTGTTCATGAGCAACCATCTTTCATACCTCTGTGAACTGGAACATTCGGACTTGTGACTTACTTTGGGGCCCACGCAGGTATATTAGCACACTGGTCTAAACTAGGGTACATCTGGAGTATACATGGGTAGCACAGCCATCTAAGGCACCGGGGTCACAGGAGAGCCCTGTTCCATAGTTGGATAGGAGTTTCACACATAGACTGAATCTCTCACTGGTGAAAAAGTTCTATATAATGGTTTTGTAGGGACACACCAGCCGTATTACGTAGTTAATAATGAACCTGCTGTTTTTTTTGTCAGACTTGCTGTCTAGGTGTGCACGAACCTTTAAGATCTGAGAGCATGGGCAATGGCTGCAAAACAAATGGCAACAGCAGAAGCAGTACAGGCTCCACACCACGCCCTCTCCACCCCCTTTAGAAGCACTTAACTGTAGAGAATAATTCACAGCCAAACTGGCACCATTGTGGCTTCTTCCCTGTTAAGAACATGATCACGAGGAGGAGGGGCTTCCTTATGTAAGGGGCAGAGCTTCTAGTCCCACACCACACCTAATGCCCAATCAGCAGTGTTGAAGAAGAGCCAAAAAGCTGACAACTACTCAGGGTATGGCGGATCCGAGGACGAGTTATAGTGTAAGTCTTTATAAAATCGCCTCATCCAGGCAGTCATGGAATAGTCAAGGAATAGTGGTACATATGATGGGGTGCAGCCCTGAGTGGTACATTCTTCCTTACAGGCGATTGGGGAATTTGAGTAAGAGATGGTGAGAGAGGAAAAGCTGTTGGACTTTCGAGATTTTATTTGCAAAGTTTTATATAGCGCTGGCTAGACCCGGAGGTATCAGAGCGCTTTACATGAGGATCAGTGAGTTACAGGTTCCATAATTACATAGACAAATATAGACAAAGGAGGAAAGAGAAAAACATGAGATAACACAATAATGTGAGATTATTAGCGCGTACACACGTCTTATGGGGAGTGAAGAGGTAGAAGGGGAATGGTAAACGGGGGTAGGGAATGCAGGTAGGAAAACACAATGGGGGGGCGAGGAAAACGATGTCCGATGTCCGGCTGGGTAGGTGTTGGCCGAGGGGTGAACCAGAGCCAAACTCCTCTATAGCTGCATATGACAGCTCCACCGGGCATCAGCCAAAGTTGTTCGGGCACCACAGTAAGTACAAACAGTTTTGGCTTCCGCCCAGGGGGCATCGTTAAAGTTCCAAAAGTTCAAATAGATCAGGACCAGAAGTGAACCTGGGGGCAAGCATAGCAGAGAAGTCCAAAACCAGTGGTAATCCAGTACCGTTCCAAGATGGCCGCCGTGATTGCTTAACCAGTGTGAAGGCTCGTGGAAGTCCATCCTTTGTTTTCATGGTTACCTAGGAGAGACCATTTTGAAGAAAAGAAAATCCTAACGAGGCCATGGTCCTTGATCAGATTTGGAGTCATCTCTGATTGGCAAATAAACTGGGATGAATGACAACTGTTCCTTCAGAGCGAGTCCA
The DNA here is from genome assembly GCA_963921515.1 of Calotriton arnoldi. Taxonomy (NCBI): domain Eukaryota; kingdom Metazoa; phylum Chordata; class Amphibia; order Caudata; family Salamandridae; genus Calotriton; species Calotriton arnoldi. Next base: position 282,120 of record CAWUFW010007837.1, on the reverse strand, counting down.
GACAATGTTATCTACCTCTTCCTATTCAATGGGAGCCGCCATCAGTGGCAGCCATCTTAGGGTCAGGCACGGTGTTATGCTCATGCCCCTTGTTGTTGGAGACAAGCTAGCTCCCAGGATAGTGTCTTTGGGCTATGCAGAGACTCCCTGGTGGTCCAGGGGATAAGTCACAAGCTGGGATGGGACGACACCATTCCTCCCGTAGCTACAGCAACATGGGCGCCATGTTGGAGCAAGGCGCAGCCGGGGATCGTTATCTCTCCTGTGATGGAGACGAGCCATTTGCTTATTTGCTGTGCGCGTCTTCCACACGGAGTTGGCCCCGGAATCTGAGCCCCGGAGTCAGGTGAGCGCTTTGCTGGTTCGGCGGCTGTGGAGCCGCGCGGGGCCAGAGATCGCGGCTAGCCTCGTGGGCGATCTCTCTGCGGCAGAGCCGAACAGCAGCCCGTTCGCGCGCAGTGCCGGAGCAGCGAGGCTGCGGGTGATTGTCTCCCACCAGCAATGGTCCCAGTAGCGGCTCGCGGCTTCCTCTCACCCTCTCAGCCGCCGCGTTTCCTCGGTCGCAGTTCCATCGGAGAGGGGCTCATCGCCATCTTGCTCAGTCTGTGCCCTCGCAGTCCCCATGCCTCTCTCTCCATCCAGGCAACGCTCCGAGAGCAACTCCAGAGCTGTAGTAGATGCCTGTATGTTCACACAGCTGCTGCTGTAGTTTCGGGCTTTGCCACTGCTGATCTACCGCATTTACTGTCGGATGTTGCTCCCAGTCCAACGGAGCCTCCCTAGGGTGCGGCCATCTTGGCCGCCGCACGGGCTCTGGTTGGTCCATTCTAACTAGGAAACATCTACTTGGAAGAGTATGGAGCCTGTTGGATAGTGATGCTAGCTTGCTCCTAAAAATTATTTTTAGGAAAAGAGATTTGAAAAGATTAAAATGAATAATGAACTCTTTACATATGGAAATGTACAGCAAAAACATACAGTCAGGAGAGAATGACCAAGAATGTCTCAGAGAATGAAGTATACCAAAACCATGTTAACAATAGGCAAGCTTTTGGGTGTGTCTTATTAATTCTCTTGGGCAAGATGACAATCCTATACAAGTGGCAGGAGAGGTCACAGAATGAACCTTTTGCAATTCACAACTGAAAGTTAAGTTGGAAGGCTTTTGGGACCTATTGATGTTTACATTAAATAGTAAAATGCAGCTGTGGTTCACTCCTGAACATGCTGAAAAGAGACCTCACTCACTGAGCATCAATGCCTCTTTTGTTAATGGGGAGAGTGGCACTGGTGAAGATGGTAAAACTCAATCAAGCAGAACATCCCTTACAGAATCCTCCCCCAATTTCCTACAGTGGCTATGGAGAAATGTTATAAATCAACACTTGATGAATGTCTAGTCATGGCAAACTATTTATCCTTTTATCGTGTGTCCTTGTGTCCCAACAAGCCTTTGTCAATATTTGGATTTTTAACCCCATTGAAGCAAAATATGGGCAAAGGGCAGACATACACCTCTACATTTCAATGTGGAAGTTCTGGGAGCATGGAAAGACTCACACTACAAGATGTATTGTACAGGAATGCTAACAAGAGAAAACATTCTTTGGTTCAGGAACCTTCTTGCCCTACCGCATGGGTTTAAGGGCTTCAAGGGTTGGGATGCCCTCAACATTTTAACTCTGGGGGTCATAGTCACACATAAATAGATGAAGTCCTTTAGGACACTGCAGATAGAATTAGGGCTCCTCCAATTCAACTTTTGTTGCTTCTCAATTCAACTTTTTTGCTACTCACAGGTTAATCGTGCATTATCAACTTACATATTTACAGTTGAAGAACTTTCAGAATTTGACCCATTAGAAGCAAAGCTCACAATATCTGAACTAATAGACCAAAAGATCTCATGGATCTACAAATATCTGGTTATACCACCCAACACATTTCTGTCACTCGGATGTATGGGAGGCAGACCTCTGTTCGATGGATGATGGGAAGGTAGCAAGCATAGCTCCTTGAGAGATTGCTATGTTGTCCCTCTATGGGCTCATACATTTTATTTCAAAATGTTTTTATTGGTTTTAGTTTTTAAAACACATAAAAAACAAACAGCGGTGGGAGGCACTAGCATATCTTACAGATCAAGAGATACAGGAAACTCAAATGACATGTTCATCTTGTGTACTAGGTCTCGACCTGAGATGATAGCAACCTTTATGTACCCCATCTGGTTGTAGTTGGAGTTGACCAAAATCACATCATATATACTCCCAGCATGGGTCTTGTTGTTTTTTGGCACTTGCAACTCCCACCCACACCAACTCTTCCCACATAACTCAAAAACAAAACTAAACAAACAATAGTATCACGGTAGCACAAAATCACGGTTGGTCAAAGGTGAGGACGGGCTAATGTGAGCAGGGCCCGAAACGGTCTCCTCAAGCCTCTCAGCCCAAGAGTCACAGTCATCCAGAGTGTTAGATATGAAAGAGATGAAGAGCACTCAACCTGGGGCCACAAGCGAATAGGGGCAAACCTTCTGACAAATATGCTACCAGGGGGGCCCAAGTGTAATCGAACCCTGTTCTCGTGTCATCTACTATGTCCGCCATTCTTTCCATTGCCAATGCTCGCCATAGCCTGGCATGCCATTGTGTAAGGAAGGGGGGCCTCCACCTTCTTCCACACTGCAGCTATTGCCATTTTGGCGGCCCCTAAGCACAACCACATTACAGAGCGGTCCCCATGGGTTTGGTGTTTCAAGCTAGGGTCCCGGATCACCAAGAGAGTGTGTTCCATTGTAGTGGGAATTGGATAACCCAGGATCGTTTTAATTTGGGATAAGATTTCTTTCCAAAAGGGCTGGATTGAGGGACAGTCCCACCAGATATGCTTGAAATCTCCCAGGAGCCCGCAACCTCTCCAACATCTACCGGAGGTGTTAGGGGAAATTGTTCTCAACTTTTGGGGGTGCAAATCCCACTCGTACATAATTTTATAGTGAGCATCTCTTAAAAACATGGAACGATTGTATTTGGAAATGTCTTTATACGAGGAGCCCCATTGTTTTTCCCCAAGCGGAGTAGCAAGAAGAGAATCCCAAAATCTTTGGTGTCTCGGGGTGGAGCGGGGACTCAGAGTCCGGATGAGTGAGTAAAGGAAAGAGATGGTCCCCCTTGAGGATGCCCCCGATTGAGCTAAGTCTCTGGTTGCGGCTAACCGGATCTGAGGTTGTTGTACCCAGTGTTTGAGTTGTATATAGTGGAATTTTTCAGAGGGCTGAAGCTTGAATGTTTTGGTGCATTCCTCAAAGGTCAATAACTTCCCCTTTTTAAAAAGATCAGAAATCATAAGGCAACCCCCCTCCCGCCAACCTTCGAACGGACCCTCCTGATGAGCCGGAGGGAACTCGAGATTAAAGTGAATGGGGGTGTAGGGCGAAGGGAAGGTGGTCAGGGGCACTGATCTGTTAAGGTCATCCTAAACCTGTAGAGTGGTAGCTGTGGGGGTGCTAATATAAACATTTAATGGCCGATTTTGTTTTGGCTTCCAGAGGAGATCCCAGATCATCCTACCCACTATTTGTCGGTCCATATGTAGCCAGAGTTTTTCAGATTCACTAAGGGACCAATCTGTGATCACCCGGAGTTGTACCGCCCTATAGTAGCCCAAGAAGTGTGGGAGTGCCAATCCCCCCTCCACTCTCGCCTTAGTTAGCAGTCGGTAGGATAAACGTGCCCTTTGACCCTGCCAAATGAACTTGGCGATCATCTTTTTCAGGTCAAGAAAGAGAATCCTTTCCACCGGTATCGGTAGGCCTTGAAAGAGGTAAAGCAGCCTGGGAAGCACATTCATTTTAATGCAATTAATGCGTCCTATCCAGGAGGTATAGGAAGTTCTCCACCTGGCCAGATCCACCTTAAGCTGCCGCAGCAAGGGAGGGTAGTTAGCCCCATAGAGGTTCGATAGCTTAGGGGTAAGTTTAACGCCCAGATATGTGATGTCTTTATGTGTGTTTTGGAAGGGGGACAATTCTTCCACAGCTCTCATGGTTTCCCTGGGTAGTGTCAGATTGAGGAGATAGGACTTTGATAAATTTACTTTAAACCCCGAGGCCTTTTCAAAGGAGGTGAGCTGACAACGGCTTTGTGATTGGGAGTAGCACATCATCTGCGAAGAGGGAAATCTTGTGTTCGTCTGTTCCAAAAGGCACCCCACCTATGTCTGGATTGTCTCTGTTTCGTTCCACGAAGGGCTCAATGCTGAGTGCAAAAATCAGGGGGGATAGCGGGCAACCTTGTCTGATTCCCCGCGAGAGTCCAAAGGTTTCCAGGCTACCCCATTCACCAGAACCCGCGATCGAGGAGCGGAGTAGTTAGCCCGCACCATGCCTATAAAGGTCTAGTTGAATCCAAATTTTCTCATTGTTTGCGTCAGGAAGGCCCAATCAACCCGATCAAAGGCCTTCTCCGCAACTAGCGAGAGAAGGGCGGCAGGGATGGCTTTTTTCTGCAATTTTTCGATATGTACCACCCTCCTCAGATTGTCATGTGTTTGCCTCCCCTTAATGAACCCTGCCTGGAATGCCTTAATGAGATATGGCATGACATTCTCTAAGCGCGTGGCCAGAATTTTAGAGTATAATTTGCATCTCGGTTCAGGAACGCAATAGGTCTGTAGGAGGCACAACGTGTGCGGTCCTTTCCTGGTTTGGGGATAACTGAGATTAATGCTTCCTCCATGGAGGGGATCACCTGTTGGATGGCTGCAATATCATTAAATAAGGTCACCAAACGGGGAACCAGCTCGGGGGCGAAAGTATGATAGAAGTGAGCATTTAACCCATCAGGGCCAGGAGCTTTTTGCAATTTAAGTGTGTCTATTGCCTTCTGTACCTCCTCACAGGAAATAGGTCTACTTAGGTCCTCGTTCGTGGAGGCTGGGATCTGTGGCAACACGAGTGCTTCTAAGTATTGCTCTTGGTCACCGACACTTAAGGGGTCCGCGGTGTATAGGGTGCGGTAGAAATCCCCAAAGGCTCTGGCCTTCCCCTTCTCACTTTTCTGAGATGTCCCGTCTTTATTCACAATCTGTGCAATATACTCTCTTTCCTGCTTCACTCTAAGTTGTCTCGCTAAGAGGGCTCCCACTTTATTTCCCCCTTTGTAGCTTCGGGCTTGTAGTCGCAGGATAGTTTTTTCCGCCCCATTGGTGTAAATAGCTTGTAACTTCCCTTTTAGCTGTGTGACTTTTCTTAGGTTCTGGACCGAGGGGTTAGCCTTATGAGCCCGTTCTGCATTTTGTAACTCCCCTTCTAGAAGCATTCTCTCCCCCTTACGTTGGTTTTTTAATGTGGTTGCCAGTTCGACGCACTTTCCCCTAATGACCGCCTTAAAGGCATCCCAGTTATTAGCAAGAGAAGTCAGTGCGGGGTCGTTGAAGTAAAAAAATTCTATGATTGCTTTTCTTAGTTCGTCCAGAAGAAGACGATCCCTGCTGAGAAAGTTAGGGAAGTACCATCTGGCATGTTTAGCACGCGGGGGGCCAGTCTAGCACCAACTCTAGAGGGGTGTGATCTGAGAGACAAATCGGGTGGAACTGGCATCCCGAGAGCATGTGAAATAGGGATTGGCTAATGAATGCATGATCAATTCTGGAGTAGGTCCTGTGAGAGGGAGAAAAAAAGGAGAAGTCCTGTGTCGAAGGATGAAGACCCCTCCAAGCGTCCAAAAGACCCAAGCCCTGTAATGCTGATTTAAGTGTCTTGCTAAACACTCCCCCTGTTGCCCTTTGTGGGTGGGTAGTGTCTTGGGACAGATCCCATATAGAGTTAAAATCTCCCATTAAGTGAATGTCCCCCGTGGCAAATCCCTCCAGTGTGGCTAGAAATGTGCTCAGCAACGCTTGTTGCCCCACATTGGGCGCATAGACCATTGCAATAATGCATGACCTTCCACTCAGCTCACCCCTGACCATCAGGAATCTCCCTGCCTTATCTGATTTGGAATCTTGAAGGAGAAATGGGACAGAGGAGTGAAAGAGGATAGCCACCCCATTGTGTTTTGTGTGTGCGGATGAAAGATAAATCTGTGGGAAGGCCCTGTGTTTCAGCCGCTGTTCATCTTTTTTTGGAAGGTGGGTTTCTTGCAGGGCAGCAATTTTTACATGATGATCTAACATAAACTTCCACATGCTATGCCTCTTTTAGGGGGAGCTAAGTCCCCTCACATTCCAAGATAAACAGTTAACTGTCATTATTCAAATTGAGAAACTCCCATTTGCCTCTCAAAGTTTGCCCATGAAAACTGTAGACTCCCCCCCACCTCGAAGGTGCCCCCCACCACCGACCATGACCACATAGTCCAATCAAAAAATTCTATGATATCAAAACATGTGCAACAACAACATGTGTGAACTAAAACGTTGAGCTCCGAGGTACTCTGTCTCAGAAGAGAACCTCAACTTGAGCATCACCTGGGGCGGATCCATTTCCACCGCCAAGGCCCTCCTCGCAGCTTGTTGGTATGATTTTAGAATTAGCCCTTGCTCGTTGTCAGTCTAAAGGTCTAAAAGACATATCCATGGAGGCTGAGTGTATCAGTGTCGACTTCGAATGGGGCCAAACCCCCTTTAATTCTGAGCGCCATAGCTCTTCATTAGACTGTACATACAGTTCAAAATTTTACCGGACCAAAGAGTCTCTTCACGTGTCATCCCGACATTTTCTTGCCTCCTCTTTTCTGCTGCAGCCATTGACCTCCACCACTTCTCTCCATTTGCGAGTCCATTCCTGCGCCACCTGCTCCCTTCGACTGCGTCTGGGTGGAGATCTCAATACCCAAGATGGAAGCTGCTTCCTCGAGTTCCATGCAATGAAAGTTCTTGCTGTCTAGCGAAAAGGCCAGGCCAAAGGGATACGTTCAGCTGTATTTTATTTTGCGCTCCCTCAGGGCTTCTGTGATCGGTCGGAACTGCTGGCGACGAGCAAGTGTTGCTTGGGCCACATCTTGAAATAATGAGCAGGATGCATTCTGGAATGTTATTGTTTCAAGAGCACGTGCTTTCTGAAGAATCAGTTCTTTGATTTTGATGGAGCTGAATTTTGACAGTACATCCATGGGTTTCCTGGAGTCTCCTGGTGGTCGTGGCCCCACTCTGTGGACCCTCTCCAGCTGCACCTGCGGGCCATTCTCGCCCAGCACTGTCTCGAACATCCCCACCATGAAGGCCTCCAGGTCAGGGCCCTCGCAGCCTTCCTTCAGGCCCCTCACCCGGATGTTGTCGCGACGAGATCAGTTCTCGAGGTCCTCGCACTTAAGTATCGTGGCCCTAACTTGGTTGCGTAGGTCAGCAGAGCCTTCTGTAAGAGGCTGCACGTGATCAGCCATTTCCTGGCACTTCGCTTCCAGGTCCAAGGTGTGAGCCCCAATCGAGTCCACATCTGCTTGCAGGGCCACCAATCTTCCTCCCATCTCTGCTTTAAAAGTGTCGAACGAGGCCCCCATATCCACCATAAAATCTTCCCAGCGCTCCTTTTTGAACTTCCTCAGCGATGCCATCAGGTCCTCTCTTGTAAGCGCTATGTCGCCGCTGGTTTGGGCCCTCCTCTCTTTATCCGCGTCCGAGGTGGCTGTGGTGAAATAGTTGGAGACTTTAGAGTTCTGCGCTTTCTTTGGCAGCATATGGACCGGGGCGCGGTGTCAGCTGTAGTGAAGTGATAAAAAGCGGTGTGGTAGCTCACTGAGAAGGCGCAGAGATCTTGCTGCACAGCGCCGATGCCCGGGGCCCCCACCTCACGGCATTCGGGGCTCCCCGTGCCCCAGCCGCGCACTGCACACTGCAAACTTGCCCTGGATGCCTCTCAGGGCTCCGGGTGGCTCCCCCAGATTGGATCTGGCGAAGAAATGCAGGGGGTCTGCTCCGAGGCCTAGCCACGAGGCTGTATTCTTAAGCCTGGAGCTGCCTGACCGACGCCATATTAGGGTCAGGTAACTCAGCTCCAGGGCTTCTCAGCAGTTGCAGGCAGGCTGGGGGCCCCCCAGGCTCCCAGGTGCAGTCTGGTGGCTTTTGTTCCTCTTGAGGCCCACCTCTTCAAAATATGAGCCCCCACTTCTCAACTTGGGGACCATGTGGGGAATTCAATGCTCTCATTAGGGCTGCGGTGGTGACAAAGCGCGTTCACACAGCCGGCCGGGTCCGCACGCCGGGTCCCATTCACAAATGCTCATCACGGTCCCGGCCGCCACCTCCCGCCGGTCTACGTTTCGCGAGCTACTTCCACCACCCTCGGGGATCGCCACCACCGATCTCATCCACAAGCCGGGCCGCCATCTTGGATTAAGCCCCGCGGCTCCGGACTCCTCACCAGTGCTCCGCAGGCGGCATCTAGCGCTCTGACATCACCTAGTTGGGGTCCCCCGTTGTCTAGAAGAGTCGGGGACCCAATTGGTAGCTTTGGTAGGAGGTATAGTGCCTCCAAACGGGCTAATACATTTGGGCCTGGCGCGGAGCCGAACTGAGTTACGTCTGTTCGGCCATGATGGTTGGCCACGCCCCCGGCTCATACTGTCGTGTAGTTCCTATATTACCTATACAGGATCTGCGCGTTTGGATAACATAAACTGTGGTATTGGTGGCGGACGGATTCCGTGCACCCCCACCAGATAAGTTAGCCTGTCTTTATTAGCTAGCTGAAAGTGCCACTATAATCTCCTCTTATCACGGAGAGAATAGATTCTGGCAACCTCAGAACATGACAACCCTGATCCCTCAGAATCGTGGAAACAATATACTACCTTTCGCTCAGTCACTCGTGCTTACTTAGTTTGTCTCAGAGAGTTACACAGAATAAACAGGCTGGGCGTTTCAATAAGTATTTATTGAACAGTTGTTATTCCAATGTATAATAGATGAGCTGCAACAACCATTAGACAGTAGCAGAGATATATGATTAGCAATACTATGAAAGTAAAAGGATGGTAAAGTTCTACCATCTTGCAGAAATCATGAATATATACAAGTACATAAAACACATGATAAAAAGTGCGTACTCCTACGATGTCTCCCTAACTAGATGTACCTAAATGTACCTAGCATCTATGTAGGTGTTATGCCAAGAATCCCTCTAGGATCTAGTCCACCCCATTACCTGAGAGTTAAAGAATATGGGACCCCGCCTGGTCTCGAGTTGAACACCCCGCGAGGGATGTTAGACCACTGCTAGCTGGAGCGTCTGCATGCAGGAACCTCAGCGTCTCTGGTCAGTGTGTCAGCCGGGAAGTCACGGTCTCCTCTATCTTCCTAAGCAAGATGTGTTGTATATATACCCATAGGTCTCCCCAGGGGTCCTACCTTGCTGTGTTACTGTGTCGGCCTAAAGGATGACGTCGGGCCTGAACTCTATACAGAGATATTATACAGGAGATGGTAATCCTACTGTTAGTCCTGCTGTGCTTCCAAGAAGCCTCCTGCATAATGTATGAGAATCGAACCAGGGAAAAACCCGCGTTCTGGATGCAGTGTCATATCTAGGTAAAAGGTCAGTGCCTAAGAACCGTTATGTATGTAATGTAGGGACGGATGTAGGTGAAAGGTTGCGATGTTACCTGCGCCTATATAGGGTACCTATATGGAATATAACACCCACTCCTCTTCCGAATGGACGACATATGTAACCTATTACTATACTACTAACATTACTAGATAGTGGTACGCACAAAGTTTATAAAAACATCTTTTGAACTAAAAATATTTAAAAACTTCAAAAAAAATGTAAAACTTAAAAACGATTTTTAAAAAGTTTGCAAGCCCTAGCTCTAAAATGTCCGTTGATATAGTCCGGATCACTATAAGCATTATAAAGTCATGTATGCCCAAAAAATGAAAGGAATGTCAATTTAGTTCCATAGTTCCAAATTTGAGCTTGTTTAAAAAAGGGCGAATTTTTCCCAGCACACGACGAGCAAAATGAGTTCAAATGTTTATGTGCCCTGGCTGGTAGACGCAACATTTTCGTTGCTTGCTTCCGCAGTAGACGGCCCCTGTACCACCTCACAGAGCACATCAATTGAGCACAGATGTTCCACGCTGTCCACAGCCGGTGCTGGGGCAGCTTGTGCGCCGTCCAAAGCCTGGGTGTCAGTGGAGGAGCCGGTGTTCATACCAACAGGTGCTGTTACAACCCGTGGGGGCTCAAGGAATGCCGCCATCAACATTGGAATACGCTGAGGACACTGCAGAACATGGGCCGTTATCAGGTCCAGTAACGCATTCAAGTCCGGTTGCGCACATGATGGGAGTGTCAAACACAGGTCAACACGCATTCTTCTCCGCAAAACAGGCATCGGAGGACAGGTAAGATGCAGTCTATCCAGACCGGTCGAAATGACAAGAACCAAGATTCACTTAGTTCTCTTAGGAGAGGCGTGCCTAGAAGTTGTACCATGCAGTCACTGTATTTACGCTCCAGGAGTGTTCTTTCCATCGCCTTGGTGACTGGGACGTCCATTGCGTAGCAGATAGAAAACAATTAGGATACCTGCTATTAGAAACAGGATCAGCGGAAGTCCTCCAAAGATGCTTCCGAATACGGAATGTATGAAGTTTGGTATAACTCCAAATACCGTCTGAAAGGTGCTCAGAAGTCCAGAACCTATGGTCTTAAATAGGGGGACAATGCCTGTCGTATCAGACATGTTAAAGATACGATTTACCATTTCTGCGAAATGGAAAGGGCAGTTAGTATGAATGAGCGCCTGTATCTCTGCCGAAGACCTTGCAAGTTGAAGATCAAAAGTCTCTCGAGTGGAGGTTAAGGGCACAGACTTCTGTAGAAGCATGGCTTTCATTCTGCTTAGAGTATCAAACCTTATTAAGGAAACATTCAGTGAAGGCCATAACGGCGCCTCCCTGACTGTATTTGTTGGTGGAAACAATACTTGCATACAACAAGTAACCCTGGAGCTCACGGTTACCAGATATGCAATGCCCGGGGGCATGCCACAGCAGCCTTGACTGTTCAGCATCAAGTAACTCCCATTTGAAAGTGGCCTGAATGCTGGAGTAATCACTGCAGCTGAGGCACCCTTCAAATGACAGGACAGGTTTGCTACAGAACCATTACAAGCTCCGTACAACATAATATCCTGGCATATGAGTGATCCACTTAAAGCATTCTCGCAGCTTGTACCGCTTAGAAACACTTCTCGATCCCCACTCCGGCATCGAAATATGTATGGTAATTCCCAAGATTCCTTAATCTATACCTTACCCATTTCTTCATATCTGCCTGCCTGCTTTTGTTCAAGGCAATATTGAAACTGAAAAGTAGTGACCGGTAGAGTAATGTGGCAATGGATTAGCCATTCTGTAGACGGTGATTCTGCCACAGTGAATGGTAATCTATCCAGTTTTTCGATTCGCAGCATTGTATATTTTGCTCCCCTTTGTGCCATTTCTATCTGTTTATCTGTTAGATTGTATTCAGAAAACAGAGACGTGCCGTTGATAAAACGCCAAGGCACGTAGCCTGCACGCAAAGATTGCAGCGTCCAGCTTAACAACATAATAGAACGTAACTGTGATTGCCCGTGTTGTAATATGGCCAAATCTTGTTCTAGTATGTTTATCGCAGAGGATACAATGTTGCCTAAGGAATATATCCTGGAGGTCAGTGTAGTTAACCCATTGTCCACCACGGCTAGAGATTTTTCTAGATTTATACAATTTATTTCCTGTCCTCTCTCTGCGGCCTCTTGTTGGGATATTTTCCAAATTTCATTGTAGACAGCATAATAGAAACGTTTCTGATGTGGCTTCCTGGGACCCACTAGAAAATCCCTAAGATCCACATCCTGTGACAGTAAGGATAAGTGTTGTTTCACCTGTGTGAGTGTTGAGGTTTTTAGCCAATCAAGGCACAAATTCCCAACACTGTAGGATGTCACTACCCCTAGAAGTTGTCTTTGTACATAACGTGGATCTGGCCTATGGATACTAAACCCTTCGGTTTTACCCATGAATCTTGCCTGACAACTATTAGTGTCTGTGGGCCAAATTAACAATTTTTTCCAATCGGGGTCTGATCTGTTGTATTGTATAATGTCACCTACTGTAACTTCTTCCTGTGATGTTTTGTTGCCCTCGGTGTGTGATGGAGTCAGCAACTGAGGCGTGTTCAAGTCTCTGTTCTTGGCTAGTCCACGGCAAGATGTCTGTTGCACTGTCTCGTTCAAAAACATGATTTGTTGAGGGATGAGGCATGCTCTGAACAAAGCTTCTGTCCCCTGTACCTGCCATTCCCTGGTACCCCAGACTGATTTTAGGTCTATGGTGTCTTTCCACAAGTCGTAACCTTGTTCGGACAACTGGGCAATAAAGGAAGCAGAGTAAATCTGTTTGGTGTTTGTCAAAATATTTTTCTGTGCTGATGTTGGTGCAACCTTATAATAGTATGAGGCTGGGTCAGACATATTAAACCCCGAAAAATATGGAAACTTCTGTGTAAATGTTTTTGAACTGCCTTTCGGCGGTGTTGGACAATGTTCCCACTGGTGGTATGTGAACACATTTCTAGGATTTGCAGATTTATGCAGAAAATGATGACCATAATGTTGATAACAATACATAGCTTCAAAATCTGACGTGTCTTCCAATGTTTCACTATTAGAAAACGCAGCAGATTTTTAAAAATCAGATAACATGTTATTAACAGTTTCAAAATCCCAATTATCGGAAAATGTACTTGCGGTAATGATATCACTTAATGATATTTTAAATAAATGAGGAATTTTTTTAATTTCAGTCGAACCAAATATATCGAAATCAACCTTGTCCCACACTATATCATCAGGTATAGGAACTGCTGTAATGTTCACTGATGACAAGTCTCTTTGTTCTCGATGAGATGATTGGTGTGGTTTTAAAAGTAAGTTCACCTTTTGGGCTGCAGAGCTTTGTCGAATGTATTTCCCATTAATAAGCATACTAAAAACTATTACCAAGCCTACCCAGAAAAGAAAGAAAAGTATCCCGGTGATTATCCATAGTTCTACCCACGGTGACACCAGGTAAGTCTTTTTAAGAAAGTTCAGAAAGTCTTTTATTTGCTGTTTGCGTGATTTTTTGGCTGGCATCGTTTCAGGTTCGCTTGGATCCAAAGAAAACGTATCAAAGTTTATGAAGTAGCCAGAAGCAGTTCGATCAATTGTTGGTATTGCATCAGGATTTGTAGAAATCGTACTTTGCTCTTGTCGAGGCATGTTGATGTAGACATCTGTATTTGGTTGAATAGCGAGCTGTTTTTCGTTTTGAGTTTGATTTTGAAGTTGAACTTCAGGTTCAAGAGGAACGAGTTCCATAGCATTGTTGCTTAATCCTTCATTCCGTGTTGGAGGCTCTTTGAACGTGATGAGTCTTTCCGTTTGAACTTCTTGAATTGTAGCGAGAGGAGGGCTTCTGCTACTTTGGAGTCCTCATGGCCTACTGCTTAGTATCAGCCACATAATGTGGTTTGATTAGGTCGATTGAGACAAATCTTTTCTCCGTTTTTCCGGCAAGAGGCAGCAGAAGTACAGTTCTTGTTCCTTCAATTGCTAGGACCGGTACAGGCTTTCTGTATGAGGGCCCAAATTCTTTTTTGCCCGCTATTTTCTCTCTGACCAGATCCCCGACTTTTGGGATCCAGACAGGTCTTGCTGTGACTGATTTGACTTCCCCAGTGGCGGTCTGCTTCAGATGGACATTACTTTGTTGTGTCCTGGATTCATTTAGATCCTGTAAAACAGCCAAACGATCATGGATGTCAAAAGGCTTTTCATCCGCCACTGGGCTTTCACAATCAAGGTCAGGTACCCACATTCTTATCCCAAATAGGACCTCATATGGAGTGACACCCCCTAGAGAACTTCTTGGCATGTTATTAAGAGCACGCTGTACTCCATACAGATGTTTTACCCAACTTTCACCCTTCCTAATACTCTAGCTGTTAAAGATTGCTTTAAGTCTCGGTTTTTTCTCTCCACTACCGAATTTCCCTTGGGATGGTACGGAGATGAGTACCGCAATGCTACCCCCAATCCTCACATGGCCTCCTTGTAAGCCCTAGAGCTAATCGCAGGGCCCTGGTCAGAATGTAATGTGCCAATTGCGTATGTCCCTATGAAGACTTGCAAATCTTTTATAACAGTTCGAGCGTCAGCCGAGCGCTGGGGCCACACCCATAGGAATCTCGAGCAGGAATCCACTGCAACCACGATATACTTGTAAGCCCCTTCACATTTTATGGGGCCGCAGTTGTCCAGGTAAGTGCACGCGAATGGTCAGTCTGATGCTGTTTAATAATGGGACCTGTGCTTGGTGAGCTACGGTGGCACCATTTGTCTGTTAACAGATATCGCAGTTTAAGACAAATTCTTTGGTCTGCTTTGTTAATCCTGGCCACCAATAGCTTTGTTTCAGAAAAGAAACTGTTGCCGCTGCTGACTGACTGACTGAATTATTTATTAAGCGCACTATTGCCGAGGCGTCTTGGCGCTAAGCAAGGATGAGGGTGTGGGATTTAGTGAAAAGCCAAGTTTTTAATGCCTTCCTAAACAGGATCCTGTTGGCTTGTAGTCACAGCTGTGTGGGGAGGGAGTTCCATAGCTTCGCCGCTTGGAATGAGAATCCCTTTCCTCCCCATCGGACTCTTCTTGTCTTAGGGAGGCATACCAGCCCCAAGCTGCCAGACCTTAGTGTACGTGTTGGCACATACCGAGGAAAGAGGGGCCTAATATCCGCTGCACCTCCTTCGTACACAGCTTTATGTACTAGGCATAAGGCCTTAAAATCCACACGCCGTCGGACTGTAAGCCAATGTAACTGCCTTATGCCAGTAGACGTCGGATGGTGTTTAGGTAGGTCCAGCAGTATTCTTGCGGCAGCGTTCTGCAGTGACTGAAGTTTGGAAAACTGTCTTGCCCCAGCTCCCAAATACAGCGCGTTGCAGTAATCAATTCTCGACAGAACCAAGGCTCCTACGACCGTTTTCCTTAAAAAAAAAGGAATAAACGGAAGTATTTTCCGTAGGACCTTGATCATGAAAAAACAGGCCAAAGTAACTTGATTAATTTGAGGGGCATGTGTTAAGTCCTTATCAATCAAGAAGCCTAGATTCCTTGCCTTAGGCACAGGGACAGGACAGGTGCCGGCTTCTGGAGGTCACCATAGATGATTCCAGATTGAGGGTTTTTGGCCAAACTCTACTACCTCGGTTTTTTCCGTGTTGAGCTTTAGAAAATTTGAGTTCATCCAAACCATCAATCTTGTGAGACAGTTACGGAATCGTTCTGCTGTTATTTCCATGCTATGCGTGAGTGACACCACTAGCTGGGTGTCGTCTGCGTACGACACTAACATTAGACCTTGATCTTTTATCAATTTAGCTAGTGGTGTGACGTACAGATTGAACAGTGTGGGGGACAAGGCTGATCCTTGAGGGACCCCACATGGGAGGTGGAACTCTCCTGACTGGATGCCGTCCCAGTAAATTTCTTGAACCCTGGAATCTAGGAAGGACGTGAGTAGGGTTAGAGATGTGTCCTTGACACCCACTGCTTTCAGCCGCTGCAGTAAGACCCTATGGTTTACGGTGTCAAAAGCGGCCGTTAGATCGAGTAAAATTAGAACAGCTCTTCCTCCTTCATCCATGACCTTGCGGATCTCCTCTATAGCCATTATCAATGCTGACTCTGTTGAGTGCCGTGATCTGAAACCATGCTGTGTGGAGTCCAGAATGTACAGAACCCTTCCCTTCATGTGCTACTAGAATTAAACCTTACCTATGATCCATGTTTGGAATTACTCTATCCCCCACTCCAGGAATCTGAGAAAATGGAATGTTATTGGCATCTAACTTGTAGGAGTACTTGAGTGGAAACCTTTTTGGTACTGCTCCGCTGTTTTTGCGGGTTGCATTAATAAATACCATAATCACACCGTCTATTCTTGTTTTAGAATGAGTGATTGCAGCTACGGAAGCCATGCGTACAGCCCCCTTTGCGGCTTCATCAGCCAATGAATTGCCTTCAACGTGAACGCCATCACGCTGATGACTCAGTGTATGTATCACGTGAGCCCTCGGTAGTTCGGTTTTCAACTCCACTACCTGTTCCCATAGCATTTTATGCTTAATTGTGCCACCTTTTGCATCTTTGAACCCATTTTTAACCCAGTACTGCAAATATTCATTGTAAGACTGCACACAGTTAAAGGAATCGCACACAATTAGTGTGTGGAATTCTCGATCCGTATTTACTAGTGCCAGTATCAGCGCTTTTAACTCTGCCAACAGTGCCGTGCAGTCTCCTAGAGATTGTGTTTTTGTGCAACTGGGGTGGAATTTTCCATCCCGCATGCAACCTTTAACGATTGCACATGCTGCGCTATATTGTTTCTTACTTCCTATGGCCGCTTGAGCAGATCCGTCAGTGTAAATTATATTTTCATACTGATCTAGAGGCATTATTTCGTTTGGTAGAGGATATTCTTGTTCGTATTGCAGGAATGCTTGTGTCTTTAAACTTGGGTCGTACCTGTATTCTATATCTGTTGCAGTAAGAAAATTAGCCCATTGTATCCATCTTGGATGTAAAGCTTTAGCATTAGGAACGCTTGCCGGAGTTACTACTATTATTCGTTTCCACTGAGCCAGTGCTCTTTCTCTCACTACAGCAGTCTGGACTGCTGTTAGAATTTTTTCTGTAGATACGAAGCGCATCTCAGCATTTGTGTACAAATGTGATTTGTATGCAATTGGTACTGTTTCACCTTCATTATATGTTAGATAGGTGTACCCAGATTGACCCGCAACTATACGGATCACCAGGTTGCGTACGTTCACGCGTGTCTGTAAGTGTTTGGAAGCTATCATGTCAGCTTGTAAGGAACGAAGTGTATCTGTATGTTCCTGTGTCCATTGTTTTACTGAAAAATCAGGTTTTATTAAGTCGTAGAAAGGTTTTACTCTTTCTGCATAATCTAAAATGTATGTTCTACCAAAATTTAGAAATCCCAGAATTGACTGTAAATTTTTCAATGATTTTGGAGGTTGGAGCATGATTTTGGAGGTTGGAACAGCGCGCATTTTTCTAAAACATTGGCCGCCAGGCTTTTCCCTTTACTTGAAAGCTCATATCCTAAAAACAGGACACTGAGGTGCGCAATTTTTGAATTTTTAAAGTTGAATTTGTAGCCCTCAGATGCAAGTCCCCAAATTATGGTATTCACTCTGTTCAAGTGTTCCTCTAGGTCATCGTCCGTTAGATAAATATCATCCACATAGGACAATGCCTCTTCATCCAAATTTTGAAGTAACTCAGTTACTCTGGCCGAAAACAACCCCGGGCTGTTCTTATACCCATGGGGGAGTCGACAAAATTGATTCTGGGTCCCTAGCGCTGAGAAGGCTGTTAGATGCCTGCTTTCAGGCGCTATATTTTGGCAGAAGAATCCATTTGAGATATCAAGTGTTGTTTTATATTTTTTCAGCACAATGTTATTCATTAATGCGGCACTGTGTGCATTTTGGACTGCAAATGTCTTAGTGCAAGTGTTTAATTGTCTGTAATCTAAAACTAGACGATATGAATTGTCAGGTTTCATGACAGGAAACAAAGGATTGTTCATCGGTGAGGGGCAATTTTCGATCACCCCTTGGTATTCAAGTTGGTCTAAGATCTCCCTGACCTGTTTTTTAGCTTTTTGCTTTATTGGATACTGCCTCTGTGCAGTTGGAGTATTTTTTAAAGG
The DNA here is from genome assembly GCA_963921515.1 of Calotriton arnoldi. Taxonomy (NCBI): domain Eukaryota; kingdom Metazoa; phylum Chordata; class Amphibia; order Caudata; family Salamandridae; genus Calotriton; species Calotriton arnoldi. The sequence goes on along the minus strand of CAWUFW010007837.1, from coordinate 264,333 downwards.
AATTATGTGGTGGGTTGAATCCTCATCCTATCCAACATGGTTTTTGTATAATGCCGGAGCCTGGGCTACCGCCCACTCCTGCGCATATGTGTGTTGCAAATGCCTGGGAATATGGTCTGAGAAAGCCGGAAGAATTACTGTTTCTCCTTTAGGGCAATCCATGACTAGGCCTGGGCGGAAAACTACGCTACGCTCGCGTAGTTTGCGAAGTTTGCGCTACTTCGCGCTACGCGAATTGCACGTAGCACAGTGCGAACACGCGTAGCGTAGCGTAGCGTAGTGCAGCGGTCATTTTTTGCTTGCTCGCGGTCCTCAACGTCAAGTTGGCGACCGCGAGCAAGCAAAATGACATCCCGGCGAGACTTTTCTTCGTTCGCGATCAGCAACATCAAGTTGCCGATCGCGAGCGTGGAAAATAAACCTCCCGGCGAGATTCTCAACGCGGGGAGGTCAGGTTTCTCATTGCGAGTGGTCGTGTATGCTCGCGACCGCTCGCGATGAGAAACTACCAGTCCGCGTTGAGAAGCTGCCGCTCGAGTAAAAATCTACTCGAGCGGCAGTAAAAGACAGCTCGCACTGTGCAAGATGCCGTTTCAATGATTGCACAGTGCGGACAAGCATCCGGCACTGTGCAATCATTGCGAACACGCACTACGCAGTTCGCGTAGTGCTACGCGTAGCTCGCGTAGTGCGAACTGCACTTTGCGTAGCTTCGCGAAGCGTTACTTCGCGAACTACGCCCAGGGTTATCCATGACGCTTGCTGGCGGCCAATCTTGTTCCGCTAATAAAATATCATAGCCAAACGTCAGGTTCTCCCAAAATAGACCTCTCACTGTTCTACATTTGTCCCCCTCCATTTGGAGCGTTATTTCATATACTTTATGTGGGACACTTACCCTAGTATTGGGTGTTTCTACCGTGATATAATCATTCAAGTCCGCTGTCACCAGAAATTCCATCAGGTTCTGGCGAGCTATTGTTATTTCTGCCGCACTGTCTAGCATCGTCAGAGCCCATTCCCCGTTCAGTAGTAGAGTCCTCAGAATTCTGGGCATGTCTGATCTTTAGACCTGCAACTTGCTTCTTTTTGAACTGTGGCTTTTGGTTTGGTTCTTCTTCTTTTTTAGAAGTGTAATCTTGAGCGTGCTGCATGTCTCTGGACTTTGTACGCTCTTCTTGTCTTTCTGACCGCCCTTCCCTCTCGGAGTTTTTCGATGAACCCTGAAAGGAACGAGAGGAACGTATATCAGTATGCTGATACCTGTCAGGTTTCCTAATATTATCCCTATTCCTGAGGTATACCTCTGTTCGGAGGGCTCCTGTGGAGGAGATCTACCTCTGGATTGAGATCTATTTCTTTAAAAGTTTTGTTTTTTATTGTCCCACTTTTTCTTAGTGGAAGCAGGTGTCTGCTTAGAAGTGTCCTTTTCAGGACTGCCCATCAGTTGTGGTTTTAAAGCTTTCCCACCCAAACTGTCTCTGCCTAATTCTGCATATGCAGTTTCAATTATTTTGGGTAGTTCGTGTTCCTGTTCTAAAGGATCGAACTCCCTCAGGCATTGGCGGATGGCCACTGAAGCTGCTTCCCTCTTAATATTAGCTAGTATTATGGCTGATACCTGGGCATAGTTACCTAGTAACTTCGGGGCAGATTTACAAGCCCCTTGCGACACTTTTACGCCGCCGTTGCGTCACTTTTGTGACGCAGCGGCGGCGTAAACAATGCGCCACTATGCGACGTATTTACAACGTGACGTATCTAGTGAGATGCGTCACGTTGTACAGCCCTGCGCCACATGAAACCTGCGTCAGGTTTCATGTGGGCGTTCCGTCGCAGGGTGGGCGTTCCGTCGCAGGAAAGCCTCGTAAAAGTGACGCAGTGAAATGTACAAGATTTCACTGTGTCACCTTTACGACGCTGCTGTGTCAAACCCTTGCGCCTGCTTGAAGCAGGCGTAAGGAGTGACGCACCACGTTAGGTATGGCGGCCCCTGTGCCTTGCTGGAGCCACGTCGCGCTTGCGACACGACTCCAGCAATGCGCCACAGGATGCGACACGCATCGGCCTGTCCTTGTGCCACGGTGCGCTGCATTGTAAATGCGACGCATCCGTGGTGGCGCAAGGAGAGAATTGCGTGTCGCATCTATTCTGGCGCATCCCTGCTGATTTGCAGAGATGCGCCAGAACTTGTAAATCTGCCCCTCAATCCCTAAGATTAGGGCAGGTTCTGCTCCATACTCATTTTGTATCTGTCTCAATACATCAGGTACTACTGCTAATGACGGGATACCATGAGTTCTGGTATAAATGGCAGCAAAGACTGTGCCCCAAGTGGTACAATCCTCTAATTGTGGTGTTATCCCCATGGGCAAGCAGATTGTTAGCATTCTGTGTTTTTCATATGGGGTAGTATTTGGGAATACTGCCTCTAGCTGCGTTATTTTCTGAGCTACCCAGAATGGTATTTGTTCATGTTTTGTGGGCATTTTACCCATCACTGCGTAGGTAAAAAAAAAAAAATTGTATAATATTTTTTAGGAAATGGATGTTGGGTTTATAGGGGATAAGGGTGGGGAGTGTTTTAAAATAATTGTTTATAATTTAATATAAATTAATACATTTTAAATATTAATTTATTAATTAAATTTAGAATTTATAAATATATTTTTTAGGAGCGGGATGTTGGGTTTATAGGGGATAAGGGTGGGGAGTGTTTTAAAATGTTTGTTTTTTAATTATAATATATTTAAATTTTTAAATAAATATTATATAAATTAAATTTTGAATTTAAAAATAAAATTCGGATTTAGAAATATATTTTTTAGGTGGGGGGATTTTGAGTTTATAGGGGATAAGGTTGGGAGTGTTTTAAAATAATTTATTTAAATTTTTAATAAATATAAAAATTGTATTTATTATTTTAAAATTTAAATTTCCAATTTAGAAAAATATTATTTATCAGCGGGATGTTGGGTTTATAGGGGATAAGGGTGGGGAGTGTTTTTGAATAATTGTTTATAATTTATTATAAATTTCTATTTTTAAAATATTAATAAAAACAATTATTTCAAATGTAAAAATATATTGTTCATGAGCGGGATGTTGGGTTTATAGGGGATAAGGGTGAGGAGTGTTTAAAAAAATTGTTTTGATTTTAAATATATTAATTTTTTTTAATTAATTATTAAAAATATTATTTAGGAGCAGGGTGTACACTTTCTATTGGTGAAAGGAGGGGAGTGTTTTAAAAAAAAAAATACAATCTAACATAGGTTTACTCACCAGCACCTATTCCAATTTAATACTGACTGGAGTGGGAATAGTAAATTAATTAAGTTTAGTGTTCAGCACCTACCTCAATTTAATACTAATTTCAGTGGGAATAGTCAATTAATTAAGTTTAGTGTCCAGCACCTACCCCAATTTAATACTGACTGGAGTGGGAATAGTAAATTAATTAAGTTTAGTGTCCAGCACCTACCCCAATTTAATACTGACTGGAGTGGGAATAGTAAAATAATTAAGTTCAGTGTCCAGCACCAACCCCAATTTATTACTGACTGGTGTGGGAATAGTAAATTAATTAAGTTTAGTGTCCAGCACCCACCCCAATTTAATACTTATTGGAGTGGGAATGGTAAATTAATTAAGTTTAGTGTCCAGCACCTACCCCAATTTAATACTGAGTGGAGTGGGAATAGTAAATTAATTAAGTTCAGTGTCCAGCACCTACCCCAATTTAATACTGACTGGAGTGGGAATAGTAAAATAATTAAGTTCAGTGTCCAGCACCAACCCCAATTTATTACTGAGTGGTGTGGGAATAGTAAATTAATTAAGTTTAGTGTCCAGCACCCACCCCAATTTAATACTTATTGGAGTGGGAATGGTAAATTAATTAAGTTTAGTGTCCAGCACCTACCCCAATTTAATACTGAGTGGAGTGGGAATAGTAAATTAATTAAGTTCTTTGTCCAGCACCTACCCCAATTTAATACTGACTGGAGTGGGAATAGTAAATTAATTAAGTTTAGTGTCCAGCACCTACCCCATTTTTATACTGACTGGAGTGGGAAGAGTAAATTAATTACGTTTAGTGTCCAGCATATACCCCAATTTAATAATGACTGGAGTGAGAATAGAAAATTAATCAAGTTTAGTGTCCAGCATCTACCCTAAATTAGGGGCCTATTACGATGGCGGTCGGAAAACCTCCCCGACCACCATGGTAGCGGGACAAGACCGCCCGCATGGACCGCGATATCACCGCTGGTTGAATTACGATGACCCTCGCTCGAAATTCGACCGCGGCCGTCTGATCGCAGGCCTTAACATTGCGGCGGTTGCTGCTGCCCGCAGCACCGCCGCGATGCCGAAAGGTGCATGTCCTGCATTTCCTTGCACTGCGTGGCAGGCACTGCACAGTGCCTGCCACCTGGTACAGGGAAATGGGGGTGGGGACCATGGGTACCCCCCCAGTGCATCCCCCAACACATTAAGGGCCCACAACGGGCCCCCGGAAGACAACCTCCGCATGCCTTTCCATGGCTGTTCGACCGCTGAGGAAAGGCTGGCTACCGCCGGCATCATAATCCTGCTGGCGGAGCCTGCTCTGCACCACCACCATTATCCCGGTCCTTCTCCGTCCACCAGGCAGGAGTGTGGATGGCAACCGGCGGAAAGGCTGCGGTCGGAATTCCCCACCGCCGCGGTCACCACCGCCATCCTAATTTGACCGGCGGGTTTCTTGGTTGAGTTCACGGTTGGATGTCCACTGCCGGTCCGGCGGTCGCCACTGCTGGCCCGGCGGTGGACATCCGACCGCCATCGTAATAGACCCCTAAATACTGTGTGGAGTGGGAATAGTAAATTAATTAAGTTTAGTGTCCAGCCCCTATCCCAATTTAATACTGACTGGAGTGGGAATAGTAAATTAATTAAGTTTAGTGTCCAGCATCTACTTCAATTTAATATTGAGTGGAATGGGAATAGTAAATTAATTAAGTTTAGTGTCCAGCACCTACCCCAATTTAATACTGACTGCAGTGGGAATAGTAAATTAATTAAGTTTATTGTCCAGCACCTACTGCAATTTAATACTGACTGGAGTGGGAATATTAAATTAATTAAGTTTAGTGTCCAGCACCTACCCCAATTTAATACTGACTGGAGTGGGAATAGTAAATTAATTAAGTTTAGTGTCCAGCACATACCCCAATTTAATACTGACTGGTGTGGGAATAGTAAATTAATTAAGTTTAGTGTCCAGCACCTACCCCAATTTAATACTGACTGGAGTGGAAATAGTAAATTAATTAAGTTTAGCGTCCAGCACCTACCCCAATTTAATACTGACTGGAGTGGGAATAGTAAATTAATTAAGTTTAGTGTCCAGCACATACCCCAATTTAATACTGACTGGAGTGGGAATAGTAAAATAATTAAGTTCAGTGTCCAGCACCAACCCCAATTTATTAGTGAGTGGTGTGGGAATAGGAAATTAATTAAGTTTAGTGTCCAGCACCCACCCAAATTTAATACTTTTTGGAGTGGGAATAGTAAATGAATTAAGTTTAGTGTCCAGCACCTACCCCAATTTAATACTGAGTGGAGTGGGAATAGTAAATTAATTAAGTTCAGTGTCCAGCACCAACCCCAATTTATTATTGACTGGTGTGGGAATAGTAAATTAAATAAGTTTAGTGTCCAGCACCTACCCCATTTTTATACTGATTGGACTGGGAATAGTAAATTAATTAAGTTTAGTGTCCAGCACATACCCCAATTTAATACTGACTGGAGTGGGAATAGTAAAATAATTAAGTTCAGTGTCCAGCCCTAACCCCAATTTATTAGTGAGTGGTGTGGGAATAGTAAATTAATTAAGTTTAGTGTCCATCACCCACCCCAATTTAATACTTTTGGAGTGGGAATAGTAAATTAATTAAGTTTAGTGTCCAGCACCTACCCCAATTTAATACTGAGTGGAGTGGGAATAGTAAATTAATTAAGTTCAGTGTCCAGCACCAACCCCAATTTATTATTGACTGGTGTGGGAATAGTAAATTAAATAAGTTTAGTGTCCAGCACCTACCCCATTTTTATACTGATTGGAGTGGGAATAGTAAATTAATTAAGTTTAGTGTTCAGCACCTATCCCAATTTATTACTGACTCGAGTGGGAATAGTAAATTAATTAAGTTTAGTGTCCAGCACCTGCCCCAATTTAATACTGAGTGGAGTGGGAATAGTAAACTAATTAAGTTTAGTGTCCAGCACATACCCTAATTTAATACTGACTGGAGTGGGAATAGTAAATTAATTAAGTTTAGTGTCCAGCACCTACCCCAATTTAATACTGACTGGAGTGGGACTAGTAAAATAATTAAGTTTAGTGTCCAGCACCTGCCCCAATTTAATACTGAGTGGAGTGGGAATAGTAAATTAATTAAGTTTAGTGTCCAGCACCAACCCCAATTTATTATTGACTGGTGTGGGAATAGTAAATTATTTATGTTTAGTGTCCAGCACCCACCCCAATCTAATACTTATTGGAGTGGGAATAGTAAATTAATTAAGTTTAGTGTCCAGCACCTACCCCAATTTAATACTGAGTGGAGTGGGAATAGTAAATTAATTAAGTTTAGTGTCCAGCACCTATCCCAATTTAATACTGACTGGAGTGGGAATAGTAAATTAATTAAGTTCAGTGTCCAGCACCAACCCCAATTTATTATTGACTGTGTGGGAATACTAAATTAATTAAGTTTAGTGTCCAGCACCTACCCCATTTTTATACTAATTGGAGTGGGAATAGTAAATTAATTAAGTTTAGTGTCCAGCACCTATCCCAATTTAATACTGACTGGAGTGGGAATAGTAAATTAATTAAGTTTAGTGTCCAGCATCTACTCCAATTTATTATTGACTGGTGTGGGAATAGTAAATTAATTAAGTTTAGTGTCCAGCACCTACCCCATTTTTATACTGATTGGAGTGGTAATAGTAAATTAATTAAGTTTAGTGTCCAGCACCTATCCCATATTAATACTGACTGGAGTGGGAATAGTAAATTAATGAAGTTTAGTGTCCAGCATCTACTCCAATTTAATATTGAGTGGAGTTGGAATAGTAAATTAATGAAGTTTAGTGTCCAGCACCTGCCCCAATTTAATACTGACTACAGTGGGAATAGTAAATTAATTAAGTTTATTGTCCAGCACCTACTCCAATTTAATACTGACTGGAGTGGGAATATTAAATTAATTAAGTTTAGTGTCCAGCACCTTCCCCAATTTATTACTGACTGGAGTGGGAATAGTAAATTAATTAAGTTTAGTGTCCAGCATATACCCCAATTTAATAATGACTGGAGTGAGAATAGTAAATTAATTAAGTTTAGTGTCCAGCATCTACCCTAAATTAATACTGAGTGGAGTGGGAATAGTAAATTAATTAAGTTTAGTGTTTAGCACCTACAATGTATTTATGTAAAGTGGAGTAGGAAGAGTAATTTAGCTAAATGTAATTTAAATTTCTTTAAAACAATATTAATACAGTTTAAAGTAGTATAACAATATAAATAAAATATAGTTGTGTAGGAAAAAAATAAACATTGTATATATATTTTATTATAACATATTATTTAATATAGTACAATTAATATAAATACATTTATTATGAAACATTGAATTAAATAATCATGAAATGGTACACAATAAATTAGGGGCCTATTACGATGGCGGGTGGACTTTGTCTGCCTGCCACCGCAACGGAGCACGGGACCGACCGCCGAAGTTGCGGCAGTCCCGCCAGGCAAATTAGGATGCGCCCGCCACACTGGCGGGTGCATCCTCGACTTTGACATTGCGGCAGGCGGTGCTGTAAGCAGCACCCGCCGCAATGTCAAAGCCCATGTTGTGCATTGCCATGCACAACGTGACAGGCACCACGTGGTGCAGCCACCCACACTCCCCACCCCCATGGTGTTTTCCCGCATGCCTTTCCATGGCGGAGTCTCCGCCATGGAAAGCCATGCATCCTAATATGGATGGCGGTGCCTGCAAGGCACCGCCACCATAACCTGAGCCTTTTCCACCCGGCCGGCAATCCGACCGGCGGAAAAGCGGCGGACGGTCTTTCCATCCGCCGTGGTGCCCCTCGCCATACTAATATGGCGGGGGTGCACATGGGTCATTTGGCGGGCAGATCGCCACCGCCGGGCCGGCGATCCGCCAGTGATCATAATACGCCCCTTAGACATTTTAATTTTTTAACAAGTTTATTTATTGAAAAAATGATATAGAATGTAAATGTAAAGATCATGTTGTATTATATATAGGGCAAAAAACAATACATGAATATAAGAAATAATATTTATTTGAGAAACAATAAAACAGTTTGTTTATTTGTAATTGTTTATGTGTTATAATTAAAGAAATTTTATTTAATACATTAGTACATTGCTTTACACATTTATGCACAATTTTGTAATATCAGATACAGTAATTTCACAATTTTTTGGATACACTAGAATTTATAATATATATTTTAAACAATTGCTAATAATTGTTTGGTATTATTCACATTTTTAAATGTGTTACATATATTAGTAATATTTGAATACAATGAAAGTGTAAACATTCTTTTAATAAATTTGAGAAATATAAACATAGTTTTATTTTTATACAAAAATATAATACATTTTAGTTAGTAATATTAATATATAAAATATTTATAATTATTACATAGTTGTTATATTGTACATTTTATTTAGAAAGTAGATATTTTTTCAAGAAATAAAAATTAGTACAATGTTTAAATAATTGTTTATTGAAACATGTAAATGTATGGAATTATAATATTAAATATATGTGTAATAATATTTATTATTATAATTTTACAATGTCTTAAAAATATATAATGTATTTAAATAAATAATCTGCACATTGTAGTATTTTAATTAAATACAATAGTAATTTTTATATCACATTATAACATTTTAATAATTAAAATGGTTTTATTTTATATGTTTAAAGCTGCCATATTTGTTTGGGGCTTGTATTTTGTAACCCCTCGCTGTTGTTTTGGGTTATTTCGAAGAGGACAAGCTCGCGGTTGGTAGCTGATTCACGTCGAGCAAGGTAAGAATACTTTTCTTTATTTAAACTATATTTTTAATATATTGTGAAGGTAGTTATATTGTAATTAGTGTGTTTTGAGTTAGGTTTCTGAAGTTATGTCGTTTTTTATGAGTTAGTTAGGTACCGACGGTTTATCTAATGTTACATTTTTGAGGCCTAGTTAGAAACTTTAAATTAGAGTCCTATATGTGTTACTATTGTGTGTATAATGTTTGTAATATTGTGATTTGGTATATTATGTGTACATTTGTGTGGGTGGGAATGTTTGTGTTTTTGTTTTCTAGGTTTTATTCGAAAGAAGTTGTGGGTGCCGGAAAATTGTGTTTTTTTAATTAAGGAAGTGTATATTAGTTTTAGTAACTAATAATTATTTAACTTTATTAATTTTTCGGGTTTCACGGAGCGATTCTTTTTTTTAAACTTTTTTTCGGGTTTTTGATGGTTTTGGGATTGTGGATTTACAGACGGAGGATTTATTTTTGGTACGATTGTACAATTGTATTATTACATTTTTTTGTGTGAAACTTTTTATGGTATTTGAATTATGAACTACCTGGATTAATTTAGAAAATGTGGGATTTTCAGTCTACAACAACGGAAACTGTAAGTTTTTGAAATTATTTTAATTGTGGGAGGGAAATAATTTTAATTTTATTGTTGTTGCTATTTATTTTCTCACATATTTAATTAATGTGTCTATATATATAATTATTTAATAATAAAAATATATTAGACAAATTAATTATTTTTGTGAAGAAATAAAATTGTTTTGTATGTATTGCTATAATTTAATTGAAAAGTATTATACATTTACATTGTTTTGAGAGTTTAGAGTAGGCTTTTGGCTATCATTCCTAAGTATTCTAGGCCTCTTGTAGTAGGCTATAGTTTAACTTGCTGTTGAAGGTATTGGTACATTTGCTTAGTTTGTTTAGATATTTTAGGCCTGAGTTGTGTGACAGATTGCTCCATTCTGAGTTCCTGGTAGCTTTGTTCTTTTTGCAGTGAGATTATTAGTTTGTGAAGGGTAGGTGTGCCTCGTCCTGTTGATGATTGGAAGGCATTATGCCATCCTTCAACAGCGTTATTGGTTTTGGCTTCTTGGTTAAGTGTGGTAAGGTAGACATTCCACCAGGGAATTTGGTATTTTGGTTGTCTCCTTTGGCCTGATCTATGGAGTCTTCCCACCCAGGTGTCTTCAAAATAGTCTAGGAGGGGACTTAATTTTTGCTCATGTTGCTGGTAGTAAGGGCTTTCTAGTAAAAGGTTGTAATGTTCAGCCATGTCAGTTACTGGCACTAGGCTAGTGCAATCAGTTTTTTAATTTGGTATGCGAATGAATTGTTTGTTGCATACTCTACACTTAGGGCCCCATTACGATGGCGGGCACACCTTAACGGAAAATGGGACTGACCGCCAGAGGTGCGGCGGTCCCACGAGGCCAATTAGGATGCGCCCGCCACAGTGGCGGGCGCATTCTGGCCTTTAACATTGCGGATGGTGCTGCTGGGTGCAGCTTCGTCCGCAATGTTAAAAGTGCATGGTTTGCATTGCCATGCACAGCGTGACAGGCACCGCGCGGTGCCTGCCACCTTGTGTATGGCAATGTAGGGGGGTACCATAGGTACCCCCCAAGTGAAGCCCCCCCCAACCCCCCGGGGGCCCGTAACGGGCCCCAAAGCAATTTCCACCGGCCTTTCCATGGCGGCATCGCCGCCGTGGAAAGGCCTTTGAATTTGCACATCATAATATGGATGGCGTGCCTGCTCAGCACCACCACCATATTATGCCCCAGATCTGCACGGCGGGCAATCGTAACGATTGCCTGCCGGCAGAAAAGCGACAGACGGTCTTTCTTTCCACCGCGGTGCCCCCGCCATACTAATATGGCGGGGGGTGTGCAGATGGCGGGCGGATCGCCACCGCCGGGCCAGTGGTGGCCACCGCCGGCCCGGCGGTGGCGATCCGCCCGCCATCATAATCAGGCCCTAAGTGTAGATTTCTGTAGGTGTCTCCATAGACACTGATTGAAATGGTAGTAACACCCTTGTATTGATGTGTGTGGGTATGTTTTTAGTATAGCAGTTATCATAGCTTGCTCAAAATCTATAATTATTTTCTGTGGAAAATAATTATTTGTCTCTTGTTTAATTTTATTTAGTATTTCCATATATGTTTAATTCTGTTTATTGGGTAGCAAGGCGTAAATAAAGGGGATGTTACTGTTCTGATGTAGGCCATGGATAGTGTATAATTGGTAGAATGGTTTGGGACAGATTTTAAAAGTCCCATCCATCATCCATGTTTCTGCTTATTGAAGCTTTATTAAATTGTTTGCAGTACCAAACATAATTATTCTCTTTTCTTTGCATTTGTTATCATAGAGAATAAAGGGTTCCTCATTGTGAGTAATAGCTAGTTCTGGGTGAATTATCACCTATTCAAAAGTTTTAGGAGTAGGTGTGGTAGTTGTTGTAGCCTTTTTTGTGCGAGCTATGGTTCTTTTTAATGAAGCAATGGAGGGCATTTGTCCAGTTGCTTCTTTGGGTACCCTAGGTAGCTGTCGTTAAGTATTACAATGGTAGGTGTTTGTGAGCTAGTGCTAGCTTCTTTTATGTTATCAAGGGCATTCCTAACTTCAATTTCTGTAACATTAGGAGGATGGTTATGTTCCCTTGTATACATTACAGTTGTTTCTCTAGTAGTTGCACGACCATAACATTTATTTGAATAGTACTTGGAACATTTCCAATTGAGTTTTAGTCCAGTTTGTTTTCCCTGGGTGTACACATATCCCATGTAACATAACAAAATTTTTCCTTTTTGGGATGTAATAAATTGTGCGCCTTCTGTCATTGTGATGTAGTAAATTCTATAACAAATGTATATAAAAATTATTAAAAAGAATATTATACATGTTAATGTTTTAATAAATACATTTTTTAACAATATACTTACAAAGTTCGTATTTAGATGTTTTAAAATGGTAATGTTATTTCTTTCTTTGTTGAATCTTGTTAAGTCGTTGGTTTTTCTGTAATAAAAGTAAAACAGATATTAATATTTGTTTTATTACATTTGTACATGGGGTGGGGTGGGTGATTGGGATGGATTTGTGGTTTGGATGGATCTTTTAGATATTTTTAAAAGGCGTTTTGAACAATACTTACTTTATTAGTTAGATGGTTTTAGGAGGTGCTCTGTTATTTTATGGTTGTATTGAGAATTATCTATAGTGGAAACATAAAATAGAAAAAACATATAAATTAATTATTTGAGTACGAAAGTTATTAGTTTTTGAACATTAGTTTAACTGTTATTTTATAAATGGTAATTTATTTACTTTTTCAAGAGTGCAATAGCTTTTGATTTGATGAAGTCCTTGCTTCTGGTAGAAATCCGGCAGAGTTTCGGCTTCCTTATTGTTTTTGGTTTAAGGTGTAAAATAAGAGTAAGCTTTCTTGGTTTATATAGTGTTTATTTAATTGTTTGTTTAATGTTATTGGTTGTTTTTAATATTGTTGTCCTTCCTCTCCAATCGAACCCAGCCAGTCAGTATGGGTACTTTCCACTCATCAGTTTTCTCTCTCCCTTGTGGAGTCCCTCAAGGATCGTCGCTAAGTCCGACTTTGTTTAATATATATGTGACGGACTTGGCACGAGTAATAAAATCCTTTGGGATGGGTCTCATGTCGTATGCTGACGACACGCAACTTGTGCTTACAGTGCATAAAGATGGAGAGGCAGTGGCAGCGAGTTTCCATAATGGTATGTTGGCCGCCATTAGCTCATGGATGGCAAATAACTGCCTTAAACTAAACTCAGAAAAAACCGAGGTAATGGTCTTTGGTAACCTTGCCCCAGGATGGTCTCCGACCTGGTGGCCAGCTGAGTTGGGATTACCCCCCACCCCTGTTAAGAAGGCTAGAAACCTAGGTATTATATTTGATGAGAGCCTATCTTTTAAACACCATGTTAATTCAGTGGTCTCCTCATCCTTTTATGTTTTAAGGACAATAAAGAAACTATTACCTTTCATCCCAATCAATACTGGTAAAACACTCATCAGTGCTCTGGTTATGTCAAAGGTCTATTATTGAAATGGCCTGCTAGTTAACGCCCAAGAAAAAGTTCTAAGTAGGCTGCAACTGATACAGAATGCAGCCGCCATGATATTATCAGGTACTGCAAAGTTTAAGTCAGTTACTAAAGTGTTGCGCCAGCTTCACTGGCTGCCCATAAAAAATAGAACTAAATTTAAGGCGCTTTGTATCGCCTACAAGGCAGTGCACGATGCAGGACCTGAATACCTGAAAAAAGCCTTTCTAGCATATGCGCCCAGTAGAGCCTTGCGCTCAGCAGATGCCAACCTTCTGATCATCCCCAGAACCAGGAAAGTTAACTGGGGTGATAGAAGATTTTCAGTGGCTATGGCTAAACTATGGAATTCACTTCCCATACAAATTAAGACCAGTCCTACCTTGTTATCATTTAGGAAACAAGTCAAAACTTGGCTCTTTGAACAATAAGCAACCAGTCCACTGCTAATCTCTATAGTCCATAGTGCCGAGACACCCAAGGGTATTTGTGCGCTCTAGAAGTTGTTTAAATACATTTTTGTTGGTTAGTTTTAATTGTTTTGGTAGTTGTTTTCCTTATATGGAAATCGCTAATTAAGGGGTCTATTACGATGGCGGGTGGACTTTGTCCGCCCGCCACCGTAACGGTACATGGGACCGATCGCCAGAGGTGCGGCGGTACCGCCAGACCCATTAGGATGCGATGCACACCCTGGCGGTCGCATCACGCATACATGAAATTGCGGCGGGCGGTGCTGTAAGCAGCACCCGCCGCAATGCAATAATGCATGTTATGCATTGGCATGCACAATGTGACAGGCACCGCGTGGTGCCTGCCACCTTGTGTATGCCAATGAAGGGGGGTACCATAGGTACACCCCAAGTGCAGCCCCCCACCCCCCCACCTCCCCGGGGGCCCGTAACGGGCCCCCAAAGCAATTTCCACATGCCTTTCCCGCCATGGAAAGGCCTTTAAAATTGCACATCCTAATATGGATGGCGGTGCCTGCAAGGCACCGCCACCATATTGAGGGCCTTTTCCGCCCGGCCGGGAATCCGCCCGGAGGAAAAGCGGCGGTGCTCCCGCCATACTAATTTGGTGGGGGTGAAACGGGAGCATCTGGCGATCCGCCCGATATCATAATGGGCCCCTAAGAGTCAGTTATTTTTTTTTTCTGCTCACATGTACAATTATTTTAGTGTGTGTTATAATATATATGATTTGCAAAAAAATGTGTTGATATGATGCAAGTTTATATTTACAATTTTTATTAATAGTGTGTTTATTATGTAATGTTTTAATTATGTTTTACTGACTTCGCCAAAAATTGTGTTTTATTTTATTTTATATGCAATGTATGTTTATGTATTTAACTATATTTATGGTGTTTAATTTTGTGTGTTTTCTCTATTTTTGAATTGTCGATAATTATTAAAAAACAATAAATTTGCTGTCGATATCTTTGTTATCGATATATTGGACATGTTGTATTAGTTTAAAGCTTGTTCGATAATTTGTATAACGATAATTGTGTGTTCGATATTTTTGTTATCGATATTTTTGAATGACGATATTGTGTCGATAAGAGTGTATTTTTTTAATTAAGTATATAGTATTGATATTATGGTTATCGATATTTTTGTGTCGATAAAAATGTAGGTTGATAATGTGTCTGTCGATATTATGTCAGTGATTCCACTGCGTGTAATGTTTGTGGTGTAATTTTACTTGCTTTATCCTGAATCTGAGTTCCATTTGTTGCAACTATTGCTGGTTGGACTGTGAGTGTCCTCATGACGAATTGCGTCAAGTTTCTGTATATTTTAATTAAATCTTTATTTAATTAAATAATTTAATTTATGTTGTATGAGTAAGTCTCCTGGTGGCATTGTGTCAATGTCAGGATGTGGTGTGTAGGCCGCTAATATCGGCCATGTTGCCCCTTCTCTTCCGAGCGGGCCGAGTCTTACTCTTCTTCTTATGTGGGGTAGGGCGCCTTTAAACCAGTAGAAATGTTCCTGGTATGTGAGCGGAACCACTATATCCTCGAACTGATAATATTCCGCTGGTGCATCTCCATCCGTGTAGGAGTGAAATGTTTTTGTTCTTGCATTTGCTGCTGGGAATGTAACCCACGAATAAAATACCTCTGTTTTGTTTGATTCGTGTGCCTCAATCACGAAAACTACAATTCCACCCCTAGCTGATAAACCATGCGCTATTTGTTTCAGGGTGACTGTATTTCTAAAGTTTGGTGCAATTTGCATTGCAGCTGCATCATCCTCGTCTGTGAGAAGCAGATTTTGTTGCATTGGGTCTAATTCTTCGTTATTTCTGTCCTCAGTCATTTTGTAAAGAAGAAGTTTTTCAAGGGAACTAAGATAAGGTGGTTTTGCACATTTAGGAACAATGTGTCCTTCAAGCTTAATTAACCAACAGCCAATAAATAGGATTTTTTAGCCTACTCAGCTGTGGCGGAGTTTGTGCCCACCCACTCCAGACGTCTCTGGTGTTTTGTGAGTAGGGATCTCTGAGAATAGCATGACTGAACTACTCAGATTCTACTGTTAAATAAGTACCCAACCAACGTTGGCGGCCCCATGTCGTGTAGTTCCTATATTACCTATACAGGATCTGCGCGTTTGGATAACATTAATTGTGGGATTGGTGGCGGACGGATTCCGTGCACCCCCACCGGATACGTTAGCTTGTCTGTATTAGCTAGCTCACAGTGCCACTTTAATTTCCTCTCATCACGGAGAGAATAGATTCTGGCAACCTCAGAACATAACAACCCTGATCCCTCAGAATCGTGGAAACAATATACTACCTTTTGCTCAGTCACTCGTGCTTACTTAGTTTGTCTCAGAAAGTTACACAGAATAAACAGGCTGGGCGTTTCAATAAGTATTTATTGAACACTTGTTATTCCAGTGTATAATAGATGAGCTGCAACAACCATTAGACAGTAGCAGAGATATATGATTAGCAATACTATGAAAGTAAAAGGATGGTAAAGTTCTACCATCTTGCAGAAATCATGAATATATACAAGTACATAAAACACATGATAAAAAGTGCGTACTCCTACGCTGTCGCCCTAACTAGATGTACCTAAATGTACCTAGCATCTATGTAGGTGTTTTGCCAAGAAACCTTCTAGGTTCTAGTCCACCCCATTACGTGAGAGTTAGAGAATATGGGACCCCATCCTGGTCTGGAGTTGGACACACCGCGAGGGATGTTAGACCACTGCTAGCTGGAGCGTCTGCATGCAGGAATCTCATCGTCTCTGGTCAGTGTGTCAGCCGGGAAGTCACGGTCTCCTCTATCTTCCTAAGCAAGATGTGTTGTATATATACCCATGGGTCTCCCCAGGGGTCCTACCTTGCTGTGTTACTGTGTCGGCCTAAAGGATGACGTCGGGCCTGAACTCTATACAGAGATATTATACAGGAGATGGTAATCCTACTGTTAGTCCTGCTGTGCTTCCAAGAAGCCTCATGCATAATGTATGAGAATCGAACCAGGGAAAAACCTGCATTCTGGATGCAGTGTCATATCTAGGTAAAAGGTCAGTGCCTAAGAACCATTATGTACGTAATGTAGGGACGGATGTAGGTGAAAGGTTGCGATGTTACCTGCGCCTATATAGGGTACCTATATGGAATATAACAATACAGTTTAATTATCTCCTTAACATATAAGAAAACTCCGCCAAATGGGAAGACTCATCTCCTATATGTTTAAGATACCAGACAGAGGACCTAAATTTCATTCATGCTGTGTGGAGTTGCAGTTTCCTGAGCAGCTTCTGGTAAGCAGTAGTTAGAATCCTTTCAGTGGTGACAGGAGATCGTCCAGCAGACACTTCTTAACATACTTGATGATCTAGACATGAACAGAGATAGTGTGGCGTTTGTGGTTTTAGGTGTGATAATTGATAGAGGGATAATGCCCAGCACTAGAGGGCAGCAGGAGCACCGAGTCTAAAAGAAAAGGAGGGCAAAATTGCTGCTTCTGGGAAAACTAGTATATGATGCTGGTGGTTTCCCGCAAAAACATAGGGAAATTTGGGGAACGTAAATGGAAAACCGTTGCACCCTTGCTTAAAAGCTCTATCTTGTAAAACACTTTGATGCTTGCTAAAAACCTATTTCAGCTGTTCTTTGTATTCAAGCTATTCAAACACATTTCAAGTTTATATGTCTGTTTGGAAATGCCAGGTTTGAAAGCAAGCAAGCATACGTTTTGAAGATGTATGGGTATTTTTTTATTAATATTGAAGTGTCAATCAGCTGATTTGTAAACAAATACAAAAAAGGAGGATTTGCAAAGATTGTAAGGGAGTGGTTCAAAAACCCAAAGTTTCATTCTGAAAGAAAATGTTTCAATGTTACTTTAGGAAATAGGACCAATGAGTTATGATTTGAAAGATAGTAAGCAAATTAGAGCCTCAGAATTATATCAATCCTCGGGTGAGCATTTTCGTACTCTCTGCAGGGCTTTGGGGTTAGGAGGTTTGTCCATCTAATGTGGCTGTTCATTTCAGGGAACCTAAGTTTACCAGTAAGAGAAAGGGAGGAAAACAGACCTGCTGATTATGTCTGGTTCATTCTCCATGCAAGATTTCAACATATATTTGGGACATCGGAAATTCATTGATTGCAAAGACTCATGAGGGAAAATGTCTAAATTACTTACTGGTAATTGCATTACTCTGAGTTCAATTCCCTTGCTTGCAGCGATAGTCCCTCCCACCCTCTCTAGTGACAACTGACAATTATTAATGGTTTGAGCTTGTTAATGACAGGAGGTGTGGCAAAGGAATGGTTTTTATTGGATAAGACTGCATGGGATTGGTGTCTGAGGAGGCAGGAGGGCCGGCAGGAGAGGGAAGGATAAGGAGGTAACGATAATGACTAAGCAGCTTTAGGTATGGATTGCTACCTTCAAAAGTTAGCTTCTATTTCTGGATGTGCAACACAAGATGGTCCACCAGACAGAATCATCTCAAGTGGAAATGCCATTGCGACCCGGCTGCAAAATCTGCATTTCAGTCATGTAAAGTAGCAGTGATAACTGGGTTGCAAACAAAAAATCAACCCAGTAATAGCCTCTGCACTACAATAGTCACCTGCTAAAACAGCCCAAGCTCCATGGTTCCCTGTGAAGTATATCCACCTCCTTGTGATAGGCTGGGCTCTCTCAAGTCACAATACTGTTAGTGAATGGTCACAACACGTCAAATGAAATCTGCCTAACCTGATCTAATTTATGAAGGGATTGCTTCAGCTCATGATGGAGAATCAGCCACTGCACGTTATGACAATGTTATTGGTGGCAATTACTGCCAAAAACAGCCAAACAGTATTTATTTGCTGTGTGGGATGTGCCAGCTAAGTAAACATTCCAGAATATCTCGACTTCCAAAAACTCCTCTCACAAATGCAGTTCAATCTTTTCGAATAAGTTATGTTGATCATAATTGTCGACTCCGTCCTGTAAATAAATATAAATACGCACTGGCAGCAGTGGACTCCTGAGATCCATTCTTCAGAGCCATCCAGTGCTGCTGTCATAATGACAACAGACTGCACCACAGCCAGAAGCTTTCCCCTTGATTTAAAACTGAATACAAGTACAGATCAGCAAGTGATGAGCGCTCTGTTGGCTGAAAATGAAAGAGCATGAAGCAGATTCTGCTGTTCTAATGCTGTCAGCACAACTGGAAGAACATGACATTGAGAAAGAAACTGAACAAGCAATGTACCAGAACCCACAAGACTCAGGCTCAGAGGTGTGAACTTTCTTTTCAAGAATAACAAGCTTCTAATCACACTGTTATAAATGGGTTTCTGTATTTATTATAAAAAACATACATACGCAAAAAGTCAATGAATTTAGAAGGGACATACGGTCTAAAAAAGTTTTATAAATTCATTGTTATTTAAAAACGGACTTGGTTGCGGTGCTGTGAATCTTCCATACACTAAACAAAGACTGCGACATGGCGCAGGCAGTCAATGTAAGAGTATCAGCTTGGCACCTTCTTTGCATGAGCTCTTGATTACCCTCCCCAAAACTTGACGAAATGTGTTCCCTAGAATTGCATATATGGGTCAAGAGAAGAAAAAAAAGATCAGATCCAAACAATTTAAATAATGATCAAACTTTGAATTTAATGGCCCCAAGACCTATTGACGGTGGCAGGGGGGAAAATGCCTATAAGAAATTTGCGTTACCGAGCTTTCACCATTGGATGCTCAATATAATCTAAATAATGTTCAAACTCAGAAGAACTTTTAATGGTCAAAAAAGTAGATCCTTCTACTTGTTCTGGGGTTCCTCCTTCTCACTGCAATCGTCTAGCTTTCGTAGGCAGATTTTCACTTGAGGTGTGGCTTAAAGATCAGCTATACACAAGGCACCTAGGGAATCGTGGACATCTTTATACCAGCCTATTTTTCAACCTCCTTGCTGATGCAGCACTCTCTCAAGGCTGCCTATGATGATGCCGCTCTGGGGTACTCCAAACTCTAACCCAATTCAGCACCGGTCTCAAACATACAAGGGATTCAATATCTCAGAGCCCAAGATCCATATATAAAGTAATGTTTATTGTACCTATTGGCAGCCATAGCAAGTTTTTGTACTAAGGAATTCTTACATGTGGTCCAAGTATTAATGTTGTGAAATCCCAAGGCTATGCCTTGCATAAGGCATCTGTTTATGCTCGGTCCTTGTATGCTGCAAGCGCAGGTGGCCCTAACACTTTACCAGATGCACAGTGACACCCATACGTTGTGCCAGAACCAAGTTAATTTTACATATCTACATCGTCCCCTTCAAATCACAACTTAGGGGCCGATTCCGATCTCGGTCGGAGGCGCACCTAACATCATTCGGTCGGGAAAAAAGCCATGCGAATGCCTGTTCCCCGACCGAACCGCACATTATTCCGAACGAGCAAGTACGATGCGCACAACAGCATAGATTCCGACCCAGTCGTACTCACCCAATCCAGGTCCTGTTCCCCGACCGAGCCGGATCCGTAAACGCAGAATCGAGTCGCACGGAAGCCAAAATGCAGCCCCGTCCGACCGGACAAGTACGATGCACTTCCCGTACGCGCCAAACCCGTCGCTACGCACGGCACGTCAAAGCATCCGGGAGAGGCGCACATAAGCTCCGATTCGCGCCACAACACGATCCACGGCTACGAGACGAACACGCCAGCGACGAGGACGAGGCGAAGCAACGAGAAAGACGAACGAGACGAACCAACCATGAATCCCATCGTGCCGACCCTACCAATATTCTACATCTACTACCGGAACAGGCACGGACGCGTACGGCGCAGAAGGTAAGTCAGACACCAACCACAAAAACAAACCGCACGTACCCGACATATCACACACACACAGAGGGATGCAGAAATTACTTACACCAGCAACAGCAGCACCATAGGGGCGGGATGGCCATCACCAATGCCACATATACACATAGGGGCCCGGATGCCTGTCACTACTACCACCCTTACCCAGGGGTGCCAGATGCCGACCACTACTACCACCCTTACCCAGGGGTGCCAGATGCCTACCACTACTACCACCCTCTACCCAGGGGGTGCCAGATGCCTACCACTACTACCACCTCTACCCATGGTGGGCTGGATGCCTGTCACTACTACCACCCTTACCCAGGGGGTGCCAGATGCCTACCACTACTACCACCCTTACCCAGGGGTGCCAGATGCCTACCACTACTACCACCTCTACCCATGGGGGCTGGATGCCTGTCACTACTACCACCCTTACCCAGGGGGTGCCAGATGCCTACCACTACTACCACCCTTACCCAGGGGGTGCCAGATGCCTACCACTACTACCACCCTTACCCAGGGGTGCCAGATGCCTACCACTACTACCACCTCTACCCATGGGGGCTGGATGCCTGTCACTACTACCACCCTTACCCAGGGGGTGCCAGATGCCTACCACTACTACCACCCTTACCCAGGGGTGCCAGATGCCTACCACTACTACCACCTCTACCCATGGGGGCTGGATGCCTGTCACTACTACCACCCTTACCCAGGGGTGCCAGATGCCTACCACTACTACCACCCTTACCCAGGGGTGCCAGATGCCTACCACTACTACCACCTCTACCCATGGGGGCTGGATGCCTGTCACTACTACCACCTCTACCCATGGGGGCTGGATGCCTGTCACTACTACCACCCTTACCCAGGGGTGCCAGATACCTACCACTACTACCACCCTTACCCAGGGGGTGCCAGATGCCTGTCACTACTACCACCCCTACCCAGGGGTGTCAGATGCCTACCACTACTACCACCTCTACCCAGGGGTGCCAGATGCCTACCACTACTACCACCTCTACCCAGGGGGTACCAGATGCCTACCACTACTACCACCTCCACCCATGGGGGCTGGATGCCTGTCACTACTACCACCTCTACCCATGGGGGCTGGATGCCTGTCACTACTACCACCCTTACCCAGGGGGTGCCAGATGCCTACCACTACTACCACCATTACCCAGGGGGTGCCAGATGCCTACCACTACTACCACCCTTACCCAGGGGGTGCCAGATGCCTACCACTACTACCACCCTTACCCAGGGGGTGCCAGATGCCTACCACTACTACCACCCCTACCCAGGGGTGCCAGATGCCTACCACTACTACCACTTCTACCCAGGGGGTGCCAGATGCCTACCACTACTACCACCCCTACCCAGGGGTGCCAGATGCCTACCACTACTACCACCTCTACCCAGGGGTGCCAGATGCCTGTCACTACTACCACCCCTACCCAGGGGTGCCAGATGCCTACCACTACTACCACCTCTACCCATGGGGGCTGGATGCCTGTCACTACTACCACTCTTACCCAGGGGTGCCAGATGCCTACCACTACTACCACCCTTACCCAGGAGGTGCCAGATGCCTATCACTACTACCACCCTTACCCAGGGGTGCCAGATGCCTACCACTACTACCAACCTTACCCAGGGGTGCCAGATGCCTGTCACTACTACCACCCCTACCCAGGGGGTGTCAGATGCCTACCACTACTACCACCTCCACCCAGGGGGTGCCAGATGCCTACCACTACTACCACCTCTACCCAGGGGTGCCAGATGCCTACCACTACTACCACCTCCACCCATGGGGGCTGGATGCCTGTCACTACTACCACCTCTACCCAGGGGGCTGGATGCCTGTCACTACTACCACCCCTACCCAGGGGTGTCAGCTGCCTACCACTACTACCACCCTTACCCAGGGGTGCCAGATGCCTACCACTACTACCACCCCTACCCAGGGGTGCCAGATGCCTACCACTACTACCACTTCTACCCAGGGGGTGCCAGATGCCTACCACTACTACCACCCCTACCCAGGGGTGCCAGATGCCTACCAGTACTACCACCCCTACCCAGGGGTGCCAGATGCCTACCACTACTACCACTTCTACCCAGGGGTGCCAGATGCCTACCACTACTACCACCCCTACCCAGGGGTGCCAGATGCCTACCACTACTACCACCTCTACCCAGGGGTGCCAGATACCTGTCACTACTACCACCCCTACCCAGGGGGTGCCAGATGCCTACCACTACTACCACCTCTACCCATGGGGGGCTTAATGCCTGTCACTACTACCACCCTTACCCAGGGGGTGCCAGATGCCTACCACTACTACCACCCTTACCTAGGGGGTGCCAGATGCCTGTCACTACTACCACCCCTACCCAGGGGGTGTCAGATGCCTACCACTACTACCACCTCCACCCATGGGGGGCTGGATGCCTGTCACTACTACCACCTCTACCCATGGGGGGCTGGATGCCTGTCACTACTACCACCCCTACCCAGGGGGTGTCAGATGCCTACCACTACTACCACCCTTACCCAGGGGGTGCCAGATGCCTACCACTACTACCACCCTTACCCAGGGGCCAGGGGGTGTCAGATGCCTACCACTACTACCACCCTTACCCAGGGGGTGCCAGATGCCTACCACTACTACCACCCTTACCCAGGGGGTGCCAGATGCCTACCACTACTACCACCCTTACCCAGGGGGTGCCAGATGCCTACCACTACTACCACCCTTACCCAGGGGGTGCCAGATGCCTACCACTACTACCACCCTTACCCAGGGGGGGCTGGATGCCTACCACCAACAACACCCGCACTCACAGGATGGCTAATACATGACACAACAAGCACACACCAACATAAAGAATGCAACATAAAGACATCCCCCAACACCATGACAAGCGTGTGTAGACTGTCAAATGCCTACAACACTGAACATGACTTTGAACATACAATGTGACCCCCTATCACATGTGCCACACATAAATGTGTGTGGCCCCCACAATGCAAGCAGGCCATGACCATTGTGGCAATGGGGTCCAAACCCCCATCATCACAGTGACCAAAATGTAAGTGTGGGGTCCATAGCTGAAGCACATTTTGAACATTGTGGCAATGGGGTCCATACCCCCATCATCACAGTGACCAAAATGTAAGTGTGGGGTCCATAGCTGAAGCACATTTTGAACATTGTGGCAATGGGGTCCATACCCCCATCATCACAGTGACCAAAATGTAAGTGTGGGGTCCATAGCTGAAGCACATTTTGAACATTGTGGCAATGGGGTCCAAACCCCCATCATCACAGTGACCAAAATGTAAGTGTGGGGTTCATAGCTGAAGCACATTTTGAACATTGTGGCAATGGGGTCCAAACCCCATCATCACAGTGACCAAAATGTAAGTGTGGGGTCCATAGCTGAAGCACATTTTGAACATTGTGGCAATGGGGTCCAAACCCCCATCATCACAGTGACCAAAATGTAAGTGTTGACAAAGAAAAGCTGCAACTGCCAAACTGCATGGATGATTCCTGGTCACAGAACAACAAACACATCAGTGGCAAAGTAGTGCTTGTGTCCCATAGCAACATAGATTGGGGAGGCAAACAGTGCAGTGCAAATAAGACATACCTTTGGCCATGTGCAGACAAACATCACCCATGGGGGCTGACACTGTCAACATTCATCAATGACACAATGACAGAAGTGACCATCAGAATGCAGACCCACATATTTGCACCAATGGGCACACAAATGCAGATACCCTGTGGAGACTGTAGATGTGAGGTGAACAGATACCATACCATGGCAGCAATGGGACACACAAACAATGATCATTGTGCTGACTGATGACCTAGGAGTCCCAGGGACAGCAGGGGAAACACACCAAACAACATACAGCCAATGGCACACTAAAGATATGCCAATGCAGTGGTGCAGATGCACAAACACAAACAGGCAGACCCACACTGCACATCAAACACAACAGGTGAGGGGGGTACCAGTGTCCCCAGGCAACCACACAACACATGAGGAGGCCTGAATACAAATTACACAGATGTGCATACAGTGCCACACAAAGGTAACTCATGGATCCAAATCCCCTATGTGGGCAATCAGGCATTGTCAGATGAGAGGGAGCACAAATCACACATGTCACACAAGCATGTAGAAACAGCAACTGACACAACAAGACACAGAGACACCACAGCACTACCCCCAGGGCCCCCACAATGTGGTGACCCTGGGCTGCATTACAATCCACCTGTGATGACAAAGCTAGATGTCGTTCACACTGTGAACCACAGTCATGTGTCCTGAGCAACAAACTACCATCACACCTACACAAGCACAAATCAATCAGCACGACCAGTAAGCCAAGGCCAACATGGAGGCAGGGGTCTAGCCGGGCAACAAATCTCATCTGCACACACTCAACACCACACACCTCGACCTCCAACAATGTGCAGCAGTGAAGCTCACATGCACTGGTGACATTGCACATGCACCCATGACAATCCCAGGGGGGGTGGTGGGAACCAAGGTGCAGAAACACATCACACATGGCCACTCAACAAGACTCCTGAATGTCTGACACACTGCACACTACGCTGTACATGGACATGACTGCAATACCACACCAACCAATGTGATCCCAGCCACAGTCACACACCAATGAAGAAGCCAAGGTCACCCACAAAGAACACACATAGACAACTACCAACATTGCAGCCCTGACCCTGAGGAGTGCCAGCAGTCACACACACAACGTGTCACAACCAATGAAAGCTAACACAAACCGGAAATCACATGACAGGTATAAACAACAAGTGCCAAGGGAATCCTGACTGTGACCCATCAGCGTCTGCCCACAAACTCAGCCCTGACAGCAAACACACCTATGGGTGACACCCTGATGACCAGTAATGTGCCATGCACCCACATCACAGAGAACCCAGGGAGAAGACTTTGGGGGAACATAGGTCAACTCAGCAGGCATCACAAACAGGAACATCACTAGGGATCCCAGCATGCACAGCAAAATGGAAGTGAACACACAGACATGCTCATACAACACACACCTTGGGCGCAGGCGATGTCACAGGAGCACACACTGCCATGAGGGGACTCCACTCCTGTGTGAGGAAAGCTGTGCCATATGTCGCCTCAGTAGGGCTCCATCATGTCAGCAGAACACTTGGTCACACAGTCAACAATTATCACCAAATGAAGGCTCCTGTCACATCAGCCTGGTCATGGGAGTGTCAACGAAATCATCAGCACAGATCCAACACACATGTATAGCAAGTTGCACTGACAACACAGATGAGTCCTTCCCCATTGATGCCCAAACCTGCATGTCCAGTGGAGATGGCCACACGGTCAGGGAAGTAGACTAATTGAACAATGGCAAGCACAACAGTTGTGCAGGGGTGGAAGCCACAGATGTGACATTGCTAATGTAAGTAGGAAATCCCATTGCCAAATATTGAAAACATGACACCCTCAAATGCTGCTAAGGATGACATGGATACACCACAGGATAGGACACAGTCCCCCTGGACCACATGGGTTCCTGCACAGTAACACTACATATTCATGAGACCAAATATCACCATCACTGCAGCAAGGGCATGGTTAGCATCATCAACATCATGTACATCAGAAGCAAAAGCACTAGAGAACAGAAAGTTGCTTTATTCAGCATATGTGGGTTCAAAAGTTGAAGTCATGTAAAAAATAAACAAAGGCCAATGGCCAGTCCATCATGAAAGTCAAAACAGGGTGACAGTGCAGATGTCACCCTACGCATGCCTGCACTGATGAAAACCAGGGACAATCCCCTCGGAGGGGCATACGGGGGGCAGGCCAGGCACCGCAGGGACAGGATCAGGGCTCACCAGAAGGAGGCAGGGAAGGGGTGGTGGGTGCTGGAGAGCCACTGACAACTGCAGTGGAGGTGTCTGACATGGTGTGTGCCGGCACAACTGGGGGCATGACTCAGATGGTGTGGGCGCCGGCACGACTGCAGTGGACCGTGCAGATGGAGTGGACAGGTTCGCCACTGCAGTGCCCAAGTCAGACAGGGTGGTAGTTGCCTCCACTTCAGTGCCTACCTCCAGGGGAGGAGAATGGGGATCAGGTAAGGTGGGCAGGACAGAGGGGTAGGACACCCTCACCACACCAGTGGCACAGACAAGCGCAGCGGGGGTGTGGGGCCGGAAGAGCAAGTGGCAGGGGGAGAAGGCCTGATCCTTTTGGGGATGGTGTATCTGTGGGTGGGGAAACTGGGGCAGGGTGTGGTGGGGGCACCTGTGGAGTGGGGGCCTGAGGGATGGAGGAAGGAGACTTTTTGCCTGAGCTGCAGGGTGGCGGCGGGGTCTTGCTCTTCCGGGTCCAGGGGACTTGCGGGTGGGGGCGTCAGTCGGTCTGCGCCTGGGGGAGGGTGTCCGGGGGCGAGGGGCACTCCGCTCCGTGTGGGTGGGCTTCCTCTTCCCCCTGAATGCTGTATCAGCTGGATCGGAGGGAAGAGGCCGAGGTCACTGAGGAAGAGCCGCTGTGTCTTTGGGGTTGCAGGTGAGGCAAGGGAGGGGGCTTTGGAGGGAGAGGCAACTGAGGACTGCGCAGTGCTCGTGGATGCGTGTGTGTGTGCCTGGGCCCCATCCCATGTGAATGTGGTTTCAGTCCCCTGACTGTGCGTGCGTGTGCGTCTTGTTTGTGGCGTGTGTGTCTGTGTCCTTGACTGGTAGGTCGCTTCCCCACCACACAGCTCCGTCTGTGTGCCCTGCTGCTGCCCCTGATTGTGCTCGTTTTTCCTTTCTGTGCCCCCTTGCTGGCCCTGATTGTGCTCTGTTTTTCCTTTCTGTGCCCCCTTGCTGCCCCTGATTGTGCTCGCTTTTCCTTTCTGTGCCCCCTTGCTGCCCCTGATTGTGCTCGTTTTTCCTTTCTGTGCCCCCTTGCTGCCCCTGATTGTGCTCGTTTTTTTCCTTTCTGTGCCCCCTTGCTGCCCCTGATTGTGCTCGTTTTCCTTTCTGTGCCCCCTTGCTGCCCCTGATTGTGCTCGTTTTTTTCCCTTTCTGTGCCCCCTTGCTGCCCCTGATTGTGCTCGTTTTTCCTTTCTGTGCCCCCTTGATGCCCTGATTGTGCTCGTTTTCCCTTCTGTGCCTGTTTCCCGCCGCTGCGCCCCTGCGGCCCCGCCCCCTCACTGCCCATTCGCTGCCCCATTCCCTGCTCCCCACCTCCCCATTTATGGCGGCCGCTGCGTGGTGAAGAGAGCGACCCCTGACCTTGACTGGTAGGTCGCTCCCGCACCACACAGCTCCGTCTGTGTGCTCCCTTGCTGCCCTGATTGTGCTCGTTTTTCCTTTCTGTGCCCCCTTGCTGCCCTGATTGTGCTCATTTTTTCCTTTCTGTGCCCCCTTGCTGCCCTGATTGTGCTCGCTTTTTCCTTTCTGTGCCCCCTTGCTGCCCTGATTGTGCTCGTTTTTTCCTTTCTGTGCCCCCTTGCTGCCCTGATTGTGCTCATTTTTTCCTTTCTGTGCCCCCTTGCTGCCCTGATTGTGCTCGTTTTTCCTTTCTGTGCCCCCTTGCTGCCCTGATTGTACTCGTTTTTTCCTTTCTGTGCCCCCTTGCTGCCCTGATTGTGCTCATTTTTTCCTTTCTGTGCCCCCTTGCTGCCCCTGATTGTGCTCGTTTTCCTTTCTGTGCCCCCTTGCTGCCCCTGATTGTGCTCGTTTTTTTCCTTTCTGTGCCCCCTTGCTGCCCCTGATTGTGCTCGTTTTCCTTTCTGTGCCCCCTTGCTGCCCCTGATTGTGCTCGTTTTTTTTTCCTTTCTGTGCCCCCTTGCTGCCCCTGATTGTGCTCGTTTTTCCTTTCTGTGCCCCCTTGATGCCCTGATTGTGCTCGTTTTCCCTTCTGTGCCTGTTTCCCGCCGCTGCGCCCCTGCGGCCCCGCCCCCTCACTGCCCATTCGCTGCCCCATTCCCTGCTCCTCCCTCCCACCTCCCCATTTATGGCGACAGCTGCGCGGCCGCGCCGCTGGCGCGCCGAAGGCGCGCCTAAGGCAAGCCCGTCTGCGCCGCGCCGTGACCGCGCCCAGCGCCAGACCCCCTGGTCCGGGCATCCCCCGCGCCTGCCACATCAACAGACGCCGATACGACGCCACCACCCTCCACGCACTCAGCCCCGGAAAAGATCACGCCTGCTACCAGGCCACCCCGAAGCGCACCCAAGGGCCCTTCACCTGCCGGAACTGCAGCTTCGTCAGCACCCGCCGCGCCAAACCACCGCCCAGGAAAGAACCCAACTACCTCAGATGCATCCTCCTCAACACCCGCTCCGCCCGCAAACATGCCATCGAACTCTGGGACCTTCTCGACTCAACCTCCCCAGACGTCGCATTCCTGATGGAGACCTGGCTGAATCCCGCTTCAGCCCCCGACATCGCCATTGCCATCCCGGACGGATACAAGATCACCCGCAGGGACCGCACCAACGGAGTCGGAGGAGGCATCGCCATCATCCACAGGAACACCCTCAGAGTCTCAACCAACACCGACGACACCCTCAGCACCGCCGAACACATGCACTTCCAGATCCACACCGATCCCAACACCACCCTCAGAGGAACCCTCAACTACAGACCCCCCGGACCCCGACCACAGTTCAGCGATTCCATCGCTGACTTCGTCAGCACACACGCCATCGCCTCCACGGACTACATCCTCCTCGGGGACCTGAACTTCCACCTCGAGAACAACAAGGACACCAACTCCACCACCCTGATCGACAACCTCGCCACCCTCGGACTCAGACAGCTCGTGACTACACCCACCCACGCCGCCGGCCACACGCTAGACTCCATCTTTTCCGCAAGCCCACACATCTCCTTCAACCACACCTCCGAACCCCACTGGACTGACCACCACTGCATCCACTTCACCTACAGGAAGCCCACCACGCACCACCGCACCGAACAAATGCCTCGCCGCTGCTGGAGCAGAGTCACGGAAGACCAGCTAACCACAACCCTCGCCCTGAGCCCACCCGCCGAACCCTCCGACCCCGACACCGCCGCCCGCAACCTCAGACAGTGGATCGACGACTGCGCCAACAACCTCGCCCCGCTCAAGAATCCGCCCAACAGCCACACCAGCAAGAAAGCCACCTGGTTCACCGAAGACCTCCAGGCCTCCAAACGAACATGCCGAAAACTGGAGAAGATCTGGCTCCACGAACGGACAGCGGACAGCTACGCCGCCCACAAGAGCGCCACCCGCAGTCACCATCACCTCATCAGATCCACCAAAAGGGCCTCACTCAAAGACCGCCTAGACAACAACGCACACAACAGCAAAGAGCTCTTCAACATCGTGAAGGAACTCTCCAACCCCAGTTCCAACACCAACGACATCCAGCCATCGCGAGACCTGTGCGACTCACTGGCCACCTTCTTCCACCGCAAAATCGCCGACATCCACGACAGCTTCAACACCACGACCGCGCCGGCAACCACCGAGACCACTGCCCCCACAACCACCAACCGCCTGCTCTCCTGGACCAACATCAACGACGAGGACACCAGCGAGATCATGAACACCATCCACTCCGGTTCACCGCTAGACCTGTGCCCTCACCACATCTTCAACAAAGCCAGTACAGCCATCGCGCCCCATCTCTGGAAAATAATCAACATCTCCTTCGAGACAGCAACCTTCCCGGAAAGCTGGAAGCACGCCGAGATCACCGCCTTACTCAAGAAACCCAAGGCAGACCCCAAGGACCTCAAGAACTTCCGACCCATCTCTCTGCTCCCGTTCCCCGCGAAGGTCACCGAGAAAATCGTCAACAAACAACTGACCCGCTACCTCGAGGAGAACAACATCCTGGACCCTTCCCAGTCCGGCTTCCGCAGCAACCACAGCACCGAAACCGCCCTCATCGCCGCCACCGATGACATCAGGACCCTGCTAGACAACGGAGAAACAGCAGCCCTCATCCTCCTGGACCTATCAGCCGCCTTCGACACGGTCTGCCACCACACACTACGAACACGCCTTCATGACGCCGGGATCCAAGAGAAGGCCCTGGACTGGACCACATCCTTCCTTTCCGGCAGAACACAAAGCGTCCGCCTCGCCCCCTTCCGATCCAAGGCCACCAAGATCATCTGCGGCGTACCCCAAGGCTCCTCCCTCAGCCCAACGCTGTTCAACATCTACATGGCACCCCTCGCCCACGTCGCCCGACAGCACAACCTCAACATCATCTCCTACGCCGACGACACCCAGCTGATCCTCTCCCTCACCAAAGACCCTCACACCGCCAAAGCCCACCTCCACGAAGGAATGAAGGCCGTCGCCGAATGGATGAGGACCAGCCGCCTGAAGCTGAACTCGGACAAGACGGAGGTCCTCATCCTTGGTTCCAACCCTTCAGCCTGGGATGACTCCTGGTGGCCAACATCACTGGGAACAGCCCCGCCACCCACCGACCACGTACGCAACCTAGGGGTCATCCTCGACCCCACCCTCTCCATGACTAAGCAGGTCAACGCCGTTTCCTCATCCTGCTTCAACATCCTCCGAATGCTCCGCAGGATCTTCAAGTGGATCCCCACCGAAACAAGAAAAACAGTCACCCAGGCCCTCGTCACCAGCAGGCTGGACTACGGAAACGCCCTCTACGCAGGAACGACGGCTAAGCTCCTGAGACGGCTGCAACGCATCCAGAACGCCTCTGCACGTCTTATCCTTGACATCCCCCGACGCAGCCACATCACACCCCACCTGAGAGACCTGCACTGGCTCCCTGTCAACAAGAGGATAACCTTCAAGCTCCTCACCCACGCACACAAAGCACTCCACAACTCCGGACCAGCCTACCTCGACAGACGACTCAGCTTCTACACCCCCACCCGCCAGCTCCGCTCGACCAGCCTCGCCCTCGCCACAGTCCCCCGCATCCGGAAAACGACTGCCGGCGGCAGATCCTTCTCCCACCTCGCCGCCAAGACCTGGAACACCCTCCCCACCAACCTCCGACAGACCCAAGACCTACTGGCCTTCAGAAGACTCCTCAAGACCTGGCTCTTTGATCAGTAGCAGCACCACCCACCTCTTCCCCCAGCGCCTTGAGACCCTCGCGGGTATGTAGTGCACTTTATAAGTGACATGATTGATTGATTGATTGATTGATTGATTGTGCTGCTCGTGTCTGTGCTGGTGTGTGCCTGTGCCGGTGTGTGTGTGTGCTTGGGACAGGTACGGGGCTGGGGAGTGTGGATGGGGCAGAGGCAGGAGGGGTGAGGGACTGTCGGAGGAGGGACACTGCTGCAGTCAGGGAGGAGTCCATGGACCTATTGCCCCTCTGTAGGGCAGACATGCCCGATGAGATGCCCTCCATGAACGACACCAGCTGAGTCAACAGAGTGGTGTGGGCATGGAGGACACTCAGCATCGCTGTCTGCCCTACATGGAGCTGGCGAAGGAGGTACACAGACTCCTCACTCAGGGCTGCAGGGGACACAGGGGCAGGGGGTGCGGTGCCTGGCCCGAAGGAGACACGCTCCTGAACATGGGAGCCTCCACGGACCTCGGAAATGGGAGCCGATGGGAGGGCGGTGTTGGTGGTGGTGGTGGCGGGGACAGCAACACTAGCTGGGGTGTGGTGGCTGCTGACACCCGCCTCCATAAGGGAGTCATCCTCCGAGCTGCTGTGGTCCTCAGCTGAGGTGGATGGTGCTGAGGACTCCTCGGTGTGGCTCCCCTTGCCCTCCGTGCCACTGGGTCCCTCCGACCACTCCTCGGCTGCTGACCCAGTCTGGCTCTGCGGCTCCTCCTGGTCCGTGGAGCTGTCCCCTCCTGTGGCCGTGGATGTATCTGCAATCAATAGGGAAACAGACAGACATCAGTCACCTGCACCGTACGCACACACCACAGTTAGTACAGCACATTACAGAGCAAGCCCTGGTATCCTTAGTTGAACATTGCTAAAAGTGCCCAAACAGAACAGGAGAAGCCAATTGTCAGTCTGATGGTCAACCATGGCACTCACATCCCACCTGGCCTTGCACCCATCTGTCTGGTGTCTGTTGGATGGCAATACCCCAGTGTGGACACATGCACCACCTACACAGTAGTTGGACAGTGCAGAGAACCCGGTTAAGCATGTGAACATGCACACATCACAACTCTTGCCACTGAGTCAGTACAGGTGTCCGGATGAAAGGGATGCCCAGAGTCAAATAGGAAATGCATGTGATGCATACCAGCGACAGACACCATGATGCACCCATGTCCTGATAGCCATTGCCACAATGGTGTGCATGTAGCACATGTCACTCCCCTGCAGGATCACTAATAGGAAGTCACATGCCATGGCACATGCATGCCTGCTAAGTCATACATCACTGTCTCCAGTCACATGGGCAGGGCAGCCAGACAACAACACTCTGCACTGTGTCACAATAGTAGGTCATGGGGAATGCAAGTCCTGGAGCTGAACAAGTGCACATGTACATCCCCCACACACCACATCATCTGAACCCTTATCTGTCCAGGTCATACCGATTGGACATATGGGAGACCTGTAACACAACCCTCTGAACCTGAGCACCTCACAATCTGCTGTGAATGGGAAACAGCTGCCTGAACTTCACATTCGCATACCCCAGTCTGCACAGTCAGGTGATCAAACACCTATGTGTCACACAAGTATCGTCTCCTATGGTCACATCTCCGGTTGCATGCTGAGCCCCAACCGAGAAACACCCCAGCAGTCCTGACAACGAAGCCACAGCACACTGACACAGAGGCAGACACCTGAGGGGACAATTCACTGAGCACAACGTGTCAGCTGATACACGGGAGTGGGAGTACAGAGTGTATTGTATGGCCTGGAGTAGGCATGACTGTCCTGCCCCACATGAATGAGGGATGAGCCCTGGACAGTAGGCAGCTGGCTAAGTATGTGTGACACATGTAATATACACACTCCTGGGGCCCAAACATTGTTCCCACCC
This sequence comes from Calotriton arnoldi, assembly GCA_963921515.1. NCBI lineage: Eukaryota > Metazoa > Chordata > Amphibia > Caudata > Salamandridae > Calotriton > Calotriton arnoldi. Next base: position 230,667 of record CAWUFW010007837.1, on the reverse strand, counting down.
GCAGCATGGGTGTGTGCCAGATACCCCAGGCACATGTGGTGGATCAGCCCAGCAATTGGACCACATATCAAAGTAACACACAGATTACATGTCAGAACACAGGCATTGTGTAAGCAATGGACCCACCCATGATGCCCACCACAGAGTCAGGGAAACAGATGCTGTCCCCCACCTTGAGTCAAGCAAACTGCAAGGACACAGTACCCAAGTGACACAATTCCCTGACTGTAAGGGCCACACCTGGGTATCAGATGAGGAGTGGGCAGTGCACAATAGAGGGACATGGGTCCTGGACCACATGACTGATGTACTGTGGAAGTTTAACCAGGCCAGAGGAGGGCACATAGCATGGCAGAAATAGTTCACAATGCAGTCATGGACTCACCCCCTCCTTGCTGCTCTCTGGCCTTCAGCTGCCCATCCAGATCAGGGAAGACCACCGCCAGGATCCTGAGCATGTGGGGGTCAGGGTCCGGTGTCCGCCCCTCCTGCGAGGAGGCGACAGCTTCAGCTGGACCCGTGCGATCCTCCGGGTCCAGCCCCTAAGGTCCTGCCACCTCTTCTGGCAGTTGCGGATCCAGCGCTTGTAGACCCCCACGGATCTCACTGCCCGGACGATGGTCAGCCATATCTGCTGCTTCTGGTGGGCATCAACCTGTGAGGATGACAAAGTGAGAATGCCATTACTACACATGCAACATATCCGTGCATTACACAGTTGGATATACATGTCTCAATCACAGGGGCACATGATGTACACAGGCAGTGCAACGATGGCCATGGTCAGCATGCCAGCAGTTACTACATGGTATCATTGCCTGGGAAGTAAAACCTTGTTTAAATGCACTGTCACTGCACTATACCTGTACAGTACATGTAACTACACACTATGGGGGGTGACAACTACTCAGTGAGCCTGCTAGCCAGTGGCGTGCAGACTGTTAGCCTTGCTAGTCAGACAACATGCACATTTAGGAAGGCAGTGGACAGAACACTCACCTGCTCCCCTGCTTTCCCATACAGCTTGCTGTACTGTGGAAGGAGGCTGTCCAGCAGGGCCTGGTTCTCCTCAGTGCTGAAGGCTGGGGCTCTCTCCACAGTACGTGCCATTGCAGGGTCCAGAGGGTGCAGATACAGCAGCAGTGGTGGTGGCAGATGTCGTCCTGGAGCATGTAGTGCAGGCAAGTGAGCTCTCAGGGGAACAGCCAGCATTATATGTGTGCTGCAGAGGCAGATACTGTCCCATGTGTCCAAAGTGATAGGTCCAAGTCGTTTGCATCTTCTGAATCTGGCCAATCCATGGAATTGCACCACTTACACACGCCCACAGCATCCTTCAAAAGTTCAACTTCATGACACCCATGAATTTGCAACATTGTTGTGGGTGACCAACTGAATTTACAGCATCAGACTCGTTCAAAATTTGAAAACGCGTCCGTTGCCAGGCCAGGCCATAGCCAATGGGTGCGCACCAATCGGTCCATTGCTTTTCGACGCGTACCCAGGATACAATGCGTACCCGCACACATTGAATGCAATGGGCCGGCCGGGCACACCGATCGGTCCATTGCTGTTCAACGCGTACCCAGGATACAACGTGTACCCGCACACATTGAATGCAATGGGCCGGCCGGCCACACCGATCGGTCCATTGCTGTTCAACGCGTACCCAGGATACAACGCGTACCCGCACACATTGAATGCAATGGGCCGGCCGGGCACACCGATCGGTCCATTGCTGTCCAACGCGTATTGCGAATACAACGCGTACCAGCACACATTGAATGCAATGGCCAATGTGTGCGCACCGATCGGTCCATTGCTGTCCAACGCGTATTGCGAATACAACGCGTACCAGCACACATTGAATGCAATGGCCAATGTGTGCGCACCGATCGGTCCATTGCTGTCCAACGCGTATTGCGAATCCAACGCGTACCAGCACACATTGAATGCAATGGCCAATGTGTGCGCACCGAACGGTCCATTGCTGTCCAACGCGTATTGCGAATACAACGCGTACCAGCACACATTGAATGCAATGGCTAATGTGTGCGCACCAATCGGTCCATTGCTGTCCAACGCGTATTGCGAATACAACGCGTACCAGCACACATTGAATGCAATGGCCAATGTGTGCGCACCGATCGGTCCATTGCTGTCCAACGCGTCCCTGTACAAGTCACTGGCATATGTCACCATGCCTGTCACAGGTGAACATATGCCAGCCACATATACTTCCCAGGGAGTGAGGGGCACACCTACAACACCACAGCCTGTCCAAACTGTATCCTAAGGCATGTAAGGCTGCATTACCTATTCCGTGTATGGGGGTGAAGATGTTGTTCTGTGGGTGTCACTTGGGGGCAGCCACCCCCAGGCTGTGCACGTGTTCATGGGGACAGAATCCTTGGTGTTTCGTGTACATGACCAATGTGATGTGCAACTGTTCATATCTGAGCATGTGGCATGGTCACATTTCACGGTGGTGTATGTGTATGTCATGTCACATACCCCCTGAGTCCCATGTGGGACGGTATGTTTCACCCAGGGTGACCCATTGGCACAATAGTGATGGTCCTCCACAGTCTGTGTGCATGTTGTGTTTACAATGTCTCTGATTTCATGTGCACAATGGGAGACAGTCTCCACATCCACGTTGTTTGTGCATGGACTTTGACGTTGTGCGTGTGTGTGTCACAGACGTCCATGTCTGTCCTGCCGAGGCAACAGGGACCACTACCTGTGGGGGTCATGGTTGTTTTGCTGTGGTGTATACATGATACACCATGTCATGCCAGTGTCCATGTGGCAATACAGGGTCCCTGGGAATCTACCTGTCGTTGAGCTGTGATGCCTGGGGCACATCTGCCCTCACATGTCACTGTGGGGTGTGTTTGTAACGTGGCAGCAGGAGATGGGAACTGTGACACGGCCTCATGATATCCAATGGCACAACCTGGGACTTATTGATGCCACTTGTTGAACTGTGATGTTAGATGTTGGCCATGTATGTGCCATACATGTCCTTACGGAACTGCACACCTCATGTACTTGTGCCTCATAATGATGTATCATGTGATATTGAGTGTGTTCAATGCCACATATGTGGGGTGACTGACAATCTTTCTTTCTTCACCTATGCCTTGCAGGGCACCAGCTGTCCATAGGCCCTTCCCTGACCTGGCAACGATGGTGGAACGTGACAGCATCCGACGGTACCGCTTCACCAGGCAGCTGATTGCGGATTTGGCAGTGCGCTTGGCACCACATTTGCAACCTGGCCGGCCGTACCCTACAGCGCTGACCCCCAAGGTGAAGGTGATGGCAGCCCTACACTTCTTTGCCACCGGTACCTTTCAACACACTGTGGCGACTGCTGGTGGGATGTCACAGACCATGTTCAGCCGTGTGCTCCGCGATGTTTTGGAGGCTATGTTGATATACCTGAACCAGTACATCTATTTCCCTAGACTCCATCGACTCACTGACGTGAAGAGTGACTTCTATGCCCTGGGGAGGATGCCGCATGTCATTGGCTCCATTGATGGGACACATGTGGCTTTGGTACCACCACAGGCCCAAGAGCAGGCATACAGGAACCGCAAACAGTACCACTCGGTCAATGCACTGGTGGTCTGTCTTGCAGATATGAGCATCTCACACGTGTGTGCCCGTTTCCCCGGTTCTGCACATGATGCCTACGTGATGAGGAGTAGTCGCATCCCAAGGATGATGTCACAGATGCGGAACCAGCGTGCCTGGCTTGTTGGTGTGTACTGACTTTGTACCATTGTGTGTGTTCTGCAATTTAGTGTTCCACCCTCTTTTCCAACTCAGCTAATGTGCAATTGTCTGTATGTAGGTGACTCCGGATACCCCAACATGCCGTGGTTGCTGACGCCCCTCAGGAACCCTGTGACACCAGCCCAGATGCGCTACAATGAGGCACATGGTCGGACCAGGAGAGTGATTGAGCGGACATTTGGTTTCCTGAAGAGCCGCTTCCGCTGCCTGGACAAGACAGGAGGGTCCCTCCCATATGCCCCAGCAAAGGTGTGCAAGATTGTCATCGTCTGCTGCATGCTACACAATCTGGCAGTGCGGAAGGAGTTGCCTCTCATCCTGGATGACGATGACCAACGTCCGCCACCTGTGGAGGATCCTGGCCTGGACCACGATGCCAGTGATCATGATGATGATGATGGTGATGTCCGCACACAGCTCATCACCAACTTCTTCAGCTGAATGTGAGTATCCAGAGATGTCATGTCAATGATGTGAGTTTGCATGATATGTGTTGGTGGTGCTCTGGTGCTGTTTGAGTGTGTCCATGGGCTACATGACTGTATGCGTGTAGCGATGTGTCCTTACAGGTAGTCTGTACTCCCCAACAGTGTTGACATGCTAACTTGGTTCTGGGTGGGTATCTTGTGACATGTATTGGGCATGAGTATTGCAGTTCTGTCCTGTTCTTCAGTGCTTTTGACTGTGTGTCATTTCTGTCCTTCACAGGGTACTTTCAGAGTCGTTTGGTCAACTGTGATCCCCGACACCGTGATTCGACTTCCAGGGTGGTAGCTGTCGTGTCCCTACAGGTGATGTGCGCCACACCCATGGACTTCCTTCCTTCTACACTTGTTGACTGTGTGCCCGCTGCCAGGTGGGATTACCTTACATCTGTAGTGGTTACAACATGTTGCAAATGTGTAATAAACCTGTGCTTCACTTTGTGATGTGTGTTGTCTGTGGTCACACATTTGACTGACATTTGCTTACTGCACCAGTGGGCTAGTTGACTAAGACTGTGAATAGGTGTTGTGTCTGTGCATTGCACTGTATTTCCTGGCAACATCAGTGTAGGCAATGAGTCAGATGGCCTAGGTGTGTATTTGTTGTGTAGCCCTGGTGGTGTGTCTCCCTCATATGTGTCACATTGCCATGACTCACATGCCTGTGTTGTACTTGCTGTAGCAGTTAGCATGCACAGTGTCATTTTGCTGGTCATCATCTCCATGACAGAAACCACGTTGGAATCACGACAGAGGCAGGTATGGTGTGTTTATTGTCATACATGTGTGTGAATAGTGCACAGGATGGTGAGTGCTGTACATTTTGATTGCAATCCAAAGTTCCTAGATGAATTGGAAGTCCTGGTAGCAGAAATGTCCTGTATCAAGTCCACAGTCATCTGAGACATTGGTCCAACTTGTACTCCCCATGTCATGTGGGGGAGTTGTGTTGCAGTCAACAGGGTGAACAGTTTGCGCACAAAGGTGATTATCCAGTACAGGTGTTGGCTTCCTGGGGGTTGTGCATGGCCATCAGCCTCTCAGTTGTCCTTCCTCGGACGACCCCTCTTCTTTGGGGGGGGACCCTCTAGTGCAGGCTGCTGCGGTGCAGGGGACTCTCCGCCAGAGTCATCCTGCCTCCCTGTGGCAGTTGCAGTTGTTTCAGCGCCAGATGTTGTGGGCACACAGGGAGGTGTTGACTGGTTGCTGCTCATCTGGCGGAGGCATTGTAATATGTCCCTATGCACCGCCGTCATCTCTTGCAGTGTGTCCCACTTGGACTCCACGCGGGACATGTGTGAGTCCAAGCGGGCATGATGGGCAGCCTGCTGCTGTTTAATGTCCCTGAGGAGCCCCACTACCTGGCTGAACTCTCCGGTGCTGGACTGGTACGCATCGGCTATGCATGCCAGTTGTGGGTCATTATGCAGTCCAGACCCCTCTGCGAGCAGCGACCTATGTCTCCCACCCCTCCCACCACCCCTGGCGACACGTGCAGTACCTGAGGTGGCACGCACAGGTGACCCTGGGCCCCCTTGGGGGTTGTTGGTGGTGTTGGTGTCCATGGCCCCACGTTGGTCCAGGGTCCCTGTGCTGGTGGTGGTGGTGCTCCTTGGTCTGTCCATGTCGGCAGGGGTGGTATGTGTGTTGACAGTCGTTGCAGGGGTGGGTGCAGGGGGTGCAGCTGGTGGTCCTGCTGGTGCTGCATGATGACTTGCTCTGGAGGTGCCAGGTGGGTCTTCTTCATCTGAGGAGGGCAGAGGCTGTTCCACACCAGTGAGCTCCGTATCCTCTTGAGCCTGGGACGGGGACTCCTCAGCGTCTGCTGCTGTGTCCCCATCATCACCTGTTTTTGGGAGACACACACAATGTATGTTATGTTTCTGCAGGCATCAATGGTTGACACACCTGACAGTTGTGACTGTGCCTCTGGATGCGGGCCTGTACATTGCATTGTCCTAAGTTGTCACAGTAAGGGGTTGATATTGGTGTAGTACATTGTCCTGCATTATTTGGGCATTTCTATGTGAATGTTGGGGTGTGTACATGGTCTGCATTGGTTGTATTTGGTTGACATCCGGCCCTCCTTACCACCCAGCCAGATATTCCACCATGGAACGTGCTTCCATTGCAGGGAGTGCAAGTTGTCTTTCAGGATGTCAGTCAGTGGTGTCCTGCTGTTGGTTGGTGCACAGTTGCCAGCAGGGCCTTGTGCTCCCCACAGCAGTAGCCAGTGTCAGCCATCTTGTCAGTTGTTTTCCACTCCCTGTGATGTGTGCATGGTTCAGGGTGGTGTTGATGGGACAGTTGTGGGGGTGACCAATATCTGTGACTACCACTCCCATCATGCTATTGCCTCCACCCCACTTCCCAGCATGCCCATACTTACTTGCTTTTGGGTGGACTTCACTGTGTGTGAGTGTGAGAGCAATGGCAAGATGGCTGACTGTGGTGTCCTGCTGTTGGTTGGTGGCCTGTTCCCAGCATGGCCTTGTGCTCCCCACAACAGAGCACCATTGTCAGACATCTTTGATGGGGCTTTCCACTCTCTGTGGGGTGTGCATGCTTGAGTGTGAGCTTGCTGGGCCATGTGGGTGGGGGATGTTGAGCTGTGACTACCACTCCCATCATGCTATTGCCTCCACCCCACTTCCCAGCATGCCCATACTTACTTGCTTTTGGGTGGACTTCACTGTGTGTGAGTGTGAGAGCAATGGCAAGATGGCTGACTGTGGTGTCCTGCTGTTGGTTGGTGCCCAGTTCCCAGCTTGGCCTTGTGCTCCCCACAACAGAGCACCAGTGTCAGACATCTTTGATGGGGCTTTCCACTCTCTGTGGGGTGTGCATGCTTGAGTGTGAGCTTGCTGGGCCATGTGGGTGGGGGATGTTGAGCTGTGACTACCACTCCCATCATGCTATTGCCTCAACCCCACTTCCCAGCATGCCCATACTTACTTGCTTTTGGGTGGACTTCACTGTGTGTGAGTGTGAGAGCAATGGCAAGATGGCTGACAGTGGTGTCCTGCTGTTAGTTGGTGGCCAGTTCCCAGCATGGCCTTGTGCTCCCCACAACAGGGCACCAGTGTCAGACATCTTTGATGGGGCTTTCCACTCTCTGTGGGGTGTGCATGCTTAAGTGTGAGCTTGCTGGGCCATGTGGGTGGGGGATGTTGAGCTGTGACTACCACTCCCATCATGCTATTGCCTCCACCCCACTTCACAGCATGCCTATACTTACTTGCTTTTGGGTGGACTTCACTGTGTGTGAGTGTGAGAGCAATGGCAAGATGGCTGACAGTGGTGTCCTGCTGTTAGTTGGTGGCCAGTTCCCAGCATGGCCTTGTGCTCCCCACAACAGGGCACCAGTGTCAGACATCTTTGATGGGGCTTTCCACTCTCTGTGGGGTGTGAATGCTTGAGTGTGAGCTTGCTGGGCCATGTGGGTGGGGGATGTTGAGCTGTAACTACCACTCCCATCATGCTATTGCCTCCACCCCACTTCCCAGCATGCCCATACTTACTTGCTTTTGGGTGGACTTCACTGTGTGTGAGTGTGAGAGCAATGGCAAGATGGCTGACAGTGGTGTCCTGCTGTTAGTTGGTGGCCAGTTCCCAGCATGACCTTGTGCTCCCCACAACAGGGCACCAGTGTCAGACATCTTTGATGGGGCTTTCCACTCTCTGTGGGGTGTGCATGCTTGAGTGTGAGCTTGCTGGGCCATGTGGGTGGGGGATGTTGAGCTGTGACTACCACTCCCATCATGCTATTGCCTCCACCCCCCTTCCCAGCATGCCCATGCTTCCTTCCCTTTGACTCTGCTTCCCTGTGGGGTTGTGTGCCTGTGCTGACAAGATGGCTGACAGTGTTATCCTGGGGTTAGTTTTGCTACAAGTCCCATGTGTGTCCTTGTGCTTCACTCAGCATGACCCAGGGTTGTGGTTCTTTGTGGGATATTTGATTGGAGTGTGAGGCAATGCATTCTCCCAGGTGAGTTATGTGGAGTTTGTGTTAGGGGTGTGTGTGAGAAACGCTGCTGGTAACTATGGTCAGGGCTGTGAGTCCTCCTTCCCACCCAGCCAGATATCCCACCATGGAACGTGCTTCCATTGCAGGGAGTGCAAGTTGTCTTTCAGGGTGTCAGTCAGTGGTGTCCTGCTGTTGGTTGGTGCACAGTTGCCAGCAGGGCCTCGTGCTCCCTACAGCAGTAGCCAGTGTCAGCCATCTTGTCAGTTGTTTTCCACTCCCTGTGACGTGTGCATGGTTCAGGGTGGTGTTGATGGGACAGTTGTGGGGGTGACCAATATCTGTGACTACCACTCCCATCATGCTATTGCCTCCACCCCACTTCCCAGCATGCCCATACTTACTTGCTTTTGGGTGGACTTCACTGTGTGTGAGTGTGAGAGCAATGGCAAGATGTCAGTCAGTGGTGTCCTGCTGTTGGTTGGTGCACAGTTGCCAGCAGGACCTTGTGCTCCCCACAGCAGTAGCCAGTGTCAGCCATCTTGTCAGTTGTTTTCCACTCCCTGTGATGTGAGCATGGTTCATGGTGGTGTTGATGTGCGCATTGTGAGGGTGGGCAATATCTGTGACTACGACTCCCATGATGCTATTGACTACACTGACTTGCCCAGCATACACAGTATTCCTTCCTTTCAGTGGCCTTCACTGTGTGGTGGTGTTGTAGTGGTGGCTACATGTCTGGATGTGTTTGTTAGTTATATTTGTGCTACTGCCCAGCTGTAGTTGTAGTTGTGTTTGTACATGTGATGACACAGTTACATGTCACTATGAGATGGCATGTGTTGTGTTTATCTGACTGACATACACATTTTGGGATGGTTCTGTTCTGGTTGCTGTGTATTTGCTAAGGGTGCATGGTTTGACTCTCCCCTTGACAGTGATGTGTGTGTATTGTCGCACAATATTGTGTACATTTGTTGTGTACTCACCAGGCTCTGGGATGTTTTCTAGTCCATATACGCTCACTGGTGGTAGGATGGCCAACACCTTCTCCTCCCAGGGCCTGAGGTATACTGGCTTGGCAGGAGGGCCACTGCCGGTGTGTTGGCTCACGTGGTAGTCCTTCTTCAACAGCTCCCTGACCCTCCTGCGCACGTCATGCCATCTGTTCTGGATGTCTATCTTTGTGCGCAAACATGGTGATTGTGCGTTCACCCTGTCGACGATCCTCTCCCACATCTTGGTTTTCTGCGACATGGGTGTCTGTTGGACCAGTGTACCAAACAGCTGTGGCTCTACCCTGAGGATCTCATCTACCAGGACTTCCAATTCACTATCTAGGAACTTATGATTCTTCTTTGGGGGCATGGTGATGGGTGGTGATGGTGAGTGATGTGTGTGTTGGTGTGCAGGTGAAGGTGTGTGAGTGTGTGTTTTGCTGGGTGTATGTGAGGTTGCTATTTGTTGGGGTGCTGATGGTGTGTGGCTTGTGTGATGGATGAGCTGTGGGTGTGTGGTTGCTGTCTGTTGAGTGCTGGCAGGTAATTTGAATTTGCAAAGGATCATGGTAGGGATTTGTGTCCTTTATATGGGTGGAGTTGTGGGTCTGTCTTAGTTCCCTGCCCCCCCCAGTATTTATTGGCTTTGTAATTGCTTGTTTGGCCTTTTTTTGTGTATTTTCCCTTTGTACTTTTTGTGCATGTAGGAGACGTTCTTGTGACGGAGTCGGACCCTGCAGTTGTCTCGTACGGGCTTCTCCGATTCGTTCACGCTGTGTTTGTGCTGTTTTCTATGCTGCGTACGCGTCGGTCGTGGTGTTTTGGGTTGCTTCGGCTCGCAGTTTTCTATGCGTGTCAGTCGTACGGCTTGTCCTCCGTGCGACTCGGTCGTGTTTTCCACGCGTTGCATCGTACTTGGCGGGTAGGAGTTCGCGGGTACGTTTCGTTCGGGATTGTTCCGGGTGCGTGTCGGTCGGTTCGATTCGCGTGTTTTTCCGTCCGGATTGCTGTTTTCCGCGCGGCTCGGTCGTTCGGCTTGTGTTCCGTACGAGTCGGTCGGGTTTTGCACGCTTCTCATCGTACTTTGCGGTCGGGCTGCACCGGTACGTGTCGGTCGGAATTAATTCCGGCTCCGAGTCGGTCGGTACGTTTTCCGGCCCGAATCGGAATCGACCCCTTAATCTTATTACCAGGTATTCGAAGTTAAATACATTTTGGCAGTCAAATTATCTAACTTTACAGATAACTTTGCCTTTCTCTGGGGTCGGAATACCAGAAACGTAATTGTATTATTATTACAAGGAAAACCCTTCTGCTTGCAGAAACCTAAAAACGTATTTAACAGGATCTGCAGACTTACTGGTGTGCCTAACACAAATACTGTGTCATCTGCACACAGAAGGTCGCTAGTTTGTTAATACACTCCGGGGCAGCCCATAAAGGGTCATGATGGATATTGTCAAAGCTGTCCTTAGGTCCACTGAAGCCACATATAGGGACTTATCTCTAAGAGTGGGGTGGTTCTCTACTGGTAAGTAGAACCTGAAGACTAAGGGGCCGATTCCGACCTCGGCCGGTAGGGCACCGAATCGGATTCGGCTTTACCGGATCCGATTCGGAGGCCTAGTTCCCGACCGATTCGTACGGGCGTCCGCGCGAGCAAGTACGATGCGAGCGCACGCGAAATCGCCGACCGACTCGTTCCCGGGTCCGAACCGCTCCGACCGACTCGTACGGACACGGCTCCCACTACGCAATGGAGACGTTACCCGACCGAGCCAGTACGATGCGGGCCTCGAACAGCCCGACCGACTCGTAGCGTCCGGCTCAGAAGAGCTGTCGGAGCCGGACTTGGGGGGTCCGTGTCGGACCCCCCTGCACGTATAGCCACGCGAGTCACACACAGGGGGACCCAAGGGTCCCCCCTACACATGCATGTGCGGTGCGAGTCGCACCAATGCGTACCCACTGTAGGGGGCCCCCCTGTTCGCGACGTGCCCATTCAGTCAATGGGAGCCCGTGTACGCGTTATACGACTGGCTCCCATTGACTTCAATGGGAGCCCGACCGAGTCGAGTCCGGCAGCATGCGGCCGCATCGTACTCGCTCGGTCGGACTGCTGGAGTCCGGCTCGGTCGGAAAACTCACCGGATCCGGCTCGGTCGGAGAGTTTTCCGGCCCAGATCGGAATCGGCCCCTTAGTATGTCATGCTCACTTTTTTCTGATGCTGCCCTGGCAATGAGAAAGAATATTTGGTGTCATGCCCAGGTTTCAAATGGAGCGAGAATAGTTCTCACCATGATTATCTGAGTACAGTCGATCACAAGCATTGATCGATAGTTCATTGGGTCATTCCTGCCTTCTTTTTTGTGGATTAGGACGATCGCCACACTCAGTCAGGATGATGGGGTTGGAGCACCTCTCAATACAGCAGCCACAAGTCTGCAAATGTAGCATCCCCAAAACAAATGGGCTAACTTAAGGGGATCGGCTGGAATTTTGTCTGTACCCTGTGCTTTACCCAACCTTTGTCTCAGCAAATCCCACATCACCTCTTTGACTGTGAATAGGTCTTCAGAAAAATAATCAACATACTGTTGTGAGGCATACTTGATCCAATGTAATTCTCCCAGGAGTAATGGGCTATCTGAATATTGCTCTGCGAAATGTGAAAACCACATATCTTGTGGAATATGAGTTTCCGGTAAGGCTGTAAATGCCCTTACCGTTTTTGGTATTTACAAGCTAAGTACGTGTATGTCATTTGCAGTGGTGGCTTCCATAAATTCTGTCCAGAGGCTGTCTTCCCAGGCTCATTTCATGCTGTTAGCAGACCTCTATACTGTTTTTTTTTTGTTACATGACATCTTCAATGCTCCCAGTCTACCAGTAGATTTGCCTTGGCTAGTCCACAATCTTTGTTGATCCACAGATAGGGAATACCCCTGTACACATTCTGGGATTACTGGACTTGATCATTAATGGAGAAAACTGAACCACTAATGTGTTATGACAAGAAGTACAGTGGCAATTTCTTAAAAATGAACTCCCATACTGATAAAACTTGCCTGTAGGCATCAGGCGAAATTTAGTCCTGGCTGCAGAATTTTATTTGGAAGGGCAACAATTGGTCCCTGACACACCTGAATATACTTCAAATATTAAGTATATCTACAAAGATTAAATACAAACACATCCAACAAACAATTCAATGATCACCAATAATAAATTAATTTGCCAATTTATTCTTTGTTTCCAAAACATGGAGAAAATACATAGGATATACTATATTGCACGGTTATTTTCAAAAGAAGGAAAGGAAAAAGTGAGAAATAAGTGCTCATGTGTAAGATAGCAAGAAAAGATAAGAGTACATCAAAGGATATTTGAAAAATAAAATTTAAAATATTGCCAAAAACGAGGGATCCGACCAAAGTATATATTACAGCCGATCTCCCTACCACTGTGGGCCTACCCCTAATTACATTCACAATATCACTTTTTCTTTTATAGGTTGAGAGTTAATCTCAGAAAGCAATGGTGGTGGGGGTAGATGTTGAGTGTAGGCCCCTGGGGGGATTTGTCGACGTTTCGACCCTAATGCCAAAGGGTAAGTAGACTCCTCGGCTGCGGGTCTTCCTCAGGACAGGGAAAGGGAGGGGGACCTAAGAAAATAACCATGACGTCAGAGGATGACCAATACAAAATGGATGTGCTCGCAAGACCCTGCCAATGGTCAGAGTCACATATGTGAAAAGAAGTAGAAAACTCACCCGACGACAGTCGTGGTCTGATGTATAGGAATCAATCCAATGAGTCAAGAATTCAATAAAGTTGAAAAATACAGGGGACGAATCACCTCGGAATTCTAAAAACAAATTACAAAACCAAACATAAGACACACACCGGTGTGCACATAGACATACAATAGACCAGTGAGGTGCCATATAACATAAACTCACGCGTTATGATCCTGCGGCGTGAGCCATTATATCAAGTCCGTACCACAAAAAAATGTGGCACTGAGATCTGTCAATCTGTAGAGAGAACGTATAAGAATACTAAGGCCGTGACTTGTAAACTCAACCCCATACCACGATAAGCCTGTGGAGTTAATTACCTTAAATCAGGTCCAAGAAGGGTTAACCGCATCTGTCGGTGTCTCCCAAAGAACGCCTCACCCGCTGACGTAATGCGGTGTGGGACCCGGAGGGATCAGGCGCTAAGTTCTAAAAACAAACAAAACGGCATAGGTTTAAAATGAGCCGTATTTACCGCACTAACCCCTTCGAGCGTCTAGATCATGCTTCCAAGGTCAATTACCTTCAATATGGACAAGAGAGGGGCAAACCACATCCGTTGGTTTCGCTCGCGGCTAGGAGAAGTGGCCTCCTCAGCCGCTAGCTAGATAAAGAGACAGCGTTGCTCGCAGGCGCAAACCGTCATAATTAATAAAGGGAAGACAGACTGGATGCGTGTCAGGCTACCCGGTGTGGTAGAATAAAGAAAAAAGACTCGGACAACATTTTTAACTATATAAGATATCGGAAATACTTCAATTAAAAAATTAAAAAATATAATTCACAGGGTTATAAATAATATTCAGCCCGAGTCTATCAATAAGACAGAAATTTCAACAATACATACGAACACATGAAATTAAAGCAGAGAGCCCGTCAGACACTTTGCTACATACGAGGGCATGTGATTGCGCCTCACTGGACAAAATACATATTAAATAACAAATACCATATAATACAATATTTACAAATGTGCAAAATAAACCATTCTGCACCACACACCATATATACAAATTAACAGGGTTGTATCTGCTAGTAGTACAAAAATTGAAATGATCTGTACACATCATATACAAAAGTGAGAGACAATGAAATGTCTATCCATTATTCAGGGTAGCAATCTGTCGTGCAATCTCCTCGTACTCATTCAGACCTTTGTGTACTGTGTCAAAAATATGAATCCATTTGCACTCACGTGTGCTCAAGACATTGGCAAAGTCCCCACCCCGTACGTTGGTCATGACCTTTTCAATAACCCACCACCTCAGACTCTCAGCCAAGTGTCCAAAAGTGGTGAAATGTTCAACCAGGGGAGCACCCTGAACATTACAGCGTATCCTGCTGCAATGCTGCAGGATGCGTGCTTTGACCTTTGGATAGTCTGACCAATGTATAAAAATCACAGGGGCAAGCTATCGCATAAATTACACCAACTGAATTACAGTTCGTGTGTTGTCGCATATTGTGCGTGTAATTGTTATAGGAGCATTGTTTTATTTCTTTAGTCAGAGGACAAGCCTTACATGCCCCGCACTTAAAGTGTCCCACAACAGGTGCAACATTCCAGAGTGTCGTCTGGGTATCCCTAGGTTTCTTGGGAAGTAATGATTTCACAACATAATCCCTTATATCTACTCAAGCCATCATCCACGTAACCTCAGGGACAATCTCCCTTACGGGCAGTTCCTTAGGGTACGTAGGAATTGTAGTCGCCATCAGGATTTCTTTGAGGAATCAGCAGACTTGCTGGAACGTCTGAGTGATAAGGGCTATCCTAGAAGTCTCTTAAAAAAGGCACGTAAAAGGGCCTGGTTTTGCCATAGGGAGGTCCTTTTGGAACCGAAACAAAAACCTCATCGGAGCAGGAAAGACTTGTGTGTGTCACTACATTTTGTACTAAGAGCACTGAGGTTAAGAAGATCGTGAACCGCCACTGGCACCTAGTGGCAGATGAGATAGGCATTGTAGAGCCACCTATGCATGCCTTCAAGAAAGGAAGAAATATAAGGGATTATGTTGTGAAATCATTACTTCCCAAGAAACCTAGGGATACCCAGACGACACTCTGGAATGTTGCACCTGTTGTGGGACACTTTAAGTGCGGGGCATGTAAGGCTTGTCCTCTGACTAAAGAAATAAAACAATGCTCCTATAACAATTACACGCACAATATGCGACAACACACAAACTGTAATTCAGTTGGTGTAATTTATGCGATAGCTTGCCCCTGTGATTTTTTATACATTGGTCAGACTATCCAAAAGGTCAAAGCACGCATCCTGCAGCATTGCAGCAGGATACGCTGTAATGTTCAGGGTGCTCCCCTGGTTGAACATTTCACCACTTTTGGACACTCGGCTGAGAGTCTGAGGTGGTGGGTTATTGAAAAGGTCATGACCAACGTACGGGGTGGGGACTTTGCCAATGTCTTGAGCACACGTGAGTGCAAATGGATTCATATTTTTGACACAGTACACAAAGGTCTGAATGAGTACGAGGAGATTGCACGACAGATTGCTACCCTGAATAATGGATAGACATTTCATTGCGTCTCACTTTTGTATATGATTTGTACAGATCATTTCAATTTTTGTACTACTAGCAGATACAACACTGTTAATTTGTATATATGGTGTGTGGTGCAGAATGGTTTATTTTGCACATTTGTAAATATTGTATTATATGGTATTTGTTATTTAATATGTATTTTGTCCAGTGAGGCGCAATCACATGCCCTCGTATGCAGCAAAGTGTCTGACGGGCTCTCTGCTTTAATTTCATGTTTTCGTATGTATTGTTGAAATTTCTGTCTTATTGATAGACTCGGGCTGAATATTATTTATAACCCTGTGAATTATATTTTTAAATTTTTTAATTGAAGTATTTCCGATATCTTATATAGTTAAAAATGTTGTCCGAGTCTTTTTTCTTTATTCTACCACACCGGGTAGCCTGACACGCATCCAGTCTGTCTTCCCTTTATTAATTATGACGGTTTGCGCCTGCGAGCAACGCTGTCTCTTTATCTAGCTAGCGGCTGAGGACGCCACTTCTCCTAGCCGCGAGCGAAACCAACGGATGTGGTTTGCCCCTCTCTTGTCCATATTGAAGGTAATTGACCTTGGAAGCATGATCTAGACGCTCGAAGGGGTTAGTGCGGTAAATACGGCTCATTTTAAACCTATGCCGTTTTGTTTGTTTTTAGAACTTAGCGCCTGATCCCTCCGGGTCCCACACCGCATTACGTCAGCGGGTGAGGCGTTCTTTGGGAGACACCGACAGATGCGGTTAACCCTTCTTGGACCTGATTTAAGGTAATTAACTCCACAGGCTTATCGTGGTATGGGGTTGAGTTTACAAGTCACGGCCTTAGTATTCTTATACGTTCTCTCTACAGATTGACAGATCTCAGTGCCACATTTTTTGCGGTACGGACTTGATATAATGGCTCACGCCGCAGGATCATAACGCGTGAGTTTATGTTATATGGCACCTCACTGGTCTATTGTATGTCTATGTGCACACCGGTGTGTGTCTTATGTTTGGTTTTGTAATTTGTTTTTAGAATTCCGGGGTGATTCGTCCCCTGTATTTTTCAACTTTATTGAATTCTTGACTCATTGGATTGATTCCTATACATCAGACCACGACTGTGGTCAGGTGAGTTTTCTACTTCTTTTCACATATGTGACTCTGACCATTGGCAGGGTCTTGCGAGCACATCCATTTCGTATTGGTCATCCTCTGAAGTCATGGTTATTTTCTTAGGTCCCCCTCCCTTTCCCTGTCCTGAGGAAGACCCGCAGCCGAGGAGTCTACTTACCCTTTGGCATTAGGGTCGAAACGTCGACAAATCCCCCCAGGGGCCTACACTCAACATCTACCCCCACCACCATTGCTTTCTGAGATTAACTCTCAACCTATAAAAGAAAAAGTGATATTGTGAATGTAATTAGGGGTAGGCCCACAGTGGTAGGGAGATCGGCTGTAATATATACTTTGGTCGGATCCTCGTTTTTGGCAATATTTTAAATTGTATTTTTCAAATATCCTTTGATGTACTCTTATCTTTTCTTGCTATCTTACACATGAGCACTTATTTCTCACTTTTTCCTTTCCTTCTTTTGAAAATAACCGTGCAATATAGTATATCCTATGTATTTTCTCCATGTTTTGGAAACAAAGAATAAATTGGCAAATTAATTTATTATTGGTGATCATTGAATTGTTTGTTGGATGTGTTTGTATTTAATCTTTGTAGATATACTTACTATTTGAAGTATATTCAGGTGTGTCAGGGACCAATTGTTGCCCTTACTGATCGACACCCAGGTCCCGTGACACTTAAACTGGGTTACCCCATTTCTTATAATGGCAGAATTTTATTTGAACCTTTTATTGTGACAGGTTTACACGACTATGTTGTTTTACTGACGGAACTAGAAATGAGCTAGCTTTCAGATGGTGAATTAGGGGTTCCTGGTATCTTTCCAAGCTCAAGCTCTATTTAACCGCTATATCATTGATTTGATGCCATCCTTCTAAATTTATGATCATATCATCTATTTGGGGCTTCGTGGTGCTTAATCTAAAAGTGGAAAGGGAAGTACCATCTGAGTGAGTTCTACTATTACATGCTTGCAACCCTTGGTTAAAGTCACAATAACTAGTTGACATCAGGTTTTTACTTTGGTTCTTTATAGAAGGCTCATCGAAACAGGGACTTCCCCAAGCTTGATCTTTTTCCTCAGCTAGGCTGGTTAATTTATATGCCAACTCATATGAGGTATTAAAAGTGCAAAGCACAAATATTGGGCACTCTTAGTGTGGGCTACCATGAACCTTGCTACTGGGTAATAATTCATCAAGCACAGTTGTAGTGGGTGAATCTGCATTAGATTTGTATCTTCTATTACAAACGTTGCAAAGAAAAGTCATCCGGTAGGTGATACTGGCTTGACTCGCTGATAGCAACATGTTTTCCAGAATACCTAGGAAAATCAACCAGGAGGTAAGGAATATCCTTTATTAAAGGCATTTCTGGATCCTTCAAATTCATGACGCATCATTCTAGCATATGTATAGATTTAGCATGGTTTCCTCTTGCCTGGTCATTACTAGGTCTTGGTGGTCTAAGGAGAAAGTGTTACCTTTGCACAGGGATTTTATTTGCAATAATGTCTTATTGAGTCAGGAGACCCACAGGTACCCACATATCGCTACAGAAGGCGTTGTTTCCCCAAGTTAGATGCATTGTCTCTAAACAGAACGGCTCTGGTTGGTAGATACATTCAATTGAGGCTATATCACTTGGAACTAATCCATCAAATATGACAAACCTTTTTAGCAGGCGTACATTGTTCCCTCTGTTTAAAATGCCATGGGATCCTTCTGAGGTGTTTGTTGGTAGAAGATCTAAAGTTAAATGATGAAAAGGGCCCCAAGGATCCTCATTCTCATTTCTTCCTTCATTTTGGTTTTCCTTGAATCACTTCATGTGAAAATACTGGAGTCATTGCATTTATTTTCCATATAATATTTCATTGACATACTGGCATCCTATATTGAGTTGAATTAGTAATATTGACAAGACAGATGGGCAATGTAGTAATAGGACAATTTGTAAATATATAAGTTCCCCAGGAACTTATGTATGTCTAGTTTTCACAACCAGTGTATCTTCAATATGGATCATGTTGGTAGTGTTTCTTGTTCAAATGATGAATGAACATTACTTGTCTGAATTTGAAGACCCAGGTCCAGCTACTGTAAAGATATGCAAGCATGGATTCAACAAGGAGTGTGCCTGTTGTCAATTTGACAAGCAAACCACTGCAATAGGGTGTTTAATGAGAAGGAGTGTAATATCTAACTCACAGTCTACAGAAACAGTGCAGATGGCTTAGACTTTTTGTCACAGCCCTGATGACATCATCCCACTAGGACATTTTACCAGAAAATACTTTATAGATACCATTAAGAATCTCTTGAATGATCTACAATTGTATGCTTCTTTATATGACGCTAATCAGTATTTGCACACTGTAAACTACTATGATATGTACTGTTAAAATATGTATGAAGACTGGTTGCTACACATATCAGAAACTCATAGGCTGGTGTTTCCTTATTTCCAGTGGGAACACCGTTCTGCTCCAAGCTGGGACAGTATACTAGAGTCCATAACCCAACTCCCTTACTTCAAATCCCCGTCTTTGTATGGGTTCAATCCCAATACTAATTTCTGTCATCAAAGGTATGCAAATTTGAGTTATGTTTTTCTTTTTAGCCATAAAAATAAAATTTCCAACAATTTCTTTAAGGGGGATTTGGGGACAAGAAGCATGGCAGGCCCAAGACATAGACTCTCTAATTCCGGTGTGTTGTTATCCATGAGACTTTGTATTTTGAATGAGACTATAAAACAAACTAGATGCTTTGATTTTTCTAATATTAGATATGTTAATTTTCCATTATCTCCATGCAAAAATTACTCACAATTTCATAATTGGAAACGGGACTGGCATTTAGGAGCATCAAATTCTTTTTGGTATTATTAGCAAATGGTGCTTTGCACATAATAACAGGTGAATTTAAATAAAATGTATTTGAAATGTATACCGAAAATGGGAAACCAATGATTTATCAAAGGAGATGCAGGTCCACTTGGTAACCAAGTAGACACTAGGGATGGTAATTGAAGTCACAACATGTAGTAAGGGTAAATTATACAAAATGTGGACTCATGATCATTCATTCGATAGAATCACACAAGACGTTGTGTTTTTTAATGAAAATATAAATTTGTGTGTTTTTTTAAAGGCTAATAAAAATCAAATAGGTTTAAACGTGATTTGATTACATTGCAGTAATGGTGATAGTGCAGAAATCTCCATATTTAGCAAGAGAAACAGTTAGGCACATTCCAGAAATTGAAATTAGCAGTATATTTATCAAAGTTCACTTAGAATTCTAGATGGTGATCTTTGAATACTTAATGAAAGAAATGCACTCATTTCAGAAGTTGCATTGTCAGAATGTATGCTTAAAAAACACTTCGCTCTACACCCTAACGCAATGACCCCTGCATTAAGGATGAAGCTGGGTCTAAATTCATAGGTTTTCTTTAAATTTGGCTAGGTGTCTTTGGTTCATGCACTTAAGACCCTGAAACTTTCTAACATAGATTGGAAGTCTTTAGTAAAATGTACTGATAATCTTTCCCAGCTTATTAATTTATATTTGGCTAAGCCTAGTTTGGAGATAAATATCTTGCAACTTGAAGATTCAATTACCTTGCCAAAAGAAAAATCATTTAAATATAAAATGAAGGTAGTTACTTCTCATCTAGATAGAGTATTTCTTCATTCTAAGCCATCTATATTGCAAATACTTTCTTGACTCATCTCTGCAGAACGTTTCTAGTATTTATCTAATCTCCTTAATAAACAGCTATACAATATTTTATCGAGAGTCAGGATAGGTATAAACCCAGTGTGGAGGATAAAAGAACGGATGAGAAAAAAATCAAAGATAATGAGGGCTACTGTCCATGTTCCTTAGAAGTCAAATTTAATACAATCAGTCTTTTCCTTGTCTGTGAGTTTCTCTTGGAAGAAAGGAGGAAAATCTTTATGCCGCAATATTTAAGACTAGGGATTTTATTCTAAGTGGAGGCACTGCAAACATTATTTTTGATGAACTTGAGTGTTTTGTTGAAATGTTCTAATGTACAATGTGGAGCACTACTATCCCAGGAAAAATAAAGGGTAATGTTTCAAGTAGAGACACTGTATATTTTAACTTGAATGGATTTGTTGGGAATTTGATTGCACTTGAAATGTATCCTAACACTGCTTTGAAAGAATGTCATACGGAAATGTCTTAATGTAAAGTGTGGGGTGTTACTCTCCTCAGAAAATAAATTGCTTCTACGGTTGAAATTGTTTTTATGTCCAATAGGTGACTGATAGTACTTTGGTTTATGCACTTTATTACAATTGCAGTCTTTTTTTAAAATTATGAATTACTATGTAGTTCAGTTTTGCACTTTAAGATGACTAATTTTAATTGCCGCTGATTGCAACGATGTAGGGATGTAGTCAATTTTGAAGGTGTTTTTCATTATATATTTGCATTTGTGCTATATAATTCATTTAATTCCTTTTACATTTCTATGAGATTTAGGGGCCTAATAGGATGGCGGTCGGGAAACCTCCCCGACCGCCATGGTAGCGGGAAAAGACCGCCCGGATGTACCGCAACATCACTGCCGGTCGAATTACGATGACCCGCTGTCGAAATCCGACCGCGGCGGTCTGATCGCGGGCATTAACATTGCGGCAGTTGCTGCTGCCCGCAGCACCGCCGCGATGCCGAAAGGAGCATGTCCTGCATTTCCCTGCACTGCATGGCAGGTACTGCACAGTGCCTGCCACCTGGTACAGGGAAATGTGAGGGGGACCATGGGTACCCCCAGTGCACCCACCCCCAACACATTGTGGGGCCCGCAACGGGCCCCCGGAAGACAATCACCGCATGCCTTTCAATGGTGGTCTGACCGCTGAGGTAAGGCTGGCTACCGCCGGCATCATAATCCTGCCGGCGGAGCCTGCTCTGCACCCCCACCATTCTCCCGGTCCTGCTCCGTCCGCCAGGCAGGAGTGCGGATGGCAACCGGCGGTGAAGCGGCGGTCGGAATTTCCCACCGCCGCGGTCACCACCGCCATCCTAATATGACCGGCGGTTTTCCTGGTTGCGATGGAGGTCGGATGTCCACCGCCGGTACGGCGGGCGCCACCGCCGGCCCGGCGGTGGACATCCAACCGCCATCGTAATAGACCCCTTAGTCTTGGAAATAAACACTATTATTTAAAGTTTTGAAAGAAACATTTATAGTCATACAAGAGAGAATAGAGAAAATAAATATTTGCATTTCATTGCACTTTACAGGTACTCAAGTCTCACCGAGTGCCACAGAACTTTGCCTATGACACAATCATATTTCAGCCTAATGGGATGGATTCTAAACAAAGGGTTGTAAGTAAATGAGACATTATGCATTCTTTGATCTCAGTCCAATAGTGTGTTATTACCAGTGCTGCCATATAAAAGCCTTGTATGACTTTGCTTATCCATGTGGTCATTTAAAAATGTACTAATAAAAACATTAACATGAGAAGGGTGTTCAGAACGAAAGGAAATAGCATAGTAAAATATCCTAAGAAATGCCACTATGTATTTTTGATGGCGAACTCCATTTAGTTTACAGTGTATGGTGATAGATAATCAGTCTATATAAACTACAGTATATTTCAATGGCCTATTAGGAACTTTGTTGATTTTTAACAAATTGCACTACATTCAGAATGCAATCCAACATTTTCAAACAACAAATGGGCATTAATTATGCCAACAAAACTAACTATTATTGAAATCAATCAATCAGTCAGGTTTCTTTCAAAGTTCAACTACTCACCGGTTAAGGTCTCAAGGCGCTGAGAGGGAGTGGGGAAGATCTGCGGTTCAGCCGAAGAGCCAGGTCTTGAGATACTTCCTGAATTGCGGCAGCGATGGCAAATGCCTGAGGTGCAGAGGCAAGGAGTTCAAGGTCTTCACAGTGAGGTACGAGAAGGATCTTCCTCCGACTGTGGTCTTGCGGATCCGTGGGATGGTGGCCAGGGCCAGTTGGGCAGAACGGAGATGTCTGGTGTGAGTGTAGAAGGAGAGGCAGTGGTTGAAATATGCAGGTCCGGCGTTGTGGAGGGCTTTGCAGGTGTGTGTGAGGAGCTTGAAGGTAATTCTTTTGTTGATAGGTAGTCAGTGAAGGTCTCTTAGGTGGCTGGTGTTGTGGCTGTGGCATGGGATGTTCAGGATGAGTCTGGCTGAGGCATTCTGGATGTTATGGAGTTTCTTTAGGAGTTTCTGGATGGTGCCAGCATATAGTGTGTTGCTGTAGTTGAGTCTGCTGCTGATGAGCGCGTTGGTGACTGTTTTCCTGCACTTGGTGGGGATCCATTTGAAGATCTTATGAAGCAGTTGGAGTGTGTGGAAGGAGGAGGACGAGACAGCATTGATTTGGTAGCTAATTGAGAGCGAGGAGTCCAGGATGATGCTGAGGCTTTGTAGCGGTCTGTGGGTGTGTAAGGGGGTTCTCAGTGCTACCTGGCCACCAGGAGGGTCTCAGGTGGAGGGGGTGGAGCCCAAGATGAGGACTTCGGTCTTGTCTGAGTAGAGCTTGAGGCAGCTGTCCTTCATCCAGAAGGCGACTACCTTCATCCCGTTGTGGAAGTTCCTCTTGGTGACTGTGAGTTCGTCTGTTAGGGTGAGAATCAGCTGGGTGTTGTCGGCGTAGGAGACGATGTTTAGTCCATGGCTTCTGACCATGGCTGCAAGCGGGGCCATGTAGATGTTGAAGAGGGTGTGGCTCAAGGAGGATCCCTGAGGCACTCCGCAGCTGATCTCTGTGGGGTCTGAGTTGAACGGTGGAAGTCTGACTCTCTGTGTTTGGCCGGTGAGGAAGGAGCGGATCAATTCTAGGGTTTCATCATGGATGCCGGCGTCGTGGAGTCTTGCGCAGAGGGTGTGGTGGGAGATGGTGTCGAAGGCGGATGAGAGGTCCAGGAGGATTAGGGCGGCAGTCTCGCCTCGGTTGAGGAGGGTGCGGATGTCGTCTGTAGTCGCGAGGAGAACAGTCTCAGTGCTGTGGTTCCTTTTGAAGCCCAATTGGGAGAGGTCCAGGATGTGGTTCATTTTGATGAACTTGGAGAGCTGGGTGTTGATGACTTTCTTGATGACTTTGGCTGGGAAGGGGAGCAGAGAGATGGGTCTGTAGTTCCTGAGGTCCGTCGGTCGGCTGACGATTTCTTCAGTAGGGGGTTGATCTCTGCATGTTTCCAGTCTTCAGGGAAGGTGGCGGACTCGATGGAGCAGTTGATGGTGCAGCAGAGTTTGGGTGAGATGGAGATGCAGGCTCTGCTAAAGATGTGGTGAGATGATCAACAATAGAGGGTTCTGGCCCCTAATCAGTAAGGCTAGGCCAATCTATATAAGGTAACAACAATACACATGCCAATACTGATACAAAATCAACAAATTACTTGCTCAAATCACACGAGACACTCATTGTGATTGAAAAAAACTAATTAATTTTTTATTTTTCTTTGGTTTCAGAAGAAATTTGAGATCCAATTTTTTTAAACAATCATATTCATTTGCACTATAGTCTATTCAATTTTCTTAGACCACAACAAATAACATCACATACATAACATATATTACATGTAGTATTTGCACATATAATTTAGACAAGACTGGACATTAAATAGACAACCAATTTGTACTAAATAAACCGTGAAAAAGTAATGCTAAGGTTCCACACAACATTGAAAGAGTAACAAACGAAACAAAAAAAAAAGAAAGTACAAGACCAGACGGGTTGGGGAGTATATTTCAAAGAATACCTATATTGCTTTTTCAACACAACCCTGGTCTGGATAATGATGATAATGTTTATCAGGCTAACACTTTTATGTATCAATGGTTTAAAAATGTTTAACAAGTCACTGAAGGAACTACCCGGGTTAACTGAATCCCACACGGTTTGGTCATTATCCAGACCAGGGTTGTGGTGACAAAGCAATATAGGTATTCCTTGAAATATACTCCCCAACCCATCTGGTCTTGTACTTTCTTTTTCTTTTGTTTTGTTTGTTACATTTATGTTACTCTTTCAATGATGTGTGGAACCTTAGCATTACTTTTTCACGGTTTATTTAGTACAAATTGGTTGTCTATTTAATGTCCAGTATTGTCTAAATTATATGTGCAAACACTACATGTAATATATGTTATGTATGTAATGTTATTTGTTGTGGTCTATGAAAATTGAACAGACGATAGTTCAAATTAATATGATTGTTTAAAAAAATTGGATCTCAAATTTCTTCTGAAACCAAAGAAAAAATAAAAAATAAATTCGTTTCTTTTCAATCACAATGAGTGTCACGTGTGATTTGAGCAAGTAATTTGTTGATTTTGTATCATTATTGGCATGTGTATTGTTGTTAGCTTATAAAGATGTGGTGAGGGCAGGGATCTAAGGGGGCCCTGAGTGGATGCTCTTCGTGATCCTGAGGGTGTCGTCAGAGGTGAGGGTTGGGCAAGGTTTGCTGGGGTCTGGAGCCATTGTGTGCTGTGGTTGCGGGTGGGGTGAGTGGGTCTTGGGTTGCTTGGCCTTGATCTTGCGGTAGAAGAAGGTGGCGAGGTTGTCGCAGAGGTCTTGAGAGGGGGGAATGTCCGCTGTGGTTCACTGACAGTTGGGGCTGTGACCAGTTGTTTGAGTCCGATGGTGTCAAGGTTGTTCTCCAGTAGGGATGGGGTGTTGTGGACATCGAGGTTGTCCAAGTGGAAATTGAGGTCGCCGAGTAGAATGTAGTACATTGAGGCGAGAGTGTAGTGAGCAATGAAGTCGGCTATGGCTTCACTGAAGGGAGGGGTCCGGGAGGTGTGTAGAAGAAATCCTTATAATTTTTAAGAATTGGTTCCTATTTAATTTTTTTTTTAAAAGCTTACTGCTTTTTAAGGGCAGGGTTCAGTTATTTAGCAGCTGTGAATGAACAAATTGATTACTGTGGTTCTGAGTTACCACTGCTACCACAAAAGGCAACCATATTTTTGTTTTATTGGCCGAAAATTAGCACGCTCGTGTATACAAACCTTGACAAATTATCTAATGCAGTTACTGAAACAAGACACATAGTTAATATCTGCAGTCAACTATTACACAACACATGTAGCACAGAGAGCTATTGCAGGTTGCTTATCCCTCTGGTTTTATTGCAAGATTCAGTACTATTTTGCTTGTTTCCATGTGATAGTTACACATTGAAGCAGCAAGTACAGGGTTTCTAAAAGCTTTTCGGTACACACTAGGATTGATGTCATGAGCTTTAAAATAATTTACACCTACCATTTTTTCTGGACTATCTCTAACACTACGTTTAGTGAAGATTCTACCTTTTTGAAAATTATATGGTATCTGGAATAGCTCTGTAGATGCAAAATACTGGCAACAATCGATGTTCGAAGACACTAAGGGGCCGATTACGATGGCGGACGGACTGGAGTCTGTCCGCCATCGTGGTGGTGACCGGGACCGTCCGCAATACATGCGGCGGTTCCGCACACCACATTGGGATGCGACCGCCACCATGACGGTCGCATCTTGCATTTTTAACATTGTGGCGGGTGCTGCTAACAGCAGCACCCGCCGCAATGTTGAAAATGCATGTTGTGCATTACAGTGCACTACGTGGCAGGCACCACACTGTGCCTGCCACTTAGTGCAATGAAATGTGGGGGGGTACCATGGGTACCCCCCAGTGCACATGCACCCCCCCCCCATTGGGGGCCTGCAACAGGCCCCCGAACAGGATCTCCACCAGCCTTTTCATGACGGTGTTGCCGTCATGGAAAGGCTGGCTCACAGCCTGCATCATAATATGGTGGACGGTGCCTGCTAGGCACCGCCACCATTTTATGCATGCAGACCGCTCCGCCAGGCAATCGGTCCGATTGCTGTGGCGGTTCCGTGGCGGACGGTCTTTCCGTCTGCCACGGTCGCAGTCTGGATCCCCCCGCCATCGTAATGTGGCGGGGGGAAATTCGCGGTCCGATGGCGGAAGGACCGCCACCGCATGGCTGGCGGTGGCGGTCCTTCCGCCATCGTAATGACCTCCCTATTTCGTTTGTGAGGGCTTCTGTAAAGAGTTGCTACTTCAAACAAAGATGAGCAAGCTTGCAGGCGAAACACAACTCGGTGTTCAATGGCTCGCGTCTGGAAGCAGGCTCAAGCGTCCTGTGATTCTGCGCAAATCACTTTATTTCCCCGTGCCTAAAAATTAATTTGTCCGTCTGTAATGCAACTGGTGCTCATGTAAAGCACTATGATACGTTCGGGTCAAGTTCGCACTGCATAAAACTGCAAGAAAAAAAACAAAAATGTGTCTCAAGCACTTGATTTGCAGCTCAGTGATCATATTTAGTAACTGGAAAAAGCCAAGCCCATATATTTTAGATATGTTTTCACACACACTGTGTATATAGATTAGTGAATATTAGTAATAACTCTGTGAAGTTCAGATTTGTTCATTAGGTGGGCAACAAATTAGCGAGTGACAATTAGTGCACATGAAAGGGTGTATTGTGTAGGCACGCATTATATATGTTTCAATATTTGTAAATGTGTCACAAATAACCCTGGGCAAAGCACTACGCTACGCTCGCGTAGTTTGCGAAGTTTGCGCATCTTCGCACAACGCGAATTGCACGTAGCACAGTGCAAACACGCGTAGCGTAGCGTAGTGCAGCGGTCATTTTTTGCTTGCTCGCGGTCCTCAACATCAAGTTGGCGACCGCGAGCAAGCAAAATGACATCCCGGCGAGATTCTCAACGCGGGGAGGTCAGGTTTCTCATTGCGAGTGGTCGCGTATGCTCGCGACCGCTCGCGATGAGAAACTACCAGTCCGCGTTGAGAAAGCTGCCGCTCGAGTAAAAATCTACTCGAGCGGCAGTAAAAGACAGCTCGCACTGTGCAAGATGCCGTTTTCAATGATTGCACAGTGCGGACAAGCATCCGGCACTGTGCAATCATTGCGAACAGTGCACTATGCAGTTCGCGTAGTGCTACGCGTAGCTCGCGTAGTGCGAACTGCACTTTGCGTAGCTTCGCGTAGCGATACTTCGAGAACTACGCCCAGGCTTAGTCACAAACCGTGATGCATGTTCACATAGTCCAGGTTTGTGCTCTGAATGAACTTGAGTGCTTGAACTGTTTAGTAAATGTGCCAGACCTGGATTTCATGCCTTTATTAATAAGGTTTTTGGATTCATTTTGGTGCATTCTAAAAGTCTGCATGTGCTAGTTCCTGCTGATCACGTTGCATTAGCCCGACAAGGATTTTCCCATTTTCAGCTGTCATGTTCACGCTGGTCTGCTTGCTGATTTAATTTTGTTCGAGTTATGTGTGATGTAATTGGACATATAGAAAATCAGTGGTTTCCACATGCTTGCTAATGAGCTAATAAAAGCATTTTTCGTAGCCCTGTGTTATAATGCTGGACCTAACTTTGTGAACCCCCCACCTCCACGTGTAGACTTGTTACTGCAAAGACGGTATAAAACACTCTCTCAGACCAAGGAGAACATCATTGACCCTGCGGGGAATTGCCTTATTGTGATGGCAGTACTGTTCATGTACAGAATGGCAAAAAAGTACCAAAACTCCAAAATGGATTTATTTCAGCCACAAAACAAATGAGCAAAAAAGAAGGGATCAGAGGAAATAGAGAAAATTGTGGGAGACACTATAGAACTGGAAGAGACGGGTGGAAGAGGTGTGGCGCAGCGGCCGGGGTGCCTGACTCCAGACCATGGGGTTCACGGTTCGATCCCCAGTGCCGGCGGCAGGTTAGCCCAGCACCATGTGACTCTGGGCAATAGCTTGCTTAATCTTCCCGAGGGCCCCCAGCGCCCGGACACCTCTCTGGAGGTACCTGTGCGCTTTACAAATGCTGGTATTTCATTTAATTTCATAGGGTATCAGACACCATTGCTAAAACTATGGACAAGACAGACAAACATCTACAGAGTTGGAGACATGCCTAGTGAAGGTGCTAGCCTCTTTGAATGACTTTAAAATGAAGGTGTGACAGAAGGAAGTTAAAGTGGACAAGGTAGACGAGGGGCTTATGGCTCACTAAGAATACAGGGGCATATTAGCAAGGGAACTATCGCCGCTTTAGCGGCACTTTTTGCCGCTAAAGCGGCGATATTTATATCGCCCTATCAGCAAACTGTCTCTAACAGCAGTTAGAGACAGTTTGCGAGGCATTACGCCCGTTTTTTTACCGCTTTGCATGTCAGCGATATTTATCGCTAATGACATGCAAAGTGGGCGTTCCGACGAACAAACCTGGGAAACACTCGCTAACAGGCCTATCGCCTATTAGCAAGGTGGCCATGGCCCCAGTTAGCGACGTGAAAAGTCGCGCTAACCGGGGTCATCGCCATTTATTTAACACCTGCAATTAGCAGGTGTTAGCCATACCTAACATGGGGGGTGGATTATGCTGATACGACCACAGGGTCGTATCAGCAAGGTTCTCTCCTTCTCCATGCAACATCGCTGGTTTTTCAGCGATGTTGGCTCATTTCCCCGCTATCGCTGGAATATTCATCGCCATAGCGCTAATCGTTGCTAATACAGCGTTAGCGTGGCGATATATTCCAGCGATAGCCGGCGATAAAAAAAATCACGCTAAGCAGGGTTAGCGATGATTATCGCCTCTTCTTGCTAATATGCCCCACAGTGACTGCATATCATGTGCATAGATGCAAGGGTGGGAGCTTTAGAAATATTTCAATGCTAAGGCTACGCAAGACTGCTGTATGCCCCAATGATTACCCTAGGATCAGAAGCCCTGGATGTAATGGAAGCATTCTTTATGAAGCAGTTGTCCTCAAATTCATAAAGGGGGAAGGCCCATTGAAAGTTCCTTTTCCTCCCTCCAGTAGATCACATGCAAAGAATACTGGGGTGGAAGCAACATCATTCTGGCGTTCAGGGATACCTACTTGTTGGATCCTATATTTTTGAAGGTGGCTCTCTTGAAAGAGAACTTTCAGTTTGATTTTAGGTGGATCCTCCTATTCCTTGATATCTGTCCAACAATTCAAATTGAAGAAAGGAGCTAAAAATCATGCAACCTGAACTGTTGTCTTTTGAGACTTACTCATCTGTTTGATATTTAGTACAGCTGAGAGTGGAGAATGAGGAGGAAGACACTTCTCTTTATGCAACTGGAAGGTAGAGAACAGATGTGGCAGAGTGACAAAGGTGTGTGTGCCACGCTGAAGTGTTTAGCTGTGCTGTCAAGTTTCTTCTATTCAGCAGCAAGTTCTACTAGGGACTATGGAGCTGTTGCCCCTATACTTGGTGTAGCTGTTGCCAATCTAATGGGAGACTCTTGTGTTTTACCTCCTGTGTTACCCTTTACATTTTCCCTTCTTCATTCTGACTTTCTCAATTTGTTTTCAGTTTGTTTCCTGTTACTTTCTGTTTCCTCTCTCTATTTTTCTGGTTGATGTTTTCTTATAGGATGATAAACTTTGGGGCATTTTATCAATAAATGCAAAAAGTGACAGGAATAACCTGTGGTGAGTGTACTGGGCATGCAGAGGAGCTGTGCTTTGTAGCCGGGCAATGATTTCAATCATGGTGATTCTGTCTTGCTGGGATATTTTGTAATTTCAGTCCATCCTCAAACTATGATGCTAGTGAAAAGATTCAAAGCTAAACAACCTTGGCGGTGCCCTGAGAAAAGCAGATCAACCAGTTGCTTGGGAGAGATGCAGTCTACTCTCATACAGGTATGGAAGACATTTTACTTGATTTGAGATATTATGGACTAATACATGAAACTTCAAGAGAACTTATCACAAAGCAGTTAAGGGGTTTCGACTGAGAGGTTGAGGGTGTGATATTAACAATGGTTGGTGTGTATTTAGTGCTCACTCTAATCCTATTTGTTAGACGAGAAGGAAAGTTGAAAAAGGAAAGTAACAAGGTCACGTCATGGAGTCTCCGAAAAAGTTATCAACAAAAGAAGTTATTGAAAGAATACGTTTAATCATATCATGATGGACATTTGTTTAAAGAATGTGTTGCTTTGGGGAGTTTATTTTCATATGTATTCAGCATATTTATTTTTACGATAAGTGCACTGATTCAGGGGCAACTAGGGGATATTGTGAAAGGATTGATGGGGAGTTTAACACTGTTGGTTTGGGAACTTACGGAGGGCGGAGTGAGGGAGTCACGTGGTGGGAGTGAACACAGGTGGGAGATAAGCATTCGGCTTAAAGACCGGATGCCTCGCAGAGCGGGGGTTTGAACATGGCGTTCTTAGAAGGCGGTTTCACCGTTTGAAATAACAGCAGATGATTACAGGTACAAACTGGGGAGCAGGGGAGAGTGAGATAGGTGGTGTTACCGATGGGTTGAACGTCAGCGTTATTGGTGATTCGATCTGTAGAGGGACGGGTGATATGTTTTGGGCAAAGGATGAGGAGGGCACAGAAGTTGAAGGTACAGGATTTGCATGGAGAAAGACGAAAGGGGAGGTACAGGAGCAGTGATTCGCGTAATAAGGATGAATTAAGAGTTTGGGGTTTAGGCACAATATATGTTAGTGTTGAATTATTGTTATATGTAAATGATATGGGGTTGATGAATGTATTTTTTAATAATTTTTTAATAATTGTAGATACCCCTGAGGAAGGTCAACAAGACCGAAATGCATTGGGTGATATAAAATAACGGATGAATGAAGTTTCTACACGTGCCTATGAATAGGCCCGGATGGGCAATTCGAGAGCAATTAGTATGCGTGAAAATTTGGAATTTTATTTCTGTGACGTGACGGATTAACATGAATAGAACATTGAATAAAAATTGGATGAACCCGAGTTTACTACTGAGTACGAGTCTAAATTGGATTCAAATGTGCATGGAGCTGTGCAACTCCTCTGTGACACGCAAGTCTCGTGTCACAACTTTGTGAATGAAGATAAACCTCTTGCCAGGCCTAAACCTTCCCTTATTAAACATATGAGTTACCCCCAAGGTAGGCTCTCTTTGACCCACAGGGCAGGGTGCAAAATATTTAAAAGGCAGGATATGTACTTTTAAGTTTTACATGTCTTGGTAGTGAAAAACTTCCAAATTAATTTTTCACTACTGCAAGACCTATCTCTCCCATAGAATAACTTTGGGATTACCTTATAACAGATTTGTAGTGTAATTCCCAATTGTCAAGAGATAGACGTGCAAGTTTGGTGTCACTGGACTCGCAATTTTTTAAATCAGAACTTATGGTAAAATTGGATTTTAAATTACAGTTTAGAAAATGCTACTTTTAGAATGTTGGCATGTATTTATTTTAGCCATTTGGTGCCTGCTGCCTCTCCTCTCAGTTTAGTCTGGGTTGAGTGACAGCTGGGCTTTGTGTATTCCCTCTAGACAGCTACACACAAAGTAATCTGAGGAATGACTTGATGGGCCTTCCTGTGAGATGGGAGGGAGGAGCTGGGCACAGCCTCACACTTACACCTGAATAGTCTGTGTCCAGTCCACACATGAATGGCTGCTTCCCCCCCTGTAGTGAGTCTGGAGCCAGGGCAGGAAGCGAGGACCTCTGTACACGTCAAAGCTTTCTTTGAAGTCTCCCCCACTTCAAAGGCACAACTGGGTGTAAGTACTGGACCTCTGACACCATAACTTCAGTACACTTCTGGAATTGCTGTGCTGATCATGAACTGCCTCTCTGCTGGACTGCTGTTTGCTGAACTCCTGCCTTGCTGTGCTGCCCTGCTGCACTCTCTACCTTGGTGAGAAGGACTGGACCTGCAGCCCTTGAACACAGAGTAACTCCAAGGGCTTGCTGACTTGCCTCCTGTTTTTAAATCTCAGGGACACAAAAGAATTACATCCCTCCTGCTTCAACATTTGAACTCTACTGCTTGTGAGTCTGTCCTGCCAAGTGGTGCTACCCCAGTTCTGTACCCTTGGAAATGGACCTTGGTGTTTGCTCCAACAGAACTGATGCATCCTCGGCAGCTAGAGCAGAATCGACATAATGCAGCTGTTGCTGGAACAGGAGCGGCGCATTGCATTTGGAAACGCTGCATCGTCTCCAGAACCGCATTTTCGAAACCAAGCCATCGCCGCCACTGCTTGAAAAAGATTGACGCATCGCCTCTACAGCGTGGAGAAACCTGACACCGCATTCGGAACCGCTAGAGCTTGGAACCGGTGCTTCGCTCACAGAAGCGTCGCATAGCCGGTGTTGCGCAGAGAAATCCGGCGCACCACCCTGACTGCATGGAGATCACCGGTGCATCGCTCGACTGCACCCTGCATCTTCGTCGACTCAAGCCAAGGATCAAGGTCCTTTTGTTCAGTGGCCCTAAGTGGGACCCTCTCTATCCTGTGCTCTATTGCAGTTGGCCTGCACTCTTGACTTTGTCTTGGTCCTGGTCCGGCGAGACCAATTCACTCTTTAGTCTCTTACTGCTTCTAAGTGCAATTTTTGAATTCATTCTTTAAAAATTCATACACATTGGATTTTTGTCGTTTTGGTCTTATTTTATTTTTAAAATTATTCTTTGTTTTTCTAACCTGGTGTGGAGTCTTTTTGTGGAGTATTCAGTGTGTTACTGTTTGAAGTGTTGCACAAATACTTTACACATTGCCTCTTTAGTTAAGCCTGACTGCTCTGTGCCAAGCTACCAGAAGGTGAGCACAGGATAATTTAGAGCGTGTTGTGACTTACCCTGACTAGGATTGTGGTTCTTGCTTGGACAGGGTGCACATACCTCTGACAACCAGAAACCCAATTTCTAACAGAGGTCGACCCTGTTGCATGTGCCTGAATATTCATTGACATCCTGGCATCAAATGGATCATATTTCAGTTGCTTATTGTTGTAGTCAGGTGTTAAACTTGTAATAAGGGGTGGAACTTTGTCCAGACAGGATTAATAATTGTTAATAAGACAAAATATCAAAATAATACTGCTAAACTTACACAAACAGGAGTTCACTCTGAGAATTTAAAACACTTAAAATGGAATGATGACATTAGTACAAAGATCATGGAAGAGTGCGAGCGACAAATTACAAACCTCATTCAGTGGTCCGTCTCCCCAGTTAATGGCTGGGCAAACTTTTGTTCTCATCTTTTAAAGCAATTCCAACTTCCACCACGGCACCATGTCAGTCCTAGAAAGAAGCAGGCTCCATTTTCATTCCAAACAATGGTGCTAAAGAAACCCCTCCCTCAGGGCAGCAAGGAGACACCCAAAAATGGTAGAACTTTTGAACAGCTACGAACTTGCGCAAAAGAATTATAGACAGGCAAGCCGAATCGGCAAACAACATCATCTTCAACAATATTGGGGCTCTCTCCATTGTGCAAGCAAGAGCCGGAATTCTAGAAAATTCTGGGCATTAGTAAATAACCAAATCAATGGAAACATCAGCCTAGGAAGCGCAAATATTGCAGAGCAGGAATGGGCAACCTTTCTGGTCAGTCACTTCAAGGTGGATGAGATAATGGCACCCCTACTTTCTAAATCTTTTCCGGGAACATCAGGTCCATTCACTAGGAGCACAGCAAAATCCAGCAGAAGAAATCTCCTTACCAATCACAACGCTGGTTAAATTACTAACTAAAGCCAGATCGGACAGAGCCCCGTGCCCAAATGGCCTGCCACAATCCCTGTTTAAATAGAACATACCTTTCTGGTCCAAGCAGCTAGCTAGCCTGTTTGATTACTCCCCACGCATCTCAACTATACCTGATTCTTGGCGTGGTGCAATTATCCTGCCCATCTATAAAACTGGCTCTCGATCAGCTCCAAGTAACTACAGGCTGATAGCTTTACTGATAACGAGGCGAAGTTCTTCGCCAGCTTGCTGCTGGAAGACCTGAAAAGTGGATTGACTCAAAAGGACTGATCCCTAAAAACCAAACGGGGTTTGTGGCAAACTCCAGTACACTGACCAACCAGCTAGCCTTATCCCTCCTCATTGACAAAGCGAACACACCTTCTACAGCCCTTTTTTGCTGCTTTGTGGATATCAAAGCAGCATTTGATCGTGTACCAAGGGAGTCTCTCTGGGCCAAGTTGACTAAATGGGTCATACCTGCCAAATTATTGGAGCCAATCATCCAGCTTCATACCAATACCTGAATTCAAGTTAAGATCGGCACCGGATCACATCTATTCAGAAAAATACCCATGTCAAGGGGTGTGAAACAGGGATGCGTGCTAGCTCCCCTGCTTTTTAATCTGTTTTTAGCTGACCTTTCGGGAGAGCTGGATGTAATAAATAGCCCCCCCTCCAGGATCGGCGGCGCCCAGATCAGCAACCTTCTATACACCGATGACCTAGCTCTCTTGAGCCTTACGAGAGCTGGACTGGAATGGCTGTTAAACACACTATACAGTTATGCCTCCACGAACAATTTGGAGGTAAACCTGAAGAAAACCCAAGTGGTTATATTTTGCAGGAAGAACTACAGAGGCGGTGGATGGTCATATAATAACGTCCAAATCTCTGCTGGAAAAACCTATAGATATTAGGGACTCCACACTGACTCAAGAGGCACTCTAACTGAACATTGTAAGGAAATTGCCTTGAAAGCCGCAGCTCTACAAGTAATTCTCTCCAAGCTTTCTAAAAAATGGACTGGTCCTAATTTAGCCTCAACGTTGGAAGTAATGAGAGCCAAGATGGGCCCCATCGTGTCGTATGGCCTCGAGATCTTCCTCGGCAAGCTCAGCATCACACTCAATCAGCACGTGATTAAAATCTATAAAAAGGTGCTCTGGATGCCAAAATCTTTGTCCGCCACACAGATTCAATTAGAGCTAGGCCTTACAAACGTTGCCTTGCAAAGCACGGGTCTTTCTTAACCTGTGCCATAAGCTGAGACAGGCCAGAGACGGTTCACTTGAGTCCCTGTTATGGTCTGACATCAGTGCCAATACTTCCGGTGGGTCACACAGTCGGTACTTCAATGAATGCATATCACAACTATCAGCAAGAGATCTGTGGTCCCTCAATCCTAATATAAAAGCATTTATATTAAGCATCAAGAAGCTAATCCAACTGTGTTCCAGAATGTTAGACAGAGAGACTCTAGCCAAACGTAATCATGCATGGGCAGTAATAAATTAGTATCAGCTGGTCCCTCCCTTGCCACACCTGGCCTGCACATACTCCTTATATCTAAAACAGAGATGTTTGGCTCTCAGGCTGGGTGAGTGGCTTTTTCTGAAACATCTACCTACAGGCGACCTTGTGTGCAGGGGTTGCGGCAAATCAGTTGAATCTCTGGAGCATGTTGTATGTATCTGCCCAGCCTTGTTGGCTCTGCGTAGAACAAAGTTGAGGCCTGAGTGGGATAAATTGGGAGTCCAGACCTGAAGGCAGGGCATTATTGCTGCTTTGAACCCAGAGAATACGGCTCTACACATCGGCCTCACAACTTTTATCCACCGGGCTTATCGTATGTTTAAACAGCCCACCCGTTATTAACAAAATCAAGGCAATACGAGGCTTCTGCCACAGCTGATTATAAGGGATGGCACACAAAAGCTTTAGCCGCTGCCGTCAGCTGAATTTTCGAGCAAGAGGCTTGGCTATTCCTATTTCACTACCAGCTCTGTGCTACCCTTATCGCCTTGAATAAACTGCTGCAGCTTCTTACGGAACATTTTAGTTTTTCTGAGACTTTTTTTTAAATCATTTTTATCATCGGTCTATCGAATAGCCGGGCCACTTGGGGGCATATCTACAAGGCCCGGCGTTAAAATTATCGCCGCTTTAGCGTCCGTTTTCGGGCGAAAAGCGGCGATAATTTTATTGCCCTATCAGCATGGACATGCTAACGCGTGAATCCATGCCTTAGCGCCCATTTTCTTTGCGCCTCGCCTCGCATCGCTAATGAGATGCGAGGTAGGCGTTCCGACTGAAATGCAGCGAAAATGATCGCTAACACAGCTTCTCCCTATCAACAAGGGAATCGATAACCCGCCTAGCGACATGAAAGTAGCGCTAACCGGGTTTATCGCCAGTTCCTAACACCTGCTAAATTCCAGACTTACCTATATGTATCATGGGAGGTGGATTGTAAAGCTAAGTCCACATCTCCCTATCAACAATGATTTCCCTATCGCTGTTCTTTATCGCTGGAAATCAAGCGATATTCCCGCTTATCGCCGGGATTCCTATCGCCTCGGCGATGCACGTTGTTAATAGCGCGCTAACCGGGCGATAGAATCCGGCGATAGACGGCGATAGCAATGTTCACGCTAAACGCGGCCAGCGATAATTATCGCTGCCGCTTGTAGATATGCCCCATGGTTTTTAAGCACCCCAGCGTCTTATTACCGTGACCCTGCACTCGTTTATGTTCCCGTATGCACTTTAGAATAACTCTGCTCTTGCTGTTATATGATGGCTATCCTGCTTTAGAAGTGAACTTCTATCCACTGTATATTTTAACATATAAATGTAACGTGTAAAAAGTTAATTATTGCTTTTATACCCATTGTAATGATTTGATTTTATCAAACAATAAACTATATAGTCTTTACTGCTACAGACTGTGTCGTATTATCCTGCATACATAGTATTTTCTGGTGCGTTAGAAAGGAGGCTGTTACCTTTTTATGCAAGGTTTGTTTCTGGAAATGTATTTGTGTCTGTAATATGAAAACAGTGAGCACGATTGTGTGCACTTGTTGAAGTGACAGTACATCCTCGGTTGTTTTCTTTCAACCAAATAACTTGTACATAAAAGAAAAACTTCAGTGGTTTTACGAGTTATTACAAGCTACAAGAGCTGACCCCTCCCATGAGATATTGGTGATTCTCCTGAGATCTTTATGGGAGAATAGGCACAAGAACACACAAATCTGTAATGGAGAACTTGGATTAAAAAAGAGACAAAAAGGAGGATAAATGAGCACAATGTGGAACTCTTGCGCGACAATGTCGAAGGTTTTGCTCAAGGCAGGTAACTTTTAAGCTGCTGGTAGTGCTCATTACACACCGAAACATTGCTACCGTGTTTTCTCAGTACTCTGTGGGCGCATTACTGTACGGAGAGTGGGCTTGTTTTACACATGAAACGCGTTTGAACGTTTCGCGTGGGGGTGACATAAACACTCGTGGAATAGATTTGAAATATTTAGTGCATGTCTCCTCGCGATGTGCTAACACATTCAGTGGGTGTATACCGTGCATCGGTTCCTCTCGGTTTTCTCCTGCCTCTCTGTATGTCACACCTCTGCTAAAGCTGCTCTGAGCTCGACAGGGCGGTGGAGCTGTAAACGTCGTGTCTAGCAGTGAGTGCACGTCCCAGTGGGATCTGAGCTCAGAAGCTCTCGGCTCAAAATGTGGGAAAGAGGACTGTGCAGAGAACTCCTACGTCTCAGAGGTCAGGTACCATATTTTTGTGTATGGACGTATTGATTAAAGATGTGCACATTCAGAAAGAAACATATGAAGGGTAATACTCTCTCTCACGGTCACGAGCGCGTCTTCGCCGGATATATATGTCGGGCCTTTCAGTCTGAGGCAGGTCTGGGGGCCTTCGACAAGCCAGGTACCTGCAGGATATGACATGCTCGTCATTGCGCGGACTTCAGTGAGTAATCCGGGCGCACATCGACTCCGTAGAGATGCGTTATCTTGCATGCTGTGCACACATTATTGAAGGACGCCGATAATGGCATTCTAAAAAAGCTTCACCAGCGTAGGCATTCATATACTCAGAATTCCAGTGTGGCCACTACAAATCAATACACAAGTGTTTGTCAATAGGGTGATTGCAAAAAGAGCAATACCCGGTGACGTTTCTATATTAGAAACGCCGCACGCGCCACTTTCACGGTGAAGCTTAATCAAGAAAACAATAAAACTGTGAAGTCTGGAAAGGCAGAGATTGTATTTTGTTTAGAAAGTAACAGACTTATGTCATTGACACCTGTCATTTTAATGTGAAGTATTCTGAACAGGAGCCAAGATAAAATAATAATGAACGCCTTCGGCCACAAGATGGCGCTGATCCGCAAACAAAAACCAGAAACCCTCCAACTGAGAGCGGACTGGAGCGTACCTTTCTCTGCATAAAGCATTTTTTCCTGTGGTTTCTGCTCTTAATTGCATTTCTTTCATGAAATGCTCAATAACCCACCCCCAGATGGATAATTTAAAGGTGATATGTTGCTAGGTTGCTCCGTGGGATCTGATCCCTGACGCGGCAAGATGCCGCTGCAGGACTGAGTTCTGCCACACTCTCTCCTCAACAATCTCCAACGGCACAGAGGCAGAAACAGCAAGAATCGATCTAAAAGTCCCTTCTCCGACCGTCGTATTCCTGCACTCCATTTGCCCACGCAGTGTGCTTTTGTGACACACAGTACAGACCACAGACAGAAGTGTCTCACGCGATAACTCAAGGTACGTGCCTTTTCTTTTTAATACACTTTGTTGATCCTTGTAATATTCAGCGCATGGTGTATGTGTAGACAGACTTCCATTCTCTTCTACGTGTCCTTACTAAGTACAGCCCAAAACGCTTGTTTCTTTAGTGCCTCATTAGCATACTGTACCACCTGCGAGGCATGGAGGTAAACGGTGCGTTTCCCACGCAGTGCTGCGCGTGCAGACGCTGCCAGCAGTCGAAAACTGCACTTTAGTATATATAGAACACCTTTCGCGCGCATCTGCAGAGTCAACCAGCCCAATTACAGGGTTCTTTCTATTTGGCCTTTAACTGTGAATGTTATCATATGTTATATTCCTCAAGCTCCCATTGCTGAAGAAGGAAGGTGGGGGATCCTGCGCGGTGCACTTTATATGAAACGTTAACAAGCTGAATGCGCTTTATTTAGACGACGATATATGTGGAAACCCTGCACAAAACTGCTCAAATAGAGAGCCAATTACCCAGTTGGTAGCGGAGGAAGGGGTTCCAGTGCATTATCTGAAAGCGCGGCTGGATTTCACACCTGTCGCTTTCTGCCTTTTCACCGTCTTCCAGGCGCTGGTAATACACCAAGTACCTGCGCCAGCGAAAGCCGCACCCGTCTTCAATTTTGGTGCGGTGGACGAAAATGAGTGGGGGTGGGAGGAGGTTGTCGGAGGGATTCCGTTAGAATTTCGTTTCTGTCGGGTTGGTTGAGTGGACAGCATGGGGACGCCGTATCTGCCACGCTCACTTCAGGAAGCACCAGAAAAAGGAACACTCAGGTTCAAAATGTCCCACTCTTCAAGTCAGTCCATCGCCCAAGGAAATGCCCGGGCTTAGTCAAACGAAAAGTTACTCACGGCTTTAAAGAGGTCTGCGAATATTTAAGAGTTGATGCAGAAATGTACTCTAAGCGTCCTGTTTATAATTATTGCTCATTCACAGGCATACTGCATGTAGACGAATTCTTTCAGGAGACATACAGGCTTTGGTATATAGAGCATCGCATATATTTCCCATCATCACTTATATTCAAGAGCGCGCGCATTTGACCTACTTCTGCATCTTCGACCACAGAGTAATGCTATTCGGAGGAAGGGATTTATGAAGCATAGTTTTACACCAGACACAACGAGCTTACACCTACTTGAAAAGCTTTCCTTCTGTCCAATGAGAATTGTCGTTTATTTCCACTAAGTGGACCACAGCCTCGCAGTGGCATCCACGTTTCTACGTGACTCCTGCTGCTTGGCTGTGTTTTCTCTGCTCCTGTCCGGAGGCATTCGTGTGACATAAATGCAGTATGACTATGAGTGGGTCATTGCCAAGCACAGGCACCGTCGCTCATTTATCATAGACTGCCAGAGCCAAAAAGTGAGACATAAATCAATAGGCTGTTAGCTGAAGATGCTACCGCGGTGCTCTGTATCTTATAGAGCGAGGCTGCACACACTATGGCAATGTCCGGTGTAAATCAGTGCTTTAAATGGGCCGGTACTATCCGGTACTGAGTACTGGCACATTTTTATTTTGAGAGGGAGAGTACCGGCACTTCTCAAGAGTGACGTAATACTTTTAATTGGAGAGTACCGGCACTTCTCAGAAACAAGCAGGTACTCTGGTATAGAGTACCTGCACTACTATTTTTCCATTTCAAGCACTGGGTGTAATAAATGTAAACAGTTCTTACTGGTACACGAGGGGGTTCTTCCTTGATCATAAAGGATAAAGCATACATTATGGCAGACCATACAATCAGAGCTTATCTTAAGATCTGCTGTATCTTCAGATCCTCCTCTGCATGACATATACAACATTTTGAGCCTCAATTTCTTAAATAACTACCAAATATATGTACTTCAGTTCATAAAAAGCACACTTTCTGGACCAAGATTTAGTTTTCTGTCAAGTTTGGTGTAATTCACTTAGGCAGTTTTTGCGTTATCACTGTTCAGTTTTCCTATGGAAAAATGAATGGGGAAAATTGATTTTGGGCTCTCCTTTTTCTCTGCTGCCGCTTGATAAATCCCCCTGAAACTTTCCAGGAAGGAGCTGAGGTGGATGAGACTTTTTTGGGAAAATTTTGTGAAGATTCGTCAAACAACGCCAAAGATATAAGCAAACCAAATAATGTTTTCCTATGAAAAAGTGGCAACCACCGCTGGGTTTTATATATATATATATTCACTGAAAAAACCATAGGTTTCAGGGACGTTATAGTTAGAAATTAGCATTTAAAAAACCTTTGAAATTCACTGAAAAAACCATAGGTTTTAGGGGCATTATAGTTAGAAATTAGCATTTAAAAAACCTTTGAAATTCACTGAAAAAACCATAGGTTTCAGGTACGTTATAGTTAGAAATTAGCATTTAAAAAACCTTTGAAATTCACTGAAAAAACCATAGGTTTCAGACACGTTATAGTTAGAAATTAGCATTTAAAAAACCTTTGAAATTCACTGAAAAAACCATAGGTTTTAGGGACAGTTATAGTTAGTTGGACATTTCACTCGTACAAAACCCGTGAAATTCCCCCGTTATAGTTAGTTCAGCTAACTATAACTCGCGCCCGCAATGCACTGCTGATGACGTCACATATTACATCACTCATGACATGGTCAGTGACATCACTGATGACATCACTGATGACATCTCAAATGACATCACTGATGACATCATCCATGTGATAATTTCATGCATCCTCTCACAACCTAATATAACCTTTGATACACCGACTCTAAATTACAGACTGCCATTCTCAAAACCATAGACACTCCAACACCAATAACTACATACCCACTCACTGATTCTTAGGTCTACACACACATCCACTCACTCACCTGTACAGTCACTCATACTTACGGTCACTCAGTACAGGACTATCATATGCACTAATACACCTACATAGACACTCACACACCGCCACTCATCCATAGAGGTACTCACACACCTAGTCAGTCATGGAAATAATTAATCACACTGCCATTTACTCACCTATACAGTTATACGCACACCAGCTCACTTACTCATACAAATACTAGCACATTCTTACGCTCTTATACAATCACTAATACAAGTACACACTCATCCATACAGCCACTCTCACAATCACACACTCTCACTTATACCCATTTATATAGTACAACACACATATATACTGCCTTTCACATATGTAGTTACTCACACATGTATCACTGAGATATACATTCACTCACTAACACACCCATACACACACTCACCCACCCATACAGTCCATCACAGATGCACTCTTGAAACCATGCACCCAGTGAATCACCCACTGATACATCTATGTGCAGTCACACACACCCCATCCACACAAACACTCAGGCACCCATACAGATACTCAGACAACCAATCAATAACTCATATAGACACTCATGTAGCTATTTACAAACCCATGCAGCCACTTACACACCAACAGACAGACGGATAAAGACATTCACACAGTTTAGTAACTAACCCATGCATTTAGTAAGATACGTTTAATCACTCACTAATAGTCAGTCATGCACCTACTATATCATCCATCCAGACACTTATACACCCACTCATTATTCAATACACCTTGGCATATATATTAAACATATTTAAACTTTACAGAAACACACAGTCACTGGATGATGTCATCAGTGATGTCATCAGTGATGTCATTTGAGATGTCATCAGTGATGTCATCAGTGATGTCACTGACCATGTCATGAGTGATGTAATATGTGACGTCATCAGCAGTGCATTGCGGGGCGCGAGTTATAGTTAGCTGAACTAACTATAACGGGGAATTTCACGGGTTTTGTACGAGTGAAATGTCCAACTAACTATAACTGTCCCTAAAACCTATGGTTTTTTCAGTGAATTTCAAAGGTTTTTAAATGCTAATTTCTAACTATAACGTGTCTGAAACCTATGGTTTTTTCAGTGAATATATATATATATATATATTTGAGTATATATATATATATAAATATATTAGTTTTCTTTTAGTTCAAAATGTTAATGTTGTCACTGACATAGTCAGCTAACTATAACGTTACATTAACTTTTATTTTTTTCAGTGAACTTCTATCTATCTATCTATCTATCTATCTAACTATCTATCTATCTATCTATCTATATTCACTGAAAAAAACGAAAGTTACATTAACGCTATAGTTAGGTGACTATCCCAGTGACAACATTAACATTTTGAACTAAAAAACACAGAAATTCACTAGTCATAGTTAGCAGAGGTAATTATAACTTGTGCCCCCACCATGCACTGTACTCTTTATGGATCAAGGCTGCTTACAATACTTAGGGGTGTATTTACAAAGAAAGTGATGGAGCGCAGCGTAAACCTTCTTGGCTTAAGGCCGCACTCCTCCACTTTGGAAAGGCAGGGCTACACCGTATTTACAACAATAGTGTGCAGCCCTGTGTTAACCACTGCGCTGGCGCTGCCAGCTGCCTAGCGCCAATGCAGGCACCCTTGCATCATAGTGCAAGGGTGTCTGCGTTGTGGGAATGATTGTTTATGTGCAGGAAGGTATCCCTTCCTGCACATAAACAATCTTAAATGGTGATTTGCAACTTCTATGTGTGCTTCTTTGTGCAGCACACATAAAAGTTGCAACTTGTCATTTTTAAAATGATTGTTTATGTGCAGGAAGGAAAACCTTCCTGCACATAAACAATCATGCATGGAGTTTTGCTGTTTCTAAGTGTGCTACACAACGCAGCACACATAGAAACAGCAAAAACGCGAAGAAATAAAGTATTTCCCCTCGTTTCGCCATTTTAAGACCAGGTTTTCTTTGGTCTTAATTTTAGAGCTGCCCCAAATTTACGCCACCTTTGTATATATGGGGCAGCGTCAAAATCAATGGGTGTTGCGGCGGAACGCCCACCGCAACACCCATTGCCCTCCCCTTTCATGCTGAATATAGCGTGAAAGGGTGCCTTATTTACAAGGCAGCGTTAAGCCAA
Source organism: Calotriton arnoldi (assembly GCA_963921515.1). NCBI lineage: Eukaryota > Metazoa > Chordata > Amphibia > Caudata > Salamandridae > Calotriton > Calotriton arnoldi. Next base: position 186,520 of record CAWUFW010007837.1, on the reverse strand, counting down.
CACTGCCTTGTAAATAAGGCGAAGCCCATATCACCACAGAAGTGACGTTCCTGTGGCGATAGGGGCTTGTAAATACGCCCCTTAGTATTTTGTATGTCGAATCTTTGCCCTGTTGCAGACTTCTTCTGCGGAGCCTAAAAACTTGTTTTGAACATAATGGACACAAGTTGTCATTTGTCACCTGCACACAGGGTTACTGTTCAATGCAAATATTTATAACATGTTCAATACCTGTACACACCTATGATGCATTGGGAGCACATGTGATTTTAAACACTAACACCCATTAGCTGGACCCATAATGTACAAAATTAGGTAGAAAAATAATAAGGTAGTTACCCACCACTATGTAAACTATAAAACAAACTAGCACACTCATTGGATGATGTCATCAGTGATGTAATAAATTATGTCATATGATACGAGTGATGTAATAAGTAAAATCATAAGCAGTGCATGGCGGGGACGCAAGTTATAGTTAGCTCTGCCAACTATAACTAGTGAATTTCAGTTTTTTTAGTTCAAAACTTTAATGTTCTCACTGACATATTTTCCTAACTATAACATTACTTTAACCTTTGGCTTTTTCAGTGAATTTCTAGGATTGTTTTTTAACATAAAATAATATTTAATTACCATACGTAAGTGCAACCCACCAAAGGCCGTGTGTGGCCAGGCCCTGCAACCAAAGCCCCACATGCAGCCAACCCCACACTGCACACAGCCTTTAGTCTTGTGCAGTGAGGGGGAAGGTGGGCCACAGGACCTAGCCGGTGGACCAGGCCCTGTGGCCAAACCCCCGAAGGCAACCAACCCCACACTCCACATGGCCTTCGGCAGGTGGTTGGCCTGGGCCGTACATATAAGTTAAAAGGGGAGGGCGCACCGCAGCTCCCCTCCCTGAGCCTATTCAGGCCACAGGGACCCCATTCCCCAGGGCCATACATATATGTTGGAAGGGCGGGGGGCTGTGCGTCCCCACTCCCCCAGCCTTGTTTGGCCCTTGGAACCTTGGGCCATTTCTGAAAATAAAGGGTAGGGGGGCGCACGCCCCCCCTCTCTTAGCTGTCTTAGGCCCTGTGGACCCAATCCCCCAGGGCTATTTCTAAAAAATAAAGGGGAGGGAGCTGTGTGGCCCCTCTCCCTGAACCAATATTGGCCCTGGGGGCTTCATAACCTGGGGCCACCTATTTAAATAAAGGGGAGGGAGCCTCACCACCTCTGAGCCTCTTTAAAGCCTGGGGACACCACCCCACAGTGCCGTGTTTTTTTTTAATTTAAGGGAGGGGGCAGTGCAGCTCTCCTCTTTGAGTAGTTATCATCACTGGGACCTCATCCCCCGGGGCCCGGATTTGTAAAAGGTGGGTGCCCTGGTGCCCACACAGGGCACCCACCATATTTTCATTGGAATCTGCGGGAGAAGCCTCAGGGTCTTCGTGGCCCTATCCGCTTCCTGCAGACTGCAGGAGCCGGCATTGCTACAGCCTGCAGGGAGCAGCTCCTGATGCTGCTTCCTCCAGTTGGTAGTAATATTTTGATCTGTTTCCCTGCTCACTTCAGTGAGGTGTTTGCTATGTCCCGGGGTGGGTTCCTGAGGGCATCTGGAGGCAGCCCCCTCCCCTTCACGAATTAAGCCATCCCCGGGTCATAAACCCATTAAACGTAGCTTGGCCACCATTTTTATTTTTGATCTTGCAGAAGTGCCATGGAATTGCAGCATTATTTTTGCCATATTGTTGTCTTTTTTGGTCCCAGCGGGGTCCCTCTGCCCTCCCCCATGGGGCCTAGGGTGTAAGGGTAACCCTAACCTGCCCCCTAATATTTTTACTATTTTTTAACTTTAGGACAGGGGACTAAGTCCTGAGTCCTGTAATGGCAGCCAGCAACATTTCGTAAGGTTGCATTCTGCTGTAAATGGCAATGGACATTCAATTTTGGATATATGGCATTGGGAAATACAATAGTGAGATGTAATTTCTTGGTACTAGTGTACTGTTAGTCTCTGACATGTAGGACATTTGCACTATACATTTCATTTATATAATTTATCCTAGATACTTGAGACAGTCATGTATAAGACTAGAATTTTAACTGGAGACTCATAACATATGGTTGATTATAGGCATAGCGGTTTGTCATAATACCGTGGATGGTGGATTTGTGGCAGCCTGGTGACATTTCCTATGAACATCAGACTATGACTACACAATGAGATGATAGTACAGTTGGTGGGCAAGTCATGTCATTTAGAACAACTGGTTAGTAAACGGAACACCCAGACGGCAGTGTTGGTATACAGGAGTTTTTATCTTATCTTGATCTACGCCGTGATTATAAACAGCCTTATAATAAAGCATGCACTTATGATCCAGAGTAAATAGATAATTACAGGCATGTGCTGTTTAACTTAATAATTGTGGGACGGTGGAGTTGTGGGAACGTTAATAGACTCACTATATACATTGGGCTAACTCCACATTCCAAGATGGCCACCACAGGAGATGGATGGTCATGTGATTGGAACGCGTTGGTACTTAAGGGATAATCAAGATGGTGCCTATGATGCACCCTGTTGCTGGGTGATTGGAGTACACTCCGACACGTGTTGCTTGAATATGGTAAGTGTTACGTGAGTGTAGGATTTTATTATATATTTGGGAAGATTCATATGTTCAGCAGGACGTGATATGAGGGGCTCCGTTTCTTAGATATACATGATGGTGAGAGTGATTTCAAGGGTTTTTGGAATACCCTTTTGATATGTGACACAGTTGTGGGCGGGATATCGGGTGCTAGTTACTTGCAATATACATGATGATGAGAGTGAATTTGGGCCAACCTGTTGACAGACTTTTTATCCGTAGATTGCTAGTGGGAGATAGGTGAATTAAGCGTTTAAGTGAATATATGAGACTTATCAATGAGGAATTAGTTACACCTATTATATTTAACTATAGATGTGCCTATCGGACTTGGAGTATATTGTTATGGTGTAGTACCCCAATACTTTCATGTTACACTTTTTTGTATACTTTTTAATAGGACATTAATTGTGAACCAGAACCGGTCCACCATCTGGTATAAACATACTATTATATTGTGTGATGTGTACCAAAGAAGACTGCAGGTTATATATATTTTCATTTTCAGATTGCTGTGTGCACTTTTGTGGTTGGTCATACTCTTAATTTGCACTTTGAGGTTGATCCGTTTGTCCTAAGTGAGGTTGCACTAGTGGCCTTTGTACCTGTTGTCGGGTTCCATGGGACTGGGACCTTATCTGGGTGGAGCATGTGTGGGGTGATATAATGTGGCATTTTAAGTCTTTAAGATATATGGATGTTACTGTTATAGGAATGGTTTGTTTCTAGATTAGATAAAGACAGGAGTCTTATATTTTTTTTCATACAATCTGATACAGGTTAAAATTGGTGATCCATTCTGAGATTGGCGCACTGGCCCTTCTTGAATTTTTTTCGTGTGATAAACATTTTGCAGCTTATTATTATCACATATTTGCTTAATTCCCCTACTTGACCCTTTTTACTGTAACATGCTTTATCTTTTTTCCTCTGCCTTTTCTTTCTTCTCTCTCACTCGGGTGTCGTTACGGCAAGTATATGTCACACAGACACTTACGAATGGAAACTTCTGCATTAAAGTAGTATTGCCCTTTCACTTCTTATGCTATTGACATGTCACGTGACTGAAGAATGGCATCAATATAATCTTACACGAATAATACTATACATATGAGGGGGCTTGCATGCTTCAATCTTTGCCCAAGGTCTAGGATTATGCGCTTGTACCTGCTTGGACACATTGACACTTTCAGATGGCTGGCGGTGCATCTCGTTTATAATGTATGAGTAGTTTACATGAAGAAAATGTTTTACTTTCATAAAACAGCCCTGAGGAAGTCGATGGTGAATATGCCGTAAGACGAAACATGTGTTGACTGTTCTGTTCTTGACTACATGTGCCTTGTTACCTGATGACCACGAGATGAATGAGGAAAAAAGAGAAATTGAACCTTCCTACACTTCAACATTGATTATTGACTTTTTAAGTGCTCAGTACTTTCTTCTTTTGAAAATGTTTCTCATGTTGCTGGCAGCCAATCAGAGCGCTTGCTCCCACAGGAATCTGACTCCCATGGGAGTAAGATGGCTGAAGGGAAATAAAGCTCCCTGGGCCAATAAAAACGCTTTATTTTTTATTTCGCCCTCCTGCAACAGTCTCTTGAGACTCTCACGGACCCCACTGCCTAGATATAAAATTATTTCTGTCCCTTAATTTTTCAAAATCTACAGAATGGATTACACCAAATCAGAAAAAAGCCCAATCTGCGTGCCAAGATTTGTTGAAATGCCGCAAAGCTGTTTTTGCTGTAGCCCATTTTAAAGAAGTCTGTAAAAAAATCATTGGGATTTTGCGTTTTGGGACCCTCCTTTTTTATTGGCCCCCAGTTGATGGATCATCTGAAAACTACATGTATATATATATATATATATACATACATACATACATATATATATATATATATATATATACATGCACACACACTTATATAGGTATAATGTGTATATTTTAGACTTCAAAATATCACTTTATATTTTAAATATTTATTGAAAATATAAAATTAAGCTACATTAACTAAACATAACTGAAAAGTGGCACTTTAAAGATGATACCGACATCCAGGATGCTTCATAAAGTAAGTTTGCTTCTGAGTACGAGATATACAGCTGGCAGGGCAGCCAAGGGAATAGCAACTGCCCCAGCTTCATTGTATAGCAGTCCACATTTTCACTAACAGTGAAGTCATGAAAACTCCACATTCCTCACTACATTCCACGTTCCCTCCATGTGCCTCCAAGTTAAACCCAACACATTTTCCCCATGTTAGACCTGGCAGCATTGGCGTGGGTTTCCCCTGCATTTTGTGCCTTTGCCTCCTGTATTTTTACTGTGTGATAGATTTCGTTTTTGCTGGTCTAGATGCTTTGGGCACTTTGTCGCTGCTGTTCAGAGCCAAAGTGCAAGTGCACCCTTTGTCAATTGTTATTATGGATTGGTGTTTCCATGATTGGGTTATTTGGTTTACTATTGAGTCCCTAGTACAGTGCACCGTGTGTGCCCAGGGCCTGTAAACTAAATGCTGCTAGTGGGCTTGCAGCACTGATTGTGCCACCCACACAAGCAGCTTTGCAACAAGGACTCAGGCCTGCCATTGCAGTGCCTGTGTGCAGTCTAGTACTGCCATTTCGACCTGGCAAATGCACCCAATTGTCAGGCCCTAACCTTCCCTTTTCTTACATGTGAGTCACCCCTAAGATAGGCCCAAAGTACCCCTGTGGTCAGGGTGCAGTGTACGTGAAAGGTAGGACATGCCCTGATTTGTGTGGCATGTCCTGATAGTAAAATACTGCCAATTTCGTTTTTCACTATTGTAAGGCTATATGTCCCCATAGGATAGAATGGGGAGTTTGCTCATAACATCTTATGAGTGTTAATGTCCATGGGAACAAGATAGGAAAATAAAGTTTGATATGCGTGAACTCAGAATGCTAAGATGCATCTTTTAGTGAGGGTGATTTTTACCTTCTGGGTTTGAAAATACCACCTTTAGAAAGTAGTTATTTTCTTGCCTAACCATGCAGTGTGCCTCTGCTAGGTTGTGTATTGACTGTCTGGCTTTGGAGTGACAGGGGCTGGGGATGTGCACTCGGTTCAGACAGCCACTTGGGGGGTTGTGGTGTGTCCTCCCTTTCCAGGGTGAGTCAGGGCTGGGCTGAATAGACCTGGGCTGCATTCAGAGTAGGGGGAGGAGATTTATTTCACACCTGAATGGGCCTGGTCTGCCTTAGACAATGCTGTCTCCACCTCCTGCCCGGAAGCTGCACCAGAGAGGACAGAACTGGTTTTGGCTGGGCAAAGAGCTTCTCTGCCACAGAGAACAAAGGGCCTGATTCACAGAACTAACTTACGTCAAAAACGTAAAGTTAGTACTTTTTGGTATTCACAGAATACACTTACTCATTTTGGTATTCACAGAATGAACTTACTCATTTCGGTATTTGCAGAAGTTAGTAGTCCTAACTTTAGGACTCCTAAATGCCTTCTGTGAATACCGAAAGTCTTAAAGTTAGGATTTTCTCAGTTTAGGAGTAGTAAAGTGAGTCCTAACTTTACTACTCCTAAACTGAGAAAAATCCTAACTTTAAGACTTTCGGTATTCACAGAAGGCATTTAGGAGTCCTAAAGTTAGGACTACTAACTTCTACGAATACCGAAATGAGTAAGTTCATTCTGTGAATACCAAAATGAGTAAGTGTATTCTGTGAATACCAAAAAGTACTAACTTTACGTTTTTGACGTAAGTTAGTTCTGTGAATCAGGCCCAAAGAGTTTTGTATTATAAAAAGAGGGGCCCAGACTCCAGACTTTTAGATCACTTCTGGGAATCAAGAGGAACATTTGCCAAGGAGAAGAGCTGGAGAAACTGAGGAGGAATACAGCCCCTGTGCTGTTTGCTGTCTGGGGTTGGCCTGCAGTGGCTACTTTCTGCCAAAGAAAGGGAAAAGGACTTTGCTGTTTGCTGTGTCCCCTGCTTGAGGAAGATCTCCAAGGGCTGGAAGAAGAGCTTGCCTCCTGTTCTGCAGTCTCAGGGACACAAAGGCTTCACCCCAGCTCCCCTGAACTTCCTTGCTGGGAGTTCTGACCTGCCAAGAGGTGCCTGTGGCTGTTCTGGGCCTCTGGAGGTTGTTCTGGCTGTTGGGAGCTGGAAAAGCAACGCAACAACAAGAAGCGTGACACATCCGTACTTGTTTCCGATACATCGCCGAAGAAACTGACACAGTGCCTGCCCGCCGCTCAAGAAATCGCCGCACGCCGCATCGAGTTAACCTATCTCCGAAGTCCGAGATCACTGCACTGATTCCAACGCAAGCCCTGCTGTGCGGCTGCAAGAATCCGCGCATCGTCCCGGATCGTCGCATCACGGCGGCAGGTCTGTTGCATCATTGGGGGATGCAGTAAGAAACCGACACATCAACTCCCCATGCAGTAAGAAACAGACGCATCACCTTCCCTGAGTGTAAGGAACCGACGCATCACCTTCGCTGCGACCCTTTTTGTTTGTGTGCGCAACGCATCCAAGGTACTTTGTGTGAAAAGTGTTGCATCTGCAATTTGCTTTGAACTGAACTATTTCTACCATTTTAAAGTCATCTTTTTATTACTGTATTGTGGATTTTTGTCATTTTGGTCTTGTTTGGTTTAGATAAAGATTACTTATTTTTCTAAACTGGTGTGGTGTCCATTTGTAGTGTTTTCACTGTATTACTGTATGTGTGCACAAATGCTTTACACACTGCCTCTGAGATAAACCTGTCTGCTCGTGCCAAGCTACCAAGGGGGTGAGCAGGGGTTATTTTAGAAGTGTATCCCCCTTACCCTGACTAGGAAGAAGGGTTTCTACTTGGACAAAGGTACATACCTCTGCCAACTAGAGACCCCCATTTCTAACACCCCTTATACACAAAAAACGAACCTTTAACTACCTTTTACACACATTAAAACTTCAATCAATTTCATGATACACAGTCACATAGCCACACCGATGATTTTCTCTCTTTAGGAGTTCTTTTATGTAGACGGTTCTTGTCTCTGGAAACCACTGTACATGGCTTCTCCCAGATTGCTGGCTCTCCAATACAACTCGCTACACAACGAGAGTCAAGCCTGCCTCTTCCCTTCATGCTTGGTGACCATCTTTTGCATAGACAGCTTTTCTTTATTCCACCATTTGCCATTTTCAAGCCTGACCGCATTCCTTTTCAAAGACACTACCTTTTTAGGATCAGAAATGTTTTAATGTCCTGTGGCAATTCTGGCTGCCAGTTTTACTCTGACCCAATCTGCCTCCTTGACTTTCAATCACCCACCACATGTTTTTCTTCAACATGCACCTTTCTCTCCTCTGACACATCCAATTCATTCATCCATAGACACACCAATTTTGTTGCAGCCAACCTGCCCTTGAGTAATGCAAAGGGTGATAAACCTGTGACTGCATTGGGTATAGTGTGTATCCAGCTTCCTGCTCCAATCCAACCTATTCACCAAAGATAATTGTATATTGTCCTCAATCAATCAGTTGCACCTCTCCACAAGACCATTTCACGGGGTGGTACATGGAGATGGTCACATGCTGCACACCCCACTTGTTCATAAACTTCCAGCACCATATCCAGTCTCACCGCTTCTTTCCACTCCTCTTCCTTAATGGAACAAATTTCATCTGTTGTTGTACATGCTACAAAACAGAAATCATTGTCTTTATATTTTTCATACTTGCCTCTGCCTTCAAAGGCAGTCGTGACAAACAGTCCCCAAAGATGTTTTTTACCCCTGGTATATACTCCACTTTGAAATATATATATATATATATATATATATATATATCCGCATTACTCCATTCCTTCGTTCGACCAAACAGAATCACTGGAGCACGGACCACAGATAGGTGCAAATTTTCGTTTATTGTTCACACAAGCACCAGCAGCATAACGCGTTTCGGCTCCGAGGAGCCTTGATCACATGACGCGCTCAACAGTGTATGGGTAATTTATACACATCTTTTTTCTTTAGGTTTTCTTTCTTTCTGATTTTTTAGTCTTTTTACTCTTTTTATGTTAAAGTGACATGTGCCTTATGTGCAAAGTAAAGCAAAGTAAAGCAAAGTATAGACATAAACAAAATGCATAGTGAATTCCAGTATTTTGATTATTGGCATAATTAAATTGTTCAGGTATAAATACCACATAGTTATGCATAAATATATATGAATATAAACATAATCAAGACATTTGTTTTTTCTATCTTGGTTTAAGTACCTCTTCAAACAATTCTGTACAAATGAATATATGAAATGTCACTACAAATACAGTACTAATTGAGAAAATAAGTTACAATCTTTACTCTATCACATAATTTAAATTATCTAAAATCCTGTGCAAAATACGCTAATTAAGAGTGTTCTAAAATTTCTAAAACCCATCTAAAACCGTGTACAAAATAGTGTATAAAAAATGTTGTAAAAAATGTTGATCAGGCGTTGCGGTGAAGTAAATTTCTAAGTTTTTTCAAGTTTACTTTAAAGTTCTCAGTATCTGTGTATCCCTAATTTATTTTTTTCTCTTTCTCATGAAGATTGTATCACTCATTATTAGAGGCAAGTATGTAATTCCTCTGTGATATTAAGACCCTTAGGATGCTTTGTATCGAGGTCTAGAATATATCTGGTTTCTAGACGTCTAAGGGCTTTTTCTCTATCCCCTCCTCTTTTACATAATGGGATGGAATCAATAATAAAATAGGTGAGTTGTTTAGGATCCGCTTTGTGTGCTTCCTCAAAATGTCTAGCTACAGGGTAGGTAGCATCCTTGTTTTTAATTGCTCTAATGTGCTGGAGTATCCTCTTGTGCCCCTGTAGTATAGTACTACCCACATATCTTAGGGCACATGGACACTCCAGCACATAGACCACATGGTCCGTTTTACAACTCAAGGATTTAGATATGGGTTTAACTTGATCACTAAATGGAGTGTCATAGGTGGTTCTGTTGATCCCAAATTGACATGCTTTACATGTTTTACAACGAAAAAATCCCTTTCTTTGGGACAACCATGTATTCTTAGTTTGAGCAAAAGGATCATTATGGACCAAGACATCCCTCATAGAGGTTGATCGTTTGTATGTTATAGACACATTTTTAGGTAGATTTTGCCCAATGACAGGATCGTCTAAAACAAGAGGCCAATTGGTTCTGATGATTTTTCTAATTGCCTTGTCTTGCTTACTATATTTTAGAATAAATCTGAAGGGGGAAGAGTAATTTTGTGTTTGAATCACCTCCTTCTGCTTATTATGATTGATCAGATTTTGCCTTGGGACTTTGTTACTTTTTTCTATGGCTTGATTAATGCAGTCATGTGAATATCCCCTTGCCTGAAATCTTGCAGCACATTCTTGTTGGGCTATTATTAAATCAGCTTTACAACTACAGATACGTTTAAGACGTAACATTTCCCCATAGGGGATACTATGTATTAGATGTTGGGGATGGAAGCTGCCTGCATGCAATACCGAATTGCCAGCAGTTGGCTTCCTATGCAGTTTTGTTTCAAGTTGCCCATCTCTTATGTATACTTCAACATCTAAAAAATTAATAGTTGTTGCGCTGATCGAGGCTGTGAAATGCAGATTGAGACAATTTTTGTTTAATTCTCCAATAAACTGTTCTGCTTCATCTGCTGAACCTTGCCATATTAAAAACAGGTCATCAATAAAACGTAACCAACATTTGATTTTTGATATAACTGTAGTCTTATGTTCATTCATTAGTACCAGCTCCTCCCACCATCCCATATGGAGACAGGCATAACTGGGGGAGAAGCTGGCTCCCATTGCTACCCCTCGTTGCTGCTTGTATAAAACATTTTGGAATAAAAAAATATTATTATCAAGACAAAATTCAACCATACTTAAAAGCATCTTATTGTGTTGAGCACATTCGGGAGTCCTTTTTCCTAAATAATGTTGTAGTGCTCGAACACCATCTTTATGGTTGATGGAGGTGTATAGCGAAGTCACATCCATTGCAATGAGTAGATAATCTTCTTGCCAAACAATGTTCTGTATTTTTGTAAGGAAATCGCCCGTATCTCTAATATATGACGGCAACTGTTGAACAAACTCCTGTAGGAAGTAATCTACATATTGTGATGTTTTTTCTAAGAGACTATTTCTGGCCGAAATTATCGGTCTTCCCGGAGGTTTGTTTGCGTCTTTATGTATCTTAGGGATAAAATATAAGATCGGGGTCACAGGATTAATGTTTTTTAAGTAGTTGTATTCCTGGGAAGATATAAGCCCAGCATTTTTCCACACAATCAATTTTGCACTATATGTATTATATGTAGTTTTTAATTCCGGATAGTCACTTCTCCTGTAACATGTAGTGTCTGTTAATTGATTCATGGCTTCTTCAATATAATCCTTCTTTCTCCACAAGACAAGGTTCCCACCCTTGTCTGCATTTCGAATAATTATGTCATTGTTTGATTTTAATTTCTTCATCAAAATATGGTATTGTAGTTCTTTCTTGTTATTTTTACGCTTATTTGCTCTTTGCACTTTATGATTCAATCGTTTGATACCATTTATTATTTGTTCTTGAAAAATGTCAATTGAATCTCTTGGACTAATAGGGTTGAATTTGGATTTAGGTTTGAAAGGAGTAGTAAAGTCATTTTTATTACCACTTGCTGAACCAGTCGTTGTGCTTGTATTGTAATTTTCATTCACTAATTGTTGTAAATCATCAAGCAATGGCATATCTGATTGTGACAAGTCAAATAAAGGAGGGCTAGTTGGTTGAGGATCAAGTTGTTGAATTGGATTCTCTATTAGAGTTGCCTGATTTTGCCAGAAATATTTTTTTAATTTTAGTTTTCTTATACTTTTGAAAACGTCAATTCTGGTAGTGGCATAGTCAAATGAACTTTCAGGACAGTATGAGAGTCCTAATGTCAATAACTGTTCTTCTGCTTTGTTTAAATCAACATCTGTGAGATTAATAACAGTTTGACAGCCATTATTTGTTGTATCTATTGGCGTCTCCAATTTCGTCTGGCTTGCCGCGTTTGTCTTTTGGGTTCTTCTTGATTTAGATTTTCGCCTTTCTTTGCGTTTGGTTGTTCGGCTTTTTGTGGTTTCACCTGTTGAGTTCTTGGGCGCAGTGTGTTGCGCCTTTCGTACACTAAAAAATCCACCTCTTCCGCTAAAGATATTTTGGCCGGTATTGTTGTATTCAAACGATTGGAATTACTAGGTTCAGTTTCACTTTCCACGGCTGAACTGTATTCTGAATTAGAGGATGTACTTGGTGCTGTTTGGTGGGCTTCCATAGTTGCTCTGCCCGCACCTATTCCCCCGTATTTTGATACTTTTAAGGCCTCATATTTTTTTGCGAAAGTGAATATGCGTCCTGTTTCGTAGTCGGTGCGATCACGATGGAATTTAAAAGCTTTCCTTTCACGGATTTTGTCTTCCTCCTTTTTTAATCTTTTAATCATTTCATCTTTGAGTTTGCAAATTTCTTCTTTATTTGCCAAGGCTTCTAGTTCAACATTAAGAGCTTCTATTTGCACTTGTAATTTGATCCGATCCTTTTCAGCATATTTAACTAAAATAACTATTAGCCGTTTGGATGAATCTAGATTTGTTTCTGCCCATTCTTTCATCATGTCTATGTCCGGATTTTCGTAACTGGGGGCTGTTAAAATTCTTAACCCCCTAGGTACTCTTCCTACGTCCAAGTAGCGCTGAAGGGACTTAGCTTCCCACCATTTGTTTTGTTCTGACTTCATTAATTTCTCGAGCTGTTTCATTTTGTCTTTGAAGTTTGTATTGCGTAACCCTACTGATGCATGTTGGGGAACTGAGTTCTGTTCAATTGGATTATCGTCATTGAACATCTCCGCCGCCGCCGCCTCCCTTTCTATGAGCGCATCAGCTGACATGGCGATTGTGTGAAAATACTTTGTTAGATTTGAAAGCGCACTGCGAGAGGGATCATTACCCTAAGTTTTTAACTCGCCTGCAGTCACTGCACACCTTCAACTCAGCACACTTGGATTAACGGCTGAATCCTCAAGTTGACATCCCACAAAACTGGCGCCCTACGTGTCCTCCGACACCTGTTCGCCTACCTTGTTGTTGTCACGGAGATTTTTCAATGCCGTCTGATTAGGAGTGCTGAGGGGCTGGGCCGTCGGTAATCCTCCCGGATTGCTTTTTACCACTTGTTACCAAGCGCCGGCTCCTTTGTCAGTGTCCAGCCCATTCGTGAAGGGGGTCCGTGTTGTAGCTGGAGGAGTCTGAACCAGCTAATTACATCCGCATTACTCCATTCCTTCGTTCGACCAAACAGAATCACTGGAGCACGGACCACAGATAGGTGCAAATTTTCGTTTATTGTTCACACAAGCACCAGCAGCATAACGCGTTTCGGCTCCGAGGAGCCTTGATCACATGACGCGCTCAACAGTGTATGGGTAATTTATACACATCTTTTTTCTTTAGGTTTTCTTTCTTTCTGATTTTTTAGTCTTTTTACTCTTTTTATGTTAAAGTGACATGTGCCTTATGTGCAAAGTAAAGCAAAGTAAAGCAAAGTATAGACATAAACAAAATGCATAGTGAATTCCAGTATTTTGATTATTGGCATAATTAAATTGTTCAGGTATAAATACCACATAGTTATGCATAAATATATATGAATATAAACATAATCAAGACATTTGTTTTTTCTATCTTGGTTTAAGTACCTCTTCAAACAATTCTGTACAAATGAATATATGAAATGTCACTACAAATACAGTACTAATTGAGAAAATAAGTTACAATCTTTACTCTATCACATAATTTAAATTATCTAAAATCCTGTGCAAAATACGCTAATTAAGAGTGTTCTAAAATTTCTAAAACCCATCTAAAACCGTGTACAAAATAGTGTATAAAAAATGTTGTAAAAAATGTTGATCAGGCGTTGCGGTGAAGTAAATTTCTAAGTTTTTTCAAGTTTACTTTAAAGTTCTCAGTATCTGTGTATCCCTAATTTATTTTTTTCTCTTTCTCATGAAGATTGTATCACTCATTATTAGAGGCAAGTATGTAATTCCTCTGTGATATTAAGACCCTTAGGATGCTTTGTATCGAGGTCTAGAATATATCTGGTTTCTAGACGTCTAAGGGCTTTTTCTCTATCCCCTCCTCTTTTACATAATGGGATGGAATCAATAATAAAATAGGTGAGTTGTTTAGGATCCGCTTTGTGTGCTTCCTCAAAATGTCTAGCTACAGGGTAGGTAGCATCCTTGTTTTTAATTGCTCTAATGTGCTGGAGTATCCTCTTGTGCCCCTGTAGTATAGTACTACCCACATATCTTAGGGCACATGGACACTCCAGCACATAGACTACATGGTCCGTTTTACAACTCAAGGATTTAGATATGGGTTTAACTTGATCACTAAATGGAGTGTCATAGGTGGTTCTGTTGATCCCAAATTGACATGCTTTACATGTTTTACAACGAAAAATCCCTTTCTTTGGGACAACCATGTATTCTTAGTTTGAGCAAAAGGATCATTATGGACCAAGACATCCCTCATAGAGGTTGATCGTTTGTATGTTATAGACACATTTTTAGGTAGATTTTGCCCAATGACAGGATCGTCTAAAACAAGAGGCCAATTGGTTCTGATGATTTTTCTAATTGCCTTGTCTTGCTTACTATATTTTAGAATAAATCTGAAGGGGGAAGAGTAATTTTGTGTTTGAATCACCTCCTTCTGCTTATTATGATTGATCAGATTTTGCCTTGGGACTTTGTTACTTTTTTCTATGGCTTGATTAATGCAGTCATGTGAATATCCCCTTGCCTGAAATCTTGCAGCACATTCTTGTTGGGCTATTATTAAATCAGCTTTACAACTACAGATACGTTTAAGACGTAACATTTCCCCATAGGGGATACTATGTATTAGATGTTGGGGATGGAAGCTGCCTGCATGCAATACCGAATTGCCAGCAGTTGGCTTCCTATGCAGTTTTGTTTCAAGTTGCCCATCTCTTATGTATACTTCAACATCTAAAAAATTAATAGTTGTTGCGCTGATCGAGGCTGTGAAATGCAGATTGAGACAATTTTTGTTTAATTCTCCAATAAACTGTTCTGCTTCATCTGCTGAACCTTGCCATATTAAAAACAGGTCATCAATAAAACGTAACCAACATTTGATTTTTGATATAACTGTAGTCTTATGTTCATTCATTAGTACCAGCTCCTCCCACCATCCCATATGGAGACAGGCATAACTGGGGGAGAAGCTGGCTCCCATTGCTACCCCTCGTTGCTGCTTGTATAAAACATTTTGGAATAAAAAAATATTATTATCAAGACAAAATTCAACCATACTTAAAAGCATCTTATTGTGTTGAGCACATTCGGGAGTCCTTTTTCCTAAATAATGTTGTAGTGCTCGAACACCATCTTTATGGTTGATGGAGGTGTATAGCGAAGTCACATCCATTGCAATGAGTAGATAATCTTCTTGCCAAACAATGTTCTGTATTTTTGTAAGGAAATCGCCCGTATCTCTAATATATGACGGCAACTGTTGAACAAACTCCTGTAGGAAGTAATCTACATATTGTGATGTTTTTTCTAAGAGACTATTTCTGGCCGAAATTATCGGTCTTCCCGGAGGTTTGTTTGCGTCTTTATGTATCTTAGGGATAAAATATAAGATCGGGGTCACAGGATTAATGTTTTTTAAGTAGTTGTATTCCTGGGAAGATATAAGCCCAGCATTTTTCCACACAATCAATTTTGCACTATATGTATTATATGTAGTTTTTAATTCCGGATAGTCACTTCTCCTGTAACATGTAGTGTCTGTTAATTGATTCATGGCTTCTTCAATATAATCCTTCTTTCTCCACAAGACAAGGTTCCCACCCTTGTCTGCATTTCGAATAATTATGTCATTGTTTGATTTTAATTTCTTCATCAAAATATGGTATTGTAGTTCTTTCTTGTTATTTTTACGCTTATTTGCTCTTTGCACTTTATGATTCAATCGTTTGATACCATTTATTATTTGTTCTTGAAAAATGTCAATTGAATCTCTTGGACTAATAGGGTTGAATTTGGATTTAGGTTTGAAAGGAGTAGTAAAGTCATTTTTATTACCACTTGCTGAACCAGTCGTTGTGCTTGTATTGTAATTTTCATTCACTAATTGTTGTAAATCATCAAGCAATGGCATATCTGATTGTGACAAGTCAAATAAAGGAGGGCTAGTTGGTTGAGGATCAAGTTGTTGAATTGGATTCTCTATTAGAGTTGCCTGATTTTGCCAGTCTCACCGCTTCTTTCCACTCCTCTTCCTTAATGGAACAAATTTCATCTGTTGTTGTACATGCTACAAAACAGAAATCATTGTCTTTATATTTTTCATACTTGCCTCTGCCTTCAAAGGCAGTCGTGACAAACAGTCCCCAAAGATGTTTTTTACCCCTGGTATATACTCCACTTTGAAATATATATATATATATATATATATATATATATATATATATATATATATATATATATATATATATATATATATATATAGATATATATATATATATATATATATATTCACTGAAAAAAAAATATATATATGAGATGTCATCAGTGATGTCATCAGTGATGTCACTGACCATGTCATGAGTGATGTAATATGTGACGTCATCAGCAGTGCATTGCGGGGGCGTGAGATATAGTTAGCTAAACTAACTATAACGGCCGAATTTCTCTGGTTTTGTACGAGTTAAATGTCCAACTACATATAACGTCCCTGCAACCTGTGGTTTTTTCAGTGAATTTCTATGGTTTTTTAAATGCTAATTTCTAACTATAACGTCCATGAAACCTCTGGTTTTTTCAGTGAATTTCAAAGGTTTTTTAAATGCTAATTTATAACTATAACGTCCCTGAAACCTATGGTTTTTTCAGTGAATTTCTAAGGTTTTTTAAATGATAATTTCTAACTATAACGTCCCTGAAACCTATGTTTTTTTCAGTGCATTTCAAAGGTTTTTTAAATGCAAATTTCTAACTATAACGTCCCTGAAACCTATGTTTTTTTCAGTGAATTTCAAAGGTTTTTTAAATGCTAATTTCTAACTATAACGTCCCTGAAACCTATGGCTTTTTCATTGAATTTCAAAGGTTTTTTAAATGGTAATTTCTAACTATGCCTACAGAGGTAGGACATGTGCAGAAAGAGGAAGAAAGGCGCAGAAAGAAGCAAGAGAAATGCAGAAAGAGGCAACAGAAGTCCAGAAAGACGAAGAAAAGTGCAGAAAGAAGCAAGAGATATACAGAAAGAACCAACAGACGTGCAGAAATAGGCCTTGTTGCAAAGTCATCGTGTGCCCCCAACTTTTTGCTGACTGGTACTGGTGGTAACTGACTCTGACTAACCAGGCCCGGAGCCAGTGCTATGCTGAAAGACACTTAGAATACAGTGAAAATGCCTACATACACTAGGGTACACTATGGGTTGGGGTACCCCTGTGATTGGCATGGCCTCCCCTGTAAGGCCCCAGTACATATTAGGGCAGGGGGATTAAAACTACCTCTAACTCAGAGGTGCAGAAAGAGGCAAGAGAAGTGTATAAAGAAACAACAGAGGAGCCGAAAGAGGCAAGAGTGGTGCAGAAAGAAGCAAGTAAAGTGCAGAAAGAGGTAGGAGAGGTGCACAAGGAGCAAGAGAGGTACAGAAAGAGGCAGGTGGGTGCAGAAAGAAGGAGAAGAAGAGCAGAAAGAGGCAAGAGAATTGCTGAAAGAAGCAACAGAGGTGTAGAAAGAAGCAAGAGAGGTGCAGAAAGAGGAAAGTGAGGTGCAGAAAGAAGCAAGAGCAGTGCAGAAAGAACCAACAGAAGTGCAAAAAGAAGCAAGAGGGGTACAGAAAAAGAAAAGGTAGGAGAGGTGCACAAAGAGGCAAGAGAGGTACAGAAAGAGGCAGGAGGGGTGCAGAAAGAAGGAAGAGAAGTATAGAAAGAAGCAACAGAGGTGCTGAAAGAGGTACAAAGGGTGCAGAAAGGAGCAAGAGAAGTGCAGAAAGAACAAACAGAGGTACAGAAAGAGGCAAGAGAAGTGCAGAAACACGCAGGAAAGGTGCAGAAAGAGGGAACAGGGGTGCAGAAAGAGGCAAGAGAGGTGCACAAAGAGAAAAGAGGGGTGAGAAAGAGGCAAGAGGGGTGCAGAAAGAGATAGGAGAGGTGCACAAAGAGGCAAGAGAGGTAAAGAAAGAGGCAGGAGGGGTGCAGAAAGAAGGAAGAGAAGTGCAGAAGGAGGCAAGAGAATTGCTGAAAGAAGCAACAGAGGGGTAGAAAGAAGCAAGAGAAGTGCAGAAAGAGGCAAGTGAGGTGCAGAAAGAAGCACGAGCAGTGCAGAAAGAACCAACATAGGTGCAAAAAGAAGCAAGAGGGGTGCAGAAAAAGGTAGGAGGGATACACAAAGAGGCAAGAGAGGTACAGAAAGAGGCAGGAGGGGTGCAGAAAGAAGGAAGAGAAGTGCAGAAAGAAGCAACAGAAGTGAAGAAGGTAGCAAGAGAAGTGCAGAAAGAGGCAAGTGAGGTGCAGAAGGAGAAAAGAGGGGTGCAGAAAGAGGCAAGAGGGGTGCAGAAAGAGGCAGGAGAGGTACACAAAGAGGCAAGAGAGGTAAAGAAAGAGGCAGGAGGAGTGCAGAAAGAAGGAAGAGAAGTGCAGAAAGAGGCAAGAGAATTGCTGAAAGAAGCAACAGAGGTGTAGAAAGAAGCAAGAGAAGTGCAGAAAGAGGCAAGTGAGGTGCAGAAAGAAGCAAGAGCAGTGCAGAAAGAACCAACAGAGGTGCAAAAAGAGGCAAGAGGGGTGCAGAAAAAGGTAGGAGGGGTGCCAAAGAAGCAAGAGAGGTACAGAAAGAGGCAGGAGGGGTGCAGAAAGAAGGAAGAGAAGTGCAGAAAGAGGCAAGAGAATTGCTGAAAGAAGCAACAGATGTGTAGAAGGTAGCAAGAGAAGTGCAGAAAGAGGCAAGTGAGGTGCAGAAAAAAGCAAGCGAAGTGCAGAAAGAAGCAACAGAGGTGCAAAAAGAGGCAAGGGGTGCAGAAAAAGGTAGGAGGGGTGCACAAAGAGGCAAGAGAGGTACAGAAAGAGGCAGGAGGGGTGCAGAAAGAAGGAAGAGAAGTGCAGAAAGAGGCAAGACAATTGCTGAAAACAGCAACAGAAGTGTAGAAAGAAGCAAGAGAAGTGCAGAAAGAGGCAAGTGAGGTGCGGAAAAAAGCAAGAGCAGTGCAGAATGAGCCAACAGAGGTGCTGAAAGAGGCGTGAAGGGTGCAAAAAGAGCAAGAGAAGTGCAGAAAGAGGCAACAGAGGTACAGAAAGAGGCAAGAGAGGTGCAAAAACAGGCAGGAAAGGTGCAGAAACAGGGAACAGGGGTGCAGAAAGAGGCAAGAGAGGTGCAGAAAGAGAAAAGAGGGGTGCAGTAAGAGGCAAGAGATCTGCAGAAAAAATCAACAGAGGTGCTGAAAGAGGCAAGTGAGGTGCAGAAAGAGGCAAGAGATCTGCAGAAAAAAGCAACAGAGGTGCTGAAAGAGGCAAGTGAGGTGCAGATAGAAGCAAGAGAGGTGCAGAAACAAGCAACAGAGGTGCAGAAAGAGGCAAGAGAATTGCTGAAAGAAGCAACAGAGGTGTAGAAAGAAGCAAGAGAAGTGCAGAAAGAGGCAAGTGAGGTGCAGAAAGAAGCAAGAGCAGTGCAGAAAGAACCAACAGAGGTGCAAAAAAAGGCAAGAGGGGTGCAGAAAGAGGTAGGAGAGGTGAACAAAGAGGCAAGAGAGGTACAGAAAGAGGCAGGAGGGGTGCAGAAAGAAGGACAAGAAGTGCAGAAAGAGGCAAGAGAATTGCTGAAAGAAGCAACAGAGGTGTAGAAGGTAGCAAGAGAAGTGCAGAAAGAGGCAAGTGAGGTGCAGAAAAAAGCAAGTGCAGTGCAGAAAGAACCAACAGAGGTGCAAAAGAGGCAAGAGGGGTGCAGAAAAAGGTAGGAGGGGTGCACAAAGAAGCAAGAGAGGTACAGAAAGAGGCAGGAGGGGTGCAGAAAGAAGGAAGAGAAGTGCAGAAAGAGGTAAGAAAGTTGCTGAAAGAAGCAAAAGAGGTGTAGAAAGAAGCAAGAGAAGTGCATAAAGAGGCAAGTGAGGTACAGAAAAAAGCAAGAGCAGTGCAGAAAGAACCAACAGAGGTGCTGAAAGAGGCGCGAAGGGTGCACAAAGAGCAAGAGAAGTTCAGAAAGAGGCAACAGAGGTACAGAAAGAGGAAAGAGAGGTGCAAAAACAGGCAGGAAAGGTGCAGAAACGGAACAGGGGTGCAGAAAGAGGCAAGAGAGGTGCAGAAAGAGCAAAGAGGGGTGCAGATAGAGGCAAGAGATCTGCAGAAAAAAGCAACAGAGGTGCTGAAACAGGCAAGTGAGGTGTAGAAAAAATCAACAGAGGTGCTTAAAGAGGCAAGTGAGGTGCAGAAAGAGGCAAGAGATCTGCAGAAAAAAGCAACAGAGGTGCTGAAACAGGCAAGCGAGGTGCAGAAAGAAGCAACAGAGGTGCTGAAAGAGGCAACAGAGGTGCAGAAAAACACAAGAGAGGTGCAGAAACAAGTAAAAGAAGTGCAGAAAGAGGCAAGAGAATTGCTGTAAGAAGCAACAGAGGTGTAGAAAAAAGCTAGAGAAGTGCAGAAAGAGGCAAGTGAGGTGCAGAAAGAAGCAAGAGCAGTGCAGAAAGAACCAACAGAGGTGCAAAAAGAGGCAAGAGGGGTGCAGAAAAAGGTAAGAGGGGTGCACAAAGAGGCAAGAGAGGTACAGAAAGAGGCAGGAGGGGTGCACAAAGAAGGAAGAGAAGTGCAGAAAGACGCAAGAGAATTGCTGAAAGAAGCGACAGAGATGTAGAAAGAAGCAAGAGAAGTGCAGAAAGAGGCATGTGAGGTGCAGAAAAAAGCAAGAGCAGTGCAGAAAGAACCAACAGAGGTGCTGAAAGAGGCTCGAAGGGTGCAGAAAGAGCAGGAGAAGTGCAGAAAGAGGCAACAGAGGTACAGAAAGAGGCAAGAGAGGTGCAGAAACAGGCAGGAAAGGTGCAGAAACAGGGGTGCAGAAAGAGGCAAGTGAGGTGCAGAAAGAACCAAGAGCAGTGCGGAAAGAACCAACAGAGGTGCAAAAAGAGGCAAGAGGGGTGCAGAAAAAGGTAGGAGGGGTGCACAAAGAGGCAATAGAGGTACAGAAAGAGGCAGGAGGGGTGCAGAAATAAGGAAGAGAAGTGCAGAAATAGGCAACAGAGGTACAGAAAGATACAAGAGAGGTGCAGAAACAGGCAGGAAAGGTGCAGAAACAGGGAACAGGGGTGCAGAAAGAGGCAATAGAGGTGCAGATAGAGAAAAGAGGGGTGCAGAAAGAGGTAAGAGACCTGCAGAAAAAAGCAACAGAGGTGCTGAAAGAGGCAAGTGAGGTACAGAAAGAAGCAAGAGAGGTGCAGAAAGAGGCAATAGAAGTGCAGAAAGAAGCAACAGAGGTGCAGAAAGAGGCAAGAGGGGTGCACAAAGAGGAGAGAGAATTGCAGAAAGAAGCAAAAGAGGTGCTCAAAGAGGCAAGAGGGATGCAGAAAGAGGCAGGAGCAGTGCAGAAAGAACCAAGAGAAGTGCAGAAAGAAGCAACAGAGGTACAGAAGGAGGCACAAGGGGTGCAGAAAGAAGGAAGAGAAGTGCAGAAAGAAGCAACAGAGGTGCTGAAAGAGGCAGGAAGGGTGCAGAAAGAGGCAAGAGAAGTGCAGAAAGAAGCAACAGAGGTACAGAACGAGGCATGAGTGGTGCAGAAAGAGGGAAGAGAGGTGTAGAAAGAGGCAAGAGAGTTGCAAAAAGAGTGAAGAGTGGTGCAGAAAGAGGCAGGAGGGGTGCAGAAAGAAGCAACAGAGGTGCCGAAAGAGGCAAGAGAGGTGCAGAAAAAAGCAAGTAAATTGCAGAAAGAGGCAACAGAGGTGCAGAAAGACGCAAGAGAGGTGCAGAAACAAGCAAGAGAAGTGCAGAAAGAGGGAAGAGAATTGCTGAAAGAAGCAACAGAGGATTAGAAAGAAGCAAGAGAAGTGCAGAAAGAGGCAAGTGAGGTGCAGAAAGAAGCAAGAGCAGTGCAGAAAGAACCAACAGAGGGGCAAAAAGAGGCGTGAAGGGTGCAGAAAGAGCAGGAGAAGTGCAGAAAGAGGCAACAGAGATACAGAAAGAGGCAAGAGAGGTGCAGAAAAAGGCGGGAAAGGTGCAGAAACGGAACAGGGGTGCAGAAAGAGGCAAGTGAGGTGCAGAAAGAAGCAAGAGCAGTGCAGAAAGAAGCAACAGAGTACAAAAAGAGGAAAGAGGGGTGCAGAAAAAGGTAGGAGGGGTGCACACAGAGGCAAGAGAGGTACAGAAAGAGGCAAGAGGGGTGCAGAAAGAAGGAAGATAAGTGCAGAATAAGGCAAGAGAATTGCTGAAAGAAGCAACAGAGGTGTTGAAAGAAGCAAGAGAAGTACAGAAAGAGGCAAGTGAGGTGCAGAAAAAAGCAAGTGCAGTGCAGAAAGAACCAACAGAGGTGCTGAAAGAGGCGAGAAGGGTGCAGAAAGAGCAAGCGAAGTGCAGAAACAGGCAGGAAAGGTGCAGAAACAGGGAACAGGGGTGCAAGAGAGGTGCAGAAAGAAAAAAGAGAAGTGCAGAAAGAGGCAAGAGAATTGCTGAAAGAAGCAACAGATGTGTAGAAAGAAGCAAGAGTAGTGCAGAAAGAGGTAACAGAGGTACAGAAAGAGGCAAGAGAGGTGCAGAAACAGGCAGGAAAGGTGCAGAAACAGGGAACAGGGGTGCAAAAGAGGTGCAGAAAGAGAAAAGAAAAGTGCAGAAAGAGGCAAGAGAATTGCTGAAAGAAGCAACAGATGTGTCGAAAGAAGCAAGAGTAGTGCAGAAAGAGGCAAGTGAGGTGCAGAAAGATGCAAGAGCAGTGCAGAAAGACCCAACAGAGGTGCTGAAAGAGGCGCGAAGGGTGCAGAAAAAGGTAGGAGGGGTGCACAAAGAGGCAAGAGAGGTACAGAAAGAGGCAAGAGAAGTGCAGAAACAGGCAGGAAAGGTGCAGAAACAGGGAACAGGAGTGCAGAAAGAGGCAATAGAGGTGCAGAAAGAGAAAACAGGGGTGCAGAAAGAGGCAAGAGTTCTGCAGAAAAAAGCAAAAGAGGTGGTGAAAGAGACAAGTGAGGTGCAGAAAGAGGCAAGAGATCTGCAGAAAAATGCAACAGAGGTGCTGAAAGAGGCAAGTGAGGTGCAGAAAGAAGCAAGAGAGGTGCAGAAAGAGGCAATAGAAGTGCAGAAAGAAGCAACAGAGGTGCAGAAAGAGGCAAGAGGGGTGCAGAAAGAGGAGAGAGAAGTGCAGAAAGAAGCAAAAGAGGTGCTCAAAGAGGCAAGAGTGATGCAGAAAGAGGCAAGAGCAGTGCAGAAAGAACCAAGAGACGTGCAGAAAGAAGCAATAGAGGGGCAGAAGGAGGCACGAGTGATGCAGAAAGAAGGAAGAGAAGTGCAGAAAGAAGCAACAGAGGTGCTGAAAGAGGCACGAAGGGTGCAGAAAGAGGCAACAAAAGTGCAGAAAGCAGCAACAGAGGTACAGAAACAGGCAAGAGTGGTGCAGAAAGAGGGAAGAGAGGTGTAGAAAGAGGCAAGAGAGTTTCACAAAGAGGGAAGAGGGGTGCAGAAAGAGGCAGGAGGGGTGCAGAAAGAAGCAACAGAGGTGCCAAAAGAGGCAAGAGTGGTGCAGAAAGAGGGAAGAGAGGTGTAGAAAGAGGTGGGAGAAGTGCAGAAAGAGGCAAGAGAATTGCTGAAAGAAGCAACAGAGGTTTAGAAAGAAGCAAGAGAAGTGCAGAAAGAGGCAAGTGAGGTGCAGAAAAAAGCAAGTGCAGTGCAGAAAGAACCAACAGAGGTGCTGAAAGAGGCGAGAAGGGTGCAGAAAGAGCAAGCGAAGTGCAGAAACAGGCAGGAAAGGTGCAGAAACAGGGAACAGGGGTGCAAGAGAGGTGCAGAAAGAAAAAAGAGAAGTGCAGAAAGAGGCAAGAGAATTGCTGAAAGAAGCAATAGATGTGTAGAAAGAAGCAAGAGTAGTGCAGAAAGAGGTAACAGAGGTACAGAAAGAGGCAAGAGAGGTGCAGAAACAGGCAGGAAAGGTGCAGAAACAGGGAACAGGGGTGCAAGAGAGGTGCAGAAAGAGAAAAGAAAAGTGCAGAAAGAGGCAAGAGAATTGCTGAAAGAAGCAACAGATGTGTCGAAAGAAGCAAGAGTAGTGCAGAAAGAGGCAAGTGAGGTGCAGAAAGAAGCAAGAGCAGTGCAGAAAGACCCAACAGAGGTGCTGAAAGAGGCGCGAAGGGTGCAGAAAAAGGTAGGAGGGATGCACAAAGAGGCAAGAGAGGTACAGAAAGAGGCAAGAGAAGTGCAGAAACAGGCAGGAAAGGTGCAGAAACAGGGAACAGGAGTGCAGAAAGAGGCAATAGAGGTGCAGAAAGAGAAAACAGGGGTGCAGAAAGAGGCAAGAGTTCTGCAGAAAAAAGCAAAAGAGGTGGTGAAAGAGACAAGTGAGGTGCAGAAAGAGGCAAGAGATCTGCAGAAAAATGCAACAGAGGTGCTGAAAGAAGCAAGTGAGGTGCAGAAAGAAGCAAGAGAGGTGCAGAAAGAGGCAATAGAAGTGCAGAAAGAAGCAACAGAGGTGCAGAAAGAGGCAAGAGGGGTGCAGAAAGAGGAGAGAGAAGTGCAGAAAGAAGCAAAAGAGGTGCTCAAAGAGGCAAGAGTGATGCAGAAAGAGGCAAGAGCAGTGCAGAAAGAACCAAGAGAAGTGCAGAAAGAAGCAACAGAGGTGCAGAAGGAGGCACGAGGGGTGCAGAAAGAAGGAAGAGAAGTGCAGAAAGAAGCAACAGAGGTGCTGAAAGAGGCACGAAGGGTGCAGAAAGAGGCAACAAAAGTGCAGAAAGCAGCAACAGAGGTACAGAAAGAGGCAAGAGTGGTGCAGAAAGAGGGAAGAGAGGTGTAGAAAGAGGCAAGAGAGTTTCACAAAGAGGGAAGAGGGGTGCAGAAGGAGGCAAGAGAGCTGCAGAAAGAGGCAAGAGAGTTGCAGAAACAGGCAAAAGAGGTACATAAAGAGACAACAGGGGTGCAGAAAGAAGGAAGACAGGTGCAGAAAAAGCAAGTGAGGTGCAGAAAGAGGCAAGAGAGGTACAGAAAGAGGCAAGAGAGGTGCAGAAACAGACAAGAGAAGTGCAGAAACAGGCAAGAGAATTGCTGAAAGAAGCAACAGAGGTATAGAAAGAAGGAAGAAAAGTGGAGAAAGAGGCAAGTGAGATGCAGAAACAGGCAAGAAAGGTGCAGAAAGAGGGAAGACGAGTGCAGAAAGAGACAACAGGGGTGCAGCAATAAGCAAGACAGGTGCAGAAAGAAGCATGGAAAGTGCAGAATGAAGCAACAGTGGTGCAGAAAGAGGCAAGAGTAGTGCAGAAAAAGCAAGTGAGGTGCAGAAAGAGGCAAGAGAGGTGCAGAAAGAGGCAAGAGAGGTGCAGAAACAGGCAAGAGAAGTGCAGAAAGAGGCAAGAGAATTGCTGAAAGAAGCAACAGAGGTGTAGAAAGAAGCAAGAAAAGTAGAGAAAGAGGCAAGTGAGATGCAGAAACAGGCAAGAAAGGTACAGAAAGAGGGAAGACGAGTGCAGAAAGAGACAACAGGGGTGCAGAAAGAAGCAAGACAGGTGCAGAAAGAAGCATGGAAAGTGCAGAATGAAGCGACAGGGGTGCAGAAAGAGGCAAGAGTAGTGCAGAAAGAAGCAACAGAGGTGCAGAAAGAGGGAACAGGTGGGCAGACTGAGGCAAGAGAGGTGGAGAAAGAGGGAAGAGGGGTACAGAAAAAGGCAAGAGAGATGCAGAAATTCAGAATAGAGGTGCAGGAAGAAGCCAGAGCAGTGCAGAAAGAATCAACAGAGGTCCAGAAAGAGGCAAGAGGGGTACAGAAAGAGGCAGGAGGGGTACAGAAAGAGGAAGAGGACTGCAGAAAGAAGCAACAGAGGTGCTGAAAGAGGCACGAAGGGTGCAGAAAGAGACAAGACAGGTAAAGAAAGAAGGAACAGAGGTACAGAAAGAGGCAAGAGAGGTGCAGAAAGAGGGAACAGAGGTGTAGAAAGAGGCAAGAGAGTTGCACAAAGAGGGAAGAGGGGTGCAGAAACAGGCAAAAGGGGTGCAGAAAGAAGCAAGTGAGGTGCAGAAAGAGGCAAGAGAACTGCAGAAAGAGGCAATAGAGGTGCAGAAAGAGGCAAGTGAGGTGCAGAAAGAAGTAAGATAAGTGCAGAAAGAAGCAACAGAAGTGCAGAAAGAGGGAAGCGGGGTGGAGAGAGAGGCAAGAGGAGTGCAGAAAGAAGCAAGACAGGTGCAGAAAGAAACAAAAGAAGTGCAGAAAGAAGGAACAGAGGTGCAGAAAGAGGCAAAAAAAATGCAGAAAGACGTAAGAGGGGTACAGAAAAAGGCGTGATTCACAGAAAGAGGGAAGAAGGGTGCAGAAAGAGGCAAGAGGGGTACAGAAAGAAGCAAATGTGCAGAAAGAGGCAACAGACGAGCAGAAAGAGGCAAGAGAGGTGCAGAAAGTAGAAGAGATTTGCAGAGGGAGGCAAGAGAAGTGCAGAAAAAGAAAGAAATGTGCAGAAAGAAGCAACAGAAATGCAGAAAGAGGCAAGAGAGGCTTAGAAGGAAGCAAGAGTGGCTTGCACACCATTAGTACCAATTTAACACCCATATTTAGCAATAAGTAACAGGTGACCATTCTAGGTTTGCAAAGGGCCTTCCACCATGCTGTAACACTTGTCCCTGCATTTTGGTAACGTTTGAGCCGTTTGAGCTACAAACAAGGCTTTTTTTGTTCAAATCTGCAGATTAGGGAGCAGATGATGAATTATGTGGCTAATGCGGAAAATGTATAATTGTGCGAAAGCCGGTGCAGCCAAACAGTCACATAATTTCAGTGGCCCTGTTCATACCTCTGACTAGGTCCACAAGTGCTCCTCAGTGATTCCTTCTTTTTTTGTCTCACTGAGTTCATAGTTGAGCTTCTGTGGAAACGAGGAAGACTAAACCTGAGGTTACCACTCCACAACACAGACTACCATACCACATAATTACTCTCCATAACACATAATCCCACTCTACATAATTCCTATACACGAAATACCACATACTTCCTATCCACATAATTTCACTGCACAACATACCACATAATTCCACTACACACAAAGTACATCCATTCTACTCCAAAAAACATTAGTTAAAAACCTTTACATTTACAACGCCAATAGCTCTAACTCTCGCAAATGCGAAACCTATTACATTGCAAACACTTCTTTAACTAATAGTCGCGTTTGCAGAGTGGTGGAGAAAGGGTGCTGGGCCTCCGACCAGCGCTCAGGAATTCCGCTGTGTAGGACTTACAGGAGGTACCAGGAGGGCTTCTTGGCCCCCAAAGTCCCTCAGAAGTAAATTGGACTTCATCCCCATCCCGTAGTTTGCCAGGAGGCGCGTTTGCAGAGTGGTGGAGAAAGGGGGGCATGGCCTCCGAAGACGTCTTAGCAATCCCACTGTGTGGGACTTACTGGAGGTAACAAGAGGGGTAGTTGGCCCCCAAGGGCATCCTTGGGGGCCAACTACCCCTCCTATTACCTCCAGTAAGTCCCACACAGCAGGATTGCTAAGTTCTCATAGCAGGCCATGCCCCCTTTGTCCACCACTCTGCAAACGCGCTCCCTGGCGCACTCTTGGATGGGAATTGAAGTCCCCTTCGCTGCTGGGGGTCCTTTAGGGGCCAACTAGCCAACCTCTTACCTCCAGTAAGCCCCACACAGTGAGATTGCTGAGAGGTGGAAACAGATCACGCCCCCTTCCTCCACCACTCTGCAAACGCACCTCCTGGCTGGGGGATGAAGTTCCCTTTCCTCCTGAGGGTCCCTAGGGGCCAACTAGCCCTCCTGTTACCTCCAGTAAGCCCCATACAGCTAGATTGCTGAGAGTGCTCAAAGGCCACGCCCCCTTTTTACACGACTCTGCAAATGCGACTCGTGGCGCACTGCTGCTCGAGGGATGAAGTCCACTTGTGTCCTGAGGTCCTCAGGACAAAAGAGGACCTCAACACCCCACCAGCAGTGCGCCAAGAGGCGCGTTTGCAGAGTGGTGTAAAAAGGGGCGTGGCCTCGGACCACCTCTCTGCAATCCAGCTGTGTGGCGCTCAATGGAGGTACCTGGTGGGCTAGTTGGCCCCCAGGGACCCTCAGTATTCAAGGGGACTTAATTCCCCAATTTAGAATGCACCAGGGGGCGCGTTTGCAGAGTGGTGCAGGGCGGGGCCTCCAGCGAGATGCCAACTTTTTTTTTTATATATATTTTTAGAAGGGGGGCTGTGTGGCCCCCCTTATTTTAGTATTTTTGGGGCCCTGGGGACCCCATCCCCCAGGGCCTGACCCTTTTAAAAAAATATTTTTTTTTAAATGGGAAGGGGGACGCGCGGCCCCCTTCCCGAGGCCGATTTTGGCCCCGGGGACCCCATCCCCCGGGGCATGGCCTCCTTTTTTTATATATATTTATAGGGAAGGGGGGCCGCGTGGCCCCTCTTCCCTGGGCCACTTTTGGCCCCGGGGATGCCATCCCCCTGGGCATGGCCATTTTAGATAACAATTTAAGGAGGTGGGCCGCGCACCCCCCTCCCCAGGCCGATTTCAGCCCCGGGGACCACATCCCCCGGGGCCCAGCCATTTATTTTTTTTTAAATAAAGGGAGGGGGCCGCGAGGCCCCCCTCCCGGGCCAATTCTGGCCCCATGGACCCTATCCCCCAGGGCGGGCCTCAGCGTTGGGGCCTGTGGGGGGAGCCCCAATGCCCCCATGGTCTCAGCCAGCTCCCCGCCTCCTGCGGGAGCCGGCATTGCTTTTGGGTAAGGGGAGCTGCTAACATGCAGCTCCCCTTGCCCAAAAGAAAATCTGCCTTGCGTCAACTAAGCAAAGCAGTATTTGCTATGGCAGGGCGGGCTTCTGCCCTGCCATAGCAAACAGCAATGTCCCGGGGTGGGCACCCCAGGACATTGCAGGAGCCAGCCCTGGGGGGTGGTGGTCCCCAGGGCCATAGAGGGCTCCAGGAAGGGGGCCGCACGGCCCCCCTCCCAGCATTTCAACAGCCCTGGGGAGGTGGTGGTCCCTGGGGCTTGGGGGGCCCGCGAGGCCCCCCGCAAATAATTTCCGAAAGCCCCGGGGAGGTGGTGGTCCCTGGGGCTTGGGGGAGTCTGTGAGGCCCCCCACCCACAAAATAAAGCCCCAGGGAGGTGGCGGTCCCTGGGGCTGCAGTGGGGCCGCGTGCCCCTCCACGCATAATTAAATAAAGCCCCGGGGAGGTGGCGGTCCCTGGGGCTTGGGGGGGCCTGGGAGGTCCCCCACATCAAATTAAACAAGCCCCGGGGAGGTGGCGGGCCCCGCTATATAATTTTGGCATTGCCCCCGGGACCTGACCCACCCGGGGGGTCATTAAAATGAAGTGCGGGAGCCCGCGCCTTTGTTTTTAAAAAAAATTCTCAGTAGGATCCGCGCTCCCAGCGCAAATTTTGACGATTTAAAAAAAAACGCTTTTTTTGGGCCTAGGGGGTCAGGGTGTTTCTAACCTGCCCCCTTTTCTTCATTTTTCACTTTTTTTTCCTTTTTCTTGTGACTCGGTTACCGAGTCACAAGATGGCTGCCAACACACTCTGGTTTGGAGTGTTGGCAGCCAATAAGAATGAAGCTCGTGCTCGGGAGGATCCGTGACTCCTCCTCGGTGCTCAGATATCGATATTTTTATATTTTTAATTTCTCAGGAACTACTGAACGGATTTACACCATTTAAAAAAAGGTCGCTTTCTGAACCAAGAGCTACCTTTTTGCCAAATTTGGTGTAACTCCGTTCAGCAGTTCGGGCTGTAGCCTGTTCCAAAATTTCCTATGGAAATTAACATGGAGAAAACGTGTTTTGGGACCCCCCTTTTTTCCCGGCCCCCGCTTGACGAATCACCCCCAAACTTTCCAGACAGGAGCTGACCTGAGCTGGTCATTAGTTTGGAAAAGTTCGCGAAGATTCGTCAAACGGCGCTAAAGATATTGGCAAATCAAAAAATGCTTTTCCTATAGATAATAGGTCCTAACTATAACTACCCACTTGCGACCGCCAGTAGGTAATATATATATATATATATATATATATATATACACTACAGATTTTGGACAATTGGACCCATGTTATCAAGCATGGGTGAGAACTAAGACTGAACTTGAGAGAGGTAGGGGCAGTAATAGCAGGAAACTGCTACTCTAGTGGAAGGGAAGCTGATTACCCCGGAGGAGGGGGTGTCGTACCCCACTGTTATGATGCAACGCTGATAAAACTGTATGACACTCGTATTGCATCATGTAGGGTTTAATTCTGAGGTGATTTTGTAGTACTTTCTTTTTCCATAAAAGATAATCACTGGACTAGACATCATGTTATTGTATCTTTTGGTTGAGTCCTGTTCTCTTTCTTCCCACATTAGTTCCCTGAGAAGCCTGCAACTTCTCGCCCTTGTTAGCCCGAGTGTCAGGTGCAGAAAGGTTTGCTCTAGGCCCATTTTGCAGATCCACACAGGAAATCAGTGGCAAATGAGCTCAACCACCATTGTTGGAGCCCACAGTCACCCTTGTCTGCTATATGGCCCCTTGAACGGGGTCTAACAGACAGCTAAGGCTGTCTGTAGGTGAGACCTAAAATGACAGCAATATAGATCTGAAGATAACATCAATACCTCTACAGATACTGATACATTAACTACACCTGTCCTCATGAAGGAATCCACTTTTAGACCACCACAATTTTGGCTAAACCCAATGCACCCTTTCTCAATTTCACAACAGAATGGTACAGTATATCACCTTTTCCCACAACAGAGTGACAAATACATTGAGGTTACAATATTTATGCAATGTCACACTTAGGGGCCGATTCCGATCTCGGCCGGTAGGGCTCCGAATCGGATTCGGCTTTACCGGATCCGATTCGGAGCCCTGTTTCCCGACCGAACCGTACGCGGGTCCGGCCGAGCGAGTACGATGCGAAATCTCCGAGCGACTCGTCCGGGCGTCCCGACCGCTCCGACCGACTCGCTCCCGGCTCGAACCGCTCCGACCGACTCGCTCGGACTCGACTCGCACCGCGCAATGGAGACGTTTCCCGTCCGGGTAAGTACGATGCGCGCCGCGAGCAGTCCGACCGAGCCGCGCACTCCGGCTCGTAAGAGCTGTCGGAGCCGTACTTTGGGGGTCCGTGTCGGATCCCCCTGTACGCGTAGCCGTGCGAGTCGCACACAGGGGGGACCCATGGGTCCCCCCTACCTGTGCGTGTATGGCGCGAATCGCTTCGCCGCGTACCCGCTGTAGGGGGCGCCCTTGTCCGACTCGCACCCATTGAGTCAATGGGAGCCCGCGTACGCGTTGTACGACCGGCTCCCATTGACTTCAATGGGAGTCCGACCGACTCGAGTCCGATAACATACGGACGCATCGTACTCGTTCGGTCGGACTGCACGGGTCCGATTCGGTCGGAAATCTCTCCGGGTCCGGCTCGGTCGGAGAAATTTCCGGCCCGAATCGGAATCGACCCCTAAATGTTACAAACAGCATGAAAGCTGGACATTAACAAAATAAATGTATGCCCCAATTAAAAAATTGCACTCTACCAAGTGCATATTAATAAAGGAATAAGCATTAATTGCAAGCCTAAAATGTTCATCCACATAAACTCGTAGAATGAAAGCTAGTCTTGAAAGCAAATATGCAAATGAAAACTGGACCACTCAGACTGGAGCTCAAACAACCTCAACAATAGATGAAGTTGATGTCACCGCATTTCGTATATATACTCATTAAAATGTATTTGTTCTTACTCTTTTTTCTAAAAATTTGCAGAAAGTATGATAGTTCTTATTTTAGTGGGTTCTTATTTTTCCTTTAGCAGAACTTTTTTAAAGGAATACAGAACATCTATTTTCTTAATAAAACACATATATATATAATGCACCCATTCACCCTGTTGGGCATCATGGCTCAGAATCACAGGTATTTACTAATATCCAACTCAATGGTATTTATTTTAGCGACCTTTGAAGGAGGAAAGGCTTGGTGAACTCACAGATTGATAGCATACATTAGTCCACTGAGCCTCCAGATCCAGCCTTATATAATAACCCCAGCCACTTATTCCTATATTTATTTACCTAGACGTGAACTAAGAATGTCTGCTATTTGACTTTCAGGGAACTTCACTATTATTGCGTGTTACCATGTTGCCAGCCAGTTTACAACTTCCTCACATGCCAGCTTACTTGCGAAAGAGTGACAAGTGATCAGCGAGATAAGTGATGAGTGACAAAACTTAAAAGGCACACCCCTACAAAAGCTATACTCTTTGGGTGGCAATGTATATATTTTGCTTGTATTGTACTGTATTGTGTTGTATTGTGTATTTATAAAGGGCACAACTAATCCCCTAAGGGATATCCTAGCATGTTAGAAATTGGGTCTCTTGTTGGCAGAGGTATGCACCCTGTCCAAGTAGGGACCACAATCCTAGTCAGGGTACATCAGTTGCACTCCTCAAATTAACCTGTGCTCACCCCCTGGTAGCTTGGCACAGAGCAGGCAGGCTTAACCTAGAAAACAATGTGCAAAGTATTTGTGCAGTACTTGAATTACAGTAACACAGTAAAAGACACCACAAAAAGACTCCACACCAGATTAGAAAAATATATAGCTTTCATCTCTTTAAATTAGGACCAAAATGACAAAGTTCCAATTAGTTAACTCCACTGAGTGCCCCAAAAAGATTATTCTTGGTGTGGCTACCGATGAAGGGAGCTAAAGTACCTTGGTTTCAGTAGTGCGGGTGGTTAAGAGTGTCTGCGAGGTCGCATTCCCTCGAGGAACAGGTTTACTGGCGAAATCTTGTGGGTGCTTCCTTTAGAGGGAGTGTGGTAGTTGAAAGTGCAGTGACAAGATGAGTTTTAAGTCGCTGGGGCTGCCCTGGCCCTCAGTAGCGTATGTGGAGAAAAGTAAATGGTGCTCCTTTTAGATTGGATACGGCGCATTTCCCTCCATGGCCGTCCCGGGTGACCAAGTGCAGGAGACACGGTCTCATGACCCGAGGCAGGCACTCCCTCGCAGCCTTCCAGGTGAGTCAAGCCCCCTGTGACATTCCTCTGGCTGCGGTTGCTGGGGGGATACAGCACCCAATCCTGGTGGTGTGACACCACTACTGGGCCTCCGCTACTCCGTCGCTGGTGCTCCTCACAGTTCCTGACACCGACAGAGCAAGAAACGCAGACACAGCCTCGGGGAGGTGGAGGCGCCCAAAGCTGCTGGTATTGTTTTTTGGCAGGCTCCAGCATGGGACCGATTCTCTCTGCTGTGAGCAGGTGACAGACTGGAGGTTATTGGCCGGAGCCAGGTCACAGGGAAATTAGGGCGCACTTGAACTGTTGCACAGTCCTGGAGATCAGGGGGACATGCTCCAGCAGCATGCAGCATACCAGAAAGCAGCTGATGAGCAAGCGGGGTCTTAGATGTCCCGGAGACCCTGCACAGAACCGGGAGCAAGCCAACAAGCCCTTGGAGACCCTCTGGGCAGTTACAGAGAGGCAATCCGAGTTTCTCTTCTGCAGAATAGGAGCAACTGGGAGCAGGCCAGCACAACAGAGTAACAGCAAGGCGGCACTCCATCCTACAGTCCAGCACACAGCTGCATTAGGCCTACACAGGCATGCAGTGCAGAGTGGCCATTTCTCTTGGCAGCATAGCAGTCTTTCTTCTTGGCAGGGTCCTTGTCCCAGAGAAGTTCTGTTTTTGTTGTGGTCCAGTATTTATACTTTAGTTTCCAGGTTCTGGAAGGTTGGGGAAACTTCCAGATCTTCCTTTGAAGTCCCCAGGGTTTCTTTCCCTTCTCACTCTTGCTCCAGCCACTATGCAGGGCGTATGCAGCCCTTTGTGTGAGGAGAGACACCGCCCTATTCAGAAGCAGGTGTCAGCCCCTCCCTCCCACTTAGCCCAGGAAGGCCCATCAGCCTGGTGATGGGCCATCACTATGCTAATGCTACACCCAAGCTCCTTCTGTGTGTGACTGTCTAGTGGGAATGCACACAGCCCAGCTGTCTTCTGCCCCTGTCATGTATTCAGAGACAGGCAGAGGCACAGAATGGCTGAAGTGAGAAAATGGCACCTTTCCAAAAAAGGCATTTTCAGACTTACAATTTAAAATCCGACTTCACCATAAGTTGTGATTTTAAATTGTGAGTCCAGGGACACCAAACTCCTTATTTCTATCTTGTCCCATTTGGAAGCTATACTTAAAAGATGTTTTAAGGCAACCCCAATGCTATTCTGTGGGAGAGACAGGCCTTGCAATAGTGAACAATGAATTTAGCTGTTTTTCACTACCTGGACATGTTAAACTTAAACGTACGTGTGCGACTTTTTAAATACACTGCACCCTGCCCTTGGGCTAACTAGAGCCTACCTTGAGGATCACCTACATGTAATGAAAAGGAAGGTTTGGGCCTCGCAAGGTGGTGCACATGCAAGGTCGAAATGGCAGTTTAAAACTGCACATACAGGCTCTGCAATGGCAAGCCTGAGACATGTTTAAAGAGCTACTGTAGTTGGTGTCACAATCAGCGCCGCAGGCCCACTAGTAGCATTTAATTTACAGGCTCTGGGCACCTATAGTGCACTTTACTAAGGACTTACAAGTAAATTAAATATGCCAATTGTGGAGAGACCAATGTTATAATGTTTTAGAGCACAATGCACCTGAACTTTAATGCTGGTCAGCAGAGGTAAAGTGTACATATCCCTAAAGGCCAACAAACATAGGTCAGTAAAACAGGAGGTCAGAATGCAAAAAGTTAGTAAAGACTGCACCAATGATGCCAGGTCTAACAGCGCGCTAGACTTTATCATTGCTGGTTCTGATCATGGACCTAGAGTGGGTATAGCCATATCTTCAGTTTCTTCAGAAATGTCCGCAGATCTGTCACAGTGCATAAATTCTGAGGGAGCTTGTTCCAGAGAGTGGAAACTAAAAAGTTAAAAGAACGGACCTCCCATCCGGGATTTTTTTGATTCTTCTGCAAGATATTAGATCCTTATTGGCTGACCTGAGGTTCCGTGTGGGTTTGTAAAAGTGACTCTATTCAACAATAGCATAGGGCCGTTTGCATAAAGTGCTCTGTGTGTATGGCACATTAGCTTAAAAATGGCAAAACGGAAGCCAATGGAGCTGGTCAAGGCAGGCCGATGCTAAGTTCCTATTGCTTTTTATTACAAATAAGTTTAGCAGCTGTGTTTTGAATAGTCTGGAGCCGTGTGAACAGGTACTCAGCCATTCCTACATACAATGCATTTCCATAATCTAGCCTACTCAGAATTAAGGCTTGGATTATGTGCCCTTCTTTAAACTACTGGAATCCATCTGAATAATTTCCCAAGGATATGTATCAACCCAAATCAAATCCCCGAACCCTGATTACTTATTTTTTACAGGGACAGGACATTGTCAATAAGAAAGTCCAGGTATTTGTCCACTTTCTTGGATTTAGGTGCAGGGCCTAACATTGTTGGACACCAAAATATGCTCCAAAATTCTTCAGCACCCCCAAACAACAGAATCTCTGATTTGTCAGCATTTAGTTTTAGACAGTGCATATGCAGCCACTCTGCTACCTCAGAAAGACACTCAGCTATATTATCCTTTGTCTCATTGTACTTGTCGTCAATGGAGATAATCAGTTGAGTGTCGTCAGCATACATAATGAACTCAGACCCTCTTTTTTTACAATGTTTGCCAGTGGTGCTAGATAGTTATTGAACAATGTGGGGATTAGGGAAGAGATCTGAGGGGCTCCACAGTGCAAATCTTTGGGGCTGGATCTAAAAGGCAGAAGCTGTACCAATTGCGATCTATTGCTTAGGAAAGATTAGAACCAGTGCTGTCTTCATTTTTGTATAATGTTGCTTGTCTGGTTGTCTCAGGGGCACTCAGTGAGCTCGTTCAACACATGTCTTAACATGGCAGATGCCAAAGAAAAAGATCTAAGGGGAGAACACAGGGGCTCTAAAAAGCAAAGAGAACAGAAACCTGGAGAAAAGCATACCAAACAAGATCCTCCATCACCAGATTCTCCAATAAAAGAGAAGCAAGATCTCTCCAACAATACTGAAACCATTCTCCTGCCACTCAATTCTCTACATGACCTGATGCAATCAACGAAAGCTAATACAGAGAATCTGCAGGTTGAAATGGTGTGCCTAAAACAAGATGTTAAAGCTCTAGCCAATTGTATGGAGGAGGCTAAATCCAGGATTAGCAAGATTGAAGACAACCAGAACTCAATGATGGAAAGATCAGACTTAATGTCACGAAAGGTTGTGTCACAAGAAAGAGAACTTTGTGACTTGGAAGACAGAAACAGGAGGGGCAATTTGAGAATTTTCAGCTTGCTGGAAAACATAGAAAACAGTGAAAAATCGTGTGTGGCCTTCTTTGAGTCTTGGCTCCTGCAAGTCCTGGAAATTTCATTTGAAAGAAGATTTGAAATAGAAAGGGCCCACCGAATCCCAACACGTGCGACCTTTGCTTCATCTACTTATCCAAGGGCACTTATCTTCAGACCATTCAGATATTAACACACAGAACTGATTTTGGATTTCATGAGATGGATTAAAGTCACTGACTTGATGGGTCGTAAAGTGGGCATCTCTCAGGACCATGCCAAACCTACGGTGGATTAGAGTAAGACGTTCCTTGCATTACGTGCTGAGCTCAGATCTTTAAACATCACTTTTTCCTTTATAGTCCTGGTAAGAATGAAGATCACTAATGAGGGCCACTCTCTTCACTATGATGAACCCAGAGACCTTGAGGCCTTTCTGAAGAATTTGATGGACTCCAGTATCACTCACTGATTATTTTCTCAATTTAGTGGTCCAGGCTTACAATTTCACTTTGATCTTTCCTGTTACCAACATGCATTGGATACTATTCTTTTTTCATAAATTGTGCTTGTAATCTTTTTTCTGATAAGTTTAAATAAGATATCAATCACATACAAGGATATAATATACTTGAGATATATCTTATTTACAGTATCTCATACCAGCTCTTTTTCATCCATGAGCACAATATGCCTAAATTTTAATTTTTTCTCCTGTGTGAATTCCTGTGGCTCCTGAAACAGTCAGTTTCTTGTTTGTGCAAGTTTTTTACCTTTTCACTCAGAAAAAAATATATATTGTCTGTCATGCAATTATATGTCAAATGGTCTCCTCTTGCGGATTAGATGTGATTTTGAACTGGATGTTAAATTGGTATTTTTAGCACTTCTTTGAATGTTATTTTATTAACATTGTAATGCTTGGGCCCAAACACCTTTCTTTAGACCGAGCTCCTGTTTAGAAGGCCTACATGATCCCCTTATCTCTTTCGGGTTCCTAAATCTTTCCGCCATTTTACTGTTCCAGGCTTACAGTTTCACTTTGCTCTTCTCTGTTATCAGCACACAATGAATAAATATACTTTTATCGCAAATTTAGCTTGTTATCAGTGTTCAGATAGTTTTAGATGAGGTATCTTTCATCTACAAGGATATAATATGCTCAAGATATATCATATTTATAGTATCTTATATCAGCTCCTTTTCATTCATTAGAGCAATATACTTACATTTTTATCCTGTTTGAATTACTGAAGCCCCTGTATCATTCAGTTTCTTGTTTATGCTAGGTTTTTTACCTTTTTAAATCATTAAAAATATATGGTTTCTGTTATGCAATAATATGTCCATTGGCCTCTTCCTGCTAATGAGATGTGATATTTTAGCTGGATTTTCCGTTTATATTTTTAGCTCTTATCTGAATTTTCTTTTCATAAACATTGTGCCACTCAGGCACATAGACCTTTCTTTGAACTGAGTTCCTGTTTCATGCCCCCCTTATCTATTTTTGGCTCTTATCTGAATTTTCTTTTCATAAACATTGTGCCACTCAGGCACATAGACCTTTCTTTGAACTGAGTTCCTGTTTCATGCCCCCCTTATCTATTTTGGAAGTGGGCTCACAGGGTGGGTTGCAGGGTGGGGTGGTTTGGGACATGTGATGGGGTTTTCGACATGTTTCTGGAATACAGTGCAATGGTACAATATGATACGGTGTTCTTTGTCCCTTCCTTGTCTTTTGCTCTCCTTTTCCTTTCACTTCTGCTTTCCTCTCTAATTTTCCTCTTCTGTACTCTTCTCTGGAGGTTTTTCCTCTGCGCATACCATGATGTTCTGAAACTGTTTTTTGCATGATGGTTTCCGCAACACGTAAAATCATTTCCCTCAATACAAAAGGTCTTAATCATCCAATCAAACTGAAGAAGGTCTTAGATTATTGTTGGAAATTGAAGAGTGAAATGATACTCCCGCAAGAGACCAGAGCTGGACAGGTAGATGCTTGTAGTATGCAACACACCTGGATTTCGCGTGCTCACCTGCACTTAATAGGAAGATTTGAGTATTCACACTGATCGCTAAACAAGCCAGGTGCTCAGTTAATACCTTTGCACATGATGATCCGGCTAGATGGCTCCTGTCTAAGATCACAAAGGATGTTTTTTATTTTTTTATTTCAAACATATATGTTCAAGTGTCAGATGACCCATCCTTCTGGTCCTCTGCAAATCACAAATTACATGAACTCACCAAAGACAGTAGACTTATTCTGGCAGGTGATTTTATTCTTCCATATGACACTACTCTAGATAGAATCTAAGCATGTCTTTACAGACCTAGTCAGTTTCATACATGAGCTGAGGATAATGAACTAGTTGACATCTGGAGACGATACAAACCAACAGGTAGTGAGTTCACCTTTTATTCACACACTCACAACTTCTTCATTAGTAAAAATATGGTCCACTCAGCCACTGATCACACTGTTGAGCTGATTCTCATATTGGATCATGCTTGTATCACACTAACCATGAATCTATCTATACAACAACCTAAATCTTGTTCATTGAGAATGAATGACAACATACTCTCTGATCAAGCTTCTAAAGACCAAATTGCCCAATCTTTAACCCAGTTTGTTAGAGAGAATGACATCTTGGGTATGGATATTGAAATGATATGGGAAGCTATGAAAGAGACTATCAGGGAGGAGATGGTTGGCATTATGTCTATTAAGAATAAAGAGCTTAGCGCAAGGCTGAATCTTTTAGAGAAACAAATTGCCACATTGGATAAAAATAGGGTTAACCTTAGACCCTTCAATTACATCCAAAATGAAACAACCTAAATATGAATATAATGAAATCTTAAGTGAAAGGGCCCATATTTGATCTTCTAAATCTAAAGCTAAAAATCTTTTGGAATGCAATAAAGTGGGTAGGCTCCTTGTGTTAACTTTTAAGAATGCATAAAAACTATTAATATACAAACTATTAAAGATGGGAATGGAATGATACAAACAGACCAGGCTAAAATAGTAGGAGCCTTTCAGAATCTTTACACTGAGTTATATATTCCCCCTCAGACTGGGAATAAATCCAATCTAGAGGCGCATGGAGCTTTCCTGGAATCCCTTTAGCTTCCTACACTCAATGAAAAAGACGTAGAAGCTCTTAATAAACCAATCACACTAGATTACATTTCTAAAGCTATTAATCCTCTTAAAATGAAAAGGTGACGGGACCGAATGGCTTCCCCAACTCTTTTTAATCAGAGTTTCCAACACATATTATTACCCCATTTGTCTGATCTTTTTGTTACCTTTGAGATGTGAGGTGAACTTTCAAGCTCTACTTCAGAGGCTCATATAGTGGCAATACCAAAAGAGGGCAAAGACCCAATAGAGATGAAAAATTTCTGCCCAATTTCTTTACTTAATACCGACTACAAAATATATACTAAACTGCTGGCTCTTAGATCAGGAAGGTTCTTCTATCCCTCATAGACTGGCTTTCTTGAGGGTAGACTTGCGGCTGATAACATCAGAACTTTTTGTCATGTAATCGAGAAAGCTAAACAGATTCTTTCTCCCACTATGGCTATGACCTTAGATATGGAGAAGGCCTTTGATTAGTTCTCCTGGACTGTTCTAAAATCAGCACTAGAGAAGTTCAATTTAGGCACTCGTTTTATACTTATGGCCATGGCGGGGTATCAGAATCCATTGGCGTGAATAAAGCTTAATGGCCAATTATCAGATGCATTTTGCCTGTTAGAGGGTACCAGACAAGGATGCCCCTAATCACCTCTCCTTTTACTGTTACAATTGAACCGTTCTTACACTCCATGAGGATTAATGATAAAGTTAAGGGTATCCCTTTTAATTGTGGCTCCAAAAAATTGGCGGTTTATGCTGATGATGTTTTGATCTTTTCTACCGAAGAGGATACAGCTGTCCCGGAAATTCTTAAGATCATTGATACTTTCACAGATGTCTCTGGATATTCTTTCAACAAAGAAAAAAACTGAAATTTTCCATTTGAATGTGCATTGTCTGCTTCATATTGCCACCAATTCTAATTTAAAGTGGCAACCAAT
This sequence comes from Calotriton arnoldi, assembly GCA_963921515.1. NCBI lineage: Eukaryota > Metazoa > Chordata > Amphibia > Caudata > Salamandridae > Calotriton > Calotriton arnoldi. Next base: position 146,183 of record CAWUFW010007837.1, on the reverse strand, counting down.
TAGTTTGAACTATCTTGGTCTTGAATTTGCAGACTCAGTAGAAGCTGCCAGGGTCCATATAGAGGAAACCTTACTGGCCAAAATCAAAAAGTTAAGTGATGCTTGGTAACTAAAAATTATCACATGTTGGGGCCAAGTTGAAACAGTTAAAATGATGCTTGCACCACAATTACATTTTTCTTAAGCATGTTTACAGCCAGCCTCTCCACTTCTTTCCATAATTCTGTCAATGCCATATTTTCATCTTTTATATGGAGGGGTAAGAGAGCGAGGATATCACTGCGGAAATTAAAAACAAATAAATACAGGGGTGGCTTAAATCTACCTAATTTTAAGAATTATCAAATAGCATTTCTGGTCAGACAAGCCATCTGGTGGGTTCATCCAAAAACAATCACCGGCATGGGTTGTTATTGAATCAGATCTGGTTTACTCTCTTTCGCTTATTAACACTTTGACAATTAAACAACTTAGGGGCATATTATCAACGGCCAGCGATAATTATCGCTGGCCGTGCTTAGCGACAGATTCCCTATCGCAGGCTATCTCTGGAATTTATCGCCCTGGTAGCGCGTTATTAACAACGCGCTTCTCCAGGGCGATAAAAATTCCAGAGATAGCGAGGTTATCGCCGTTTTGCAGGGAACATCGCTGGTTTTCCAGCGATGTTCCCTGCAAACGGCGATAACCTTGCTGATACGACCCTGTGGTCGTATCAGCAGAATCCACCCCTATGTTAGGGATGGCTAAGTCAGGATTTTAGCAGACGTTAGATTTTGGCAAAAACGGCCGTTTTCGCCGAAATCTAACCTCTGCTAAAATCATGTGGGCTGCCTTGTAAATATCGCGATGTGAACATCAGCGATATTTGCAACGTAGTCCATCCGGGGTACGCCCACTTTGCATCTCATTAGAGATGCAAAGATGGGCGTTGAGGGAATGGGCGATAATGCAAGGATTCACGCGATAGCGTGACCTTGCTGATTAGGCGATAAAATTATCGCCGCTTTTCGTCCGAAAACGGACGCAAAAGCGGCGATAATTGCTTATCGCCTCGTTGCTAATATGCCCCTTAAAGTCTCTCATTCCTTCCAGATTATTAAGGATTCAGTCATAGCTATAAAATACCTGGAAAGATGTTTTCTTCACAAAATTAAGGGCTCAAATTTTGCCTCCTTGTTGTTTAATAATAGAATACAATTAGATCCTACCTTAGGTCCTTCTGGAGAGAATGGGCAACCTTGGGTATTCTCTGTTTTAGAGATATTGTCCAACTTGACAACCCTATGTCTTTTTCTTTGTTAACTAAATGATTCAGCCTTCAGCCATTGGATTTCTATAATTTTTAAGCTAAAAATCGATTTAGGAAACATCAGACATCCGCATCCGGCGGACCGTTTACACTTTCTTGAGAAACTTTTGTCTAAGACCTAAGACTCATATTGCGTCAATAATCTATAAAACCTTACAAAAAATGTTAAAAACAAAGATGACCCAGATTCAGCGGACATGGGAGGATTCTTGTTCCAAATATAATTTTGGACCCATTCCCTCCACATCATGGGACAATATATGGGATTCTCTTTTGCAACAAAAAATCCCACTCCTTATTAGGCCTGGGCGAGTTTGCAGAGTTTTGATACAACTCAAAAACTCTGCCGCGCGATGCGGAGTTCCGCAAGTGGCGGAGCGCGATAGGTTGTGCAGTTCGCTCTGGTTTCTAGCGCCAGGTGTTTGTCCCACACTGGAAAATCATTGCGAACTGCACCATGTGAGCGCTTGGGACGCTGCTTCTTTCTGCTGCTCGAGTAGATGTTCTACTCGAGCGTCAGCTTCCTCAACGCGAACGGAAGGATTTTCAACACGAGCCGTAGCAGCCATCCATGACTGCCCTTGTTGAGAAATCTCACTGGGATGTGTTTTTTTCCTCACTCGCACTCACCAACGTTAAGTTGGCGAGTGCGAGTGAGGAAAAAAACACCATTCCGCCACACGGAGTGGAGTTTTTCAGTACTCCATGAGCTACGCGGAGGGCGGAGTTGGAAAAACTCCACAAACTCCGCAAGCAAAGTGAAATTTCACGCCCGGGCCTACTCCTTATACTACATTGTAATTTTGGACTACCTATAGATCATATTGGACTCTTTCACAGACAAGAGCTCTCACCATCAGCTGCTTGCAGGAACTGTGACCACCCTGTAGGTGACTTAGAACATTAACTATTTTATTATAAACATATACAGCCATTATTGAATGATATTGAGTCTACACTAACTAACATTTTTAGGTCGAGCCTAGAGTCAGCACGCAAGCGCTGCTCTAGGGAAGATCTGGGGTAGTTCAGTACGTAAGGGAAGCCCCTCCCATTCCCCCGCCCATATTTTTCATTGGCTTGTGTCTTTGTCCTTCCTAAATGCTGCCTTCCGATTGGTTTATAGGCTTGTTAGTCCCTCCTTATGACGGCCATGTCGACATTTGTATCCTCCCATGGCTACTGGCCCCTTTACTTGGTTGGTACACCGTACGTGTACTTTTTACTTTATCTTTGTTGGCTGCGGAGGGTGAGCCGTGGGGGAGAAGGGCTGAGCCACTGGGGCCCGGTGGCGGGCATAGAATGAGACAGACGGGGCACGAACAAAGCGTCCTTTCAGAGCAGTGTCAGGTGAGTGTTGCGATTGTGAGAGTAAAGGTCACCCTGAAGGGAGATCTCGATCCGTAACTTTTTCCCCTCTTGCCGTGGCCATTGAGCCTTCTATCCCTGAGAAGAGATCCCCTCCACGAGCCAATTATAGGGTCTGTGAAAGCGCATTCCTTCCCTTACAAGAGGCTGCATTTTGCAAGGCCAAGTAATCTTGTTTCTAACAGTGGGCATGCCATTCCGATTGCTGCACACTGCCACCTCCGCGTTGCTGGGCGGCTCTTGTCTTGATGATATCGCTGCACGCTTGTGCCTGCGATGGGACTGCCTAAACCACACGAGGTCGCCAGCTGTTGTGACCGGATTCCCAATCTCACTTCGTATCTGCGTGATTTTAGGGGTGTTCTCTTTTGATGGTCCACGCCGGTACTCCCTCCCCACCCCCCCAACTCACTAGCTTGATGCTTTTTATGGCTACCTTTATTGGAGCTCGGACACAACACTCTTGTTTGCTGGACGTGTTCGTTCATTGAGTAATGTAATTCAGACGTCAGTACCCTCCAGACCCAGTTGCCTTATAATAACGACACGTTCTGTTCTCCCTTTTGGGTCTTATTTTTACAATTGTTTTCTTTATTAACTACATCGGTGCTGTTTGCGGAAGCGACTTAAACAAGGTTTTAATGTAGACGCTTGGCTACTTGATTGCAATGTTTAAGTTTGTCCGATTGCTAGCTTACTACCCAACAGTATACGTGTTGACATTTTGACATGCTTCTCCTATGTTAGGCACGTTCGCTTACATTCAGCGTGCCACGCCCGCTTTCACTTTCGAAGAGCAGCTGGGACAATGTTTTAATGGTATTCTATCTTGGTGTCCGTTCAGGGCAGTGATGGGGGTCATGACAGCAGCACTTTAGCTCCAAGCGATACAGCTTCTGAGTGCCCATGCCGAGTGCGACAGGTCCTAGGTTCGTCTGTACTTCGGTGGGTGGGGCTGTAGTGTAGTCGTCGGAGCTCTCCAATAGGGTAGACCTCCGAAGACTGCCAAAGAGCAAGGGATAAACTATCCCAAAGATATACCAAAAATATTTACACTATACCGGTTTACCTCGTTGAAAACATCACTCTGTTCCAAAATGGCTGCGCAAGAGGCGTCATAGTCCTCTTTCTATTGTCCTACATGAGACTGCCTGACCACTGCTAGTTTCGGTCGAGACGTAAGAGAATCGGAAGTGACGTCAGAACACGCAGCCACGATATTCAAACTGAAGAAGCAGGAAAAGGTGTATGCTTCGCAAGTGCTGTGTGTGAAGAGGCTGACACTTTACTGTCTGCGGAGCATTAGCCTGGAAATCGAACCCTTGCCTGCAGCCCTCTTTCACAATTTCCTGTTCGCAATTTTCCTTCCAAGACTGATTAAAGGAAAAGGTGAGAGCACCTGCAAACAACATAGGGTATTATTCTGAGCATGCACCTGCACCGCACTTGTATCACATCCTTTGCCTACCTATACTTTTGTACCCCATCCAAAACGAGTTTTACAGTTTAATCCAGGGGCTGTCCGGTCTGTGCACGAGACCTAACAGTGCCAGCTGAGGGGTGTAGGCTATCCAACAATTTATGCTCATCTACACGGCCCACACAATAGATTTGTTCAGGGGTCTTAGGTCACAAATTGCGAGATAGAGAGGTGGGAACGTAACCAAATTCATAGTGAGAGCTGAGACAGAGCCGAACAAAATATAAGGTCCTAAACTAAGAGCTAAAGCGTCAGCTGCAGCATCGAAATATTTGTCAAGTAGAATATTCAAATAAGGGCATTTAATGAGGTGTTAAAAATTCCAAATGGCTTCTTTTTCTACAATTATGGATAAAAAGGTAAGAATTCCCATGAGTGGCAACAGACAAGTGATTGCACTACATAAATATTTAGTACGTATATGTCTCACTCACATTCTCTTTTTGAATCTAAGATATAAACCCAAGCACATTTGTTTTGAACATTGATCTATTCAGTCTCCTATATAAGTGAACTTTACGCAAGACAGGGTGCGGTGTGTGAAGATAAACATAACTATCCAGTTCCGGTGGATTTCAGGTTTCGGTTCGTAACCGCAACACCATTTAACTGTTTTTCCTGGGAATGTGAGTATTTTTTTTTAATAACAACACATAAAATGTCTTATGAGCAAAAGAAACAATAATTGAGCCTTAAAGTTGTTTTTAGTGTGTGTGTGTTTTTTTTTTTGTAGTTGGTTATACTACATCCAGCTCCCAAGTTTCTCATTCCACTCTTCCCAACCTCCTGTGTGGTCAGCAATGGGTTCATGTTTCTTTGGCTGTGCGCAACAAGGATTAGCTTTAGGACATGGTCTGCAGCCAGATCCTGTACCCAACACACAACATGGTAACCTACACACAACTTCGGCCATGTACACAGGGCGTAGGCCACGAAGTGTCCAGCCAACACCTGTGCTTTGGAAATCTACTTTCTTGCCCTTTGATCTAATGGCAAACATTCATGTTGGCCAGGCTATGCTAAAATATTACTCATTGCGCCCAAAGTTGTTTTTGAGCTTATTCCTCTTTGGGTCTAGTGGCACATTTGATTTTTAATATGGCAATAGGCTTATGACCGCCTTTATATAGCAAGGATCGACCCATGCATGCCTACTTGAATTTACCTATTTCTTTGCTCCCTAGATTTAAACTTTCTTTGTATAAATCTGGATGTAAAACGTCTGCAGGAAGATTTTGGTTCTTATGTTTAGGGTTATCTTTCTATAGGCTAGAAACCACAAATCACACATAATGGGAGCAAAGCTAGTTTGCACAAACGCTTCTCCATTCTTTTGTACAAAACCACTATTTGGGTGCACAAACACCCCTAATGCCCCACTAAGTATACTTTGTGAGGGTATTTCTTTTGCACCCATTAATGCCACTGATGGAGCAAGGTTTCAAAAATGAAACTTGCTTGTATGCAATCCTCCTCATAGTATTAATTTATTAAACTTGTACTGTCAATACTAATCTTTGCATTCACAAACACAAAAGGGATAGACGCTTGCCTATGTGTTTTACTAATGAATAACGCTTGTCTATAAACCAAGATGGCCGTTAAAAGCGCGGGACTTCATTGCGCATGTCGCAACCTGATCACATGGTGTGACGTCTTTCTTTGTTTGGTGGGAAACTTCTGCTTCTGCGCAGTGTGCATTAAAATGGCCGCTAAATGTTTTCACATGCTTAAGCTTGCTCTCATGTCATTATTAAATTGTCGTTTTCTTAACGCTACTAATGCAGGATAGTATTATGATTAAATGGGAATAGAGTAGGGAAAGTGGGTATACAGTGAAACATTTTATTTGTGATTTTAATATTTCCTTCTTGCACTTTTAGTAATTCGTAAACTTGGGCCTGGGTTGGTGTCTTGAAACTCGAGAGACAGAGGGTTCTGCGCATGTGTCCTGTATGCCTGCCAAGTGAAGTCAACTTGGACGTCTCCCAAGGCCACGACCTATTGGCCGAAGATGATGTACTCAATGTTTCCGGCGGACAAATTGTTACTTTTCTCCTGTAAAATGTATAAGATTTGTCATGAGATGGGTGGGAAATAAAGTGAATGTATTAATTTGAAGGGGCGGGAAGCTAAAAACAATAGGCTTCACAATTTAGGCCAAAATTGATATGGTGCGAGAATCCACCCCCTGTCCCTGTCCAATCAGAAGTAGTGGTCCCATAATGTTAGCAACATTAAGGGGAGGTACATGGGCGTAGAAGGGTATAATAGAATATAGCATTAGTAAATTAGTCAGAGCATGCGTTCACGAAGAACAGTCGTCCTTACTGCCAGAGCGCTCTCAACTCCAGACTGCCCAGCTGATCGGTTCTTGACTGAATTCCTGTCCGGAAGAGGTCCTGAGGAGGGGGCGGCGGAGTCCATTAGAAGGAAGGCATGGGAGAATCGAGAGAAGTTGAGTATCAGAGAGGGGAACGGTGCAGGCGTCGTTGTAGAGAGGTCACCGGTCCTGTCCTGATCCTGGAAGAAGTCTTTGCTCTTCATCCTTCCTGGGTCCTATCTTTTCCAACTCCTTGGCTAAGGGACTTGGTTCTCGCATTTTAGGTAACTATACTGCAACCTTTAGTTGCGCTGCTGTCTCTATCTTCTCCCCTTCCTTAAACACCGTCATTTATTAGCAAAATCATTTCTATGCTTTTTCTTGGGTATTTCAATCAAGTACCGTGTTTTCTGTATTTTACTCTGCTAAAACTTTAGATAAACATTTTAAAACTTCCTGACTCAGTGGTTATTTCAGGATTATGTACTATAATGAATGTCACTCATTTTAAACTTCCCAATTAGCAAAGGATCCATTGGTAAGTTATTACTCTTCAATCAGAAGGTAATTGGTAGCAGGGACTTTGATAAAAGAGTACATCTGACACCCAGCGTAAGTATTAGTGTAGTGTGAATGTATGGTCCCAAGTGAGTATATGGTGTATGAATGTTGTTGGCTAATATTGCGCTGGATCAGTTTTCTGGTAAGCAGAGGACGGTTTTTGTTACTCTTTGTTAATTGGGTAATGAGAATTTTATTTGTATTTTTTATGAACTAACATCCGCTTATTTTTGAGTTTTTGTTACATGTTGTCCAGAATACCCCGGGGTAGGTAAAAAGAATAGTGGGTGGCAAGTGGAAGCCATACTGCAGTGAGGTTATCTGTCAGGCAGAAATAGTACTGAGAAGTTAAGCAGGACTTCAAGTACTCGTTAGGGACTCTATGCGTGTGAGTAATAGCAAAAAGGGTACGCTGATAAAAATTTGATGTTATATCACCTAGTAAGGGTAACATTGGAGAAGTAACAGGTACTTCTGGAGCTTGTGTGAAGAGTAGATGGAAGTGTTTTACTCGTAGTATATGTTTAGTAAACGGAAAGGTTTTACTAAAGTGTGGAAGAAACTATACTTTTAAAAATTAGTGGAAACTGGCACGATAGCGAATGTTTTATGTTGTTACTGAAATTTAATTAAGATTTATAGAGAAAATAAGTTTGCGTACATTTTTGTAAAGGGAGGGTCAGTTGCCGGAGAGGGAGCTGACGTCACAAAACTCCGCGCTGTGGTAGGTTGAAACAGCGGGTGTGGAGAGACACTTGTAAAGGAGGGGTCAGTAGTCAGGAGTAGTACTGACGTCACAGGTGCCGCGCTGGGATTGGTTAAACCAGCGAGGACAGAAAAGAGCAGATTGTAAAGGAGGGGTTGACAGACAAACGTCACCAAAAAGCCGTGCAAGGATTGGCTCGGAAATAAAAGATAGCAGACATTTGATTGGTCGAAAATATAGAAGCAAAATTCTTAGTGGATAAGGATTGCATGTTAAAACGCGATCCGACTTTAACAGGAACTCGTCCGGATAGGAGATTCCTAGGTTTTGCAGAATATAATTTTGTACACAGAAGATTAGATAGAATGTACGGAAAAAGGAGAAAAATGTCATTTTTACAAAAGATTAAGAATTATTTTAAAAAGGACAAACCAATCAAAACTAGAGAAGGAATTATTATTCCACCAGCTAAAACGCCAGCATCATTTATGATGATGGAGAGAGGTTATCATACTTGTGTATGGATGGAGAATTGGATAGAATACACCAAAAATTATGGAATATTAGCATTTCCCCAGAATGGCACATTCAATGGGCAAATTCTTCAGAACTTGAGATTGAGGATGAATGATTTAGAACCCAGACCTAGATTAACCCAGTACGAAGCTCTAGAAGAATGGGAAACCGAGGCATTTGAGCGGGATAGATCTAGAAGTAATAGGAGTTATCCAGGATTTTACCCCAGATATTTACGTGAGTCAAGAGAGGGTCAGATGAAACAATGGAGAAGGGCAATGATTACAGAGGGACTGTATCCATTATTCACAGAAGGAGAGAAATCAGGAGGCAAATGTACAGAAAAGACAAAACATTTAATGAGAAATTAGGATTCAGAAGACGAATTTATGGAAGAAATGTTAAGAAATCCCCCACCATATCAGGAAGGGACAAGTGGATGCACTCCAAGTGCACCACCAAAAACTCCAATGGTACCACAAGTAATGCATGAATTTACCCCGACTAGAATACTTCATGACAAAGAAAAAGAAGCCCTAGAAAAGACCAGAGCAGAATTAATACAGAAAATAACTCAGATAAAAGTACATCCTGATTCGTTGACCATACCTGTAACAATTGGTCCAGTAGTTCCATTATATGGTACTCAGGGAAATTGTCCTCAACCGATACTTACACCTACTCCTGTGAGTAACCCCAAACCTGAAGCTCCAGTTATAATTGAGGATCAATTTAGTGACTGTGAATCCACAATATCACTCATGGATTTACCTATTCGAGGTTCTGTAAATAGTACTCCCAGAAAAGAGGTACCTGGAGGTTCAAAAGATGTAAGTTTAGTAACTTCATCAGGAACAAAAAGTGCTACCATAGTAACACCTGAAGATCTGGAAAGATGGGTGCAAGGGTCAGTTAAACAGTGCACACCTCCGAAAATAATGGACATTCATAAATTAAAAGTCGAATTAGAAGAAATAATAGCAGGAAATGTAGGAGTAGAACGCTTGAATACCTATGATGAAGAAGAATTATTATTCTTGTGCAGGAGTATCACTAGAAATGTAAAGATATTCCATGAAAAATTGTCCAATTTAGCACTACAGATGGGCATAGAAATAGGGAGATCAAAGGTATTACAGAAACCCTATAGAGCAGAATTTTCAGACAAAGATTTAGAAAATATGAATGCCTCTAGTAAAAGACTACAAATAAGAGAATTAATGTTAGTTTTACAAAAATGGGGAGATCTAGATAAATGGAGATCTAGGTGGGCCAAGAAAAAGGAAGAAGCACAAACAAGTAGAACAGCATCAGAATATGTGATGAAGGAAGCAGAAAAAGCAGACCAGATGTATCCAATGCGAGAAGTTGCGGGAGGAGGATATGTACATGTCCCATGGAGCAGACAGGATATTTTATCATTTACGAATGATTTTCCAAAATTGAGAGAAAAACCAATTGAATGGTACAAGCAGGTTGAAAGGTTTGTGAAGGTGTCAAAGGTATTGTTGAAGGATTTAGATGGTTTGTTTGACATAGTGGTACCTGCCGATTTATGGACAGATTGTAAGATCACAGTCGATTGGCCTAGTGATGAATATCCTAGAGATCCGAAAACAGGTGTCCCGTCAAATGATGTGATGAAAAAGTATCAGCAGGTGATAACATACCTGAAAGGGAAAATACCCCGAAAGAAACAGATTGGGTGAAAATAGATCGAACAACCCAAGAAGCCAGTGAAACAGTACATTCCTATTATGAGCGTTTATTGCAGGTGTTTAAACAGTATAGTGGATTTGAGGACATTGGAGACAAGAACATGAGTCAGATTGTGTATCGGTTTGTTTACGGTCTGAAGCCAGAGATTTGCCAGATGATTAAACAACACATGCTGTGTTGGCAGGGAAAGCCCATAGATGAGATTCTGAAGAATGCTAATATTGTGGAGACGATATTGAGGATAGACACAAGAAATTACAAGAAAAGGTGATGTGGGCACAGGTGAAAATGGCTGAGAAACAGGGAATTAATTTGGAAAATCCGAGTGAAAATCAAGGAAAAGATTCTGGAACGAATGGTGATACTGGGAATGGTGGAAAATTTAGAGGACGAATGAGTAGAGAAGCTAAAAAGAAATTTCCTTGTCATGGATGCGGAAAATTGGGGCATTGGAAGGACGAATGTAAAAAGATTCGGAATAATAATGGCCCAAATCAAAACTTAAATCCACAGACGCAGAATGACTCACAGCAGGGTGTAAATCCACAGAGTCAATTACCACCTCCACCTGTTCAGGGTAATGTAAGCAGAGCAAAGCACGGTACAGACATTGGATACCCAGGAGGGAGTGGTAAGAATGATTATATGACATCACAATTTCTTTTGCAGGACAATTACTGTGAATTCAACTCATGACGGTGCCTAGGAGAGGGGAAGAAGGAGTGCGTACTTGGCGCATCCTTACAGGTAGATCAGTCTGGTCCATATGTTGAAGGAAATGTGAAAGGTAATGATATTACTTTCCTTTTGGACACTGGTGCTCCCAGGTCTACTGTGAGATCAGCAGACATCCCAGACCTTCCTCTCTCTGGTGAAGATATCCAAGTAGTAGGGGTAGCTAATCAAAGAATTAGAACACCTTTTACAGAACCAATGGAAGTCAAAATAGGAAACTTCAGAGAAATGCACCAATTTGTAGTGTGCGATTCTAGCCCAGTAAATTTATTAGGTAGGGATTTATTGTGCAAAATGAACTGTACAATTTTATGCACGCCAGATGGTGTGGCAGTTCAGACACCAGATGAGGACCATGTATATAAAATTATGGTTGCAAAACAAGGTACAGAAATAGACGAAATGTTTTCGTTAATAACAAGAGATGAGTTACCAGAAGAATTAAAAGGTACAGTAAACCCAATAGTATGGGATTTCTCCGGAAAAGAAGTAGGACTTATGGCAAAAATAGATCCAGTTCAAATTACGGTAAAAGAAGGTGCAATTTTCCCAAATACCAGACAGTACAAAATGAGTGCAGAAGTAAAGGCAGGAGTCATTGAAGAAATAAAACGAATGGTAGAACAAAACATCCTAAAAGAAGTAATGTGTAGCCCATGTAATTCACCAATCATGGGACTAAAGAAACCTAGTGGAAAATATAGGATTGTTCAGGACCTGCGTAAAATAAACAAGATTGTGGAACCATGTTGTCCCATAGTACCAAATCCTGCAGTAATTCTATAACAGATCCCTTGGAATGCAGGATGGTTCACAGTAATTGATTTGTGTCAAGCATTCTTTTCAATACCATTGCATCCAGACAGCCAGTATCTTTTCTCATTTAAATTTGAGAACAAAGTCTATGTGTGGAATCGTGTTCCTCAGGGGTACACAGAAAGTCCTTCCATCTTCAACCAGATACTGAAAAAGTGCCTGGAAAAACTAGTGATGCCAGGAAGCTCAGTCTTAGTCCAATATATCGACGACTTATTGGTGGCGTCGACCACCAGAGAAGACTGTGTTGTTGACTCCATAGCATTATTAAATCTTTTGGCTGAGGAAGGGCATAAAGTCTCACCTGAAAAGTTACAGTTTTGCAGGACAGCAGTTAAATATCTGGGACACCAAATTGAGAGGGGAAAAAGAAGAGTAACCTCTGAAAGAGTAGAATTAATAAAGAGAATGCAAATGCCTGTAACCCAAAGACAAGTGCGAATGTTCCTAGGAATAGTAGGCTACTGTCGACAATGGATACCAAATTTTTCCATGTTAGCTAAGCCCTTAATTAACATGACGAAAAAGAAAGCAAAAGACCCTGTGGAGTGGGAGGATGAAAGTGTAGAAGCTTTTGTAAAATTGAGAAACGCACTTTCTTCAGCACCTGCCCTAGGCATGCCTGATTATAAAAGAGAATTCGCATTATTCTGTCAAGAGAGAGAAAATTGTGCACTTTCTGTCCTAACTCAAAGACATGGACTAGACAGACATCCTATAGCGTATTTTTCTGCTACATTGGACCCAGTAGCAGCTGCGTTGCCAGGATGTTTAAAAGCAGTAGCAGCAACTTGTTTGAGCATTGAACAAAGCGAGTCAATTGTGATGGGACATCCTGTAAAAGTATATGTTCCACATGCAGTTGTCATTCTGTTGACAAGAACCCGAACTCAGCATCTTACTCCTAGTCGGCTGACTAAATATTTGAGGATAATAATGGGTGCTGAAAATGTGACCATGGTAAGGTGTACAATAATAAATCCAGCAACTTTATTGCCGGACCCATATCATGAAACAAATAAAGATGACGAAGAAGATGAACATGATTGTGTACAAATTACAGAATTATGTACAAAACCACGCCCAGACATAGAGGAACAGCCTCTTAAAAAGCCAGACAGGGAGATATTTGTCGATGGTTCATGTCAAAGACATGAAGATGGTAAACTAACTGCTGCCTATGCGGTATGTGAATTAACTAGAATAGTCGAAGCATCCTATTTACCAGGAGTAAAATCTGCACAAGTAGCTGAATTGATTGCTTTGATAAAAGCTTGCAAAATTGGGAGGAATCAGAGAGTGACCATATTTACAGATAGTCAATATGGTTACGGGGTCGTGCATGATTTTGGCCAACTGTGGATGCAGAGGGATTTCATGACTTCTTCAGGATCCCCCATTAAAAATGGACAATTTGGAAGGGAATTGCTAGAAGCAATACAATCACCAAAAGAATTGGCTGTGGTGAAATGTGCCGCACATCAGTCAGGAGATGACTGGGTGGTAGTCGGCAACAGATATGCGGATCTGGTGGCTCAACATTGTGCCAAAACCAGAACGTCAGTGAATAAGAGGGTGGAAAGAATGGGAATCAGCTGCCAACTTATGCTGTATATGCCACCTGAAACATGGAATGAGGTGAAGAAATTGCAAGATGAGGTTGATGAAAGTGAGAAAAATTTGTGGATTAAAGTGGGTTGCTCCCAAAGAGGAGAAGATGAAGTGTGGATCAGTGCAGATGGCAGACCAGTCATGCCATACTGTTTACTCTCACAAATGGCCAGAATGCATCATGGAGACACACACATAGGGAGAGATGCAATGATTAGGCTGTTCAGACAAAATTGGTACAATCCCAAATTCAGGGCTGTTGTAGAGAGTCTTTGCCAGAGATGTCTATCTTGCCAAATGCATAATCCAGGCAGGAAAACGATAATTGGGTTTGGAAAGATTGGAAAGGCAGAGGGCCCATTTATAAGACTCCAGTTCGACTTCATACAGTTACCACCATGCAGAGGACTAAAATATGTACTAGTCATAGTGTGTCTGTTTTCAAAGTGGGTGGAGGCTTACCCTACTAGGAGGAATGACAGTATTACAGTTGCAAAACTGTTGTTACGTGAGCTCATACCTAGGTTTGGTTTCCCAGTATCTGTGGAATCAGATAGAGGAAAACACTTTAATAGCGAAGTGATCCAGATAATATGTGAAGCGTTTCAAATCAAACAGAAATTGCACTGTGCATATCGCCCAGAGGCTTCTGGAGTGGTTGAACAATTGAATAGCACTATAAAGGCAAGATCGGGAAAAATGTGTACATCAACGTCTTTAGAGTGGCCAGACGCATTGCCACTTGTCTTGATGGGAATCAGAAGCATACCTGACAGAACAACAGGATTGAGCCCCCATGAAATAATGATGGGAAGAGCAATGAGACAAACACATGTTCCCACAAACAAATTAGTAAATATATCTGATGATATGGTTCTGGATTATTGCAAAGGATTGGCTGACCTAGTGCGTTCTGTCTCTCATCAGGTTGGAGAAGACGCAGTTTCCAGGCAGCCTGAACTAGAACATGATCTGAATCCTGGTGATTGGGTGGTAATGAAGAATCACACCAGAGAAACGTGTCTATCACCCAGGTGGAGCAGACCTTGTCAAGTTATATTGACCACCAATACAGCAGTGAAGTGTGCAAGATTTCCTAATTGGATTCACGTAAGCCACACAAAGAGAGTACCAGACCCTGAAGAAGAGAATCCACAGACAACGCCAATTACTGAAGAAGCTGAAGGTTGCCCAGCTGAGGAATCTCAGGCTAGAGGTTCGAGAGAAGCTGACGGAGAACAACCGAGCACAAGTCAGGATTGGATACCAGTGGTAGAAGTTCTTGAAGTATATTACAGAACGAGAAATCAAACAAAATTGGAGGAAATTGAAGAAGATCAGATAGGTGAAGAAGAAACAGTTCGGGATCAAGAAAACAAGACAGTAAAAGATCCTGAACTAAATCAGATAGGGAAAGAAAATTGGACTAAAAACAGTGAAGATTTAATAAACATTGAAGAGGGACAGACAGGTTTAGAAGAATCTGGTCAGGCTGCAGAAGTTCACAGTGCAATAAGCCCTGATCAGAAGCAGTTAGATCAAGAAGAATTCACTAAAGAAAAAGGGGTAAATACAAATGAAGATAAAGAAATAAAAAAGGAACAAAGCCAACATCTTGAAAGTCATTGTGGACCTACTGAAAAGAAACCAATCAGACCTGAAAAAGAACAAACAAAAGAGGCAGTAATCAAAGAAAACAAAACAGTATTAAGCAGTGAAAATAACGAGATCTTTGAAGACGTAAACAGAGAAACAGTGCCAACAAAGAAAACAAGAAAAGGAGATCATTGGCCAAGTGTCATTAAAAGAGTAAAATACCACATAACAACCAGAAGTGAAGATCCAGAACAAGTACCTGAAGTGACAAGTCAAACTGAACAAGAGAAAAAGTCAGGAAAAAGAAAAAGTAAAAGACTGAGACTTGTGAATAACAAATTCAAGGGTCCTGACTGGACTTATATCATTCTTGAACATTTTGAAAGCTCAGAGTCAAGTGACAGTGGTGGCGAAGGAACAAGTGCAGAACTAACATACGAAGAAGAAACAAGACCACCCTGACTAAACAAAAGAATAAGCTAAAGAAAAGAAGAAAAGATAAGAAGAGCAATCTTCCTTGTCGAAAAATGCCTGATGATAGAGTTACTGGGAGACCAAAACGAAATTGTTGTAGGAGATGCTGTGCAATCTGCATATGTAGTCTAGTATTGGTGCTTATAGTATGGTTAGTCCTGATTGTAGCAGTTCCTTACCTTATGATAATAGATAAGAAGATAAATAATGAAACTAAAGGGAGGACAGCAAACATGAAGGGCAGTAGAGTAGAATTAATGGCAGAAGATGAGGCAGAAATTCATCATGAAATAGCTGATAACGACACTAGTTTAAATGTTTTCACAAAGTTATTGTTTCAGTATGTAGACACAATGGAAGTTAGTAATTGTTATGTCTGTATGAAGTTACCTGAATCAGTAGCGGAAGGATTAACATACCATCATTTACCACTGACATATGGCATCTCATGTAGTTTATTAACAAGTTTATTTTATAGAACAGGTAGGCTACAGTATTATTATTCAAACTTAGATGTGATATTTTCAGAGGTTCCGATTCGCAAGAGTATGAACCCAGTGCTTAGTAGTCAAGACGCACATTTTATGGGAGAGTTTTTCTTAACAATGAAATCGATAGATATAACACATGCACATAGACACAATCTAACATGTTCTTTACTAGAAGAAGAAAAGATATTTTTGAATTTAGTAGAAGATAGAAGACATGATTTTCAAAAGAAAGCTTCAGAGCATAAGGCTCAGTTGCCACCTTGGGCGGAGAAGGAAGGAGTTATACACATGGTAAAGCTCAAGCTGCAATGGCTCTGGATTTCGTAAAGAAAGGGAAAATTTGTCTTCATAGGTTAAAGACTGATTATAACAATGTTTTCATCGGTACCAGTGAATGTGAACACAATTTTTTAATTCTTGGAGGTTGGGGATTCAAAGGAGGAACAGATTCAGTTTTTCCTGGAATCTATTATGTATGTGGGAATAAGGCTTACTTTAGGCTTCCTGCACGGTGGTATGGAAGTTGTTATTTTGGAATAGTTTTTCCAAAGATATACCACGTAAAAAGAAACACTGGAAGCAATGAAAACAATAATAAATTAATACGTAGTAAAAGAGCTAGTTTTTCAGAAATTGTAGGTGATATATTTGGTGCATTGATACCTTCAGTGGGAATAATTCTGAACTCAAGGAAAATATGTAAATTGTCTACAGTGGTTGATCGTTTATCAACAGATACTGCTGGAGGTTTTCTAATGATTAATACGGAGATGGTTGCGATTAGATCTATGGTGATGTAAAATAGACTTGCTCTTGACATTCTATTGGCAAAAGAGGGAGGAGTCTGTAAATTATTGAAGACGAAACATTGTTGCACTTATATTCCTGATAAGAGTGCAGAAATTGGAACGTATATTCAGAACATAACTAAACTTGAGAAAGAACTAAAACCACTGGAAGTTGATAGTGTATGGGAAAGATTGACAAATAGTATCTCGTCAATTGGAACCTGGTTTGCTAATATAGGGAAAGGACTTATAGGTCAAATATTAGTACCCTTAGCAGGGATAGCAATAATAATTTTAGCAATAACTATATGGTGCAAATGCTGTAGAAAGAATGGAACATATAAAGTGACAATAAAAAGGAAAGAAGATAAAACTAGATGAAATCGAACTGGAAGAATGGAGAAGTGATTTATACAAGAAATTAAAAGGAGACTGTAAGAATAGAAAAAGTAAAAATGAGAATGAAACGATTTGCTAGAAGTTGGCATCTGATTGAGGGTAGTATTTTGATGGCTCAGAAACGCCATCAGAGAGGGGATTGATGGAGCAAGGTTTCAAAAATGAAACTTGCTTGTATGCAATCCTCCTCATAGTATTAATTTATTAAACTTGTACTGTCAATACTAATCTTTGCATTCACAAACACAAAAGGGATAGACGCTTGCCTATGTGTTTTACTAATGAATAACGCTTGTCTATAAACCAAGATGGCCGCTAAAAGCGCGGGACTTCATTGCGCATGTCGCAACCTGATCACATGGTGTGACGTCTTTCTTTGTTTGGTGGGAAACTTCTGCTTCTGCGCAGTGTGCATTAAAATGGCCGCTAAATGTTTTCACATGCTTAAGCTTGCTCTCATGTCATTATTAAATTGTCGTTTTCTTAACGCTACTAATGCAGGATAGTATTATGATTAAATGGGAATAGAGTAGGGAAAGTGGGTATACAGTGAAACATTTTATTTGTGATTTTAATATTTCCTTCTTGCACTTTTAGTAATTCGTAAACTTGGGCCTGGGTTGGTGTCTTGAAACTCGAGAGACAGAGGGTTCTGCGCATGTGTCCTGTATGCCTGCCAAGTGAAGTCAACTTGGACGGCTCCCAAGGCCACGACCTATTGGCCGAAGATGATGTACTCAATGTTTCCGGCGGACAAATTGTTACTTTTCTCCTGTAAAATGTATAACATTTGTCGTGAGACGGGTGGGAAATAAAGTGAATGTATAAATTTGAAGGGGCGGGAAGCTAAAAACAATAGGCTTCACAATTTAGGCCAAAATTGATATGGTGCGAGAATCCACCCCTGTCCCTGTCCAATCAGAAGTAGTGGTCCCATAATGTTAGCAACATTAAGGGGAGGTACATGGGCGTAGAAGGGTATAATAGAATATAGCATTAGTAAATTAGTCAGAGCATGCGTTCACGAAGAACAGGCGTCCTTACTGCCAGAGCGCTCTCAACTCCAGACTGCCCAGCTGATCGGTTGCTGACTGAATTCCTGTCCGGAAGAGGTCCTGAGGAGGGGGCGGCGGAGTCCATTAGAAGGAAGGCACGGGAAAATCGAGAGAAGTTGAGTATCAGAGAGGGGAACGGCGCAGGCGTCGTTGTAGAGAGGTCACCGGTCCTGTCCTGATCCTGGAAGAAGTCTTTGCTCTTCATCTTTCCTGGGTCCTATCTTTTCCAACTCCTTGGCTAAGGGGCTTGGTTCTCGCATTTTAGGTAACTATACTGCAACCTTTAGTTGCGCTGCTGTCTCTATCTTCTCCCCTTCCTTAAACACCGTCATTTATTAGCAAAATCATTTCTATGCTTTTTCTTGGGTATTTCAATCAAGTACCGTGTTTTCTGTATTTTACTCTGCTAAAACTTTAGATAAACATTTTAAAACTTCCTGACTCAGTGGTTATTTCAGGATTATGTACTATAATGAATGTCACTCATTTTAAACTTCCCAATTAGCAAAGGATCCATTGGTAAGTTATTACTCTTCAATCAGAAGGTAATTGGTAGCAGGGACTTTGATAAAAGAGTACATCTGACACCCAGCGTAAGTATTAGTGTAGTGTGAATGTATGGGCCCAAGTGAGTATATGGTGTATGAATGTTGTTGGCTAATATTGCGCTGGATCACCACGCTGGCATAAATGAACCTGTTAAGATACCATGCAGTAGCCGGACCTGCTGGGCAACTGAAACTAATACAAGAAATCAAAACTGAATGCAAAAATTCCATGATGTAGCGTCAATTCGGGAATGAACAGGCACAATGTTGGAAAAACAAAACAGGATCTGAGCTCCAAGTTACTACGGCCCAGCTCCTTGCTGACCATTGGGCCCAATTACTAGTCATATGGTACTGATGCAGTGAAAACTTTGTACCTGTAAACTCTGGTACCTTGCTTTAAAACCTCGCCAGCACCATGTAATTACAAATGAAACCAAATAGAATGAGGAATAACTGCATGGAACCTGATTTACCAGCCTGAATACTACACAAAATTTACAATACTGAGGTGCTAAATGCACATCTTTATCACCTAAATGTGAGCTGAGAGTCCAGTACAACATGGGGGGTGGGGTGAAAGAAGAGAATGATGCCCTGCAAGGGGAGGCATTACATGCTCCCTAGTACCCTTCCTGAGGGTGGTGCTGGTGGTAAATAATGGGTCCGGGCTACAATACAGCCCTTTCCAGTGTAAAGTTTACAGCTGGATTTTCCAGTAAGTAAAACTGGGCTCTGTATTCCTGCACCTGGAAAAATCTGAGAGTGGGAACACTGCCCATTTATGACTGAGCAGAGAGAAATTCCAAGCAAGAATTCTGGTCAACTCTTAACCAGCATGTTAATGTGATCGTACCTTACATGGTTGATCTATATTTATGATTAGTTATGTACTAGAAATAATATGAGATAGTCTGGAAGATTGTCAAATCTGCATGACAGAGATATAGCTTTACTGTCTGTGACTTGAGCCTTGTAAGGTCTGTGTAACTAGAGTGATAGCTCTGTTGTCCAAAGTAAATATGTTCTGTGGTAATGGTGGATTGCACTGCTGCTGAAGCTAGAGCCTGCAAGGTTTGTGAAACTATATATAATTTTGCTGTCTAAAAGCTGCCACCTCTGAGGTATAGCTCTGCTTTCCAAACTGTATGCTTATAGGATCTGTGTAGCCTGAAGGAGAGCTCTTATGTATGATGCACAAGTCTGTGAATTCTGACTCGCCTGAGATTAGCTCTCAGGAGTGGAGAGTGGGCAGGCAACGCAGGAGCATGCACTAAAAATAACAAGGTCCCATCTTGCTGACACTTGGTGTGATCCTGTTATGTTTGATCAATCATGTAATGGAGTAGTGTAATGTTAAGGATTAGCTTCCTGTCTAATTCCACAGACTGTTACATTAGATGGTGACTTGAGGGATAGTTTTGCTATCTCAGCCCTGAAACTGCATGTTCAGTGTAACCTGATGAGTGGCTCTGCAGTCTAAAGAAAGAAAACATGTGTAAGTCCTGTTTAGCTTGAGAACTGGCATTGCTAGCTAAAGCTAAAGCACGAGAATAACAAAACGTGATGAATGGAATGCTTGAATTAATCTTAAACTCAGGTAATTACCCTGTCCTGTCTGAAGCTAAAGCATGTTTGTTCTGTATAACACAATGTGTACTTCTCATGTGTGTTTCCTGATCTTGTGACTTCTGGGTTTCCTGGAGAATAGCACTGCTGCCTAAAGTCAGATCCTGTTTGTATGTGTATCCTCAGATATTGCCCTACAGGCAATGCCTCTGGGTGTAAGGTCTGTCGAAGCTATGTGATGGCACGGCTCACAGTGGCTCTGTTGTATGCGCTCTGAGTTGCTTGTTACATATCAGCTGCTATCTATAGCTTGAACTCTAAATTCTGTGTAGCCAGCAATGACCTCCCATCTAAATCATATTTAGCCATATCTGTGTGTGCCTCACAGACGCTTAACCCTATGAGCTATCCCTTTTGGCTGTATTTCTTACACCTTGTATCATCCTGTCACACAGAGGCCAGCTGTAGAAATACATTGGGAGTTGCTTTTTCTCTCTTCGTTTCCCTTTCTCTCCTCATTCTGCTTCCTATATATTTGTATTCTTTCTCTTTCAGTCTCTGCAGTCACTCTTCCTCCCTCATTTCTTGTTCTGTCTAACTTGCTTCTCTCCTTTCATCACCTTTCATCTATTTCTTAACGCTTCCTTGCCCCTCTGTCCTCCTATTTTTCTTTCTATCATTTCTCGCTCAGTTTGCATTCCCTGTCCTCTCCCGCTTTCTTTTCTCTCCCCTATGGTTCCAACTTTCTACCTTTTCAGGCTTCGCCTTGGACTGTTGCACCAGTGCAGCATCACCTCATCACCAGTGCAGCATCACCTCAGCACCAGTGCAGCACCAACTCTGCATCACTCAGCACCACCTGAGCACCAGGACAAAACCACCTGAGCACCACCAAAGCGTCACTCAACACCACCAAAGCATCACTCAGTGCCACCTAAGTATCACTGAGCACCACCTGAGCACCACTTCTGCACAAGCACACCACCACCTCAGTATTACTCAGCACCATCTCAGCATAAGTGGAGCACCAACTCAGCCCCAGCGCAGCACCACCTCAGCACCACCACCGCACCACCGCACCATCTCCACATCAGCACAGCACCACCTCAGCATAGCACCATCTCTGCATCAGTGCACCCCCTCCACCAGCGCAGCTCCACCTCAGCAGCAATTTAGCACTAACGCAGCACCACTTCAGCATCAGCACAGCACCATCTCAGCACAGCACCAGCTCAGCACCACCTGACTACCAGTGTCACTCAGCATCACTCAGCACTACCTTAGAATCACTCAGCACTACCTCAGAATCACTCAGCACTACCTTAACATCACTCAGCACCACCTTAACATCGCTCAGCACCACCTCAATATCACTCAGCACCACCTCAGTATCAGTCAGCAACACCTCAGTATCACTCAGCAACACCTCAGTATCACTTAGCATCAGTAGAACAGCACCACCTCAGCATCAGCACAGCACCATCTCAGCATCAACACAGCACCACCTCCGCATCAGTGCACCATCACCAGGGCAGCCCCACCTCAGCACCAATGCAGCACCACTTCAGCATCAGTGCAGCACCACCTCTGCCTCAGCGCTTCACCTCAGCACAGCACCAACTCAGCATCACTCAGCACCACTTGAGCACCAGTGCAGCACCACCACCTCAGCATCACTCAGCAGCACCTCAGCATCAGTACACCACCACCACAGCGCCATCCTAGCATCAGCTCAGCACCATCTCAGCATCAACACAGCACCACCTCCTCATCAGTGCATCACCTCGGCACCATTGCAGCACCAGGGCAGCACTAGTGCAGCAGCAGCGAAGCACCACCTCAGCACCAACTCTGCACCACCTCAACACCAGCACTGCACCATCTCAGCACAGCACCATCTCAGCATCAGCACCGCACCACCTCCGCATCACTGCACCACCACCAGCGCAGCCCCAACTCAGCACCAACGCAGCTCCCCCTCATCAGCAACTCAGCACAATGCAGCACCACTTCTGCATCAGCGCAGCATCACCTCGCCACAGCACGACCTGACCACCACCTCACCAGTACCACTTCAGCATCACCCGGCACCACCACAACATCACTCGGCACCACCTCAGCATCACTTGGTAGCACCAGCACAGCACCACAACGTCAGCCTGACTCAGCCTCACCACAGCATCACTCAACGCACCTCACCATCAGCACAGCACCACCTCAGCACAGCACCATCTTAGATTCAGCACAGCACCACCTCCTCATCAGTGCACCCCCACCAGTGCAGCACCCCCTCAGCAGTATTGCAGGACACCCTTGGCACTAGCACAGCACCACCTCAACATGAGCGCAGCACCATCTAGGCATCAGCACCACACCATCTCGGCATCAGCACAGCACCACCTCTGCATTAGTGCACCAGCGCAGCTCCACCTCAAAAGCAGTTCAGCACCAATGCAGCACCACTTCAGCATCTGCCCAGCCCCATCTCAGCATTGCTCAGACCTCCTGAGCACCAGTTCTGCACCACCTCAGCTTGACTCAGCATCACAGCATAACTGAGCGCCACCTCTGCATCACCTCAGTATCACTCAGCATCACCTCCGCACCAGCACACCACCACCACCTCAGCATCACACAGCACCACCTCAGCATCACCACACCACCACCTCAGCATCACTCAGCATCACCTCAGTCTGCCTTCAGAATCTGGCATCTGTTGATTCTCTCCTAGTGTCCACTGCTGCTAGTGTTGTAATTCAGGTACTATTTCCCAACCTCCACCCTCCTGTTGTTTATGTCCCTCCCCCCCCCTAACAAAAACAAACTATAACAAACCAGCATTAGAACAGGCAGGAAGAAGTTGCCAGTGTTGCGAGGACAAAAAACTACAAGATATTTTTATGTTAATTCTTTTTTAATAGGGTCATTCTGTTATACATAATGTCTTCTTGGTTATATATAAGGTAACAAAATTGCTTATAACACTTTTTATTATAACTTTTCAACATGCTGCACAGCAGCCGCACTGCTCTACAACATAGCTTAAACACATTGGCAGAGCCAATAGCTATGGCTAAACACTTTTAAGGTCCCAAAGACGAGACCTATTGGCTATGCCAATGTTTGTTAATATTAAATTGTCACTAACTCATTTGTTAGTCACATTGGGTATTTATGTCTGTTCTGACAGATCTTTGGTAGAGTCTTTATCTAGTTGGGATTGCTTCCTTATTGACATTTTGCTCTCTATCGGTATAAAGACCATACTCTCCAACTGGAAAATTTACAATCACATTTCCTATCACACTTGGTGGGCATGGGTCTGTTTTATTAGGAGTGCGGATAATTCAATACACAATGCTACTTTCAATACCAAATTCTCATGTCTTTTGTGGTCAAAATGAGACCTATACTTACAAAAGTGTAACCCTCCTTGAGCGATCAAGGAACTAGAGTCGATCACTTATATATGATCCTGTATCCTCCTTTCTTCTTTCTATTCCACTCTTTTCTTTTTTCCTGCTCTCTTTGTTATACTCCTTCTTTCTATTTATCCTAGGGATTAAGGGAGTTAACATATAAGGTTTTATTGTATATGGATTTCATCAAATGATTTGACAAGTTACATGATGGGGGTAATTTAATGTATATGCCATTATCATTGCACTGTATAATGATGAATTTTCTATATAATAAAAACAATGTGAATAGAAAAAAGAAAAGTGAATTTGAGTAATTTATAATTAAAAGATCAGTATAGCGTAGCTTATTTATGTTATTGCTCCCAAAAGTGCCTCCCCTGTCATAACCAATATTTCAATAGATTTAAAGAAGACTCTAATAATGCCACATTCATTTGTAGCAGTGTACACGGAGTGGGGTTAATCTTATGCTCATCGAAAAGTGCTAGATGGAACGCAAGCATGATAAACTCTCTTTTATTCTGTTCGAAAACCTGCTTAGGTGCTGAAAATAAATAACTTATAAACATTACTACATGATTCAATATTTACCCGCTCCCTCTCCTCTGTCTTATTTCCATCCTGTTTGCCAGATGAAGGCTTGAAGATATCTGCTTGAGGCACAATCTGTACACTTGCAGCCCCTGCATTGGTTTGGGGGCTACGCAGCTGCGGCTCCTCCGTAATGGTGGAGGAGCATCACCCCACTTCTCAGCTTCAGCAAATGAAAGATAAAATGATAATAAAACAATTGTATTATCATTTTATTTTTCATTCCCTGACTGAGCTGATGCCACAAGTGTAGGGCGGGGCGGGGTCGGGCCATCCTCCATGGACAGCAGGGAGGAGGAGTGGTGGGCACTGCTGTCAGTGCGGATATCAGTTTGGCCGGCCGGCCGTCCTAAAACGGCCAAACCGACATGCGCTCTTCGATTTCTCCATTGTACAGCTGGATGGAAAAAAGGCACAGGCTCCCTGTCCCTGAGCGAATGTTAAGCCAGCCCGCTAAGGCCAATCCCGGTGCTGCTTTCATGTTGGGTAATAGCATGAGAGCAGCGTCTGGATTAGGTGAGGAGTCTGGGAGTCTGTTTTCTATACCCCACCATGCAGTCCCACCACTTTCTGTTGCCAGCAGCAGCCACTGGGGCTACAAGAGGGCTGAGTGTGTACTGCTAGCATCCCCCAGACAATGGTGGGAGCGTACGTGGCTCCAAGCTAATATCAGAAAGACAGTCAGCCTTTACTAGAGTGTGTGTAAAACAGAGATGGCCGTTTCAAGGTCAGGGAATACGTTAAATGTTAAAATATAAGAGCACAAGAATAAGAGACTGTTGCATTACAGATGTGGGGAATGTGGGCAGGCCGATAGAGTGAACCCATGGAAGCTGTTCCGACTGCTCAAAAGTCACATGTGTGGACGACATTATTATTATAGTAAATATTTATGTTATGTGATGTCGACTACTTATTTACTGCTAGACATCACCAGAGGCACAGAGCTGACTCCCATATGTAGATCTTGAATTGAGCTTTACTTTTAACAGAGATTGTGCTTTACCATTACAGGGAGGGCACCTTATATGCACACACAGGCACGGGGCCATGTTTGAATGGTCTGGCATATCCAAAATAAGAGCGTCCTGTGGCAGGGGGTAGCATGGGCCACATCTTGCACAGAGAACAGTGGGGGAAGTTGCCCGGGGGATCTGGGCCATAAATACAGAGAGGGGTAGGCAGCAGAACAGTGGACAGCTTACAATTTGGGCCTATGTAAGCCCCATGTAACATTCCATAAAATGCCATTGGTTAAAAAACAGTCAAAGAAATGCCAACAGTCAATGATTGGAAGAGACTAACCAAAAGT
Organism: Calotriton arnoldi; assembly: GCA_963921515.1. Classification (NCBI taxonomy): domain Eukaryota; kingdom Metazoa; phylum Chordata; class Amphibia; order Caudata; family Salamandridae; genus Calotriton; species Calotriton arnoldi. The sequence continues at coordinate 120,791 of CAWUFW010007837.1, read as the reverse complement.
CCGCTTTTCTGTACTGTACTGTGAGCATGTATGTATTATGCATATGTATAGCATGAGGTGTTTTACAGACACAGAGAGGTCTAAAATGTATGAAGCAATTGTAGGTACATATGGGCCTGATGAATGCTTGGTAACAGAAATTGTGATTACTCAGTGAAGTATTTTCCTTTTCTAAAACTGGGGGCAACGCTCATGTCCAACTTTCTGTTTTCTTCTTTACGCTATCATTTTGAATGGAGCCTGGCGCGCTGTGCAGTTTTAAAATCTTGCCTCAAACCGAAACTGTTTAGTTGGACTTCATTGTCTTAACAGTGACCAGAGACACCTTTCTATACATAGCAGTGGTGCAACTTCGCACATACCAGCACAAGCTTTGACTAGAAAGCTCTGCAACAATTTTACTTTTTAAAAGAACTGTGAGGCATATTATCAAGGAATAGCGATATTTATCGCTAACCGCGCGAATTTTTTTAACGCCGCCTATCGCTGGAAAATATCGCTGAGATACCCTATTAACAAGGTTTATCTCCATAGCGATAAAATTTCCAGCGATAGCGGCAAAATGTGAGAATATCGCTGGAAAAGCAGCGATATTCTCGCATTAACGCAAGGATGGATTCAGCCTGACAATCCACCTCCTATACTTTAAACAGGTAAGTCATCCTCAGTAGCAGGTGTTAAAATCTAGCGATAAACGCGCTTAGCGCGATTTATTTTATTGCTTCGCCTGCCTTGTTAATAGGGGTTAGGTGTGTTAGCGACTGTTTTCAGTCGCTTTTAGTGGGGAACGCCTACCTTGCATGTCATTAGCGATAATTATCGCTGGCATGCAAGGCGATGGTAAAACCGGCCGCTAACGCCTGAAAGCTGTCGCTAACCCCTGTTAGCGACAGCTTGCTGATAGGGCGATAAAATTATCGCCGCTTTAGCGGCAAAAAGTGCCGCTAAAGCGGCGATAAAGCCCTTGATAATATGCCCCTGTATTTTCTCTGAGTTTTCTTCACGATGATTAACACTATCCACCGAGGAATTGAAGCAAAGGGCTAATGTGGAATCTTCGCTCCTGAACAGGATTTTTAAGAAAGAATAGTAGCTAAACAACTAACTATACATGGCGAAAGCATAATTGTGTGCATTAGGCTAGCGAGACGAAATGCATTATTCAGAAGTATTTTGCAGAATCCGAATTACAATTCACACTCTCTCACAGCTACTGCTCTCCTATAGGAGAAAATGACAGCTTGAGTTTTTTGCAGATGATCAGAGAGCTACACACATTTTAGCTGACAAATGGCATGATTAAGGCTTGGGCGGAAAATCTCTGATCCTCCTGCTGTGCCCCCACCCCGCCTGGCCCACATACATAAGTACAATGCGCTGTGTGGAGTAAATTACATAGAGACCCCTGTCAGGTGCCATTTATTAAAGTGCCTTACAAAATCACAGGAATGTGAAAAACTCACAACTCTTATTTTTGCAGCTGTCAAGATACACGACACCATATCTGGTCTAATTAACTCAATGATTTTTGGAACAGTTCTTGCAAATGTGTCCGGAAGTAACAAGTCAGAGAATTGCGAAAGTACCACCTGCCCCTGTAACCATAGGTCCATTTACATTTGCATAACATGTCAACGGGGATGTATATTCATTAAATATTTAGCTCACTGCACCTAGGAAATGATTTAAAAGGTGCAGACTGACTGCCTGAACAGAGCCAGACTCACAGGGGCTTAGCCCCTTCTTCTCGTACAGTCAAACAGGGAAGTAGCTATCAATAAAGCACCAGGCGCAGTCTCACCGAGGTCCAAGGATGTGAGGGGCCAATTGGCTGTTTTTTACTACCAATCCTGGGGATGGGAGGAACAGTTTCATTTTTTGCCTTATGGCCCCTGGCAGAGGCACAACTAGACCCGAACTTCGGGGGGGTGCTAACACTCCCAGTCAGGGCTGGCCTAGCACTGGTCACACACGGTGCAACATTTTTTTGGGGCGCCCCTCCCCCATTTCCTCCTTTTCCATGAATTCCCTCAGTACCACTCACCAACAATGCACCTCATCTCTCTATAGCACCTTTCTGACAAACATTTCATTTTTTTATAGCGCTACTCATAGTACACTCACTCATTTCTATGATCTGCATGGTACACGTTCTTTGTAGCAGGCACTTTAATCCTCTGCACTGTGTGGGTGGCAGGAGTGCCCATGTGAGTGCGTGGTGAGCGATGCAACAGTGTGAGAGTGGGGTAAGAGGAGTGACTGCAGGGTGAGTGAGGTGACCATATGGTGCGGACGTAAGTGCAGAGTGGGATGAATGAATGCATGGTTAGTGATGGACTTGTTTGAGTGAGATTGCAGATTGAGCAGTGAGGGGGACAGATGGGTGAAGTGTCACATGAGTGCGGGTGAGTAGTGTGGTTGTGTGACTTCAGGGCGAGGTACAGGGTGAACAGTGCAAGTGCATTGTGAGTGCAGAGTGATCGCTGTGAGTGCAGGGTGAGCGGGTGAATGGTGTGAGTGCATGGTGATCAGTGTGAGTGCATTGTGATCGCTGTGAGTGCAGGGTGAGTGTGAAAGTGAAGGGCAAGAATGAGGAGTGAGTTGTCTGAATGCAGGGTGCATTCCCAGACACTTGAAGTAACTCAGCATGCTATTGACGGCAGCAAATAGTTTCAGGTATAACTATTGCTATTATGCAGGGCTTTAAGTGGGATGAAAAAACTGGGTAGTGTAGGAAGCTGGGTTTCTGTTGCAGTAACCCCCCCCACTTCTTGCTAGATTTCTAATGCACTTTGACTTGATGTGCCCTGGGTTCCTACCAATCAGGTTCCCAGGGCCTGTGTTCTTTCCCAAAACTGTACCTTTGTTCCCCCAATTGGCACCTCTCTGGCCACATATAAGTCCCTTGTAAAAGGTACCCTGGGTACCAGGAAAGGCCTCTAAGGGCTGAAGCACATATTGTGTCACCCTTAGAGGTCCTGTACCTTAACACACACACACTGCCATAGGAGGCTGCATGTTTTGGTGCAGAGAAAAGTGAAGAGTCGACATGGCACACATTCCTGTGTGCAATGCCTGCAACCCACTGCCTATGGTATAGGTAAGGCACCCCTCTAGATGGGTACACAATACCACTGGTGAGGGTACAGTTGCAGGGCCACTGTACCCCTACAGTGTCTAAGTATATTTTTAGACATTGTAAGTGCAGTAAAGCCATAAAGAGAATATGGTCTGGGAGTTTGTCATTACGAACTCCACAGCACCATAATGGCATTACTGAATACTGGGAAGTTTGGTAGCAAACATCTCTGCATAATAAACCCACACTGATGCCAGTGTTGGATTTATTATACAATGCACTCAGAGGGCATCTTAGAGATGTCCCCTGAAAAACGACCAGCCTCTGGTGGGTTCCTTGACTGATACACACCAGCCTGCCACCATGAGACATGTTTCTGGACCCTGGGGTGGGAGCCTTCGCTCCCTGAGCCCAGAAACAAAGCCTTGCCTGGGCGGAGGTGGTCACACCTCCCCCAGGCCAGGAAGAGCCATCTGTGGCAGGGGATCTTCAAAGGCCTTGCTGCCTTTGTAACGCGACCCCAGCCTCTCCTGCTATCAGGAGCAGGCCACCTTCCTGTCTCCCCTCCTTTTCGGCGGGAAGACAGGTGGGAAAATTTAGCACAGCCCAGAAGGTGTGTCCACCTCTGCCAATCCCACCGCTCAGGTGGGGAAGGCGAGGTGAAGCCCACTCTTCAGTGCTCGCCATCCTGCAGATGGCAGACACTCTCCAATTAGGATTAGGGATTGTGCCCGCTCCCCCATGTGGGGTGAACACACCAAGGATGTAGTCACCCTAAGGTCAGTAGCCCATTGGCTACTGACCTCAAGACCCCTTAAACGTCCACTAAATTCAGTATTTAGAGGGCAGCCCTGAACCAAGAAGATAGATTCCCGCAACTTAAGAAGAAGAAGGATGAAAGAAGATGCCCAGCAGAGGAGACTGCAGAGAAGAACTGACTTGGCCCCATCCCTACCGGCCTGTCAGCAGTTTCCAGAGATCCTGCACCAAAAGTCGCCTTGTCCTGCAGCCAGTGATCTCCGGAACCCTTGGGAGGACTGACTGCCTTCAACAAAGACAGGATCTCCTGTGAACAGCAGCTCTGTTCAAAAGAAACTTCCAAGACAGACTCTGAGCCTGCTGAGGACAAAGAAACCCAACACCTGGAGCCACCACTGCACCCGATGCCTACGGCCAAAATCTGGGTGACCCACCGGTCCCAGCGAAGTGCCCCAGTGCTCCAGAGTCCGAGAGTTGACCCCTCCAGGACTCCTGACGTTACCTGCAGCCTCTGCACAGAGACCCCCCCAACCGCGAGTGGCCCGGTAAGGTGAAATCTGACCTCAAAAGACACCCATGCATCCAGCCGCCCTGCGCCCTGGAGAGGAGAACCCGAGATGCACCTACGTCCCGAGCCCTCCAACTTAACTGCCCAGCTGTTGGTTCCTCCCCGAAGTCTTCCTGGACCGAGCCTGCAGCCAAAAAACAAAACTGGCAATCCCCATTGAAAACAACAGGGCACCCGACGGCAAAACAGCACCCTGCACCCTGCCGCCCCTGTGCCGCTGTTGGTGCACCTTGTATGCTAACTCGGACCCCGCTTTGCCCTGAGCCTAACACCAGGAGCTTTGCTTCCAGAACCTTGTGGCCTGCTTGTGAGCAGCCACCAACTGGAGGCCCCCAAACCCCCATTGGATAACACTGGGCCTCAGCACTCTGCACCCTGCCGCCCTAGTGCCACTGAGGGTGTTCTGAGAGTGCATCCTCAACCCTGGGGGAACCCTGGTTCTAACCCCAGAATACCAACTCACACAAACCAGTACTTACCTGCAAACTGATGTCTTCATTTCCTCCCATAGGATTGCATTGAATGCTTTTCCTTGAAAATTCTTTTAAGTATAGAGTTGGTTTGTATGAAACATTGAAAAACTGCATATGTGTAAACACTGAATTACTTACCTTTTGTCTAGGAAATGTCTCATTGTGATAACTAGGCATATCACACTGATTAGCAAAAGTAACTTAAAAAGTAATCTAAAAAGTAACGTGCACAGTAATCTGTAAAGTAACTGAAAAGTAATTTCGAACTGTTTGCTTACCTGTAAATCAACCAACTGCATTTGAACCTGCATTCAGCTGTAAATCACTGCATAAGATTTTGCAAAGTACTATTTCACTTACCTGCACCACGTCTGGCTTGGTTTTAGAAATAAAATAACTAAATAATATTTTTATACAAACAAATTGTTCTGAGTTCAGTCTTTGAGTGTGTGACATCATTTCTTGCCTGAGTCTGTACAATAAATGCTTAACACTACCCTCTGATAAAGCCTTACTGCTCGCCCACACTACCTAGAGTAAGGTGCTATCTACTTTTACCTCTGCCTACCTTTGGGGTTCCACTGGACTCAGTGCACACTATACCTCATTTTGGTATAGTATATACAGAGCCAGCTTCCTACAGGGGGTCTCTGAAAGGGGGCGATATAATTAAGGGTGTGGCTTAAAACATTTATGCTAAAAATCTGTGCTCAGCATAATGTGCCGCCAGATTGGTATTTCGCTGCTTCTGTTAATGCCTCCACATAAGTAACATTACACCTACAACAAGCCAGGACTATTGGCTTTGTCAAAGGTTGTTAGTTGCATAAGATAAATATACTACATGCATACATACAACTATGGTTTTGTTGTATATAATATTGAAAATGCTTTAGTTCTTGTGCAAGAGGTTGTGGCGTAATGGCTAGAGCTGCCAATTTTGGAGCTGAGGAAGCAGGTTTGAGTCTCAGCGTCGGCTCAACATCTTGTGCTTCTGGGCAAATCACTTAATCGTCCATGCCTACCAAAAAATAAATGAAGATGTCCTTGTTGGTGCTCATGTAAAGCACTTCAAGTTTAGCAATACAGAACTGCAAAAAAATAACAGTTACATCAAAACAGTGAACTGCTGCAGAGTTAAGATTTTTTTTTTCAGTCTGTGTGAGGATGAAAATGGAGAGCCCAACAGGCACCCGTCTCGGCGCCTGTTTTTACGAACTGCTGGTGCTGAGCACCAGCAGGACCCGACCCACTTAAAGCCCTGCTATTATGGCATTAATCAGGAATCGAGGGTGAGGAAATAAATAATGTGCTGATCCTGCAACAAACTTCCAGTCTTATGATTAGGGTTGCCAGCTTATTATTTTGATGTCCTAGATGGTACAAAAATAAGCAGTCACCTAAAGCCATATTTTCAGCACTTATCTGTGCATACTTCGAACAGCAAATATAAATAGAAAGCACTTTTAATTGTGTTCTAGGGCTGCCTGAATGATCCATGACTAATAATTAAAGGGAACAAAGACAGAGAAGTCACATTAAAAATGAATACATACTTTTTTATTTATAACCCTATTTAGGGGCCGATTCCGATTCCGGCCGGAAATCTCTCCGACCGAGCCGGACTCGGAGAGAATTCCGACCGAATCGGACCCTAGCAGTCCGACCGGACGAGTACGATGCATTCGCATGCTATCGGACTCGATTCGGTCGGACTCCCATTGAAGTCAATGGGAGACGGTCGTACAACGCGTACGCGGGCTCCCATTGACTCAATGGGTGCGAGGCGAACAAGGGCGCCCCTACAGCGGGTACGCGTCCATGCGCATCGCGGCGTACATGCACAGGTAGGGGGGACCCATGGTTCCCCCCTGTGTGCGACTCGCGCGCCTACGCGTACAGGGGGGTCCGACGCGGACCCCCAAAGTCCGGCTCCGACAGCTCTTTCGAGCCGGACGGCGCGAGTCGGTCGGACTGCTCGCGGCACGCATCGTACTTACCCGGCCGGGAAACGTCTCCATAGCGCGGTGCGAGTCGTGTCCGTGCGAGTCGGTCGGAGCGTGTTGAAGCCGTGTACGAGTCGGTCGGCGATTTCGCGGGAGCTTGCATCGTACTCGCTCGGCCGGACCCGCGTACGATTCGGTCGGGAAACAGGGCTCCGAATCGGATCCGGTAAATCCGAATCCGATTCGGAGCACTACTGGCCGAGATCGGAATCGGCCCCTAAGTGTCAAGACAAGGTTTTTGCAGGCTCTTTAAACAAAACATGGCTGGCATTTTTCTTTTGGCAACCCTACTTTATATTCCTTTTCATGAAATGCATTCTCACACTACGGCAGGAAATGTAAAATACAGTGTAAGGAATAGGCAGAGTGGGGGCCCAGGGGGTACTGGAACCAGAAAAAAAAAACAGCCTTGGTAGCCAGTGTACAAAGGTATGTAAATATGCAAATGGTCTTTAAAGACCTGGGAAAAACTTGGGCGTGCCGGAGATAAGACTCCAGACACTGCCCAGCCGAGCCCACAGCAGCTCAAGATGCAGCAGCCAGGGCTGGGACACATGACGGGGCGGGGGCTGAAGCCCATTCAGCCCAATGGGCGTTGCGTGCCACGCCCCTGGTGATATTGATACGCCACTGCAGCCAACAACCTCCCCAGACCACTCTTCAGTATAGCTTAGATTGACAGCTCTAGCAGCATGCTGTGCTGCCTGTGTCCCCTCGTTTTTTAAATTCAGTAACAGTACAATCAGAAGATGAAGGGTGTCTCTGGCTCTGTTATGGATCAATAAGGATGTTGGCTCCATTGCCACTTTACCTGTAATTTCTCGTAGAGTGCAAGTGCGGTTAATTTCTCTGTGCTCCTACTTGACATCTGTTGGACTTGGCCCTTTTTGGCTAAAGTTCCTTAAACGTTTTGCTTTCCCCCTAGACCTTTTTTCTGACATAGTGTTGCCAACTTAGATGCTTTGGGCACTTTGCCACTGCTGATCAGTGTCAAAGTGCAAGTGCTCCCTGTGTAAAGTGTAATGGTAATTGGTTGTCCATGATTGGTATGTTTGCCTTACTAGTAAAGTCCCTAGTAAAGTGCACTATGTGTGCCAGGGCTAGTAATGCAACTGCTACTAGTGGGCCTGCAGCACTAATTGTGCCACCCACACGAGTAGCCTTAAAGAGAGAACTCAGGCTGCCTTGTTGTCCTGACAAGTGCACCCACTTGCCAGGCCTTACCCTTCCCTTTCTATGCACATCAGACACCCCTATGGTAGGCCCAAGGTACCCCCCTGGGCAGGGTGCAGTGTATGTGAAAGGTAGGACATGTACTGAGGTGTGTACCATGTCCTAAAAGTGAAATACTCTCCATTTCGTTTTTCACTGTGGAAAGGCCATCTTGCCCATAGGACAGAATGGGGAAGGATGGGTAATGTGTTTCCAGCCTATCTTCCCAAAGGCTTAAGATGGAGAGGTGAAGTTTAGTGTGCCTGAACTCACAATTTAATAACACATCTTTTTGTGAAGGTGGTTTTTGAATTGCGTGTTTAGAAACCACTCTTTTAGAAGTGGCTGGGTTTTTGTGCTCTAACATTTCTGTGTGTCTCTGCCTGGTTGTGGATTGACTGTCTGGATTTAAATGAGATAGGCTCTGGGGAATGTCTTGACCCAGGGGAGGAGGTGAGACAGCAACAGGCTGACCTGCATCTGGAGTGTAGGGGGAGGAGTAGCCCCTGGAGGTGAAGAGGCCTGGGTTGCTGCCATAAAACAATGGCTCCATCTCCTGCTGAGTGATTAAGGAGCCAGACCCCCACTATCAAAGGCAGAAGGTGTCACTGGCAGGAAGACACCCAGAACTGGTTTAGAGAGGGGTCAGTGCCCCCCTGAACACAAAGACTTCAAAGACATTTAGGGGTATAACAATGAGAGCTGAAACCCCTGGACTGGGGAATGGAACTGTTCAAGACTGTAAAGGATTGAACCTACTTCGTGGTCAAGAGGAACCTCTGCCAAGGAAGAAACAGCTGAATAGACTGAAGGAAAGGACTGACCCTTGCTGTGTGTTCTGGGGCTGGCCTGCAGTTTGCTGTTTTAACCAAGGAGAGGCTAAAAGGACTTTGCTGTGTGCTGTGTCCCCCTGCTCGAAAGGACTTTGCTGTGCTGTGTCCTGAAGTAACTTAACCCCAAGGGCCTGAGGAGAGCTGGCTCCCTGTTGTGGAAACTCAGGAACACAAAAGTTTCCAGAAGTGTCTCAGCGACGCTGTGTGCGTGTGCTTTTTGCAGCCTGAGCCCTTCGTAAGAATTGCCCTGTGATCGTGGGCACCTGGAGTCCAAGCGAGTCTCAGCGACGCTGTGTGCGTGTGCTTTTTGCAGCCTGAGCCGTTCGTGAGGATTGTCCTGTGATCCTGTGCACCTGGAGTCCAAGTGAGTCTCAGCGACGCTGTGTGTGTGTGCTTTGTGCAGCCTGAGACCCTCGTAAGAAGTGCCCTGTGATTGTGGGCACCAAAAGTCCAACTGAGTCTCAGCGACGCTGTGTGCGTGTGCTTCGTGCAACTTGAGACCTTCATGAGGATTGCCCTGTGATCGTGTGCGCCCAGAGCTCGAGGGAGTCTTAGCGACGCTGTGTGCGTGTGCTTCGTGCAGCCTGAGACCTTCGTGAGGATTGCCCTGTGACCATGCACACCCGAAGCTCAAGGAAGTCTCAGCGACGCTGTGTGCGTGCGCCCTGTTGCAGTTGACATCTTCAATATCGCCATCAGCCCAGAATCAACCAAGTCGTGAGAGGAGGAGAGGAGAGCGAGGTCGCACCCCCAGGTAACATGTGTCGCCCCCTGGGGCGGGGTGCAGGCTCGGAGAGGGACGCTCTCGGCCTCTCCCCTTCTTGCAGCACAAGCCTCTGCTCAAGCTCGTAGCACGGCCTGTACGTGCCAAGGAGTGGCAGTACCGGGGCCGGAGTGTTGAGCTGTACTTTGGTTTACACCATACCCGTGTTGGGGGCATATGTTGGTGGAAGCTGACCGCGAGTCAGTACGAGAGGCTGAGAAACCGTCTAAAGCACCGTGAACGGTGCCGAAGTGCCTTGCGCATTGCATTGTTTCTGCATTACGAACTACCTGATTGTTACATTGCGCATTGCATTGTATTTGCATAACAAACTGCCTGATTGTTGCATTATGCATCGCATTAGTTTGCATTACGACTTACCTGATTGTTACATTGCGCATTGCATTGTGTTTGCATAACGAACTGCCTGATTGTTGTATTACGCATTGCATTAGTTTTGCACAACGAACTGCCTGATTGTTGCATTACGCATCGCATTAGTTTGCATAACGAACTGCCTGATTGTTGCATAACGAACTGCATTATCTTTACATTGCAAAATGCCTGATTCTTGCTTTACGAACTGCATGGCATTGCACTGGAATTGCATGGGATCACCTAGAATTGCTCATTAATACCGTCAGACCCTACAAAGGCTGGCTGGCCTAATAACCGGCCAGGAGGAATATTACAAATACCCATATGTTGGATTTTTATCGTGTGGTCTCATCGTATATCTTTTTATATAAACATATACTTGTTTTTCTATGAAACTCGTATGGAGTCCTTTTGTGGTGTCATCAGTGGGTCACTGAGAGCGTGGTTGCAAATACTTTACACATTAGCCTTGAAGATAAGCCTGGCTGCTCGTGCCAAGCTACCAAGGGGGTGAGCGGGGGCTATCTGAGAAGGTGTCCGTCCTTTCCCTGACGTGGAAGCGAGGGTCCCTACTTGGCCTAAGGTACCTACCTCAGCCAACTATGGAATCCCGGTTCTAACATTGGAGGCAGCGGTTGGGACCTACCGTTGATGGTCAGCTGTTTTGGAATTTGAACGTGTATTTGCAAATTCGCTCACAGTGATTGGTGTACATCACAAGGTTAGCGCAGACCACGACGTCACCACATATTGTGTGTTTTGATTTTTTTTTTGGTTCTATATTTGAGCGACCTTTAAGCCACACATCATGTCTCAGAGGAGTCAAGTAGCCAGTCAGGCTGCAGAATTAGAGTTCAACATTGAGGCATTGCTTGCCTACAAAGTTGATCAATTGAGGCAATTCTCCAGAGCTTTTGGGATGTCCCATGAAAAGTAGTGCCAAGAAGGAGGAGCTGCAAATGGCCTTGAGGGCCTGGTGGGAAGCCAAAGGGGCTCAGTAGATGGGTGATGTTGAGGTGAATGAGGATGACCCAGGGAATGGATTTGGTCCACAGGATTTGCCAGTGGAAGGACCAGGGGCTGGTAGTAACCATTCAGGGAGGAGTTTTTCCCCAGAGGAGCTGGAGGAAAACCAAAGGGGTCAGAGAGCATGAGTTGGAGGATTTAAAACTTAAAACTCAAGCAGAGGAGAAGAGGCTGCTCATTGAAAGTGAAAAGCGAGCAGAGGAGAGCAGGAACGCTCTCGCCTTGGAAGAGAAAAAGATTCTCTTAGCTCATGAGTTAAGCATGAGGGAACTGGACATTAAGGTTAAACAGGTGGAGTCCAGTTTGAATGGTGGCAGCGCACAGCCAGTGCCAAGTGTGGATGAGTACAAGCGTGCACTGGATGATTGGATGTTGGTTAGCATGGCAAATGATTTGAAGGGGTTGCTCAATTTGTCCCCCAGGGAGCCTAGGCTCAGTAATTGTTTTCCAGGATTGCGCCAACCCGTGTTAGGGTGCGAGCTCTTTGATTCCCGGGAGCTGGCATGAGAGCCCGACCCCTGGTCATGGGACCAAGTGTCTGAAAAGGCATTAGAGAGGGAAGAGAAGCGAAGTAGAGTAGCTAGGTCCCAGAGTAGTGGGGGGGCATGCGGGCTAGCGCCCTGTCTGAAAGGAGAGGGAGGGAGTGTGAGCAGCGTCCCCAGGGGTTCATCACCCCACCCCAGAGACTGGAGGGTTCATTAGAGGAGCACCAGGTTAGAGGCCTAGTACCTACTTGCCAGCTGTGTGAGGGCGAGCACCTAGCGTCAGGAGGGCGGGGGGCATCTGTATCCGGTGCTCCCGCGGTCCTGAAGTTTGTGGGTGCCATTCCTAAATGGCAATACAAAAGGGGATGATGGACGGAACGTTTGAGCCAATCAAACACTCACCCCCAGTCAACTGATCTGGGTTTAATCCATCATCATTCTTTAGCTCACTCCACCACCCCAGTTCAGACATGGCCATATGCAAATCAGTCTGACCCTGTGCCTCATGGGAACAGTCCAGCCCGAACTGCCAAGCCATGTCTTCCCTGGACCGGAAACAAGCATCCTAGGACCGGTTTCTGGCATTTCAGCCGTCATCAGCCAGGCTTGCTTGAATCCAGTGGCAAAGTGAGCAAGGGACCCACGTCTGGGCATACCCCCGCCAACTTAGGGCGACAAAAGCGATACAAAAGGGGATGATGGACGGAACGTTTGAGCCAATCAAACACTCACCCCCAGTCAACTGATCTGGGTTTAATCCATCATCATTCTTTAGCTCACTCCACCACCCCAGTTCAGACATGGCCATATGCAAATCAGTCTGACCCTGTGCCTCATGGGAACAGTCCAACCCGAACTGCCAAGCCATGTCTTCCCTGGACCGGAAACAAGCATCCTAGGACCGGTTTCTGGCATTTCAGCCGTCATCAGCCAGGCTTGCTTGAATCCAGTGGCAAAGTGAGCAAGGGACCCACGTCTGGGCATACCCCCGCCAACTTAGGGCGACAAAAGCGATACAAAAGGGGATGATGGACGGAACGTTTGAGCCAATCAAACACTCACCCCCAGTCAACTGATCTGGGTTTAATCCATCATCATTCTTTAGCTCACTCCACCACCCCAGTTCAGACATGGCCATATGCAAATCAGTCTGACCCTGTGCCTCATGGGAACAGTCCAGCCCGAACTGCCAAGCCATGTCTTCCCTGGAGCGGAAACAAGCATCCTAGGACCGGTTTCTGGCATTTCAGCCATCATCAGCCAGGCTTGCTTGAATCCAGTGGCAAAGTGAGCAAGGGACCCACGTCTGGGCATACCCCCGCCAACTTAGGGCGACAAAAGCGATACAAAGGGGATGATGGACGGAACGTTTGAGCCAATCAAACACTCACCCCCAGTCAACTGATCTGGGTTTAATCCATCATCATTCTTTAGCTCACTCCACCACCCCAGTTCAGACATGGCCATATGCAAATCAGTCTGACCCTGTGCCTCATGGGAACAGTCCAGCCCGAACTGCCAAGCCATGTCTTCCCTGGAGCGGAAACAAGCATCCTAGGACCGGTTTCTGGCATTTCAGCCATCATCAGCCAGGCTTGCTTGAATCCAGTGGCAAAGTGAGCAAGGGACCCACGTCTGGGCATACTCGCCAACTTAGGGCTGACAAAGCGATACAAAGGGGATGATGGACGGAACGCTTGAGCCAATCAAACACTCACCCCCAGTCAACTGATCTGGGTTTAATCCATCATCATTCTTTAGCTCACTCCACCACCCCAGTTCAGACATGGCCATATGCAAATCAGTCTGACCCTGTGCCTCATGGGAACAGTCCATCCCGAACTGCCAAGCCATGTCTTCCCTGGACCGGAAACAAGCATCCTAGGACCGGTTTCTGGCATTTGGCCATGTCTGAACTGGGGTGGTGGAGTGAGCTAAAGAATGATGATGGATTAAACCCAGATCAGTTGACTGGGGGTGAGTGTTTGATTGGCTCAAACGTTCCGTCCATCATCCCCTTTTGTATCGCTTTGTTCGCCCTAAGTTGGCGGGGGTATGCCCAGACGTGGGTCCCTTGCTCACTTTGCCACTGGATTCAAGCAAGCCTGGCTGATGACGGCTGGAATGCCAGAAACCGGTCCTAGGATGCTTGTTTCCGGTCCAGGGAAGACATGGCTTGGCAGTTCGGGCTGGACTGTTCCCATGAGGCACAGGGTCAGACTGATTTGCATATGGCCATGTCTGAACTGGGGTGGTGGAGTGAGCTAAAGAATGATGATAGATTAAACCCAGATCAGTTGACTGGGGGTGAGTGTTTGATTGGCTCAAACGTTCCGTCCATCATCCCCTTTTGTATTCCTAAATGGCAGGCACAGAAATCTAATTGGAAGGTTAAGAGAGGGAGGTGTCCCTCCGTGGGAAAACCCGTGGGACAGTGCCCAGCCATTCGGGCTAGGTCCCCTAGAAGTGACCAGGGTAAACCCACTTCTAACCTGGAGGGCAGGATAACTGGGGACAGTATACTGACCGATGGGTCTTCCAGGGGTACCGCTCTAGGTGGGGGTTGGCAAGGGACCAGCACCCCTAGAGAGACCCCGACTGCCAGGAAGTACCCATGGAGAAGCATAGTTGGCCCAGGGAGTAGCGACCAAGAGAACCCCCTGTGGTCAGGAAGGCATAGAACAGGAGGGTGTCCCTGCAGTAGCGGGCCTGCGTCCGTGTTCTATCGCCCCAAGCAGGGAAGTCCATCAAGGTAGTGATTGGTCTACCCTAGCTTTCGGCTGGGAGGGGGTTGTGTTGTACTTGGCCATTTTTGGCTAAAGTTCCTTAAACTTTTTGCTTTCCCCTAGACCTTTTTTCTGACATAGTGTTGCCAACTTAGATGCTTTGGGCACTTTGCCACAGCAGATCAGTGTCAAAGTGCAAGTGCTCCCTGTGTAAAGTGTAATGGTAATTGGTTGTCCATGATTGGTATGTTTGCCTTACTTGTAAAGTCCCTAGTAAAGTGCACTATGTGTGCCAGGGCTAGTAATGCGACTGCTACTAGTGGGCCTGCAGCACTAATTGTGCCACCCACACAAGTAGCCTTAAAGAGAGAACTCAGGCCTGCCACTGCAGTGCCTGCGTGCAGCTTGTTAAGCTGCCTTGTTGTCCTGACAAGTGCACCCACTTTCCAGGCCTTACCCTTCCCTTTCTATGCACATCAGACACCCCTATTGATAGGCCCAAGGTATCCCCCTAGGCAGGGTGCAGTGTATGTGAAAGGTAGGACATGTACTGAGGTGTGTACCATGTCCTAACAGTGAAATACTCTCCATTTCGTTTTTCACTGTTGAAAGGCCATCTTGCCCATAGGACAGAATGGGGAAGGCTGTGTAATGTGTTTCCAGCCTATCTTCCCAAAGGCTTAAGATGGAGAGGTGAAGTTTAGTGTGCCTGAACTCACAATTTAATAACACATCTTTTGTGAAGGTGGTTTTTGAATTGCGTGTTTAGAAACCACTCTTTTAGAAGTGGCTGAGTTTTTGTGCTCTAACATTTCTGTGTGTCTCTGCCTGGTTGTGGATTGACTGTCTGGATTTAAATGTGATAGGCTCTGGGGAATGTCTTGACCCAGGGGAGGAGGTGAGACAGCAACAGGCTGACCTGCATCTGGAGTGTAGGGGGGAGGAGTAGCCCCTGGAGGTGAAGAGGCCTGGGTTGCTGCCATAAAACAATGGCTCCATCTCCTGCTGAGTGATTAAGGAGCCAGACCCCCACTATCAAAGGCAGAAGTTGTCACTGGCAGGGAGACACCCAGAACTGGTTTAGACAAGGGTCAGTGCCCCCCTGAACACAAAGACTTCAAAGACATTTAGGGGTATAACAAAGAGAGCTGAACCCCCTGGACTGGGGAATGGAACTGTTCAAGACTGTAAAGGATTGAACCTACTTCGTGGTCAAGAGGAACCTCTGCCAAGGAAGAAACAGCTGAATAGACTGAAGGAAAGGACTGACCCTTGCAGTGTGTTCTGGGGCTGGCCTGCAGTTTGCTGCTTTAACCAAGGAGAGGCTAAAGGTACTTTGCTAAGTGCTGTGTCCCCCTGCTTGAAAGGACTTTGCTGTGCTGTGTCCTGAAGTAACTTAACCCCAAGGGCCCGAGGAGAGCTGGCTCCCTGTTGTGGAAACTCAGGAACACAAAAGTTTCCAGAAGTGTCTCAGCGAAGCTGTGTGCGTGTGCTTTGTGCAGCCTGAGACCTTCATGAGGATTGCCCTGTGATCGTGCACACCCGAAAGTCAAGTGTGTCTCAGCGACGCTGTGTGCGTGTGCTTTTTGCAGCCTGAGACCCTCGTAGGAAGTGCCCTGTGATCGTGGGCACCAGGAGTCCAAGTGAGTCTCAGCGACGCTGTGTGCGTGTGCTTCGTGCAGCCTGAGACCTTCATGAGGATTGCCCTGTGATCGTGTGCTCCCGGAGCTCGAGGGAGTCTCAGCGATGCTGTGTGCATGTGCTTCGTGCAGCCTGAGACCTTCGTGAGGATTGCCCTGTGACCGTGCACACCCGAAGCTCAAGGGGGTCTCAGCGACGCTGTATGCATGTGCCCTGTTGCTGCTGAGATCTTCGATATCGCCATCAGCTCGGAATCAACCAAGTCGTGAGAGGAGGAGAGGAGAGCGAGGTCGCACCCCCCAGGTAACGTGTGTCGCCGCCTGGGGCCTCCGGGCTCGGAGAGGGATGCTCTCGGCCTCTCCCCTTCTTTCAGCACGAGCCTCTGCTCAAGCCCGTAGCGTGGCCTGTACTTGCCAAGGAGTGGCAGTACCGGGCCGGAGTGTTGAGCTGTACTTTGGTTTACACCATACCCGTGTTGGGGGCATATGTTGGCGGCAGCTGACCGCGAGTCAGTACGAGAGGCAGAGAAACCGTCTAAAGCACTGTGATCGGTGCCGAAGTGCCTTGCGCATTGCATTGTTTCTGCATTACTAACTACCTGATTGTTACATTGCGCATTGCATTGTATTTGCATAACGAACTGCCTGATTGTTGCATTACGCATCGCATTAGTTTGCATTACGACTTACCTGATTGTTACATTGCGCATTGCATTGTGTTTGCATAACGAACTGCCTGATTGTTGTATTACGCATTGCATTAGTTTTGCATAACGAACTGCCTGATTGTTGCATTACGCATCACATTAGTTTGCATAACGAACTGCCTGATTGTTGCATTACGCATGGCAGTATTTTGGCATTACGAACTGCTGGATTGTTGCATAACGAACTGCATTATCTTTACATTGCAAAGTGCCTGATTCTTGCTTTACTGCATAGCATTGCACTAGAATTGCATTGAATCACCTGGAATTGCTCATTAATACCGTCAGACCCTACAAGGGCTGGCTGGCCTAATAACCGGCCAGGAGGAATATTACAAATACGCATATGTTGGATTTTTATTGTGTCGTCTCATCGTATATCTTTTTATATAAACATATACTTGTTTTTCTATGAAACTCGTGAGGAGTCATTTTGTGGTATCATCAGTGGGTCACTGAGAGCGTGGTTGCAAATACTTTACACATTAGCCTTGAAGATAAGCCTGGCTGCTCGTGCCAAGCTACCAAGGGGGTGAGCGGGGGCTATCTGAGAAGGTGTCTGTCCTTTCCCTGACGTGGAAGCGAGGGTCCCTATTTGGCCTAAGGTACCTACCTCAGCCAACTAGGGAATCCCGGTTCTAACAACATCCTTAGCCCATTTGTAACTAAGAAGAAGAATGGGTTAAAGTTAATGCTTAGGGTTTGATTTTTTAATGTGCGCTCAACTCTAGACTGTACTGTGTGTACGGAAAAGTAACCCCTCATGGCACCCCGTCCTTCCAAGCGCATATTGTAAGGAAGTGCCGAAACTGAGCCTCTCATTTTCATGCGTCTCACAGGAGTCAAGGGATAGTAAATTGACATGGGAAGATAAAATGTCATTTTACAAATAGAGCTCAATGGAAAGGTTGCTTCCTGGAGGCATATTACATGTAGTAGTGGTAATGTTCATTGTATACTTATTTTTTTTTAAATCATCACAATGTGCAATAAATCAAACAATGCATAGAACATAAATATGTTAGGAATTTCTGAATACATAAATAGACAATATTAAAAATCATACAAGAGTCATAAGATTAACAAAAGAATACTGTATCCCTTTTTAGTGCATCAAATTTAGTCAGTTGCTTTAGAAGGCTCATTAGGTATGTTATCATTTAATTCGAGTCTTTTATAGGTTATATCCAGATATTGTTTTAAATTTCCCAATAAAGGCGTTCGTTTGTGACTGAATACAAGCTGTAATAACCTCCTTTATAGTACGCACAGATTGCTTCCTGAAGCAGGCCAATGCATTTTTTTTCAAATGTCGCTCAGCTCTGTGCAAACACAAATAATACGTTCCAAGGGTTTATTTCGATATTTACAGAGTCTGCAGTTAGGGGAACTGGGTGTGGACTTCCAGGAGCCTTCGAATTCTTTCAACTGAATATGCAACAGACTGAATCTTAGACAATTTTGCTATATAGATGCCTCTAAATCAGAATTTATGTATTTCTAGCTGGAATGAAAGTATGATTCCATAAGTTGCTCTGTATGTTTGTAGCATGATACTTTATATAGGTCTCTTAAATGAAAGAACTCCCTGATGACTCCTTAGTGAGTTATTTGTTGTATCTTCAAGAGATCCTTAAACAAAGGAAAATTATGTTTTTTGATAACAGAATTAATTTGATCAAGAGAAAATGCTGATCTGGTTATATTGTTCTGTGCCAGTTCTTGATAAATAAAGCCTCTCAAAGAGGTGGGTTTTGTTAAATAGTTGATTTTCCGAGCCAGGAGGACTGCCTCATTTCATGGTAGACTTAATTCAAGTCTGATCATTGCAAGATGAGTGGATCTCCTTAAGTTAAATAAAAGATGTGCATCTTCAATAAAAAGCAGATTTTAGTTATTTGATTTAATTTAATTTAATACCAAAGACTCATAAGTCAGAAGTGGGACAAGTTTTTCCCAAAAGGCCATTGCAGTGGGCCTAATTGCACGCCCTCCACATGATAATGCAAACTTTTTTTAATGCTTTTGTTATCATGAAAGACTTTGTTTTTAACATATGTAGATGTTGTCCAAAGTTTAGATTCTTATCCAGATGAGAGCCCAGATAAGCATACGATTGTACTGATTCAAAATTGTTATCTCCCAATTTCCTTGTAAATTTCTTCAGGTTCTTCCCAAAGTATAACATTTTTGTTTTGTTGATGTTCACCGAAAGAGCATTCATCTGATTATAGTCGTTGAGAGCAGAAAGTTGGTGCTGTATTCCAATTGGAGTCTGTGAGCAGATCAGGAGATCGTCTACATATGCTAAGGGCCTGAACACGAGTTTGGTGGATGAGTTACTCCATCACAAACGTGACGGATATCCCGTCCGCCGTATTGCGAGTTCCATTACATCCAGTGGAATATAATGGAACTCGTAATATGGCAGACGGGATATCCGTCGTGTTTGTGATGGAGTAGCCCGTCCACCAAACTTGTAATCAGGTCCTAAGTAACTTACTGGGCAGTGACCTAATTTTGGTGGATATAATTCAGATTTTTTAATGTAATCACCTATTTCTGAAATATACAGGGAAAACAGAAGAGGAGCTAGAGCACAGCCTAGCTTGAGCCCATTCTCAATACAAATTTTGGGGGAGAGGTGCGGCTGGATCGTTGGCTTGATTTTCATCCATGAATTTGAAAGTAAAGGAATTATCAAGTGTAGCAGGCTAGCATTTGTGACCAAAGATGGTTGCAGTTTACCTTGTCGAAAGCAGATTAATAATCCATGAAGCATACATATAATGGTCTTCTACTGTTTACTGCCTTCTCTATAAGGAGTGTCAGAGCTACAATGTTATCTGTTGTTGCACAGCCTACCCTAAACTGAGGGGCAGATTTACGAGCCCCTTGCGCCACTTTTGCGCCGCCGTTGCGTCACTTATGTGACGCAGCGGCGACGCAAAACATGCACCACGTTGCGCAATATTTACAATGTGACTCATCTAGGGAGATGCGTCACGTTGTAAACCCCTGCGCCACATGAAACCTGTGTCAGGTTTCATGTGGGCGTTCCGGTGCAGGGTGGGCGTTCCCTCGCAGGTACGCCTCGTAAAAGTGACACAGTGAAATCTACAAGATTTCACTGAGTCACTTTTACGCCCATGCTGCGTCAAAACCCTGCGCCTGCTTGAAGCAGGCGTAAGGATTGACGCAGCATGTTAGGCATAGGGCACCCCCGAGCCTTGCTGGAGCCGCGTCGTGCTTGCGACGCGACTCCAGCAATGCGCCGCCTTTCCGTCGGGGGATGCGACACGCATCTGCCCATCCGTGCGCCACGGCGTGCCGCATTGTAAATGCGGCGCATCGGCGGTGGCGCAAAGGCAAACTTGCGTGACGCATCTTCCCTGGCGCATCCCTGCTGATTTGCAGGGATGCGCCAGGGAACGTAAATATGCCCCTGAGTCTTTTAAGCCAGCAGAAGGTTGTTGCATGGTACCCTTGCTGTTAATTGTGACAATAAATATTTCGCGAAGAGTTTGCCTTCGGCATCCAGAAAGGCTTTCAAGCGGAACTTTGCAGGGTCTCTTTGGCCTCCCTTTTTATGAAGTGGTTGTATTAAAGACCCTTGCTAGGATTCTGGTACTTCTGCTGACAGCAAGGTCAAACACCATCTTTAATATACTACTCACCAGCATTGGATCCTCTTTCATTATGGCAATCGGGATCCCATTAAGGCCTGGGCCACGAGAGCTCTTGATTTTTGTTATTAGTGAAGGTATTAATTTTACTGATGTTGATTTGATTTACTCTTCCCATTTGTCAGAAGTTTCATCATAACCGGTTGGCAGCTTATATGATATGAGCCATTCTCTACTAAATGCCAAAACATGTTTGTGTCTTTTTATAGTTTAGCCCATTTCATATTAGCCTCCGCTGTTTTTATCCTCCTTACTGTTTACCTATATGCTGCCTTTATTTGCTATATACCGTTGGATCATTCAATACTTTATTGAAGAGTTAATGTAAGTCACATGGATCTCCTGAATTGCCTCTTTATAGTTAATATTTCCCTTGAAGAGTTATGTGTTTGTCCTCCTCTAAGTTGAGTGCTGGTTCCGGTATTTTGGTGCGATATAATAATTTTTATTATATTGTCCAAAATTTCTTATCATGTACTGTCCATCCCATTGAGTTTACTCAACTCTTCAAGCATCTCTTTTAACATAGGGTTAGTGCCTATCGTTGAGAACTTGACTGACAATTTAACATTCCAGACTATCTTTTTGTTGTTTATGGCAATTGACTTAGCTGGTATAGAATGTAACATTTGAAAACTCGAAAATGCATATCTTAATGTGATAGCCTGGTGATTATGGCCACTTTCCTCCCTGGAGATAATTTCATAGTTTTTCCACGTGTGAAAATAAGAAAAATGATTCATGGAAACATCCATGATAGCACTTGATTTTGTTGAGTGGAACATCTTCATTGCAGGTTGATCATTAGAGAAGAGACCATTAAAAAACAAAGACCAGATTCCATTAAAAAAGTTCTAAGAAATTTAAATTTCTGAGAGTTACTTTTCACTTTACTGAAAAATATAGTCGGTGGAATGAAAAATTCTGCATCCAGTCCTTCTTTGGAGGTACGCAATTCTAAAAATACTCAGAGGAGGTCTTCGTTGAAGTCGCCTGTGACAATGCAAGGATGGCCCCTATAGTGCTCCATTAGATGTTTCAGCTCATCCAAAGTGCAGGTAAAGGTTGCTAAGTCACTCCTAGTAGATGGTAAATAAATGTTTATACCTATAATTACCCGCTCTAACAACCAGGATTTGATTGGAGAAAGATGGAATCTCTTTACATCTTAGTTTACATTGGTTGTTGATTAACGTAAGCAGTGCTCCTTACAGGCGACCGAATCTGGCCTTTTTCTCAAAGGTAGTAAAGTTGGATATGCTAAAACTGTCATCTTCCCAGGGCTCTTGTATGCATACTACATGGAACGTATTTAGAAAATAGTTTGAATCATGCTTTGAGTTTTTCAGGTGGCGAGAAACACCAGCAATGTTCCCGGAACAACTCTGTATGCATTGTTGTTGGTCGTCTTTTGGAAAGGAACCATTGTTAGGTAGGGTGTTCTGTTAAGCACTTCGGGGCTTATTTATGAGCCCCGGCGTCACTTTTGTGCCACCGTTGCGTCACTTTTGTGCCACCGTTGCGTCACTTATTGTGAAGCAGCAGCGGCGTAAAATATGCGCCACTGTGCGCCATATTTACGAAGTGACGCATCTAGGCAGATGCATCACTTCGTAACACCCTGTGCTACATTATACCTGCGTCAGGTACAATGTATGCAAGGTGGGCGTTCCCCCGCTAAAAAGGGTCATAGGAGTGGTGCAGTGAAATCTATGAGATTTCACTGCGCCACTTCTAGGACGCCAATACGTCAAAACCTTACGCCTGCCTCATGGCATGCGTAAGGGTGACGCAGGCCCTTTCAGAAGGACACATTGCTGGAGTTGCATCTGTTTTCAGACACTCCCCAGCAATGCACCACTTTTGCCCCTACAGATACGTTAGTAAGACTGACGTATCTGTAACTTTTTGGGACATGATGCACCGTACTTTGAATACGGTGCATCCTAGGTGTCGCAAGGAGGGCGCACTGAAAAGTGCCACATTGCTGCTTTCACGCAGCGATGCGTCACTTCTCATAAATGAGGCCCTTTGTTTTCAAGTTGGAGTTATTATTATTCCAAAACATCGCATCAAACTGTGCAACCATAGGTGAATATTTAGGTTTGACCATCTGAGCTAAGAGGTTGCCCCTTTCCTCCAGTTCTTCTTTCCTGGCCCATATCTTGGGGCAGATTTACTAGAACTGACGCATCTCTGCATTTTAGCAGAGATGCGTCAGTTCAATTGCGTCACGCAAAAAAACTCTTGCGCCACCATGGATGCCTCGCATTTGCAATGCGCCGCACCGTGGCGCAAGGATTGAGAGATGCGTCACGCATATGTTGGCATAAAGGTAACCCATTGCTGGAGTCGTTTCGCAAGCATGACACAACTCCAGCAATGCTCAGGGGCGGCTTATACTTATTGTGTTGCGTCACTCCTTACGCCTGCTTCAAGAAGGCGTAAGGTTTTGACGCAGTGGCGTCGTAGAAGTGGCGCAGTGAAATCTTGTAGATTTCACTGCGTCACTTTTACGAGGCTTTCTTGCGTCGGAACGCCCACCCTGCATACATTATACCTGATGCAGGTATAATGTGGCGCAGGGCTTTACAACGTGACGCATCTACCCAGATGCGTCACGTTGTAAATGTGTTGCAACGTGGCGCATTGTTTATGCCACCGCTGCATCACAAAAGTGACGCAACGGCGGTGCAAAAGTGTCGCAAGGGGCTTGTAAATCTGCTTCCTGTTCCTGCTGGAGCGCAATCTCCTCAGTGGCCCAAGGTGAGCTCAATTTTATTGTTGTTTTCAGGGAGAAAACAAACTGACACAAGGCAGGGGCGTAACACAGGCCCCCGCAGCCCCCGCGGTGCGGGGGGCCTCCAAGCTCCAGGGGGCCCCCTCAGCACAGCACTCTGGCTGCAGAGCTCCGGAGGGGGCCCCATCCATGTGCCTCGCAGGGAGGCCCCCTCGAGTTTCGTTACGCCAGTGACACAAGGTCTGCTGAGGTCACAGACCTGAGTTCTGGAAAATAATTTTGCCAATTCAAAATTGTTTTGAGACCCCCTTGATCGGTAAAGAAGTTTACAATCCAAGACTTGGTTGACCAGTTAATTAATTACTCTTGACTTTCGAGCAGTGTGCTCCTTAATTTTTGGAACCTTGATTCGGATCGTTATGTGATTTTGTGCCTGAAATAATTGCGGAAACTTGTTCCTTAAACCTGGGGTTAGGGCAGGGCCGTGCTGGTAAGTGGTCCGGTTTCCTTATGTTGCATGCAAATTTTATTAACCAGCGTTACCAATCCATCTGCCATTCTATACAACAATTCCAACGTAGGCGGGCCGAGTGCCTGACTTACTACTTGTTCTGAACCCTTGATTAACCTTGCATTCGGGCTGTTAGCTACATGTTGATGTCCGTTACCGGAAATTGTTGTTTGCTTATGTTGTTCAATGAATTCATCTGCTGTTTGCTGTGCAATTTCCGAGATTCCATCTGAAGCAAGGCTCCTTGTGTTAAATGAAACTTGTTCGGGCTCTTTCAAGGATGTTTAGATCTGTATTTATAGTTCTCTTGTATTGCCGACATGCTGCTTCGAGTGTGGCACCCAGATGAATGTTTAGTTGGCTGTAGTTAAAGCGATTCCTGCTACTTCTTGGAGGTTAATGCTTGGCAATGATCAGTACTAAGAATATCCTTAGTGTGAGGCATATTAGCTATGCTTGAATGATCGTTGGTCGGCCTTTGTGAAGCAAATTAGTACTGACACTCGTTATGTTCCTAAAACTCGGAAAATACTTTTGCACCCCCAATTGACTGCTGACAACATCCATGCCCCCAATATATATATTGTCCAGGGTATGCCCAGACGGGGGTCCCTTGCTCACTTTCCCACTGGATTCAAGCTAGCCTGGTTAATGAGGGGTGTTACCCCGAAACCAGTCCCAGGATGCTTGTTTTCGGTCCAGGGAAGACCTGGCTTGGAAGTTCGGGCTGGACTGTTCCCATAAAGAACAGGGTCTAGACTGATTTGCATATGGCTGGGTCTGAACTGGGTGGCGAAGTGAGATAAAGAACAATGATGGATTCAACCCAGATCTTTGACTGGGGGCGAGTGTCTGAAAAGTTTCAGCACTCCGTCCAACATCTCCTTGTGTTTGCTTTGTTCGCCGTAAGTTGGCCGGGTATGCCCAGACGTGGGTCCCTTGCTCACTTTGCTACTGGATTCAAGCTAGCCTGGCTGATGAGGGGCGTTACTCCGAAACCAGTCCCAGGATGCTTGTTTCCGGTCCAGGGAAGACCTGGCTTGGAAGTTTGGGCTGGACTGTTCCCATAAGGAACAGGGTCAAGACTGATTTGCATATGGCTGGGTCTGAACTGGGGTGGCGAAGTGAAATAAAGAACAATGATGGATTCAACCCAGATCTTTGACTGGGGGCGAGTGTCTGAAAAGTTTCAGCACTCTGTCCAAGATCTCCTTGTGTTTGCTTTGTTCACCTTTAGTTGGCAGGGTATGCCCAAACGTGGGTCCCTTGCTCACTTTGCCACTGGATTCAACGTAGCCTGGCTGATGAGGGGTGTTACCCCGAAACCGGTCCCAGGATGCTTGTTTCCGGTCCAGGGAAGACCTGGCTTGGCAGTTCGGGCTGGACTGTTCCCATAAGGAACAGGGTCAAGACTGATTTGCATATGGCTGAGTCGGAACTGGGGTGGCAAAGTGAGTTAAAGAACGATGATGGATTCAACTCAGATCTGTGACTGGGAGTGAGTGTCTGAAAAGTTTCAGCACTCCGTCCAAGATCTCCTTGTGTTTGCTAGGTTTTTGTTTAACCTTTTCAGCTTGTTCAGTCGATGTTTGCTTACACAAGTTTCAAAGGGTGCTTTTCAATCATTATTTGGGTTGATGCTTTGTGCCTCTTATACAGTTGCTGCAGTCTCCTCCATCGCGGATGCTACAGATTTTGAACAGTTTTTACAATTTGTTTCATATTGATATACACTTGTGCTTGATGTTAGTATCAAATTATTCAAGGTTCTCTCACAGATTTGAGTTGATATAGTTAAATCCTGCGCCATGTGGTCAAGTAAAGTCGTTTTCATTGAATTGTGTGTTATTAATTCAGATTTTAAACTGGACCACATCTTTGTTGGAAGGAGCTGCAGTGGGCTGATTAAATCGTCAATCTACTTCAAGCTAGAAGTGTCCTCTATTGATGCTGAGAGTTTTGTGTCGACTCTATTTAACGTTTTATCGAGGTTGTTCCATGTAGTTGAATTTTCTTGAAATGATTTTAGTAGTAAAACCTACTCGATAATAAGGGCTGACTGAAACCATTTTTGTAAGAATGGCACTGATTGCTCTCATAGCAGAAAGAACAGGATATACTGGAGGGTTTTCTAAATCATTTTCCAATAAATAATCTCAACCTGCCGAGTCAGAGAGTGTCGTCTGGCCTTTGTAGACAGAGAGGACTGAAAATGTGTTTCATTTGTTGTAATTCCGTTCAGTTCCATCAGCAGATCTGAATTGATGAGCAAATGCGCTAGCTCACTTTGCATGCTTGTAACAGGATTTAAGTTGTGGACAGCAGCTTGTATGAATTGTCCAGAGACTTGGCTCTGACTCGATCTAGGGGCCGAAGCGTCCTGAGATGAGCACTCCTCAATGCCTCAAACATTCATAGGCAAAATCCTATAAAAAGCCCTGTAAACCACAAGGGGTGCTTAGTAAACAAAGGTCACTGTACTCTAAAAGACCTCTGAATGCAGTCTAGGCCCCATAGGTCTTATGCATCTTTAATGTTTTGCACTCAAAAGGACACTACCCCCTGGAACTACAATACACCCCTATACACCTACATCAGATAATCTGCTATACAAATACAGAAAAGCTGGGATATTATGGCCAATATGCGCATATTTTTCCTTTTTCTATTAAAAACTAAAATGGATACCCTTTGGCTTTGACATACTTTCCATAGGAAATAGTACAAAACAGTGAACATTTGAATTGAAATCTACTATTGAAGCAGACTCTCCATCAATCACGGAGGACCTAGAAACTCTATGGGTCCACACACCCCTAGGCCACACCAAAAGGCCAGCCCTGAGAATGCGTGTAATCTACCTAGATTTCCCTGAGGTCCAATTTCTGCCTGCATTGCAGCTTTTGTGGGTAGCCTGCACTGCTCATTGAAGGCTCTTGATCACACAAAGCATGCTTCGCGATGCCCCGGGTCCTCCTGGGCACCACAAGAAGAAACATGCAGATTTTTGTTTCTCTGACCCTATGGGCTATTGGATACAGTCACAGACATTTTTGTAATTTTTTAAATTTCTTCTTGTAGTGTTTGAATTGTCCTGCTTAGCAAGTAACTCAACATGGTTGCTACTACTCTCCTTGAGACACACTCACATATTTTGGTCAGGACCATGTTGTGGTCACAGAGCTTATGGCCCTGCTGCGCTATCCATACCTACCAGCCACAGGCCTCCAATGATCTTGCAGGAGAAGGCACTTTCTCCCACTCTTCCGCTCTCCTACTTTACACCTAAAAAAGGAGATGAGCCTGGTAGTGCTCAGTGAGCCTGGGTATCCCTGCTTCTCACAGAGCATCTCATCACAGGCCTAGGGCTCAACAGACAAGAAGGATATTGTCTCGGTCCTCCCACTTTCAATAGGGTAACAGTTAACAATTGGTGCAAAGCAACTTTAGGTCCCTTAGGCGAGCTCAACTGACTATGGTCTCCCAGGTGTGATTTTAAAGCACCACGTGGAATCAGATGATGCGGAAGATGGCCCCAATCTCTTAGGCACTCATTGTAGGTTTTTCAGTGCAGCACACGAGTGGGGCTTTTTTAATCGTGCTCCTGGTGACCTTCTTCTGTCACCAACAATGATCTTGTGGGGTCTTCAGACCCTCAGATTTTTTATAGTTGTTGCTTGATGCATGCAGATACTGTTTCACCAATCATTGGCACTGGCTTCTCCTCTTTTTCAGCAGCTGTGGGCTGTATGGCTCTGGACCTACTCTCACGGCCAACTCTTGGCAGTTTCCTGACATAGGGTTTTCCTCCAACAGCACTCCACAGTTCTCAAGGCAGGTCATGCTATTTGCGTACACTCCCCAAACACCCACGATCTTCTTCTACTTGTTGATTACCTATGTATCCTGCAGGAGCCTGGATTACCCTTTCCTTGGGCTCTCATCTCAAGCACCAATTCACAGAAGTCCAAGGGGAGCCCCTTCCTTCAGGGTCCGTAGCAAGTCCATCCTTTACTGGCCCTGAAAGGAAAGCAAGGAGAAAAAATCCAAGAAATACAAGTACAAAGTCTTTCCCTCCATACCGTAGGATGATTCACGGTTTGCATCCGTGCTTCTTCTGTTGCTCCTCTTCCCAGATATTCTTCCATGTGTAGGGTTTAAA
The DNA here is from genome assembly GCA_963921515.1 of Calotriton arnoldi. NCBI lineage: Eukaryota > Metazoa > Chordata > Amphibia > Caudata > Salamandridae > Calotriton > Calotriton arnoldi. Next base: position 93,037 of record CAWUFW010007837.1, on the reverse strand, counting down.
CATGTAGGGGAAGAATTCTAGAAGGTGGTAATCCTTACCTAATCCAGAGATACAACATCACCCTCTGACAAATGACTGGCAGTTCCAATGAGCAGCTACTTAGCTTTCAGATCCTCCTGCACAGCATTCTGGAAAGAATCAAGGTGGCAGCATGTGAAAACATTGGAAAAGATCCCTGTGTCTGAGTCCAACTCTGTGATCTTAGGTGTGGTTTCTTCCCTAAAAGCTTCAAAACGTCTCTTTGGTGACTGTATTTAAAGGCCTGTCTGCTCTCCCTTGGTCCTCTGTTGGAGCATCTTGCCAGTGCATTGCAGAGAGGGGAAGTTAATTAAGTTATGGTGATTTAGTTTCCCGAGACCTCTTTCCTCTCCTACCAGACAGCTAATCTCCCAGAATGGGTCTATTTTTCAAAGTGAGCATTGAACTGCAGCTGGCCAGCAGACTAATTAATGGGCCCAGCAGGGTGGCGTGAAGCATGAATTCCATTAAGGCTGGTTGAGATAAATATGTCTAAAGTTGAAAATACATAACTAATGGATATAGTATGAAATTAACTCTAAATATGTATTTTGTGACCCAGGAATTTATAGGAAACTCCACATCAATGAATTTCCTATATCATGCGAATCCAAAGTTAAGGTTTGAGCATACATCAGTCAAAGTGTAAAAATAGTTTAAATATTGCATATATTACTTTTCAGCCACAAAAACCTTTTCCATTTAGTTTTGGATCTCCAATTCAATTGCGAGGTTTTAAAAGTCCTCAACCAATTTATTCTGGATCTCATGTTCCACAAGGCTAGCTACTTGTACATGGATGCCAGGTTGAGTCAGACAGCAGTCTCTTCGTCCAGCATGCACATCAGGGGCGGCTCCTCCATTAGGGCGGAGGAGCGTCGCCCTACTGCTTTCTCGCATTGCTAGAAGCAGAAACATAAAATAGTACTTTAAATACCATTTTAGGTTTCTGCTTCTCGCGCTGCGAGAAAGCAAAATGGTATGCCTGGTTGGGGGCGGGTGGGTCGGGGAGAAGTGGCTTGCCCAATGCTGTGGGCCTTGACTGTTTGGTCGGCCCCAGTCATGCGCACTCTCCATTTTCTCTATGTAGGCTGCATGCAGCCTACATAGAGAAAATGGCCTCCCTACAGGCGCCCGGCTGGGCACCGTTCGCACCAATCACAATGCTGCCATTGCAGCGTTGTGATTGGCTTAGGGGAGGGGAGGGAGGATGCCTGCTTCCTGTTCCTGCTGGAGGCAGGAGAGCAGTAAAGCAGCAGGACAATGCGGGCGCGGGACCCGGCCAGGAGCGGGCGTGGCGCGGGCCCCGGTAAGGTAAATAGTTTTATTTATTTTTTAAATCCCCCCAACTCCCGTGCGACCCCACCCGCGAATCATGCGAGCAGCGACTGATGCACATGTGTGCACACACTTGTGTACATTTCTTTACCAGTAACCCTGTGTAAAGTCTCTTACTCCAGCTGCACAACGTCAGACCTTATTTTAAAATATGGGCACTGGTGATTACATCACAAGTCCATTTTTAGCCTTAGCTTAGAGTGCGTAATATTCCATTGGAGCAATTCACTTACTGCAGACTCATGGGTCAGAATCTAATTTTTACGTTAAGCCTAAAGGGCAACAATGGTAAACAACCCCAAGCTAACCTATATAGCAAGGATTCACTGCTCTCTTTTTCATGATTTATTTGACACTCTAAGTCTGAAAGTAAATGTTTCAACTTCTACTTGTTACTCCCTTTTTGCTCCCTTTTGTCAGCTATACCTCTCTAACGAGCTCTAATAAAGTGAAACACGGGGCGTGGCTTAGCCGGCTGCAAGATGGCCGCACCTTGAGTGGGCTCTGCCGGCCAAGCTGCAATATCCGCAAAAATCCTGCAGAAATCTTACCTGCTACCGCCCAAGACGCTACTGCTGCTCCTCGCCAGCGCTCCGGGAGCAGACCGAGCCCGCTCCTGTTTCTCTGCGGCATCAGGGAGCAGAGTTACGCTGCTGAGCCTGCCCGGGGCCTGGTCCGCTCAACCTTGCTGAAGACTCCTGGGCTGTTCTCCAGGACCGGACGGGGGTCCGAGCGCCGGCTGCGGATTCTTCCGGTGAGCGCTCGCCTGCTTGCTCCGGTGAGTGTTGTTCTCGTGGGGGCGTTCTGTGGCGGGGCTGGGGGCGCGCCCGTTGTACTGCCAGGCCTGGGCGCCATTTGCTGCCTCCCTACACTTGCAGCCCTGGCTTTCTTCTCCGGGCCTGGCGAAGGGGGCGGCGCGCCCCTGCGACTCCTCGCTGCATTCGCCCCCCCCCTTGCTCCCGGAGGGCTGCTGCTGGGCCTTGGACGCCGGTCCCATGGCCTACACGGAGCCTTGCTGCCCCGAGCCGGGTGCCCTCTTTGTGGTGGGCTGGGCCCTGGCCTACAGCCTCTTCGGCCTACTACTGCCTGGACACTGTTGCGGGGAGTGACGCCCGACTGTGGCTCTGACTCCACACCGGCCCGCCGTGCCTGGACTTGCTGACTTGCCACACCTGCCCCTGGAACCTCTGGAACCCCTGGGGGGGCGGACTTAGCGGCGCCGCACCGGCTGGGCCCCCCTTGCCAACAGCTTGCTGCCGTTAAACGTTTCGGACCGGGTGGCCGCCATTCTGTGCCCGCTAGTTGTACCGCCGGGCTCGGCGCTCTGTTCCTCTGCCTGGCACCACTCCTGTGAGCCCTCCTCCGTGCGTTGCTAACGTGCTGCCACCTACTCTGCTTGGCGACCTCCAGGTGGCGCTTCTCCCCGGTCTGGCGCGGTCCTTCATCCTGGGACCCCCACCGGCGGCCTTCCACACTGACTGTGGGTACCGAGGGGGCGCTGCCTTACCTTACCACTGGTACGCCGGCTTCTGCCACCTTATTCCTGTGCTGGTGGTCGGGGGGTTCGTCGTCATTTGGGCCTGACTGCCCCCCGCCGCACTTGGGTCTGCTCCTCACTGCCTGATCGCCATGGGTCGAACGGATCCCAAGCAGCCCAAACTCACATTTGACCTACGCGCCAGACGCGCCAGGAGGGTGGCAGAATGGAAGGGGAGGACTCTGCGTCGCCACCCGACCCACCGCAATCTCGCGAAGACGACCTGAAAGCCATCATGCTGGATGTAAAATCCACCGTCACCAACATCGCGGCCCAGCTAGACCAACTGTCTACTCGCTTGGACACTGTGAAGGCCCGGGTGGACACGCATGACGCTAGGCTGCTTCACGTGGAAACAAGAGTGTCGGACGTGGAGGATGCGGCCACCCAGGATCGGCAGAAACTGCTACACATGGACAAACTCCTGGCCGTAATCCGCAATAAGAATGAGGATTTGGAGGCGCGCTCCCGGAGGAGCAACCTCCGCATCATGGGTGTGCCAGAGTCCACCAACATATCCCGTATGGAGGATTTCGTGGAGCAGCTGGTCCGCGAGCTGTTCGGAGATGCCCTCTCGCCCGTGTTCATCGTGGAGCGGGCCCACCATTCCCTTGGTCCTCGCCCTGCCCCGGGCCTGCCGGCACGCCCCATTATCGCTAAGATCTTGAACTTTAGGGACCGGGACGCCATCCTCAGGGCGGCTAGAGAGAAGGGCGAGATCCGCCACCAGGGCAATTCCCTCTCGTTCTACCCTGACTACACTCAGGCTGTCCAGGCGGCGCATCATGAGTTCCTGCCTGCCAAGAAACTCCTTCAGAAACACGACATCTCTTACTCTCTGGCCTATCCAGCCAAGCTACGAATCCGTCAGGGCTCCAAAACTCTCACTTTCTCGGATCCTAGGGAGGCGCTGGTGTTCGCTAAGAAGCTTGACCGTCCAGATCGTTCTTCTCCTGCAGGCTCCCGGGCCGCCTCCGAGGCCCCACTCAGTGACAATGACTGACCTGAAGATTGACTAGATCTCTGTGTTTGTGGGCGATGTTAATTTATCAGACTCTTGGCTGACCCTGGGCACTGCGGGTCCTCCGTGCCGCCACTGGCACTGATGTTCGAAGCTTGAGACTGGGCGGAGCACTTCTGTATTCTGGGTGTATTTACCTGTTGTCTGCTTGACCACGTAGGCTTGGCCACCCTGTCTTATTGGCAGGGGTGTACGCCGGGCGCTGCCATGCCCCCACGGGATAATTCCCTTGTTGGCTGCTCACTGTTTCCTTCCTAGTTGTGGGTTCCTGGGGTGGGAGTGGGTGGTATCTCAGCCTGATTGGGGGGTTGGTGTGGGTGGGGGGTGTTCTGGGGGTCTCAAGTAGGGAGGGTGGGGGGTGAGGAGGGGGGTGTGTTCGGGAATGTGGTCGTCTGCACTCTGTATGATATTGACTTGCCAGGAATTGGTTTTCAGATTGCGTTATGTGCGGCGGGCTGGGTCGGATTGGGGTGGGGGTTTTCTCGTGGGTTTTGTTTATTATTCTATTGGGATCGTTTTGTTGTTGTGTCCTCATCCTCTGTTTCTCATAAGAATGCATCACGCCACTGCTAGTCATGTTCAATTTAGCACGACTGTTCACGATATCCTCCTCCTCCTGGATGGCACTGTTTTTCCTCCCCTTTTTGTTCTTAGCGCACTGGCTGATCCCTCCAAGGTTGGGCCTTCTCGAATGGCTGGCTACTGGCTGGCCCCACTATCTGCCTCTGGCGAATGTCCTGTTCCCCTCCTGGTCGGGTATTGTTTGTCCCAGCGCCTACATTGGCTCGCTCTGCTATCTGGCCCCCTGCTCTGCGTCCTAGCTTTACTCAGGTGTAGAGTACCATGACTGACACCATATGTTGGACTTGGAATATCCGTGGTCTTAATGATCACCATAAGGCCAGGCTCATTCACTCTCACTTACAGCGTCACAGGGTCGACGTTTGCCTATTGCAGGAAACCCATCTGCTGCCCGAAACAGCTACCAGACTCCAGTCGCGATATTGGGGGGAAATGCACTCTTCTTTCTATTCCTCTTATTCTAGGGGAGTCTCCAATCTGATACGCAGGGGGCTCCCCTGGCAGACTACTCAGGTATTCAAGGACCCGGACGGACGGTATGTTATCTTGCAAGGTTCCCTGATGTCCCAGCCAGTGACGATTGCTGCTGTCTATGGCCCTAACTCGGACGACCGCGATTTCTTCACACATATATGGCACCTCATCTCTTCCCTGGGCCCGGCGGCCCTCGTCTGGGGTGGGGATTTCAATATTACTCTCTCTGCGGCCCAGGACCGCTCTGGCTCACACTCATTGCACCCTCGCTCTACAGCTCTCCTTCAGTCCATCCTTACGGACAACTCGTTATATGACGCCTGGAGGCACATGTGGCCTGATGCCCGTGAGGGCACTTGCGTCACCGGAGCCCAGGGTTGCTGGTCCCGTATTGATCTATGGATTACTTCACCGGATGTCCTCACTTGGCTCACTTCTGTTAACCATATGGCGTGCACTTTCTCCGACCACGCTCCCGTTCAGCTCTGTCTTCGCCCCCCCAACTCCCCACAGCGTTCATTCACATGGCGGCTCCCTCCGAAGGCCCTCCGTGATTCTGTTTTTAGCGATGAGATCCAAACGGCGATTATTAACTACTTTGATTTAAATGTCGGTTCGGTGGAATCCCCGTCCATCCTGTGGGAAGGCTTTAAAACAGTTATACGAGGCGAGTGCATCTCCAAACAGGCAGGCGTCCTCCGCTCCATCCGCGCGTTATTGGACAGGACCGAATCGGAGATTAGGGCCCTGGATGTAGAATATGCTGCCCACCCCAGGTCAGAGACCCTTGCGATATTGCGTGCTAAGCACTCTGAATTTGTTGCGGAGGCCGACAGGGAACTCTCTTTTCTGTGTAGGGAGGCCAGAGCCCGTCGCTTCGGTGAGGGCGATCGACCCGGCAAGACCCTGGCCAATCTTCTACGTCCCCCCCCGGGCGGCGTCGTACATCGCGGCTCTTCGGGATGGCGGTCTTGCCAGAACCACCTCCCATGCAGAAATCCAGATCCGCTTTATGGACTACTACTCGCAACTCTACGCTGCGGGCCCCTCTCCTTCGCCCGAGGCCTTTGAACAGTATTTCAATACCCTTGCGCTGGTGTGGCTTGAGGACCACCATCGTGAATTTTTAGATGAGCCCTTCTCTAAGGAGGAGATACTAGCGGCTATAAATAGTCTACCTAGCGATAAGGCCCCAGGACTGGACGGCCTACCCGCCTCGTTCTACAAGGCTTTTGCCGCGCATCTGGTGCCACATTTGGCCGCCATGTATAACGACTCCTTCGATACAGGCCTCTTTCCGTTGTCACTCCGCGAGGCAATGATAACGCTACTCCTCAAGCCGGACAAACCAGCTGACAGTAGGGATTCCTATCGCCCCCTCTCTTTAATTAACATCGATAATAAGATCTTGGCTAAGTTATTGGCCTCCCGTCTTCTCCACCTCATGCCCCTTATCGCCCTCCCCGATCAGTCCGGTTTCATTCCGGGCCGTGCCACCTCGCATAATCTTCGCACTATATTTTCGGTCCTTCATCAAATAAACCCTAACCTCCCCGCGGTTGCCGCGCTACTCGATGCCACTAAGGCATTCGATACGCTGGAGTGGCCCTTCCTCTTTTTCTCTTACCGCGCCTAGGTTTCAGTAATGTTTTCATTCGTAAGATATCTCTTCTTTACACTCGCCCCTCTGCCCGCCTACGAATTAATGGTCAGGTATCAGCACCCATACTGATTGAACGTGGCACTCGACAAGGTTGCCCGCTCTCCCCTATGCTCTTTGCGATTGCGATGGAGCCGCTTGCGGCCCGGCTCCGGCAACACCATACTCAGAAGGGTATTGGCTTTGCAGCCCGCGCCCTCTTGGTTTCCTTGTATGCCGACGACATCACGCTGTATGTCCGGCATCCCCAAGATAACCTCAGCCCCCTAGTCCGTGAAATAATTCGATTTGGTGGACTGTCTGATATCCAGTTGAACTGGAGCAAGTCAGTGTTGTTCCCTCTTACCGATGCCACCACGCCGTTCACTCCGGACTTTCCTTTTGTCTGGGCCTCTGGTCCCACCCGTTATTTGGGAATATGGCTGAGCAGGAACTTGGACGACCTCTGGAGGGCCAACTTCGGGCGCGCAGTGGACTGGCTGGAATCTAAAATACCCCATTGGAACCGACTCCCCCTGTCTCTGGCGGGTCGCATAGCTATTGCCAAGATGGTGGTCCTCCCGAAATTCCTTTATCTCTTCTTAAACATTCCAATACCTCTCACTGCACATTTCTTTCGCAAAATCCGCTCTTTGATCATTTCTCTGGTCTGGGCGGGCAAACAGCTGCGGATTGCATATGACATCCTGACTCTCCCAATGTCATCGGGCGGTATGGGCGCTCCCAATTTCAAACTCTATGCCTTAAGTGCCCAGGCCAGTTTCCTACATTTCTGGATTCACCCCACCCCTTATCAGCCGCATGTGGCGGTTGAAGCTAACCTGGCGGCTCCCTGGCCGCTGACTACCGCCCTGTTCGCCCGGGTGCCGAGGTGAACACAGTTGAAACACTGCGTTGGGCCTGGCTGGGATTGCGCCGTCTATCTAATGCACCGTCGTTATCGGCTAACGCTATGCCTATTGTGCGACACCCTGCCTTCCCCCCTCTCCAACCCACAGGCATGGCCAAACATGCTGCCCGTATGAAGCTGACGATTCTGGCGGACCTTTACCCCGGTGACACTTTTTATTCCCCTCCAGCCTCATCGGGCCCGATGGACACACAGCTCTTTTACCAACTGCGGGCTATCTGCAAGACGCTGCACCCCACGTTTCCCCAACCCCCATCCTCAATGCCGGCTCTTGACTACATATACACGTCCCCCACTCCTCGCAAATTGGTAACTAAATTATACGCCATAACGCTGTCGACCACCTCCATCTCCACCGACCGTGCACGCGCGGCATGGGGCGAAGAGTTGGGCATGGACATCGCACAAGCAGATTGGCGGTATTGCTGTAATCAGACGAAGAGGCTATCTCCCAACTATCGCCTTCGTCTCATCCATTTTAAATATTTGCACAGGCTGTATCGCACTCCGGTTCAGCTACATAGGCAGGGACTTATTCCCCACGATAGATGCATGCGGTGCTCTGCCCCTGCCGCGGATTTTACTCACCTTGCGTGGTTGTGCCCTAGGGTATCGGATTTCTGGCTGGCGGTGTGTGCCGCCATATCTGAGATCACTGCTGCGCAGGTTCGGCCTGACCCCCCGTTGTGCCTGCTGGGCTTTGTTAAATTCTGCCCGGATGCTTCACGCCGCCTGATCGCGATGCTGCTCGTCCTATGGCTATGTGTTGGGGCCGTAGACCGGCGCCTAAGTTCACCCACTGGCTTGAGGATGCTTCGCGATGTCAGACCTTACTATCTAAATTTTGGGACTTATTGCCTGCAAGATCCCGCCCATCTGATATATGTGGTCCCCTAGTGTCGTACCTCCACTCCCGTCCTCAGACGAGCCGGGCGGCCTCTCCCGCGCTCCCCGCCGGCACTATGCCTGTGGCGGGCGCCGGTGCTGGACCGTGATTGCCCTTTTCCCTAACCCCATCTTTCCCTCCGACTGGGACTGCTCCTCTCCCTGTGGCGCTTTTCTTTGCAAAATGCTGTTCACGGTGCCATAGTTGTGCAGTACGGAATAACGAGTCTATCTGAATGTGATTGCCTTCTGATGTATAATTCAGTGAACAATGGGTTATGTATGATGCTCTAAATTGATAAAGTTTGTATTTTGTCTATGCAGAATTTGTTAATAAAGGTTTTGGAAAATTAAAAAAAATAAAAAAATAAAAAAATAAAGTGAAACACATTTATCAAGGGTTGCTTTTATTTATTCCAGGTTGGCTGGGATAGTATTTTACCAATCCAAAGCTGTAATACTGTGCCTGGGATGGTAAAAGGCATAAAGACTTTGCTATAACAAGTTCAAGAAGCCGTCCTAAGGGTTTTTGGGGACTATTTCAGCAGCACTTAAGTGGGAAAGAGGCTGAGGTCCCAGTAGGCCAAAATGATGAAATAAATGAATGCTAATCGCCTCCCGTAATTGCAGCCCTGACTACTCCACATGAACACTGCACACTGCTCGATCCCCAGAGGATCCCCCCCACTCCTGTGTCGAGAGTTGCTCCCCTTAGATACTAACTGGGTTCTGCATAATACCTTGACAGGTGAATTCAGAATGTATGTCAGGATCAATAACAATTTGATGTTTCTAAAATGTATTCCAAAAAGCTGCAATGTATGTCCCACTTGCTTTTGTTTTTGTCTGTATTTTCATTCAGTTTATCTTTGAGAAGATACTGTATCAGTTTTTGTTTGTATACTGTAAAATGCTATAATGTGAAACGGTATTACGTGCAACAAAAAAAAACAATGGCAAGAAGCTTTGTCACTTACTATGTCAGTGTGGATGGCACTGTGGTATTTCTCAGCTTAAAAAGTCTACTAAAAAACAGATATTTCAGGTGAGCAGATTTGGAGTGTCAATGGTGTCTCAAAGTGTTTCACATAAAGGACCTGCTCTTTGCCTAACACTGAAAGGGCATTGTTTTAACTTCTACTGGTTGCTTCCTTGTGTCTGGATAAAGCTATAACTCTCTGACCAGCTCTAATAAGAGTGAACCATCTATCAGGGTTTGCTTTTATTCATTTCAGGTTGGCGTAGATGGTATTTTAACAATACAAAGCTGTAATACTGTGTCTGGAATGGTAAAAAGCTTTTGACATTAATTCAACTTTGCTTGGATGGCACTTGCTAATCATACTTTGCTGTAAAAATGGCAAGAGGTCTTGTCCACTTTCAAATCCTATGCTTAAAAACTCTGCTAGCAAAAAAGACATTTGAGGTGAGCTGATTTAGAGTCAGTGTTCCATATAATGAACTGCTTTGCACCTAAAACTTGGGAACTACCCAGGGTTCCCTGAATATATACCCTTAAGAGCCAAGGGGACTTCTTCCCCCAACTAGTAGTGCACCAGGAGGCACATTTGCAGAGTGGTGGAGAAAGGAGGGTGGCCACCAAAAACCTCTCAGCAAATCCACTGTGTGGGACTTGCTGGAGGTAACAGGAGGGGTAGTTGGCCCCCAAAGATCCTCAATAGTCAAGGGGACCTCATCCCCATACTAGTAGTGCACCAGGAGGTGCGTTTGCAGAGTGGTGGAGAGAGGGTGCGTGGCCTCCTACCACGTCTCAGCAATTCTGCTGTGTGGGACTTACTGGAGGTAATAGCAGGGATAGTTGGCCCCCAAGCACGTCCTTGGGGGCCAACTACCCCTCCTGTTATCTCCAGTAAGTCCCACACAGTGGGATTGCTAAGAGGTCTTCGGAGGCCACGCCCCCTTTCTCTACCTCTTTGCAAATGCAGCTCATGGTGCACTACTGGTTGGGGGATGAAGTCCACTTTACACCTGAGGGACTTTGGGGGTCAAGAAGCCCTCCTAGTACCTCCTGTAAGTCCTACACAGCAGGATTCCTAAGAGCTGGTTGAAGGCCCAGCCCCCTTTCTCCACCTCTCTGCAAATGTGACTACTAGTTAAAAAAAACATAGAAATTCACTGAAAAAAACAAAGGTTACAGGGACGTTATAGTTAGCAAATAGAATAAAAAAACCTTAGAAATTCACTGAAAAAACCAAAGGTTACAGGGATGTTATAGTTAGCATCAGATCTCACTCATACAAAACCAGTGAAATTCGGCAGCTATAGTTACCTGAGCTAACTATAAATTATGCCCCCGCAATGTACTGCTTATGACCTCACATATTACATCACTCATGAAATGGTCAGTGAAATCATATGTTGAAGGCAAACGCTGAAACGCGTAGACTGTCTCTGTGAATTTGCACGAAAATGGTGAAATAAAACTGAAATATTGAGCCCTGTGGTGCCGCTTAATTTTTGACGGCATCAAGAGGATAGCAGTAATAATTGTGGAGATAGATATATATATATATATATATATATATATATATACAAATATATATATATACATAAAAAAAATCAAACGTTAAAGTACCGTTATAGTTAGGTGAATTTGCCACTGACAATATTAACGTTTTGAACTAAAAACAAGCCACAGAAATTCATCAGTTATAGTAAGCCAGAGCTAACTTTAACTTGCGCCACCACCATTCACTGCTTATGACCTCACATATTACATCACTCATGACATGTTCTATGGCAAAATTTATGACCTCACTGATGACATCTCAAATGACATCACTCATGACATCATCCAAGCTTCTTTTGTACACATTGCTCTGTAAATGGGTAGAGCACTAGAGCTATGAAAGTAAGTGCAAAATAGCTCAGACTAATATAAAGCATCATTACTGCGATCATATGTGCGACTCTCATAGGTAACGCAAGCCTGTGTTATATACAACATTGACCCTAGATTATACACTTCATGGGTAGTTGAGTTCATGTGGACTATGAACCACAGATAAAAGGGTAACCTATCCTGCACATGGTGTTCAATATGAATACAATTGTGCGGGGAAAACCAAGTTCCTCCAGATTCTGAAGTCCTATTACAAAACTAATGCCCTACTACGGTCAGTCTTTACATGTTTGAAACCCTTGACAGTCACTGAACCTACATTAAGAAATTAAGTGGATATAGATAAAAAATAGTGTGTCATGTTTGCACTGTTTACTCCATGGAGAGGGTTTATTCTGTACCACACTGTTTGCAGACAGTGATACTCTCATGAGAAATACACCCCAGAATATTAAAAAGTATCTACTAAGAACAGTGTACACGCTATGAAAAACTTGTCCAAAGAGCAACTGTTCACTTAAACTAACCAAGGTCTGAAGTTTCTGAATATCATATTACCTGCAGCCTTCGTACTGTGGTGAAAACTTTACAGATCCATCTTCTGAGGCAAAACAAGCACATGTACATAGGTTAGTACCTGGTGCACATAGTATTCTATGTTGAGCAGAAATTGCCATGCTGAGACGATTCTGTTTTATAACTCAAGGCTGCTTACAATACTTAATATGTATTGCATAGAATCTTTCCCATTAGAAACTTTTTCTGCAGTTCCAAAAAACTTGTGTGAAACATTACGAACACAAGTTGTCAACTGTCACCTGCACAGTTACTCTTCAATTCAGAGATTTATAACATGTTAAATACCTCTACACACCTATGATGCATTAGGAGCCCGGGGACCCCATCCCGGGGCCAAATGCAATAAAAAAGGGAAAGGGGCCATGCAGCCCCCCTCCCTCAGCCTCATTAGGCCCAAGCCACCCCATTCGGGTGGGCGGCTGCACAGCTCCTGTCCCAGAGTCTTCCCTTCCCTAGGTACCCCATCCCCGGGTGCTAAATACACTTAAACAGGGGAGGGGCTGGATGCCCCACTTCCCTGACCCTCATTAAGCCCTGGGGACCACATCCCCTAGGGCCATATCAAATTTGATTTCCATCATGCCACACTCCTTTTAACACTTCTTGCTTCACAGAAGTGCAGGCGAGATGTCTAAAGACTGTGAACACCATTTAGAAATTGAGGCATGACACCAGCAATATGGCAGTGTGCCTTATTAAAGTGATTGCCACTAGGAAACCTCAAGTAGTATTCCCACTTTCTTTTTGGCCACTGGGATCTCAAACAGATGAAGCTTCGCCTCTTCGAGAGCAATAAAGGCTGTTCATATATAGCCATGGCTCTTCTCTGCGGCACGTTACAAGTGAAACATTGACTGCCCATGTTTTTTGGTAGTGCTTTATTAAAAAAATTGGAAAAACATGTATGGAAATACAAATTTTTGGACGAAAGCCTATTGTACTGGGTGTCTTTGATCATATCAGATGAGTCATTTACATCAACTTACATCTGTCTCCAGAAAATGAGAGGTGAGTAAACCTATAGTACTTTTTCATTTCTGATGGATCATATGTGTACAGTCACAGTATTGTGCCACTGCCCCACCATTAGTTTTCAGCTGAATCACTCTTTCTTTACATAGGCGTCAAGCCTCCAGATTTTATTTTATTCAGGCAGTCCACGTGGCACACTGTTACCACAGACCTCCTTTTAGGATAAGAATTGTCTCTGCATTAATGTTGGATTTTTTTAATGTAGTATGCTAGGTTGGTATTTGAATAGGTGATAGATGGAAAATCTACAGTACACTTGTTTCAGTGACAGGATGTGCTTGTCTCTTCTTTATATTGTCTTTGCATTTTTTCAACTTTACTTACGTAACTGCGTTTCTCAACAGAGGACCAAACACAGAACGATGATACATTGACAGTGACAGGGTGTTCTCACTGGTCTTCTGGGATAGATTTTAATATCATGCCTAATCTAATGTCGGATAAGAAAATGTAACATGACGGTTTGTGCTGTGTCATCAGGAAAAGCAAGGTATTAGACGAAAGGTCCATGGCATATAGATTAAGCATTTGCTGACACATATAACTCATGCTTGATTTTTCATTAATGTAGTTTTAATCCAATAACACTTTATACATTGACAATCACAAAGTTAAACAGTACTCCTTACAAGTAATAAAGAGAAAGAAAACATTTTTAGTTGAACAATATTTATCATTAAATTGCGGTCTGTTGCATTATCTTTCAAGACATCTTTTTGGTAGTGTTTTACCATTGGGAACAGGATAGGTTTCACTTATAATTGAATGTACTACAACTATAATTATTTAGAGGTTTTGTTTTGTGAGTGGGTGAATGTAAGAATGACAACATAAATGGATAATTGACTTGACAGAGTGAAGGCATGCACTGGTGGTGTAAGAAATGGGTGAGTGACTGAATGAATGAAGGGGCAAGGAAGTATAGAGATCAGGGTAGTGGGCTGAGACTGCTGCTGTGCGGGTCAGTGTTGGAGAAGAGACTGTGAATGCGGTAGAGGCAGTGAATGGGTGAGTGATCACGTGCATGGGTGTAAAAGTAGGTGCATAAAAGGAAGGATTACTAGATGAAAGGATGAATGTTTGGATGGATGAATGGGGAAAGGAGAGTGTTGATGTTGCCTTAGTCCGCCCACAGCTGTCTGGAGGTTACTTGATTCAGCTTCCTGTAGGTGGTGATACTATGAGGAACACAGGGTGATTATATGCGAGAAAAACCTTTATCTAAGAAGACACATATGTACTCAGTAAGAGAGTGAGAGGGAAACATACTCAGGCACATCCTTCTATCAAACAACTATACACCCAGAAGATGCTTGGGTATTTGATACATAAAGGGCTGGATCATTTCCCTAAATGTTAAAGTCCTCCTTACTTTAGGCTCAATAATAGATATTTAAGGGATCGCCTCACCCACAACTTTTTGTGACATGCTTCATCATCTGCAGCCCCCCACACTGGAGCAAGATGGTACTACACCAGAGGACTCAACCAGAGCTGGGAGTTCTTTGATATTGATATACAGGACATTACAACAGGGTCCAGATATTCATCTAAAAATACCTAAGGGTATGTCTTTATTATGGGATACCCTTGATATGATAAAGACAAATAGGAACATGGTTAACAAGTGAAATTAATGTCTCACTCAACCATATAGGTTGTCGACAAGTTTTGATCGAGTTAATTGCCCAAAAATGGTTGCTGGTCTATGAGGCATACGGCTCTCATACCTGTTTGCTTTTTAACAGCAATCAGCTGTTATTGAGGGGTATGTCTGGGCTGCATCTTTCAGAATGGTGGGCGTCTCCCTTGTAGTCACACATTAGTCAAGAAGTAGATGCGGTACGTAATACCTATCTCACCACCACTCTGCTGTATAAGGAATTAAATTAGGACTTTTTTGCTCAATTTCTGGACCCTTTTATAATGTCACATATATCAATATCAAAGATCTCCCAGCTCTGGTTGAGTCCACTGGTGTAGAAATAGCTTACTCCAGTGTGGTGGGGTCGCCAATGACGAGGCATGCCACGAAACGTTGTGGGTGCAGAGACCCCTTAAATATCTATCACTGAGCCTACAGGTGAGAAGTACTTTAGGGAAACAATCCTGGCCTGTTTGAATCAAATTCCCAAGTATCTTGTGTGTGTATAGATCTACACAGACACAAACAGTGATATATAGAAACAGAAATACAACTAATAGGCTTAAAACACGTGAATGATCATACAACAAAATTTACTCATGGGGTACAACCATCTGCTGAAGCTGAAGGCTATGAAACTGTATGACACATATAGGCACATAGGTAGAAGGCCCTATTCAGTGTCAATTGGCTGCTGTAAATGGTGGGCATTAGGATATATATGAAAAAGCACAATGTATTGGCACAGTGACTTCTTGCATAGCCAATGGAACTGTTCCAGAGGTAGCAGTATAAATCTCCAGCTCTCTGTTGTGGTGCTGTCAAGTCTTGAGTGACACCTGCTTCTAGCTTGGGAAGGAAATGACAGATGGGTTGTGATGGTGCGTTTGCTAAGGACTCTAGAAGCATCATTTCACTAAAGGAAAGTAAACACTCCTATTGGAGGAATGATCCTTTGGTTCTTCTAGTAACCACATCATGGCACTTAAGACGGACTCTTTGTGTGGAATTGAGTACCATGTGGACGCAATTTCAGGGGAGCTATAAAGACTCTGGTGGGGGAGTGAGGTGGGTGGTGGCAAAGCAGCATCAAGAGAGGGACCTAGATGGTTTGCTGCAAATATTAAATAAAACAAAATAAAAACATTGGTTTTAATGCATCACCAATTTCTTTATATATTTGCTACTTATATTGTTAAAAGCAGAATATATTTATCTTGTCTCAAATAGAACTCTAATTTCTCATGTGAAAAGTGAAGGAAATGTACTTTATCCTCGTCCTATTATGAAAACAGTAAAGGAGTGAAATTACTTTGCTTCTTGTTTTATCCTGGTGAAAATACAATTTAATCCTCTCCTTATTACACAAGCAGCAAATTGCATTTCTGTGATATGACCTTAGGTCTTGCTATTCTTTATTGAAGTAACTGACCATGTTATGTCGATATGGTACATTTATTTATTTTCTTTTTTATATGTACTTGCATTGCGCAGATCTAACCATTTGGGCAACATAGAGCTTTAATACATAACATAGAAACAGTAAAAACCAAAGCTGATGAACAACAGTTTAAGGTCACTAGGTACTTCTAGAAGTTTCTAGTTCTCTATGCATATTTTAAAAAGATGAGTTTTCATTTCTTATTGAAATGCAATGAGACTTGGGTTTTGTCTGCAATTTTCAGATAATTCTGTGTTCTTGGTTCTTCGCAGGAGAAGGACTTATTAAGAGTTTTGTATTTATGGGCTTTTGGAATATTCATCATGAGTTTGGATTTGCCTCAACTTTCTCCTCCTGAGCAATGGTGCTTTTATTCAGGTAGCTTGGAGGTCACAGATACAGCAATGAGGTCATTTGGAATCAACTCTGTCATTGATTTCATGTGCTGTAGTTTGTGTTACTGTGATTATAATTTTGGAAAATTATATATATATATATATATATATTCACTGAAAAAACACAGGTTTTAGGGACGTTATAGTTAGGAATTAGCATTTAAAAAACCTTAGAAATTCACAGAAAAAACCACAGGTTACAGGAATGTTATAGTTAGGCTGACATTTCACTCATAGAAAACTAGAGAAATTCAGCCGTTATAGTTAGCTGAGCTAAATATAACTCACGCCCCCGCAATGCACTGCTGATGATGTCACATATTACATCACTCATGACATGGTCAGTGACATCACTCATGACATCACTGAAGACATTTCAAATGCTAATTCCTAACTATAACGTTCCTGAAACCTGTTTTTTTCAGTGAATTTCTAAGGTTTTTTAAATGCTAATTCCTAACTATAATGTCCCTGTAACCTTTGGTTTTTTCTGTGAATTTGTTAGTTATTTTAAGTAGTAGTCCCATTTGCAGAGTGGTGGCGAAAGGGGGCTGGGCCTCTGACCAGCTCTCAGGAATTCTGTTGCGTAGGACTTACAGGAGGTACCAGGAAGGATTCTTGGCCCCAAAGGTCCCTCAACGGTAAAGTGGACTTGATCCCCCAACCAGTAGTGTGCCAGGAGGTGTGTTTGCAGAGTGGTAGAGAAAGGGGGCGTGGCCTCCGAAGACCTCTTAGCAATCCCGCCGTCCTTGTGGGACTACCCCTCCTGTTACCTCCAGTAAGTCCCACACAGCAGGATTGCTGAGTTCTGATAGCAGGCCACACCCCCTTTCTCCACCAGTCTGCAAACGCACCTCCTGGTACGCTCTTGGTTGGGGGATGAAGTCTGCTTCACTGCTGGGGATCCTTAGGGGCCAACTAGTCTACCTGTTACCACAAGTAAACCCCACACAGTGGGATTACTGAGAGGTGGTCGCAGGCCATGCCCCCTTTCTCCACCACTCTGCAAATGTGCCTCCTGGCATGCTCTTGGCTGAGGTATAAAGTCCCCTTGCCTCTTGAGGGTCTCTGGGGACCAACTAGCCCTACTGTTACCTCTAGTAAGCCCCACACAGCTGGATTGCTAAGAGGTGCTCAGAGGCCACGCCCCTTTTCTCCACCACTCTGCAAATGCGCCTCCTGGTGCACTGCTGCTTGGGGGATGAAGTCTACTTTACTCCTGAGGCCCTCGGGAGGCAATGGGGCCTCATCACCCCATCAGCAGTCCGCCAGGAGGCACTTTCGCCGAGTCGTGGAAAAAGGGGCTTGGCCTCCGACCACCTCTCAGCAATCCCACTGTGTGGGGCTTACTGTAGGTAACAGGTGGGCTAGTTGGCCACTAAGGACCCTCAGCAGCAAAGTGGACTTCATCCCCCAACCGCCAGGAGGCACGTTTGCCGAGTAGTGGAGAAAGGGGACGGGGCCTTCGGCGAGTTGCCGGTTTCTGATTTTTTTATAATTTTAGGAAGGGGGGCTGTGTGGCTCACCTTCCCTTTACCCTTTTGGACCCCGGGGACCCCATCCCCCGGAGCCTGGCCCATTTTTTATTTTTATTATGTTAAAACTGAAATGGCCGATTTCTGCCAGGGACCCCATCCCCCGGGGCCTGGCCATTTTTTAAAATGTATTTTTTAATGAAGGGGGGCTGCATGGCCCCCCTTTCCTGGGCCAGTTTTGGCACCGGGGACCCCATCCCCAGGGGCTTGCCCTGTATTTTTATTTTTTTTTAATTTTTGGAGGGGGGCCACTCACTGTGGCCGAGTGGTCCCCCCTCCTGTGGCTGATTTTGGCCCCAGGGATCCCATCTCCCGGGGCCAGGCCACATTGTTGGGAACCTCAAGGCCCCGCAGTCCCTGCCGGCTCCCTCTGCCCAAAAGCAATTCTGCTCCGCTTCATGGAAGCGAGAGCATTTTTCCTGCTCTTGCTTCCATGAAGCTGACCAGAGTTTGCTATGGCTTGGCGGGAGCAGTGCTCTGGCCATGCCATAGCAAACTGCATTGTCCTGGGGGTGGGCACCCCGGGACATTGCTGGAGCGGGCCATGTGGGGTGGAAGTCCCAAGGGCCATTTACGGCTCCAGGAGGGGGGCCGCACGGCTCCCCTTCAATTTGCAAAGTAGCCCCGGGGAGGTGGTGGTCCCCAGAGCTGCATGGGGGGCAGGAGACCCCATGCCTAAGTATGTAAATAGCCCCGGGGAGGTGGCGGTCCCCAGGGCTGCGTGGGGGCCCTCCCATGCATTGATTTTTGATATTATAGCAGCAGTGGGGAGGTGGTGGTCTCCGGGCTCGCGGGGGGGCCTCGTACCCCCCACATTCAATGGTTAAGCCCCAGGGAGGTCTCATTTTTAAATTGCCCCTGGGACCTGGCCAACCCGGGGGCTTAAAGGAAGCAAAGCGCGGGAGACCGCGCTTCATTTTTTTTTTCAGCCACCATTTGGGACAGGTGGTGTGCAAGATAATAGTTACCCATATGCTGTAAGCAAGGCCACCCAATTCTCTATGTGCATATAGTTAGCTATATTTAAGCCTTGGTCCACCTAGAAGTAAAGGCTTTTCTATCACAATCAATATTGGTAAGGATTTACTTGCCCAAGTACTGATAATATGCCAAAGAGAGTTACAAATGTGCCCACCTCACAAAGTCAGAAAGAGTCTGGGCCCTCAAATGGAGTATGTTATCCTTAATCATATTCAATCAATCAATCAATAAGCTTTACTTCAACAACTCGTGCAATAAAAGCAATTTTACAATAGATACATTCAGTAAATTTAAAATTTGTAAAACATACCATAAAATACATACAATTCTTGTGTGAAAGCCAAAGCATCGCAGCATACAAATTAAGTCAATTACTAGATTGGTCACAATCCATCATTCAATTTCCACAGAGGGTACTTAAACATTGTGAAGGGGACATCCATATTGTACAGTTAATTGCAATAAAACTAATGTGTGTGTTTAAATAAAAAATTGTGACCAACACAAGCACAAATTGCTTATAAAATAGATTACTTATAAAATAAAGGCCAAGGCGACACATCAAACTGCAGGGGAGCAAGATGCTTTACTGATGCAGGTTTTGTCATCTTGGTCAAGTCACCATAATTCCCATTTCGGACCCAGACGAATGATTTACACATCAGGGTGTCTCTTGTCATACTAGAGTAAACTTCCTGGATCTTAGTAACCACATCCAACCCAAAAACATGGCGACAGAACATGCAAACAATGGCTGGGGGTCAGATTTTAGGATTCTGAGTGCGGTGGTGCTACTTCTGGTCCTTAGTAACTTACAAAGAGGTTTATTCCACTTCAAACGGGGTCCAACACAACCATGGCAGGCAAACAAAACATGAGCAACGTTTTTTGCGGAGCCATTTGGAAGCAGGACACAAGACACCCACATCTGAAACCCATTTGTTAATTAATGAAAATTTTTAGTGACAGAGTACCAACCCTAAATTGGAAATATAGCTTCCTGTCCAGTGATACAATGATAGTGTCCCATTAGGGTTCCAAGATGCTACAGTATTTGAAGTCTAAAAACCTTCCCGTCAGTGTCAAACTCTCCACCGTGCTTGCCTCACATTGCAAGGTCCATAGCCAGTAATGATTTTTCACTGATTCTGCTGACTGTGGGTTTGCAGGTTGGGTTTTTCCTGTGTTCCCTCATTCCTATGTCTATTAATACATTCTTAATTTGTGGAAGCCACTCGATTTTGTGGGCTCTGTGAACATCTACTACATACCTTAGGGCCCTGGCATGATGGGCTAATTCTGAAGTGGACCATACCTTTCTCCAGAATAGTAGTGGGAACAATCTAACTTTGCTAGTTAACGTCTTCCTACCCAAATGAAGCATCAAAGATTTCAACAAGGTGCTAGGGGGGAGGTGAGCCACACTTCTCAGAAACTTGCTTTCTGATTTGATCAATGAAGAAATATTAGAAAACCCCCAAAGTTCTGAGCCATATAAAACTGAGCCTAAGGCTTTAGGGTCATAAATCTGTAAAATTGGACCAATTGGTTAACAGAAGGAGCTACTTTGATCATTGACTAAAGCACAAGTAATATGTCAATGCTTGAGAGACATTGTATCAACTTGGGGTTTCCATGAAATGGTCGAAGACAGGGTAACACCCAGGCAGTTAGAGACATCTGCCCTCTTGAGTGGCCTATCTCCCAACATTACTCTTCCCTTAAATGGTCTATGTTGAATGAATGACATGTACTTTGTCTTTGTGGCATTGATCTCAAGGTGCGCACTCTGCGGAACTCCTCAAATCGGAGCAGCGCACGCTGCAAACTGCCGGGTGTTTTCGAGATCAGCAGAGTGTCATCCACAAACAACAATGCAAGTGTTTTTATGCCAGCCAAGGTAGGGGCATCAGTAGAGAAACAAGAAAGGAAGTGGACAATGCCATTAAGCAATTAGGAAAACAAAATGGGGGCCAAAATGCAACCTTGGTGAATGCCTTTGTCCATAGAGAACCGATCGGTAAGTTCTCCTTGACCACCCTATCGAAATTGGGCTTAATTGCCTTCATGCAGACGAATTACTAGAGATAGCAGGTCTAAGGGCATATGAAATTCACGGAGGACAAGCCATAACTTCTTACAGGGAACTAGGTCAAACGCCGATTTGAGAGTGACAAAGCAGCATACATGCTGCCTTTGCCAATTTCCGCTAACCTTCAATATTAAAGCGAAAAGCAAAAAACCTGGCCAATAGTGCTAATTCTCATGCGGAAGCCCGCTTGGAAGGATGAAAGAATATTGTTGTCAATAATCTATTCCTGAGTTTTGGACAATACAAGATGTGCAAAGATTTTTTGAACAGAGTCGATCAAACTGATTGGCCTGTAGTACCCAGGCAAACATCTATCTCCTTTTTTAATATATATTAGGATGGCTTCAGACCCCTTCCAGGAGTCCAGAACAGGGGCTGCGCTGGTGATGGCATTAGCCAAAATTAATATGTACCTAGACCAGTTTTCTCTAGCCTGCAAAAATATATCAGCGGGTGTACCGTCTGATCCTGGTGCATCTAGGGCATTGGAAATGTCTGCTAGATCAAATAGAGGCACAACTGAGACGAGGGAACAAGATATAATTTTGAGTCATTTGGCTCATCCTCTGCTGTGTTTAAAGAGTGACCGCCAGAGTATAGTGTGGAAAGTGGTCAACCCAGGCTGCGATGTAATTATGGAGGAGGGTGCCTGCCCATCTCTACCCCACTTAACTAGGGACCAGAATATAATAGAGGCCTTGGCGGAACAGGCCAGTGTAAGATCTTGCTACCTCTCCTCTTCCCACTCTCTTTTTGCCCGAGCCTGAGTCGATTTATAGAGTTTCCTTGCTGAGTGGATCCACAAAGTGTCCTTGGTTTTTATTGCCTTAACTAACAGGGTAAGCATTCGTCTACACGCCTTGTTAAACCAGATTTTTTGTACAAGAGAGCATCTATGGGAGGATGATACTGGAATGAGAAAATATGAGAAAATTTTCTTTAAAAACTTGTTGTGAGAATCTATGATTTTCCTTTGGTCCCCTGCATCTAATAGCCCTGTGATCATCTCTGCTAAACAGGATGATAAATCCTCTCTAATAGCGGGGAAAATACCAGGGGAATCAACAACCTGGGACCATTTGATACGCCACCTATCATTAGATGATGTTATGTTCCTGATAGTGGCCAGAGTGTGGGGATTATCCATCATTTTGATGCAAAAAGGTTCTGTAATGAGGCAGAGAGGATTGTGGTCACTCTCCAACCTCTCATTAATAACCTTGTCCCTAAGGAGTGGCCAGAGTCACAGATCTAATAGGATATAGTCTATACGACTAGAATGAAACAAACTGTTATATGTATTGGCCCCTTTCCTGTCGGATTTAGACCTACCATTGACTGCTCTAAGCCCCAACTCCAAGGAGAGGGCCCTGAGGTGTAAAGCAGTCTCTGTCCATCTTTATTTACCAGGCAGTTCTAAATGCGGAATAAGCCACATCTCATCCTCCTTCATATCTGAGTTGAGGTCCTCATTGTCCAGGGGCTCAATGTAGCATTTAAGTCCCCTGCTATTATTAAATATGAGTGGCAATGTTTTTATTGTAGGTGATCCTCATGGAACATAAGTTTTGAACTTCAGACCCCCCCCTGACTCTAGCATAGACGTTATGAATATCAATGCTAATGGAGGGAGTTATCAACCAATAAACGAATGGCCATGATGGCAGGACAGCCAATGTAAAGATCGTGAGATTTACAAACTGTGCCTGGTCTAATCCACATTGTCAGCTCTCCTAATGGTTGGCCAGCAAGGCTGCGTGATGCTGGAATTGAAAAGTTTAGATAACCAGGATTAAAAGGTGGTTTCAGGCACCATGTTTCTTGGAACAGACAAATGTCATACAAATCAATAAAGTTGTTCCAGTCCGGAAGTGCAACCTTTGATCTAAGACCAGCCACGTTTCAGGAAATTATGGACACCATATGCTTAGTCTGCCTACTGGTGAGAGATGGAGAGAGGCCTAAAGGGACCGATAATCAGAGTTGTCAGACAGACCCGTAAAATCACCTGAAACCTGGTCATATATGGAGCTCTAAACACTTAAAGGGAGGAGAGTCATCATGCTTCTCACAAAGAAAAGAATGGGAAGACCAATCAGGATAAGGGAGCAATGTTAGTCCGTCTATATCCCGTGTAGGAGATCCATCACATACATGAGACAGTGGGGCACGCAAGTCAGCCTGACGTCTATGCTCTGGACGCCTATATTTGAATTGAATTTTGGTGTTAGACAAAGGGGAGGTTCGAACATCAAAAGCCACTAGGTTATCGACTAAATCCCTCTTTCCCAGAGTTAGCTCGAAGCTATTGAACATAGTGCCACTTTGCAAATGCCTTCTAGCCCCAAGAATGTCCTCCCGTATGAGTTAGCGACAACCCCTCACCTGAGGAATACAATTAATGGATTTGTTTATTAATGTATGCTTGCCTTCTTTGTGTATAGGATATGCAAGTTTAGGGACATTAATCAAAAATATAGAAAAACTGGAATTGGAAGCCGAGGTAAAGTTTTGGATGGAGACTGGAGGGTACCTTAAAAATTCGGGCTACCCATAGGGCTGTTTATTAGGAGGGTTAGATGGCTGGGAGGAGTTAGGGGGCTGGGCAAACCTAAGATCATTTCAATATTAGAATTCCCCATCCCTCTAAGTATTTCTGCGAGGGGAGTCACATGGGTTGGAACATGAGATACTGCAGAATTCCTAATCTTGGTGAGGTTATGTTTCTCAATTGAGAGCTGAATGTTCAGAGGAGGTAGAAACCACATATTTTTGGCAGCAGATTGAGATGAACTCACAAATAATCGAGTAAGTGTATTAGGGAGGCGTGACACCAACGTTTTGAGGTCTCCCACCTCCCCCCTAAACTCTTTGATATGCTGGCAAAGTTGGACAATGTCTCCTGGGGGGATGGGTGATAAAGATTTGGACCCTCTATCTATCTCTGGGAGTAACAGAGCTTGGGTCTGTTCAGCAAGATGTGAGTACTGATTGCTACAGGGGATAGAGATGGAAGAAGGCACGTTTATACACTGTCCAGCAGGGGTAGCTAAGACAGATGAAATGTTAGAGCTACATTTACTACTAGATTGCCCTTTAAAGTAGCTCAAGATAGTTTTTTGTGTTTTGGTGTTAACCCTGCTTTGTCATGGGATTTCTAAGAGAACTTCTTTTTGGGAATAGTTCCCAAATTTGCTTACAGCTTGGTGGCATGTTTATTTTTCATATTAGTCTGGGCTCGGTATAATCAGATAAATCTGCACTGATTAGATATTCGACTTCCTCGATTAGCTGATCTATCTCTTTAAGGGTACAGTCATCAGGCTTTGAGCAACCTTTGGGATGTTTAGCAATGCCTTGGGCTTATTCCATTGTCTTACCTTTACCCATGATACAGATTGAAATAGGGTCCCCATTTTGGACAGTGCGCTGCTAACATATGACGTACAATACGCCAATGCTGAATGCCCCCAAAACTCTATTAACACAGGACTGACACACATCTAGAAAAAAAATGGGAATGTCACACACCCCAACACATGCTTAAATACAGCCAAGCTAGCATAAAGATCAAGTCTATGATTTATGACTTGAATGGCAGTACCGTATATGTTCAAATGTTTGAGCCAAAAGGGTGGGCCCAGCCCAGCCTCCTCCGGGCTCTGACGGCTGCAAATGGGCCCGTCCTTGGCCAGAGGTTAGCCCACGCATGGCCCGCACTGCAGGATAGCAGGGAGGCTTTTGTGCTCATGGAAGGCCCAGCCCACTTCTGGCAGCACTCTGCAGCAGCACCTCCTGGCACGTTTCAAGGTAGGGGATGGCCTACCCTTTGTCAGGCAGGGTCCCTGCAGGCTGTGAACCCCCTTGCTAAGTTTCAAAATGTCCCGCGCTGCGGATTGGAGGGAGACTTTTGTGCTCATGGATGGCCCTGCCCCCTTCTGGAAGCACTCTGCAGCATGGCCTCTTGGCACGTTTTGCGGTAGGGGATGTTCTCCCCTTTGCCAGGTAGGGACCCAGAAGGCTGTGAACCCCCTTGATAAGTTTAAAAATGTCCCTCAATCATATTATCAAAGCCTCTATTGCTCAAGATTCCCTTTGTGGACCCATTTCTTCGAAAATCCTGTGACAATGGCATTCCTGGTAGAATAAGACATGGGACCGCCTTAAATCTTTCCCAGTTTACCTTTCACCCTGAAAATTACAAGAACGAATAAATCAAGGACAGGTTGCAGTGGTGTCTTAAGGTTTGTAATGGGCATAAGAATGTCATCCACAAAAATAAAAAATGAAATTGGTCCACTATTGTAGGCATCCCCAGATCAGATCGAAGGACCAGATGGCAGCAGATAGGGGTTGTAGCACCCGAAGCGATAAAGATTAGTGGGCATTCCTGTCTTGTGCCACTCTGTATCAAAATAGGGTGAAAAATAATCCCAACAATTCACTTGCACTGCGGGGTGTTATAACCATCTAAGCTTGGAAATGAAGTTTTGACTATGGCCAAATCTGTTTATTGAACGGAATATGTTCCTTTTTAGCATCAAGATATATATAGCAAATACTTCTTATTTCAGGTTCCTGAGAACCTCAACAGGTGTGAGTTGGTGCTCAAGTGGTGGGTAGAAGAACATTCAAGCACAAAGTCACTTGGTAGTAATGTGCCAGAGAAGGAATGACTTTGAGATGTGAAGGGGCAAGAATCTTGGGCAATATTTTTACAGCAACTTGTGAGGGATATAGGTCTATAGCTCTTTCATTCTAGCAAGACTTTCCCTTACTTTGAGATTAAGGATATAACCGACCTATTTGAGATAGACCCTAACAAACCTGTCATTTCTGCATCTTTAAAGGCCTCATACACATGGGGATCAGCTGAGTCATAAAACGATTCATAAAATCCTTCTTTCCAAGAAGATTATCATGTTGGTAAATCTGAGATGGCTTTATTTATCTCATCCATGGTAATCTTACCATCCAGCAGGGTTCACCCTTCATACCTTAATCACTCACAATCCCTTACACACCCATAAACACATGCAATACAACACCCACAAACACCTGATCCAGATTTTGAGCCTGGCGAAGCTATGTAAGAGGCAGTAAAGGTTATGGTGCTATCCTTGAAAGTAGTCAAGGCAAGATTAGGTGATGTAGGGCTGTGGGGGATAGTACAGTGCTTACCTTAATCAGTCACAGCCATGCTGCAACAGAGAAAACTAGTAGATCATCATAACTAATGTGTAGCTACTCATCCATGATGGCAGCACAATCAGTATCACTTCTTACAGCATAAGTACCTGTTTGAAGAAGACAGAATTGATCAGAAGGTAGTAGTAATAAGCAAGCACCCTTTATGTATACTACACCTGCAGCACTGTGACTCAAATACATACTTCTAACACTCGCATATTCACACAGAAACCCACCTAAGTCCTCTAGCATACTTGTTTTTATAGAAGCAGACAATAGACAGGTTGAAGATTACTTCATCAAGCACCACCACCCCAACTGCAACAGAAATAGCAGGAACTGGTGATTTTTGGAGAAGCCTGGCACAGACATTACCCTGACTAACCACTCCCACCTTGGTAAGCAGGCATTCGTAGGGTGTTGCAATAGTTATGCTTTTGGATTCTTTGAGCTACATCCAAACTCAGGGTTCATGAAGTCTTTACAAAATGAACCTAAAACAAAGAGTTTCACTTAGTGTTTCCAACTGGGAGGACCATATTCTTTGAGATACTGTCATGGGGTCTAAAGAATACACCTGTGTGGATTACTGTAGCATTGTGGGCATGGTGCATTTCCAACCTATAGCAGCAGGAGTAGAGAAGCAAGATGCCATCATGCTGGCTTACCATACAGTTTTTGTACTCTGATCTGAGAGACGGATTGCGTATTAATGATCTAATTTGAATGAAGAGTGTCTTCCAGGTCAGCACTGGGCGGTACTCTTGCCTCCCAGTGCTGGGAAACAAATCAACTAACACAAACATTTTTTAATTATTGTTATCTGTCTGTCTCAGACCCTTTCTCAGTCACATACTACTTGTTCTCAAACTCTCATAATTTTAGGTGAAATTGAATTCAAAACTCAACAAGAGATAACATTCAGTTGGGAGCCATCATATATGAACAAAAATAAGATTGGCGGGAATATGTATCTAAGAAAGAGCTACTGAACTGGTTAAGCTGAAAGGAAACCAAGCACAATAATTAAAACTTGCTATTTGAGATGATGAGACGATTAATGTAGCACAGGAAATAAGAGCTTCAGGAGTTACCCAAGAGAGCCTGCTCCAATTGATATCCCCTGCATATTTACAAGGAATAACAGCCAACTGATTAGACCAAAAAAGAGCAAGCAAAGGAACAGTAACAAGAGATCCAAAGAAGCCGCTATAAAAATGACTCAAATTAATTTTGAAAATTGTCTCACTAGAGGAAACCAACGACAGAGTGAGCCAGTACAACAAAAAGTCAGAGAAGGACTAGGTGGAGCATCTTGCAGAAACAATCACAGACATATTTGTCTTTTCAGCTAAGGACAAGCTGAGGCAAAGGCAACACATATGGAAAAGCTTCTTCATAAGCTGAGGTGATCTGACAAGGAAGCTAAGGGTGAGAAATGCACTGTCTCAAGAATGACATGTGCTGAAGCAATAGTGAGCCTAAAAATGATAAAACTCCATTGCAGAATTTTCCATACAATGAATACTTGAGACCATATTTAATCTAGTGGGTGAAAAACATCAAATCTCAGGCTCATGGAAAAACTCAGTGGTTGTTTCTAATCTGTAACTATCTATATAAAGGGCCGGTCAGGACCAGGAAGCTTCAGACCAATGAGCCTCATGGATTCAGAGGAGCAAATAATCTTTACAATCATCACTAGTGCAAGGCCTAACAGGACAGCAGGAAACCACTACCCTTTTTATAAAGCAGTGTTTTATTATTACCTCTCAAATTTCAATTAAATGTTGGTCCTTCAATCAATCAAAGAAAAATCATGAGCAAGAAAAAGTAATTTTTTAGAGATGGGTGAGCTACTAAAGATTCAAGCCAGATGCCTTCATTTTGTCTCTTTGGGAAAGCTGGTGATATCAACATTAAAATTCAGGGGCATATTAGCAAGACCGGCGATAAAATTATCGCCGTTTTAGCGACAGGAAACTGCCGCTAAAGCGGCGATAATGGGCTTGCTAATATGCGCTATAGAATTCCAATAGATGCCCATGGTAGATGTGCAGGACATCTAACCTGGGCTTCTGTTGGAATTCTATACGCATATTAGCAAGCCCATTATCGCCGTTTTAGCGGCAGTTTCCTGCCGCTAAAACGGCGATAATTTTATCTCCGGTCTTGCTAATATGCCCTCAATTTCTTGCAGGTACTCCTAGATGGGCTGTCAAGTACTGCATTGTAAAAATATTCAAATATACCAAATAGAATCAAAAAGTTGGGTATAGTCAAGGCCAATGGAAGTGCGAGATTCTGCAGCCACATTGTTTTCCACATAATAATGGATGTATTGCACTTGCCAAATAATCTAACATCATCTGCATAGTTTGCAGATTTTCTTCGATCAAAAGTTACTAAAATGCCACATGTATTGCTGTGCAGTGGTAGGCCACTTTTTACACAATGGCAGGTGACCTTTTTATTTGCTGATTGCTCTCAATTCACCCAAACACTCTCACAACACCCCTAAGACACGCTAAAAACACTCTGCAGACAAGATCAAAACACTGGTGTCTCTCAATACCTGTTGCGTAAGTTACGACTTTGGCGTAACTCTGCAAGGTGTGCTTTCCCAACCACAGGTGACCGGGTGAACTTAGTTCAATGCACCAGCAATTAAAATGAAAGACAGATTATTGTAGCCCCACAAAACGGTATTGAATGTGTAATTGACATAGAAATATTGCTTCTGAGTTATTAACTAACCTATAAAGGGATCAGGGGCAACGAAGAAACAACAACAAATCTTATTTCATTATTTACAGTATCACACCCATGGTACTAAGAAGAATGAACACTTTTAAATGAAAAGAATGTATTACTACATTAAAAATCTGTTCTCAGTCCATCTAAAACAACTACACAGAACATTATAAAAACAGCAAGAAGACATGTTATGAATAACGAGAATAAAATAAACATTTCTAGCATTGTAGAAATTGTCAATAAAATGTCATCTAGAACCTAACACTCTAATGTCTACTTCTATGCGCTATCTTAAGTGAGAATGGAAGGCAGAGCAGCTTGCAGTCTAGAGTTTCCTAAGGAGAGGGGAAGCACTGCATAACTTGTTGACAGAAAAGGCTTTCTTTATCAGTGGAGGCATGAAGACAGTGTTCCCCGTGAAGGGCAAACACGCTGTAGTAGCAGTCAGTCAGTCTTCCTTCGGGACTCAGGATTTATCAACTTCAGGCAAGATGTAGCATCTGCGAATTGTGCCGCCAGTAGATAGACTGACTCGGGCAGAATCTCAGGCGATACTCTGGACAAAGAACCTCTCCTGAAAAGTGGTCGAGTGGTAGTCCTTATATGCTAAAACATATCAGAAACTGGAATTTCTGACATAAGCTTAAGAATGTCTGACATAGATTGTCCAGCAGGACATGAGAACAGTTCTCAGCAGCTTTAAAAAATGTGAGGTCTTTCTTTCCAGAAACACGAACTACAGGTCTACTAAATGATGGGAAACTGGATGCCTTATTCCTCACAGAAACTTGGCTCTCTGATATGGCCGATCCTACGTTAGCCACAGCAATCCATATGAATTACAGAGTCTTGAGGAAGGACCGTGAAACAGGTAGAGGGGGTGGGATAGCATTAGTTTACAAACAGGAATACGAATGTACATCCTTTCCCCTTGAGAGTCCTGAGACGGCAGAGGCAATGGGCTTCTGCCTGTCCCTAACTCCACATCAGTCTCTGGCAGGAGCCCTCATCTATGGGCCCCCTGGCCAGGCCGGCCCATGCATGACCTCACTAGGCAGCACCTTAGCCCCATGGGCCATGAGGTATGCCCATTTTATAGCCCTGGGAGATTTTAATGTTCATTTGGACAACCCCTCAGAGTCGGAGGTTTCGGCACTCTTAGATACTATGAGCGCCTTCTCACTTCAGCAATAGGTTTTTGGCTCTACTAACCAAGCAGGCCATACATTAGACCAGGTATTTTCGAATGTGGATCTGGAAGTGCTGCAACCATCATCTCTCCTCATGGTTTGACCATCACCATATCTCATTCACGTGGCCACGAACACTTGTCAGGCCGCCTCCTAAGGAAAATACCCAGGTCCCTTACCAAGCCTACCACAAAGGACAGCAAAGTGACCTAAGGCAAGCCTTGGTAACAAACCTCTGACTTTGTCTGGCTCTCTTGAAGAGGATGCCGCATACCTGGATGGTTGGATTTTAGAGACCATCAATGAGTTAACCCCTATTACGAGGCGACCTTTAGCAAGGACGAAACCGACGGCCCCATGGTTCAAATATGACCTTAGATTATGTAAAAATCAGTGTAAACACCTTCAAAGGGTATAGAGACGAAATTTCAAGCTAGAGGATAAAGCGGCCTATAAGCTAGCATTTAAAAACTCTCAGGCTAAGGTGTCTCTAGCTAAAAAGGCCTTCTTTGAAATAAAGATCGAGGAGGCAGGTAATAAGACTAATGAGATTTTTAAAATCGTCAAATCCTTTCTTAGACCCGAGGTCATATCAAGATACTGTAAACCGACAGCTGAGTGGTGGAAGGATCTAGAATTATTCTTTTACGAAAAGATCGCTACCATTCAGGCCAACCTTCTTAACAATATACAATCTGACCCGACTCTTTCTGCTCTCCCGGATATGTCCATCTCTCCCACAAGAAGTGCCACTCTGGCCATTTTCGATCCGCTATCCCTCTAGATGTCTCTAACAGCTATCAAGAGCCTGTAGTTGGGCTCCCCATCTGATCCATGCTCCATTAACCTGTTGACTAAGGCTGCCCAGACTATCAATCCTTTGAATTTTTTTTTATTTTATTGCCTGGAGTGAACAACAATACAAACTACAAATTTCCATCAATTAAATATTCAATAAATACCAGATTCATTAAATTACAGATAAGCAGATCAGGCAAACAAAGTTAATTATACAAATTTCTCAGAGACAGTCGGATGGGTTTAAGACCAGATTAAAAGGAGACCTTTGTTTACATTATAATTATGGTCAGCTCATACAGATTTACTCACGGGAACCATAACAGGATATAACCCCGAACATTCCCCCCCCCTCAAGAGTCTGAGGCAAACCAATCCCCGTTCGCTAGTCACTAGTTAGCCACTTGGTCATAGGGGACCAGATCTTACAGCCCCTAATCTTAGGACGTCTACCCTTGCAGTTGTATAGGGCCCTTTCTTGGTTATATATAGCGAGTAGGTGGCCCAGCCAAGCTTGAAAGGTAGGGGGGGTCTGTGTCCTTCCATCTTGTTGCTATAAGTAGCCGGGCTACAGCCATCAAGAAAAAGCATCTTTATTATTATAGCCCATAAGCATCATAAGTGGAGTAATAGAAATCTACTTCTCTATCACCCTCTGTAGGAAATCCTCCATCCCTATCTTTAGGCCTTGCAATTTATCACAGCTAATGTGTATCATGTCATCTGGGCCTTGTATACACCTAGGGCACTTATCGTCCTCCATTTTGCCCCACTCAAATAACTTTGCCAGAGTAAAATGAAGGTTAAAATGTGTTTTATAGTGCTGGGCTTTCAAGTTGGCTGAAAGAAAAGTCTTCCTATGCAATGCAATTGACCTATATAGATCGGCATCTCCATCCTCCAGCTTCCTAGCCCAGTTGGCTTCAACCTTTTCTAAATCATCTGGTAAGGAGTCCAGTAAGATTTTAGATATGTGTTTAGTACTACAATGCAGGTGAGTAATAGCTTCTAGGAGGGGAATTTTATCTAGGGAAACTAATTCAGCCTAGTTTGATTAAAAAATGTCGTAATCTGTATGTATTTGAGGTAAGATCCACTAATTACTCTGTAATCCTGTTGTAAATTTGGGAATGAACACATTTGGTCACCCGAATAAATGTCTCCTATCTTAGTTATACCAAATTGTTCCCATTGCCTACCCATTACGTCATAAAACATCGCTGGGAACAAGGGAGATCGCCACAGTGGCGTATACCTATTATTTCTCAGTATCTTCAATAGTTTGACCATTTTACCCCAAACTTTCCAAGTCGCTATTAAACACTTAAAATGTGCCTTTTTGTAGTAGCTGGCCTCTACCTATCGAAGTAGAACACCCCGTGCCTCTCTTCCTATGGCCAGCTCATATATGGTGGGGATGGCAGGCCCATACTCCTGATCCCCAGTTTTTGTATTTATATTTTCAGGTGTAAACAAAACCGCCATCTGTTATAAAAAGGCTAGCAATAAACTAATCCTAAATTGGGGGTTGCCCACCCTCCCCGTTCCTGCGAAAGGGTTAAAGCTTTTAGAGAATGTAGAATTTTCTTGTACTGCCAGATAAAATTTATAGACATGGAAACTAAGGGGCATATTAGCAAGAACCTCGTTAAAATTATCGCCGTTTTAGCGGCAGGAAACTGCCGCTAAAGCGGCGACTAATAAGCTTAGTAATATGCGTTATGGAATCCAATAGAAGCCCAGGTTAGATGTACAGGACATCTAACCTGGGCTTCTATTGGAATTCTATAACGCATATTAGCAAGCCCATTATCGCCGTTTTAGCGGCAGTTTCCTGCCGCTAAAGCGGCGATAATTTAACGAGGTTCTTGCTAATATGCCCCTAAGTTCTTCAAAAAGAGGCCTTCGATCTCTAGGGGAATAGAGCAAAATAAATAAAGTATCTTAGGGAGTATGACCATTTTGAGAATATTACATCTGCCTATTATTGACAGGTGAAACCTGTCCATAAGTCTTAAATCAGTGCTGATCTTATTTAGCAAGGGATACAAATTGATCAGCCATATGGAATCAACACTACTATTTATCCTAACCCCAAGATACGACGCAACCTCCCTCCTACGGGCATCCGAAAAAACATCATTTGCAGTACAGACAATATGTGTTTTTTCCTTGTTCAAGAGGTAGCCTGATTTCCTCCCAAATGCCCCAGCCAGACTTTCTATTTCTTCCATTGCACCCTCCGGGTCCGAGGTCATTATGGCAAGGTCATTCGTGTATGTCATTACTTTTGTATCATAACCGTTGACACACACTGGCTTTATTATTCGACTTTGTAAAATTTGCTTAATAAATGGATCAAAATATAAAGCGAACAAAATTGGGAAGCAGGGGCAGCCCAGCCTTGCCCCCCTAGTGACCTTAAGACGCCGGGATGCCTTTCCCAATATTTGAAGCCTGGCATACGGATTAAAATACATCGCCCGAATGGCTGCAATAAAGCACGACCCAAACCAATTTTGTGCCAAGATTTCCATAAATACCGCCATGACACTCAGTCAAAAGCCTTTTCTGCTTCCAGGAGGATCATAGCCATCTTATTTCCTTTTACTGCTGCTATATTAAACAAAGCTATGGTACACCTGATGTGATCAATGGTTCCCCTACCTGGTATAAAACCGTGTTGCCATGGGGTGACTAGGTGAGCTATGATCCTCCCTAAGCGAATTGCCAAGATTTTTTAATACAGTTTGGCATTCGAGTTTGTAAGAGAAATTGACCGATAAGACGCAGGATTGGTCAAAGGTTTATCTTTCTTTGGAAAAATTACTATATCCGTTCCTTGCCAGGATTCAGGGGGATGCCCATATTGCTGCTCACCTAAAAAGAAATCCAAAAGTAGGGGAGCTAACTCCGCCTGGAGAACTTTATATAACTCAAGAGGAATTCTGTTTGGGCCTGCCACTTTGCCTGAAGCCATCGAATACAAGGCATTTAGGACTTCCTCAAGAGTGATATTTGCCTCCATCTCCTGCCTTGTTTCAAGATCAATCCCTCCCAGGCTCCCCCTATATACTTCCTCTTCCTTAGTAAAGGTGGATATAAGGGTATCCTATGAAAATAATTCCTTTGGAATATGCTAAGGACATCATTTGAATCTGTAACATAGAGCCCATCCTTTCCTTTTATTCCAGCAATATTGTTTCTGGCAAGCTTCTGCATTGGACGGAGCGCTAAGAACTTTCCCACGGACTCCCCATATTCATAGTTTTCATTCATGTGGGACTGAAATCCTTCTTGTATCCTCTTGCTATATTAGCTGCTAATTTCTGCTTTTACTATCACAATTTCCTGTTGCAACTGTAATTCAGTCTCTTCCTGTCTCTGGTTTATCGCTAAAGTATGATACCTTTCCAAAGCTGCTAATCTTCCCATCAGGCCATTCATTTCATCTTTTTGCTGCTTCCTGGTCCGTCCCAAAAAGCTGATAACCTCTCCCTCAGACCCACTTTGACGCTATCTCAGACTACTTCCCGGGAGGTGCTATAGCGATTTATATCAAAATAATCTACCACCCAGGGCCTAATATTTTGAACAAACAAATTATTGGAGAATAATTTCCTATTGAATGTCCATTTGGGCTGGTTCTTAATAATGCCCTTAACTATAATATCCAAAATGAAAGGATTATGATCTTTCTTAGCTGCCCAAACATTGGTCAGAACATAACTATCTTTAAGTGCGGTCAATGCCCTATAAACTTGTGGTTTTCTGTCTTGATATTTGTTGGTTTGATCCCTGTTCACCTCCTGATGTATATTTAGATCCCCGCAGATTAACAAGGGTTCTGGCCAGGATGCCAATTTGACCTCCAGGTCGTGAAATATCTTTGGGTCGTCCTGGTTCGAACCATAATGGTGCAAACCGTCAATCCCATTGGCAGCACAACAACAGCCCACCTACCCCACTTATCCTCCAATACTCGTTGTATTGGTCCCATATTGTTCCTAATGTGACTAGCAACCCCCCCTGATAGTAGAAGCTTGGGTTGAACATACTGCTAATGTGTATTCTTTAATCATCAACCTTTCCCTCTTGCCCCATGGAATATGTGTCTCCTGCTGACATATAATGTCGGCACCTTGGGATCTTAACAC
Source organism: Calotriton arnoldi (assembly GCA_963921515.1). Lineage (NCBI taxonomy): Eukaryota > Metazoa > Chordata > Amphibia > Caudata > Salamandridae > Calotriton > Calotriton arnoldi. The sequence goes on along the minus strand of CAWUFW010007837.1, from coordinate 57,957 downwards.
CTTCGCCACCCTTAATCGTTTAATCTTGTTGTTTAACCCCCTCCCCACATTTATTGAACATATAAGTACTTTACCCATTGAAAAATAGAAATGAGCTACCATCCTTTGTAGCCTGCCCAAAACTTCCATATCTAAAGCTATCAAAAAACCTACTTTGCTCACTCATGATTTTTTTTTATAAATATTTTTATTTAGATTTTGTATTTTAAACTCACCATCAAACAAGTCATGAATACACAATACAAATTGGAAGTAAGGCCGTAACCTACATTTTAGGGCAAATAATATAACCACATTTCCTCCGAAAGAGAGCATGCATTTGAGCTCAAACACCACATATGTACAAGAGCCGAGGGGCACAACAGAATTATCCCCATTTACCGACAATGGGTCAGGCATTGCAATTGTCAAGGCTCTCCCCTCGATCTTCCCGATGTCAAATTCACTTCCTCCCCCTCCCTTCCTATATCCAAACCATAATATTCTATCCAGGGAGCCCATATCTTCCGAAACTTTCAAGGGCAACCCCTTGCCTGATATGTCACTTGTTCCGCAACCATGTATAAATCAAGACATGTTCTCCACTCTTTCAGTGTAGGGAGTTGGTGTGCACCCCAGTATCTAGCTTTGTCCCTCTTGGCCACCACCAGCCCCAAATTAGCCAACATGAGTTTGTCGTGGCAGATCCACATCAGAAGGGATTCCCAATAGGAGAAACTTAGCATCCATCTCAAGTTGGACTTCTAATATATTATTAAGCTCCCTCACAATCCTATGCCAGTACGTTTGGATCTGACTGCATTCCCAGAGGGTATGTATAAATGTACCACACTCTGTGTGGCATCTGAGGCACTCCGGGGTGTCTGCACTTCCCATATTATATAGCCTTGCTCTATCAAAATTGGTCCGATGTAGGATTTTATATTGGATAAGGCGTAATCTCAGTTTAATTGCCACCTCCCGTGGGTGCATGAGAGAGGCCTCCCAGTCAATGTCTTCCATTGGGCCAGTGGTAAGTTCCCATTTAGCCCGAAGTGGACCCAGTTTGTCAGGGATGTGATTGATTAGTGTTTTATATGTGAACGAGATGGCCTTGGCAGGAATCTCCTCTTGTACGAGTCTGCCTTCTAGCGGGGCATATTCCGGCAGCGTCTCCGCATCTAGCCCCTCAGCCCGCCAAGCATGTCTCAGGCGGAGATAGGCATAGGACTGAGTGTCATGGAGCTGATACGTGGCCTGAAGCGAGCTGAGTGGGGCCAATGCACCTCTTTCTATTATATCTCCTGTTTTAGAGATCCCTATTAAATCCCACTGCTTGAAGCCTCTCAATTTTCCAATCTCGGCAAGTCGTGTACCGTCCCACAGAGGGGTCTCCCTGGTAGGTTTCCTGTCCCATTTCTTTTGTTTCTCCACACCTTTCCATGCCTCCAGCACCCTTTGGGTAGCTTGTAAGAGCCGGCTGCCACCTTTACCTCCATATATGTAATGTAATTGTGTATGTTCTCTAAATTGTAGTCTTTCCAACTTATATGTGGGATGGTCACTCGGAGCGTGGTTCCATTCATTAACAACAATGAGATGGGCCGCTCTATAGTATGCCCTAATGTCCGGTAGGGCCAAGCCCCCATTTTTCGGGTTCCTCTGCAGCGTTTGGAGTGCTATGCATGGGTGTGCCCCATTCCATAGGAGCAGGCGTAGCTCACTGTTCAAGTTCGTGAACACAGTCTCCGGTATTTTACAATAGGTATTTTGCAACACATAAAGCAGCTGGGGGAGCGTGATCATTTTGTACATGGCAGCCCTACCCATGAGCGTCAAGGGGAGTTTCCTCCATCTCTTAACATCTTCTTGGGAACTTGAAAGGACCCGTAGGATGTTCTGATTTAATCTAGGTTCTACATCTGTGGTGATATAGAGCCCAAGGTAGGTAATCCCCTCTGTGGATAATCGCAAGCAACTCTGGTACAACTGGGACTCCACCTCCCCACCCACTGGGTACAAGGTGGATTTACTCCAGTTGATCTTATACCCCGCATGACGGCCATATACTTCAAAGATGTGCAAAATTGTGGTGAGTGTCACGGCTGGGTCCGTAATGTAGAGTAAAATATCATCCGCATACAACAATATGCGTTCTGCCTCCAGAAGGCGGGATTCATCTACAAAACCACCCAGTCCAGGGTACACTCTAACAACACAGGCCAAGGGCTCCAATATAAGGGCAAACAGTAGGGGAGATAGAGGGCAGCCCTGTCTAGTACCCCTTTGAATCAGCCAGGTCTTCGAGGTGACTCCGTTGACACTCATGGAATTTTCAACCCCTTTTACTGCCCTCCACCCTGCCATCCCCGATCCCATCCGCCCCCTTCCTTCTGGACTGAAGCCCCCCTGGCCCCTTCCTACCCTCCCACTCCTGAAAGCAACCAGACCAACCATTGGTCTGTAGCAGATGAGAGCTGGCTCCCTGACCAGTGGTCAACCCAGTACTGAACCGTACTTATAAAAAAAGAAAAGAAAGAAAAAACCCCAGTGAGACATAACTAAACTGTGATCACAACCAAACTATCCCCCCCACATGACCCCCTAGTATCTCTGCTGACCATTAATCACCCAACTCTTCCAGAAGCTCTTTGTTTTAATCTCCGAAGTGAAGAACCAAGTCTGACCCCCACGGATCACTTTCAGGTGGGCTAGATTTAAGAGATAGGCTTGAGCTCCCTTGTCCTGAAATGGTTTGCTCAACTGTCGTAATCGCCATTACCGCTCAACTGTATTGTGGCAAAAATCTGGCCTGACAAAAAATGAGAAATCTCCCACAGTATGCTTAGCTTCTGGTCTGGCATTCTCAAAAATAGATTACCGCAAAAGAAAATTACCAAGATTACTCGTAGCTTCATGTCCGGTCTAACTGGTTGTTCTAGGTTGAATGGCACCCGATGGGCTCTCTGCACTTCCAGAGACCAATTCCAGCCTTCCAAGTCTTGAAAAGCTTCAGTCAACATATCCAAGACATATATGCGGGCATCAGACCCTTCCTTGCCCACCGGGGCCTCAAGAAATCGTAAAAAAATCCACCAATTGTCACTCACGAGACACCGTCTGCTCTTGGGTACCAGCCAAGTCACTCTCAAGAGCCTCTGCTCTAGTTTGAATATTGGTCAGGCGTTCGCCAATGACATTACATATCTTTGCCACCTTTCTGACTGTTCCTTACACCTTGCGTATAGCTGGTTGCAATCGGCGACTATCCTAAGCAGTTTACGTGCTTTTACCGCAGGGTCCGCTCCACTCATGCCAGGTATATTTTCTTACTCACTGGATTCGGTCAGTAAACCTGTCCCTGACCCATCTGCTGACCATGTCAGACAATGAGAAGAAACAGGTATTAGACTCAAAGTCTTGCACCTTTGGACCATTCTCTAATCCCAAGGGGTGTGTTAATGACTATCACATTTCCCGAGCCCTCTGATGTAGTTTAGATATATTTTGAGGGTGGCTTTCCCCCACTCCAACGCTACAGCTTGACCCACTACAGGGCTGGTCAACACTTCCCCTGCTACATCAAGCTCTGTGATTGGAGGATAGGTCTGAGTGTGGGTCTGAGCATGAACCTTTGTCATGTGTTCTACATTGCTCTCAGTTATAGGCATCATAACGGGGGCTGTTACCTCATCTCGATCGATCAGCTCATCCTGGGAGTGTATTTCGGCTTCCTTACTAGTGACAGGCAGCATCCCTGTTGTTAACCCTTGGTTCGCCATCAGATCCCCGACCTTCTCCTGGTGATGAGGAGGGGTTGTACTTCCCCCGGTTGAGGCTTGAAGAAGCTCCTGTTCCTATGAGACAAGCAGGCGCTGCTGATGCGCTGTTACGGCTTTCCTCTTCCTCTCCCCCACGATCTCCATCCGGATGGCAGGGACAGCTGGGACAAGCCTCCTCCCATTCATCCACATTGGCACTGATGTCTTTACTCTGATCTCCGCTCTGGAACACAAGTTTACCGGCATCTGAGACATCTGCAGGGCAGCTGCAGCAGCAGCCTTTCCTCTGGGATTGCCCCCACCAACAGCCTTCGAGCCCATCTCCTGAGATACAAAAAACACTGGGCAGCCTCCACAGTCCATGTGGTCCACCACCTCCCCCAACTGCCACCTCCAGACATGGAACAACTCGGCCCGATGCAGGGCAATTCCACAGTGGCTTGTGCAAAATGGTGAGTGTTGTGTTGCCAGTATCTGCGCTATCACAACTTTCAGTAACATTTCCAAGGGTCATATGGGGGATTTCATATGTTTCAGTACAATCTGTGGTCATCTCTCATCTGGTCAGGAAGCTGCAGCACGGCTGTCTCATTCAGCCGCCATCTTGCCTTCCCCCTGAACCCCAGACTATCAATCCAATCGTAAATAATATATTAAATACCTCACTTTCAACAGGCATGGTCCCTGCACACTGGAGAAGGGCAAAAGTGTTTCCTTTGTTGAAGAAACCTACGGCTGAGCACAAACAGCCAGCAAGCTTTAGACCCATCTCCCTCCTCCCCTCTTTCCCAAAATATTAGAAAAAAAAGTTAATCATCAACTGTCTCAATTCCTGGAGGAAAACAAACTATTACATTCCAGTCAATCAGGCTTCCGACCACACTTCAGCACAGAGATAGCGCTTCTGAGTAATGGAGCATATTGGAAGCACCCTCGATAAGGGAGGCAAGACCATCCTGATCATGTTGGACCTACCCGCGGCCTTTGACACGGTTCCCCATCTAAAACTACTCGAACGCATTAAGGCAATAGGGATCAGAAGCACTGCTCTGAAATGGCTTTCCTCTTTTCTGAGCAACTGTAGCCAAGAAGTATGGCTGCCTACATTTTCATGTCAAGCCAGAACTCTGACGGTGGGTGTACCCCAGGGATCAGCACTGAGCCCCACACCGTTCAATATCTGCCTCACGCCTTTGGCAACATTGGCAGAGTCAATGGGTGCAAAAGTAATCACATACCCTGATGATACTCAGCTTCTATAATAATAATAATAATACTGATGCTTATAAAGCGCGACAGCTACCCCTGATAGGGGTGTCCCGGCGCTGAAACAACAGGTAAATGCGCCCAGAGCGAGCACCAGTACCCGCGAACCCTCTCTAGTCAGCCATAAAGAGCCATGTCTTCAGGGCCCTTCTAAAACAGGCTTCGGAATTGATCTGTCGCAGGGGCCCTGGCAAAGCATTCCATAGTGACGCCGTTCTGACTGTAAAAGCTCTGCCGCCCAAACGTGATTTCACAAATCGTGGGGTACACAGCAAATTATGAGAATTGGATCGCAGAGTACGAATTTGCTTATAAGGACACAGTCTATCCCTCAAATACCTAGGGCATTTGCCATTAAGGGCCCGGTAGGCCAGCGTCATAGCCTTAAACTTAATTTGTTTCTCGACTGGAAGCCAGTGGAGCTTTTGTAGGTGCGGAGAGACATGCTGTCGAAACGGTATCCGACAGACCAGCCTCGCAGCCGCATTCTGAATCATCTGAAGTCGGTAGATGGCATACTTGGGGAGGCCTAGATATAGACTATTAGCGTAGTCCAGCCTGGATGTAACTGTGGCATGGACTACAGTTTTGCGACAGTCTTCCGGTAGAAAGTGTAAGACTTTCCGGAGATTTTTTAGTTTGCTGAAGCAGGTAGCAGAGACCTGCTGTATTTGAGTTGAGAAAGAGAGGTCCGCCTCCCATCTCACTCCTAAATTTCGAATACGTGTGGCAGGGTGAGGAGGAGGACCCATTTCTGACCGCCACCATAAATCAGAGTCCGTCACTGTGCCTTTCCCAAAGAACAGAACCTCTGTCTTCTCCGTATTAAGCTTTAATTTATTCGAGTTCATCCATAGGGCTATGTCGCGAAGACAGCCCTTAAAGTTCTTAAAGGCATCTATCCTCCGCTCCTTAAATGGAAACACTAATTGGGTGTCGTCAGCGTAGGAGATCGCCTTCACTCCCCAGTTGGCAATCAGGGCAAACAGTGGGGCCAGATATAAGTTAAAAAGCAAGGGACTCAGAGCTGAGCCCTGGGGGACACGGCACCAGAGCTGTTTAGGTTCAGCTTCGAACGGTTGGAGAGCAACTCTCTGCGTGCGCCCACACAGATAGGATGTCAGCCAGGCCAGGACTTTCCCACCAAAGCCCGCACCTTGTAGTCTCTGGATCAGTATGATGTGATCAACAGTGTCGAACGCGGCGGATAGATCCAGGAGCACCAGTAATACTGATGCCCCTGAATCCAATGACCATCTCACCGACTCAGCCACCTCAAGCTTCTCTTCTCCTGTGGTAGGGGAGAGGACCTAAACGGGGAGCTCATCTCACAATGCCTCTCTAAGGTGTTTCAGTGGTTGGCCTAGTACCAACTGAAATGCAACCCGGACAACACTGAGATCATGATTTTTGGGGCTGCTCCCTAACTTCTTGAGATCCTGCTGACCTAAGGATGTGCTGCAGCCAGGCCTTCTACAGAGTTCTGTAAGGAGTCTAGGTATCAAATTTGACAGTACCCTTTCCTTCCAACCTCAGACACAAGCGCTGATCAGTTCCTGTTTCGGCATACTTTGTATGCTGACAAGATTCCTACCTCTCCTGTCTGAGTCGCTAAGGAAAAAAGGTCATTCAGGCTTTGATCACCACAAGACTGGATTATGGTAACGCCCTTTACCTCGGCCTCCCAGAGTACCTTCTGAGCAGGCTGCAGGTGGTGCAAAACTCAGCGGCCAGACTTCTACTCAAACCCCACCGCTTGGTCCCACATGTCCGCTCATCTGAAGGCCCTTCACTGGCTCCCGTTAAAAAGAGGTTATAATTTAAGGCCTTGCATGATTTAGGAGCAGGATACCTCAGAGAGAAGATGCATGAATACATTCCGGCTCGCACTTTGCGTTCTTCTTCTGCTTATCTGGCAAAAGTCCCATGGATGCATCGACTTAAAATGGGCGGCAGATCTTTTTCTTATTTGGGGCCCCTCAACTGGAACAAACTCCAGAGAGACTTACACCTAACCAGTGATCGCTCTGTTTTCAAAAAGAAGCTGAAAACCTGGCTTTTCACACAATCAGATTAGGTTTTTAAGCTGGTGCTGTAAGTCTTTAGCACCGGGACACTCTTTTGAGTAGCTGTGCGCTGTACAAATTGTTAAAACATAACATATAACATTATGTGCATCAAGATAAAAAGGAGGTCGATTCAGGCCTCTCTATTTTAGTTATGTGTGTATGTGTTCTTAATTATCCTTGACATGGTGGAAAGTCGACATTTAACCAAGACAAATGTCGCATTGACAATCATATCTGTGTCATTAATCGAATTGTTTGATACTTTCACAGTCCTTAGAAAGATAAGGTCAGGCGACATCTGTGTTGAATGGGAGACATGACAATTTCTCTGCAACAATTGAGAAAGATGGCGACTCCGATTGTGTGAGAGGGGGAGATGGCGACCTCCTCTAGTCTGATGGAGTTGGGCCTATATAAGATGGAGTCAAGCCTTAGGGACTTTATGTCACCCCCTGCAAATACAGTGCTGATATCCACACAATATCACTAAACTTAAAATACCTTGAGATACATCCACACCCCATCACAACATAGCCAGGCAGGGACCCTCACAATTCCACTATACAGAAATATAATGTCCCCACATACTTACTATTCTCCTAGACACATTCCAAAGATAAAAATTCAACAAATGCCACAGACAGTCAAATAACTCCCTCCAGCTACACTCACCAGCTGCACAATACCCCAAATACAATGGCTCTGCAAACATCCTTACAATTCTTTAAAACATTTTTGCAGTGCCCAAAACACCCTCTAATCACCCCTCAAATACACTCACGAACATCTTCAGACACAATATAAACACTTCTCTGCACTTCTCTTGCTTCTTTCTGTACCTCTCTTGCTTCTTTCTGCACCCCTCTTGCCTCTTTCGGCACCCCTCTTCCCTCTTTCTGCACCTCTCTTGCCTCTTTCTGTACTTCTCTTGCCTCTTTCTGCAACTCTGTTGCTTCTTTCTGCACTTCTCTAGCTTCTTTCTGCACCCCTCTTGCCTCTTTCTGCACTCCTTTTCCTTCTTTCTGCACCTCTCTTGCCTCTTTCTACACCTCTGTTACTTCGTTCTGCACTTCTCTTGCCCCTTTCTGTACCCCTCTTGCCTCTTTCTGCACGTCTGTTGCTTCTTTCTGCACTTCTCTTGCTTCTTTCTGCACCTCTTTTGCTTTTTCGTGTACTTCTCTTGCTTCTTTCTGCACCTCTCTTGCTTCTTTCTGCACCCCTCTTGCCTCTTTCTGCACTCCTTTTCCCTCTTTCTGCACCTCTCTTGCCTGTTTCTCCAACTATCTTGCCTCTTTCTGCACTTCTCTTGCCTCTTTCTGTACCTCTGTTGCTTCTTTCTGCACTTCTCTTGCCTCTTTCTGTACCCTCTTGCCTGTTTCTGTACCTCTCTTGCCTCTTTCTGCACCTCACTTGCTTCTTTCTAAATCCCTCTTGCCTCTTTCTGCACTCCTCTTCCCTCTTTCTGCATCTCTCTTGCCTGTTTCTGCACCACTATTGCCTCTTGCCTAATAGCTAACACATAGCTATTAGATACCCATTATGTAAGATAATAAAATGCCTGCTAATGTAGAAAAACTTCGAAGGGCCAAAAATAAAAAATAAATCACATTTATGATTCTTTGCAGCATTGCGAAGGGCTCTTATGGACTGCTCTCCAGCACTCACTACAACTCCACAATCCATGCAGTATGATGTCATCCGGGAAAACTGTGGAGCCAAATCTGGAAGTTGAGATTGGACCTCTGAAGGGACTCTCTGCCCCAGTGTTGTTGTGGCTGGTATTAAAGTTCAGGGTCCTTCAGCCTTGCGTTGCCTTCTTGCTGCTTTTACACTATTTCTTTGGTATGTTTTTTAGATGGTAAAGCATGGACGTAGTCGCACAAAAATATTTTTTATTTGTACCCCTTGACAATGTCTAGTGGCATATTGTGCATTGTGCAAATCTGCTCACTATGAACTCCTCTTATGAATGTTTAAGATAGATAAATGGGTGTGCTTTTTTTTTTTTTTGAGAAGTGTATTATCTAATGATATTCCTTTATTTCTCAGTGACACGATTTTGTATTTTGTTTTTGAATTCTATTTTTTTGTGGTTTTGTACGTGGCCAATCTTGAAAACTCTGGAGCCACATCTGTTGCAGTAGTCTGCACCTCTCAAAGGACTTTCAGGGTGGGAATTGTTGCTGGTGCCACTGATGTAGATGGTCCTCTAGCTTCTCTCTACTTGATTGCCAGTTAGAGATGTTTTCTATGTTCAGTTTTAGGATGATAGACCATGGACGTCATCCCACATGAATATTTTTTGTTCATCCCTCTAGAGTGGATCTTTTCACAGAGTATATATTGTACTAGTTTTGGAGCAGTTTTTGATTCCTGTTGAGTTTGGGTAAGAATGGGTAGTTTTATGGGTGTTTTGTAGTTATGTTCTATTCGTGAGTTTGGATGTTGAAAGTTATTTTTAGAAATTGTTGTTTTTGTTAAATGTGTTGTTAAAATAAAGCTAAACAATTATGTTACTAAACAGCTAGATTCAAACTTTGTGTAAAATATGTTTAAATATCTGTTTTACATTATGACATTTGTATTTGTGACGACTGATGTCATTGCGACCTACGGTGTTGCTGTGAAGAAGGAAAATACATTTTTGATGTTATTTTGACAAATGTATACAAAGGGGAAAATTTAGTTAGCATCTTACTAAATAGCTACACTGAAACTTTATGTAAAATATGTCTATATATGAGTTTTACACTTTGTCAAAAACACCCAGTATTTGCAATGTGTCCTTGGCAATGGCACCCATAGAATCACACAGGCACTACCTGTGCAATCATCAAGGACGTCCTTTCTCTACCACTCTGCAAACGTACCACCTGGCACAGTACTAGTTGGGGGATGAAGTACCCTTGGCTATTGAGGGTCGTTGGGGGCTAACTACCACTCCTGTTACCTCCAGCAAGTCCCACACAGTGAGTTTGTTTAGAAGTCTATGGATGCCACTCCCCCTTTCTGCACCCCTCTGCAAACGTATCTCCTGGCACACTACTGGATGGGAAATGAAGTTTTCTTGGATTCTCATGGACATTGGGTACCAAGAAGCCCTCCTGGTACTTTCTGTAAGTCCTACACAGCGGGATTCCTGAGAGCTGGTCAGAGACCCCACCCTTTTCCCCACCACTCTGCAAACACCATTTCTACCTTAAAAAACATAGAAATTCATTGAAAAAACCAAAGGTTACAGGGACGTTATAGTTAGGAATTAGTATTTAAAAAACCTTAGAAATTTACTGAAAAAACCAAAGGTTACAGGGCTGTTGTAGTTAGGAAATAGAATTTTTTTTAAAACTTAGAAATTCACTGAAAAAAACCAAAGGTTACAGGGACATTATAGTTCAGATTTCACACGCACAAAACCAAAGACATTCAGCAGTTATAGTTAGCTGAACTAACTATAACTTGCGTCCCACAATGCACTGCTTATGACCTCACATGTTACATCATACATCACTCATGACATGGTCAGTGACATCAGTCATGACATCTCAAATGACATCACTGATGATATCACTGATGAAATATTCCACAGAATCTCTGATGCACCCACTAACACCCCAATATAACCTTTCATACACCCACTCCAACTTCTACACTAGCATTCTCAAAACCATTGACACACCCTGACCAGTACTTACACACCCATTCACTGATTAATAGGTCTACACACACATCCACTCAGTTATCCATACAGCCACTCATACACCAACTCACTCACTAATACAGCCACTGATATATCCACTCATACACCCATACAGCAACTCACACCCAGTCAGTCACTCATAGAGCTACTCACACACCAACTCACTCACCTATAGAGCCAATCTCACAGCCATTTACTCACCTATATAATTATACACACACCCACTCATTTATTCATACAGATGCTAACACATACTCACTCACCTATACAGTCACTGACACAAGCACACACTCACCCATACGGCTACTCTCACAATCACTCAGTCTCACATACAGTCACTCATATACTCCAATACTTACCTATACTGCCTTTCATATATGCAGTTATTCACCCATATACCACCGACACATCCATTCACTCACTGACACTGCCATATACCTAGTCACTCACCCATATAGCCACTTACACACACACTCACTAACCCATAGAGCCACTGACTCACCCATGCTCTCATCCATACAGGCAGTTACACACCCCTTTCCCCACCCACACAGACATTGAGACACCCATACACGTACTCAGATAACCAATCACTCACCCATAGAGAAACTCACATACCGACTCACACACCTACACAACCACTTAGACATCAACTGACAGACAGATACAGATATTCACACAACACGTCACTCACCTATACATTCACTGAGGGACTTAATTATTCACTTATACAGTTACTCACTCACCCACTGAATCATCCAATCAGGCACTCATATACCCACTGATTCACCAATACACCTTGGTATGTATATTTAACACTCATAAACTTTTTAATAAACACTCACAGTCACTGGATGATGTCATCAGTGATGTCATTTGAGACGTCATGGGGCGCAAGTCATAGTTAGCTCAGCTAACTATAACTGCTGAATTCCTCTGGTTTTAGTGCATGTGAAACCTGAGCCTAATTAAAACGTCTCTGTAACCTTTGTTTTTTTTCAGTAAATATATATATATAGACATACATATATATATATATATATGATGTGATCAAGGCTCCGGGGAGAGCTGAAACGCGTTATGCCGTCTTGCACGAAATAAAGGGTTTATACTGCACCAAACTGTGGTCCGGACCCGTTTTTCTGTGGATTCATAGGAGATACGGTGACAAATCGATATATATATATATATATATAAATATATATATATATATATATATATATATATATATTAAAGTTCAATTAGGGTAATGCGCGCACAAAGGCCACGACAGATGGAATTTGCACAAATGGGATTTATTTCTTCATAAACCCCGCGTTACGCGTTTCGGCCGTACAACGGCCTTGATCACACCCGTTGTACGGCCAAAACGCGTAAACTTTGATTTGTCTACTGGCTTGCTCCGCCGGTCAGCGCGCCGCCCTCCTTGGGTCTCTGGCTCTCAGAAGGAGCTCTTTGTACGGGATATATATATATATATATATATATATATATATATATATATATTTCTTTACACAGCTCCTATTCAAAAGAGCAAGCGTGGGCACTCCAGGCAAGTCAAATAGTTGTATTTATTTTCACAATGCGATGTCCGTCCTGACGCGTTTTGGCTGGTCCCAGCCTTCCTCAAAGTCACATTCTCTTAGTTTCATTAACATTTAAAGTCACGGTGCATCATAGACATAGAAAAAATTGCATCCGTTGTTTAACATGCCCTTATCATTCTTCATACTGTCTTTTAAACTGGCTAAGTACATATCCATTTTCAAATCATTTCTATATTTTTATATTTATATTCTTTTTTTTTTTAAAAATTGAAAAAAATCCTTTTATAAAAAAAAGCAAGCCAACTTAACATTTTCATTCATCCTACATTCCATACTTTGATTTGGGGAACCTTTATATATATATATATATATATATATATATATATATATATAGACATACATATATATATATATATATATATATATATATATATATATATATATATATATATATATATATATATATATATATATCTTAGTTCCGCAATTGATAGTGGTTCTGATAATGAACTGACAAGGGCTCAAAGGTCGGGGTTTCACAAATTCACCCTGGTGCAGGAAGTGGATTGCCTGCGCCAGGACAGAAGACAAACACTTCGTCCACGTGTACAGGGTGCAAAAAACAACTCAAATGTAACAGAAAAAATGGGAAAGATGACAATGCTGCAAACAGCGCAGGCAAAAAGCAGAACAACAGAAAAACAAAGAAGCAATGGAATCGGAAATGAGCATAAATATGCAGAACTGTGATGTACAAACCGTCATCAATCTTACAGATATTGCCCTAACTGAGAGCGAGACTTCCATATTGTCCCTTGGTTTATCATTTAGCCCTAAGAGTGACTTCAACTACGCGCAAAGTCGCATAGATGTGTATAAGTTTGTGCGTAAGTTAAAATTACAAAAATTTCACCTTATGCAAGGTCCCATGAAAAGAAAGCAATCCATGGTGACAACCAACATAATCATGAGCCCTCCGATTTTAACAGTGGGTGACGTTGGGCTATTACACGATCTTCAAGAACTGCAAAGGGAGGGTGATAACGTTGCGGTAACTTGTAGTCCAATGATAAACAGACAAGACACTGGTACTTTGACCCCATTCAAACCGAAGTCTACTTTTTGTCCGGTAATGTTGAGGGACAACATTGATGTATTCCATGACAAGGTAACACAGGAACTAAAAATCCTTTATAAGAAACAAGGTGAAATTAAAAAAAGTTACACTGTCCATGATGACTCCTATTTCAAATTAATGAAAAAACTGCGGCTCAATAACAACGTAATTGTCAGAAAATCAGACAAGGGCGGTAACGTCGTTCTCTGGCCCCGCAATATGTATATGACTGAGGCTTTGAACCAACTGAACGACAAAGACTGCTACAGACGGAGTGACATGGCATCTGTTAAAACTTCTTGGAACTGTTTTTATTCTAATTTACTGGCATGGAAAAGTACAGGTCTCCTGTCAATGGATGAATTTCGTTTTCTTAAGAATGATCATCCAATGATGCCGGTGGTGTATTTTATACCTAAAGTACACAAGGATGTTCATGCACCACCAGGCAGGCCAATAATATCGGCATGTAACAGTATTATGGAGAATGCCAGCAAATATGTTGATTTCTTTTTACAGGAACATGTGAGGTCATTGCTATCCTTTGTACTTGATACAGGGGATCTGTTACGCAAATTGAATGACGTTGTTTGGAATGATGATTTTTTGCTCATATCTTTGGATGTCTCGTCACTTTATACGAGCATCCATCATAGAGATGGACTAAAGGCAGTAGAATACTTTCTAAATTCACGACCCATTTGCTTCTATGAACATAACAAAACGCTAATGGCCATCATATCTATGTGTCTGGAGAACAATTTCTTTTTGTTTCAAAAACAAGTGTACCAGCAGGTCAGGGGCGTGGCTATGGGGGCCTGTTTCTCCCCCAGTTATGCTTGTTTGCATATGGGGCTGTGGGAGGAACAGGTCCTCAGGCCAGCCTATGAGGAAATCATGAACAACCATATAATACGATGGTACAGATACATAGACGACTTGCTCATTATTTGGAAAGGCTCGGCGATTGGGGCCCAGCAATTTATTGAGCAAATCAATGAGAATAATCTAAATTTGAAATTTACAGGCCAGTTAATTCGTGAGGCAATTTGCTTTCTTGATGTCGAAAGTTTGATAAAAAACACACAGCTGCACACCAGACTGCACAGGAAGGCGACGGCAGGTAACTCGCTGCTAAATGCAGCGAGTCATCATCCAGCACATCTGATCCGCAGCATCCCCTTTGGGGAGATGCTGCGTATTAGAAGAATTTGTAGCTCTGATGAAGATTGCATTAGAGCGCAGACTGAATGCCGTACCAGATTTATCACACGAGGTTACACCCCTAGTGTAGTGGACAAAGCCATGGCCAAAGCAAATGAGCAGGGCAGATCACAGGCACTGGCTAGTAAAACACTTAATGATAACTTACCAGAGACAGCACAGCCCTCAAGACTCATTCTGACGTATAGTAATCAACATCAAATTATCAGAAAAATTGTCAATAAGAACTGGGCACTAGTAAGAAATGATACTGTGCTGGGGGACAGACTAACAAGGACCCCAATTTAACATTCAGAAAAGCACGCTCAATGAGCGACTCATTAGTCACAAGCAGTCCTGAAGTATCGCAGAATACAACTTGGTTGACGGTCAGTAAAGGCTTTATCAAATGTGCAGTTTGCAAAGCATGCAAACATGGAGTGAGCAAGACAGAGTACACCACACCGTTTAAGAGCAGGCCAATAAAGATTGACAAAAAACTTACCTGCAAGACTGAGTTTGCGGTGCATGTGCTGGAATGTCCTTGTGGCCTGCGCTATGTGGGCAGCACGAGGCTGCAGGTCCACAAGAGGATACTCCAGCACATACGGGCAATCAACAATGGGGATACGTCGTATCCTGTGGCCCGACACTTTGATGAATTGCATGCTAAAAAATCAAGTGAGTTACGCTACTTTGTGGTCGACTCGATTCCACCATTAAGGAGAGGTGGTGATCGTGAAGATCTTTTGAGAAAACTGGAAACAAAATATATTTTAGAAATGGATACGAAAACACCAAATGGGCTAAATTCCAGTGAGGATTTTTATACGCATTTGTAAAATGTCATTTCCTCCACTGTTAAATAGAATGCACCCATACTTCCATGCTGCTGCTACCTTATGAGATGTTTTTAGATTTTCCTTTTTTATATGTTTGCATAATTTTTTCACATTAGGGTTTTATAGGGATTTTTAAAGAGACACTTTTTATGCACTGGCACTTTATTCTAAGACTTGGGTTACAGGAATTATTGCCCACTTGGGCTTTATTGTGTGTTGTTTACTCAGGGTACTGTAACATTGTTTACAGTTTACTATTGTGCAATATGATATTTGATACTGAGTTGCTGCCACATCTATTAAGATGGGAAAAAAAGTCAATATTTTTACTTTTTTAAGGCTTATGCATTTTTTAACAACTGTACATATATTTATAATCATGTATTTATGTGTTGTTTCAGTTGTAGTATCTCCTTTAATTGGCATCCCTTCTAATGAGGGCGTCATTATGGGTTGGTTTTACCAGGTATTTATTTCCAGGTTAATCAGAGAACCTAAGTGATATTTATATCTTTATTACTTTGCGTCATTTTGCACATTGTTAGATAAAAAGAGCAGCTATGTTAAAAACAATTTGCGACACCAAAAAATGTTTTTTCCATGTCTATGATGAAGAGCTATTTTGATTGAGCACTGTCACTTTAAAATGTGGAGAGTGTACCTGGTAACGTGTCATGTGATCAAGGTCCCACGAGGATCGAAACGCGTAATGGCGGCGGTGCTGGGCATACAATAAAGAAAAGAGCACTGCAATTTTGGTTTCGCTTCGTCTTTTCTACGATTGGAAAAGACGAGTTTACAGGATATATATATATATATATATATATATATATATATATATATATAGACATATGTATATATATATAATATCTATATATTCACAATCCATCCTGCTCCACACTAGAAGAAGGCACTCAAGGTTGAAGGTATAAGGCATCCTTTATTATCTCGGGTCTCCCTCGACCCCGCATCTGAAGAGAAACCTTTCGGCTGCCTGGGCAGCCTTTCTCAATCTGACCAGCGCCATTAAATGTGAGCTTTTATAACCCATCCCCAGGCATGGTACACTCTGATAAACATAGAAGAAAGATGTTCCGAAATGTATAAAAACACATGAAAAGAACACTTCACAACCTGACAAACAATACTGTGGCTAATAAAGTGAAATACCACAAAAGACATGTTTGAGCAAAGTGCAACGATATAAAATACATTTAAATGTGTAATGCATGATTAGTCCACATTGCCAGTGATGATACTTATTTAAACCATTAAAAAAGCACACGGAAAACCAAATTGCCTGCCTATGGGTTGGGCATAAAATATTGAAAACACAGTGAAGTGTGTATATGTACTCATAGCATGGCACCGACCACTTCAGAAATAATAACCCAAATAATAAACATATGATAAATTAAAAAAAGATAGTACACATGTGCTGATATAATTAGAAACAATCTAGAGGAGACAACATTTCCCTCGAGATAAAATCCAACAGTGACAGACCTGCGAGGCTAGCTCTCTAGCTCTTAGTGATACACTCAAAAAGGGGAGCGATATTGTGGGACGCCCGATATACAATGTGCCACAGAGTACTGCACAAGCTCGCATCATATGTAAGGGGAAACAGCCACTACAACGCGGCTGTTTCCACGCATAACATTAACCACGCATGCATTACAACGCATGCGTGGTTACCACGTATAGCCTTTACCACGCATTCCTTTACTACGAGATACGTAGTAAAGGCATGTGTGTTAAAGTCTATACGTAAAAAAGGGGGCTTGAGGGGTCTCCCCCCCAAAAAGTAAAAAAAAAGCGTGTGTTAGAAAAAGGGGGCTTGGGGGTCTCCCCCCCAAAAAAGAAAAAAAACGCACCTGTTTCGGTATGTGGAGGCAATCGGCATCGTTAGAGGAAACGGAAAGACACTTCCGCTTCCTCTTAACGACGTACAATGCACCACGTAAGAGCATGAAGAGGAGAGGACGTGGAGAGGTAAGGGGGATTAAAGTTAAAAAATTTTAAAAAAGGAATGAGGGGGTGGTGTAGCGCAGGGGTAAATTTTAAGGGATACGTGGAGGGGTATTTAATAGAAGGGTTTGTGGATGGGGGCAGAGGGTCGCACAAGAGAACAGGGAAGGGGTAAAATAAAAGAAAGAGAGCGGGAGGGGGAAGGGCACAGGGGAGCAGTGAAAGAAATTAGGGCAGGGATCGGAGAAAACCTATACCATGAAAATGCCATTACCAAGCATGGTTTTACAACGAAAATCGTTGTAAAGGTATGCGTGGTAAAGACATTTTCGTGGTAAAGGTTATGCGTAGCAATGGCATTCGCGTTGTAACGCATGCGTGGTAAAGGCATGCGTTGCAATGGAATGCGTTGTAACGTCATACAACCATATGTAAGGGCAGTCAAATATTGGGCAGTGTGATACGCAACAAGGCTTAGAGACACCTAATGTGTAATCTTACAGACAGAATTGTCTGCCATCATGTTGTCATTCAAATCCCAAATGGGACTACCAATCCCATAATGCCCCAGGTTGAGTTACCCAAGTATCGACATTAGTCACTTATATATATATTTTCCCAGATGATGACCTTCACTTCCTGGTCATATATATATATATATATGCGCTCCCAGTCACCTTTGCCCATGCACTCGCGGACGGGTGCTCCTCTCGCGGGGGTGTACCCGCATTGTAATATTAGCTCTGTGTTCCCAACACAATCATGCAGGAAGAAAGCACTCACGGGGGTAAGTTCGTCAAGTTTATTCTTGAACTACTACTGAGAACAGATGCGTTTCGGCTGTCGCCTTCGTCAGTGTCACCAGGTGTGACGGAAGCGAACATAATTTAACATATTCCTGACATGATTATGCAATAAACATAAACAACAGACTCATAAGTTAATACGTGCATACATGCAAAGGCAGCGCCATCTTGGCCTGGTATCAGATCTCACCGATAACCAAAGAGTGTTCCCTATGTGATTCTTCCTCAATTATCAACACAAATAATAGCTCATACTCATTCATGCATTTAAAGCATACAACCAATAAGCCTTGTTTTTAGTAAAAATTATATCTCCTCCTTTATTTTACAATACAGATTATGCAAATCGTTAATAAAAACACTTTATGAATACATTTTAATATCCCTTTCATTTAAAAACACAATATTTCTTATTTATAATTAATTTCTCCTCCAAGAAACAGTCCTTAGTTTTTATCCAAGTGTAGAAGGTAGTTCAACAACTTTGGAGTACACATCTCACACATTGATGGTTTGTATTGATCTATATGGTGTGTAATTTTACATATATTCCCAAAGAAACATATCATGAGAGAGTATTTTCAAATATATACATAGATTGTCTAGCAAAGGAAAAAAACTGTTAGAAAATTGCACTAAGCATACACCTACTCAAGGTAATTGGAAACACATGCATGCTTAAATAGAAATAAAAGAGAGCCTGTCTATGGAATTGTTTACCAGCAAGCCTATGATTAAGATGCTGTTAGCATCGAAACGTGTCAGGCAGCAATATTTAAATGAGGGACATGACGGAGAGACTAAAGTACAGTCCGGATGGAGGATTTGCAGCCGTGTGCCCTCCCAAAGGGCATTTGTTTGTCAATTAAGAGCAGGGCAGTCGTGCCCTGGGGAGGTGCACCATCTCGACGATGGCTAAAGAGAGGCTGTGCCACGGAACTGTTCTGAGGCAGTGCAGCGCCGGAATCCAGAGTAAGAAGACTCTCCAGAATGCCCCGAATCCTACAAAAAAAAAGATATGGATTTTAAAAGAACAATTCCAATAGATACCCACTCAGGGAATATTGATGTGCTCTAAAAGGAACTATAATTCCCAGCATGCACTATGAAAATTGCACTAAGCATACACCTACTCAAGGTAATTGGAAACACATGCATGCTTAAATAGAAATAAAAGAGAGCCTGTCTATGGAATTGTATACCAGCAAGCCTATGATTAAGAAGCTGTTAGCATCGAAACGCGTCAGGCAGCAATATTTAAATGAGGGACATGACGGAGAGACTGAAGTACAGTCCGGATGGAGGATTTTCGGCCGTGTGCCCTCCCGAAGCGTCTGGGCATTTGTTTGGCAATATATATATGGAGGATATGCTAACAAGCAAAAGTGTGACGGTGCAGGAAGGGATTTAGGGAGGGGTGATTCCCCACTCTGATCGTGCCGGAGGACAGGCATTGCCGCAGGGACATTGAGACATGTGAGCACTGGTCATGCAGAATAATCACTTGACAACGTGAAAAATGAAACCCACTCTGAAGTTGATGCAGACACAAAAAAAGAACTTTTATTAAAGAGCATATGGATGTACGAAGATTCCATGCAGTACAATGCCAGTATAAATGCATCATGGGGACTGTAGTTCTGAAAGACTGTCACTTGATTTTTTAATTAAAAGCACGCACGTTTGCACTATGCATTTTAAACTCCACCTGTGAACAAGGCAAAAGGTTGCTGAAACGCATAAGGAGAAGGAGTACTTACTGCGCTGCTGTACCTGCGAATAAATGCTCTACTCCGGTATTGGGCCTCACCGTTGTTCTTGATGGTTGTCGAAGGATGGGTCTCTCCAGGACCATTGTTTGTGAGGCCGCCCTGTAGGGTCTGGGCCTTCTGTGCCCGTAGGCATTTGTTTGGAATTTGAATCTGGAGCTAGACTCACTCGCCGTCACAAGCCCACTGGAGGATATGCTAACAAGCAAAAGTGTGATGGTGCAGGAAGGTATTCAGGGAGGGGTGATTCCCCACTCTGATCGTGCCGGAGGGCAGGCATTGCCGCAGGGACATTGAGACATGTGAGCACTGGTCATGCAGAATAATCACTTGACAACGTGAAAAATGAAACCCACTATGAAGTTGATGCAGGCACAAAAAAATAACTTTTATTAAAGAGCATATGGATGTACAAAGATTCCATGCAGTACAATGCCAGTATAAATGCATCATGGGGACTGTAGTTCTGAAAGACTGTCACGCGATTTTTTAATTAAAAAGCGCGCACGTTTGCACTATGCATTTTAAACTCCACCTGTGAACAAGGCAAAAGGTTGCTGAAACGCGTAAGGAGAAGGAGTATTCACTGCGCTGCTGCACCTGCGAATAAATGCTCTACTCCGGTATTGGGCCTCACCGTTGTTCTTGATGGTTGTCGAAGGATGGGTCTCTCCGGGACCATTGTTTGTGAGGCCACCCTGTAGGGTCTGGGGCTCCTGTGCCCGGATTCATTTGTTTGGAATATATATATATATATATATATATATATATATATATATATACAAAAAAGCAAAAAAGGGGGTAGTGGTGGTATACAGGGTAGCACATCAGTCTCAAACAATATATTATCCAAACTTATCTATAACCCAATATCAGTATTGGTGCCACTCGAGGTAACAAAACACAAAACACCCCACTACCATGGATGTCACCACACAGAAGTACCAGAGGACTCCTGTGCTAGTCTTGACAAGAACAACTGTACCTCAGCACTCTTAAAATTTATAAGTCACTATTTTAAATAGTGTAAGCGTTTGCAATTAATCGACAATTAGGCTACTCACAGGAAAACAATTAAAAAAAATAGCTTATTTGCAAAATTCCATTTAATAGCAGCTAAATATTTCAATCATAAAACCCAATATAAAAGGTTCAATTCAAAAGCAAGGACATATCATTTTTACAAAAATGTTATTTTCACTAATAGTCCCACGGAGGTCCTGTTCATACAGCCTCCCTGTTGTAAATGGTGGGAACAGCCTGATGAAAACAGCCGACACGTGTTTCGATTACACAAGTAACTTTCTCAAGGCTTGTACGTCTGAAGTAGTTGTTCCAAGTGGTTATGGATTGTCCGAAGTGCGGAAAAAACCCTATTATAATCTTTAATCCGAAAAGGGGGACCATATATTTCGCAGTAGTCACCGATCAATCAAATGGTCGATAGTATTTAGTGGAGAATGAAAGTAGTCTGTTATATATATATAGACATACATACTTATATATACAACTGTTAATTAAAAGTATATAATAATGTTCCATATCGAGTCATAAGAATTGTAGATCCACTGGGGCTTGACTATGTAAAGTTATGAACCACAGACTGTTAATTTATATATTGTAATGTACATCAGTGATGAACTTTAGGATTTTACAAGTGTCATTTCACCCATTAGTTGTTGTTGTTGTTATTCTTATTTAATTTTATAAGGCACACAGCTACCCAGAGGTTTCCCGGCGCCGCCTGTAAGGGACATGAGAAGGAGGGAACTATTGAATAAATAACCAAGTTTTCAAACACTTACGGAAATTCGAATAGACGGTTTCGTTTCGAAGTGACAAGGGAAGGGAATTCCACAATGAGGGACCCAAGCAAGAAAAAGACCGTCCACCCATTCGCGACAGCCTGGTCCCAGGAACCGAAAACTTAACCTGAGTAGAGGAACGAAGAAGGCGCGATGGTAGATAAGGGTGGACTAAGGCATTCAGGTACTGAGGTGCCTTGCCAGATTTGATTTTGTACATATAGCTCAGGGCTTTGAATTTAATACGATTCTCCACCCTGAGCCAATGAAGGTCACGAAGAGAACCTGAGATGGAAGCCATTCTAGGAACCTGGCAAAGCAACCTAGCAGCCGAGTTCTGCACCACCTGAAGTTTACATATCACATCTTTATTGACTCCTAAATACAGGATGTTGCCATAATCCAGCCTAGTGGTTACAAGAGCCTGGACCACGGTTCTTTGAGTGGAGCCGGGCAACATCCAAAGGATTGTTTTGAGCCATTTGAGGATGGTGAAGCAAGTCGAGGCAACCTTCACTGCTTGTTGCTTCATTGATAGCTGGTCATCAATGATAACACCTAAATTGCGAACCTGATGCGTAGGTTGAGGTAGAGCACCCATGTCAGAAGGCCAGTGTTGGGGACTTCAAAGATATTTATTCTTCCCTAAATTAGGACTTCCGTCTTTTCGCCGTTGAGTTTAAGCAAGTTGGCTTGCATCCAGCATGCAATGTTCCTCAACCCAGACTGAAGGGATGATGACTTAGACGCCCCTTCAGCAGAAAGAGAAAAGATTATCTGGGTGTCATCAGCATAGGAAAAAATAGACAACCCAGCATCTTCCGCAATAACCGCCAAAGGCCTAACATAAACATTAAACAATAAAGGGCTGAGAATGGAGCCCTGCGGTACTCCGTAAGGTGATACATGGGTTTTAGAACTGGCCATAGGAGAGAAAAGACCTGGTCAACCAAAAACGTACGGTCAACCAAAAAATCAGTAAGCCAATTGAGTGCAGAGCCAACAACACCCATTGATTGTAAGGCTTTCAATAACACGGTATGGGATACCGTGTCGAAGGCGGCACTCAAATCAAGCAATATGTGTCACCGTTTCGCCAGCATCCAGACGGTTACGCAGTATTTCTGTGACTCCAAGGAGAGCAGTTTCCGTTGAGAAACCTGCTCTAAAGCCGGACTGTGAGGGATGCAGAAATTTTGGGGAATCGACAAAGTGAGTCAATTGTAGGTTAATGTGTTTTTCTAAAATTTTGGAAAAAACCGGAAGTAAAGAAATAGGTTGGAAATTAGATGGTTCCGCCGGATCAGCATTGGCTTTTTTTCAGAAGTGGAAGGACCATGGCGTGCTTCCATTCAGATAGAACAACTGCTTCCTGTAACGAGGCATTGAGCGACTCCATAATTAACTTCAATGAAGGCAGCTCAAGCTTCTGCAACACGGGGACGGGAAGGGGATCTCTAGGAGAGCCGGATTTAAGACTATCTAGAAGCCATCTAAAAGATGTTATCTCAAGAAGTGACCAATTTTCCAGTTTGTTGGTAAGTTTGACGGTCTGACAGTCCAGCTGTTCAGTACTACCTGATGTTAAGGGAGAGTTCTTAGTTTGCTGTATAATGTTCGCTGGCATAACATTCAATGCCGAGTATATTTTCTCCACTTTACTAAGAAAAAACTTGGCTAGATTCTCACATTGAGATTCAGTAAGCACAGGGGGGGGTGGATTGGCTAGCTGCACCAGACAGTTCTTTAACTAATTTAAACAAAGTTTTAGAGGTATTCTGTGCCATAGAAATGGTAGAGCTCACATAATCAGCTCGGGCAGCATTACAAAGAGAGTGGTAGTCCCTTTTTGCCATTTTGTATATACGTTTGGATTCAGGTGCCTAATCCTTCCTCCAGCGTCTTTCTAATGCTTTACATTTACTTTTCTCCATTTTTAACCTCTCGGAGAACCAAGGGGCAGGAGGACGGTGATTGTTCACCTTCTTACTAGAAGGTGGAAAACACGCATCAATGGATTTTAAAATCCAAGTTTGGATGGTATCCAAATCTCCCATACCAACTTGATTAAAGGCAGGGGCATTTTTAGATAGGAGTTTGTTAAAAGCTTCTATATCTAATTTCCTCCAATCCCTTGATTTGGGATTGGTACCCAAAACTGCCGTGGGTGAGCTCTGCAGTTCTTTCCTGACCCGAAAACCGACCAAAAAATGATCTGACCAAAGTACTGGAAGAGCTGTGGAGCAAAGAATGTTAGGTAAATTTGAAAAAATGGGATCCAAAAGATGGCCCGCCACATGGGTAGAACCTGAATTACATAGCAGACTATTCATTGCTGCCAAATCGGAGATCAATGTAGTGCTCGTCATACATGTCGGATCATCAAAGTGAAGATTCAAATCACCCAAAATGTTGAAGTTGGCAGTGTCCAGAAGAAAGGGAGCAATAAAGTCAGGAAAAGATGTAGCCCATGGCCCAGCAGGCCCAGGGGGGCGATTGAGCAAGATCGCTGAAAATGTAAACTGGGGGGTCAAGGCAAGTTTAAATAAGGTGGCCTTGCATCCCCTAAAGGGTAAATCTTCAAATTTACACGTGTACAAGTTGTTATAAATAACCGCAATGCCTCCCCCCATTTTGACTCCCCTATTCTTCCTAACTATCGCATAGTTGGGAGGCAAAGCAGACGCTACATCAGGGCCAGAACTCCCATGCAACCATGTTTCTGTGAGAAAAATAGCGGCGGGCTGCTCACTTGTCAGGAGGTCGAAGATATCGGCCTTGTGCTTGGGAAGCGAGCGGCAATTAATGTTAAAAAAGGTAAATTCCTTGATAAGTAAGTCCCTACTTTTTAAAAAGGAATTTTCCTGGGCATTATTATTAAGGGAAGCAGTAATACTAGAGCTGTGTTCTTTATGAGACTGTGTATCAAATGCAAATCTGCAGCAGAAACAGCTAAAGTCCAAAGTTTATGGTTTATGAAATTATGTTTGGTATGTCAGAACATAGTGCATGCTCACTTGAGCTTGATTATGCAATTCCTGCAAACAATAATGTGCTGTGTCGACAAATGCCGAATTTGATTGATTTTTTAGAGTTGAATAATTTTACATCATTGATGGTATTAAATTAAATAGATTTTTCAGTCTGTGAATTTGACATCGATTGGAAAAAAGAAAAACGAATTGCAAATATGTTTGTGAAACACCGTGTAATGAATTGAAAAACTACGAGTCTGTTTTCACTAGCACTGTGATTGTAGTTATCATGTGACACGTTTGTTGCACGGAAGTAAGTTTAAAAAATGGCCGCGTTCGATACCTCGGTATCAGTGAGCAAGACTGCTGTGCAGTCGAAACGCGTTTGATGGTGGCCGAAAATAAATTTTGAAAAACCGCACACGGCGTCGTCATCCTTTTTGAGGAGTGAGTTGTGTATATATATATATATATATATATATATATTCCCAGATGATGACCTTCACTTCCTGGTCATATATATATATATATGCGCTCCCAGTCACCTTTGCCCATGCACTCGCGGACGGGTGCTCCTCTCGCGGGGGTGTACCCGCATTGTAATATTAGCTCTGTGTTCCCAACACAATCATGCAGGAAGAAAGCACTCACGGGGGTAAGTTCGTCAAGTTTATTCTCGAACTACTGCAGAGAACAGATGCATTTTGGCTGTCGCCTTCGTCAGTGTCACCAGGTGTGCCGGAAGCGAACATAATTTAACATATTCCTGACATGATTACGCAATAAACATAAACAACGGACTCATAAGTTAATACGTGCATACATGCAAAGGCAGCGCCATCTTGGCCTGGTATCAGATCTCACCGATAACCAAAGAGTGTTCCCTATGTGATTCTTCCTCAATTATCAACACAAATAATAGCTCATACTCATTCATGCATTTAAAGCATACAACCAATAAGCCTTGTTTTTAGTAAAAATGATATCTACTCCTTTATTTTACAAAACATATTATGCAAATCGTTAATAAAAACACTTTATGAATACATTTTAATATCCCTTTCATTTAAACACACAATATTTCTTATTTATAATTAATTTCTCCTCTAAGAGACAGTCCTTAGTTTTTATCCAAGTGTAGAAGTTAGTTCAACAACTTTGGAGTACACATCTCACACATTGATGGTTTGTATTGATCTATATGATGTGTAATTTTACATACATTTCCAAAGAAACATATCATGAGAGAGTATTTTCAAACATATACACAGTTTGTCTATCAAAGGAAAAAAACAGTTAGAAAACTAATATCATTTAAAACAATTATCTTATTATTTAAACCAAATGTCGATGCGGCGTTTCGGTGGACTGGAGTTGGTTTACTCCACCTTCTTCAGGACAGGTTTATCCGTAAAATACAATATAGTTGATTCTAAAAAATGCAAAAAAACAGTGTATATGTAAGCGTTTAACAAAGGAGGGTATAGCTAAAAACAGGCACTAGCATATTAAGGTGAACACATCCATTCTATTCCACTTTCAGACCCTGTGATGAAGCAGGTTATTTGAACATTGTCGCCACTACTTTTCCAAAAGCATGGTTCACTAAAATGAATTCACTCTCCCACTCGTTCTACATATTGACCAAACTCCGACTTGCTTAGAGATGCTCACTACTGAAATTCTTCATGTTTCATAGAGATTCATTCGATATTTGGTGGGGATTTTCCTCCTATTCAGCTGACGGTCTGAAATCTATATATAATATCTCAAATTAGTGCATAGATCATATAAGTTAAGGTCATTCTTTTTCAATGGATGCATCAGGGATTTATTAAGCTCACCCTTTTGATCCGGATATTATTGCTTAATCCTTAGAGCTGTAAAATCCATTAAGGGCCGTGGCTTTTTCAGTGCAATACGGCAGATGGACACGTGAACTCTTATTTTCAATAACCAGTAGTCCGTTTATGTATATCTTCGTTATCAATTCTATTAGATATATATAATTATTAATATTAATTAATCCTAAATCTGTTGTTTTAGAAAGAAGCATTTTTTGAATCAAATTATTGTTTGTTAAGAAATTTTGACCATATTTATTACTTTAAAATATTCACCTGGTCAGTACTCCCATATAGTTCACTACTCGTTTTTATATGGCTCAATTTATTAGCAACTCTAGCGGGTCACGTACATATATTTACTCCTCCTTAATGGTTGGCTTGCTTGAATCTAAACATTTAAATCAAAGAGGATTCGAAAGTTGAAGTAACCTCACTGCCCCATATTACAATCCTTCACATAAAAATTCTCCCAGGAACTTACCGCATGGATAAATACGTGTGATTCGGTCAGCCGTTCCTCAGGTACTGATTTCAAGGACTTCTTTGCAGTCAGTTTATATATGTTCAACGCCTAATGTTTAATTAATAAATTCCTTGCCCCTGTTGCCCCTGGTTGGGTCAAGCACTTCCGGCGTCAACTAATCCTCCTACCTATGGAGAAAACTAGATAAGTTTGGCGGCCACCTTGGAGTGTCAAATACAAATAGAGCTCATTATCGTCTTATGAGAAAAGACATTTAAAATCTCGAAATCCACCCTGGCTTGACTAGAAGTATTATCGATGAGGCCCATTTAATATTTGGACCACTTTGATTATTGTGTGTTTTTAACTAATAACACATTTACTTTATATGGGTGAGTTTGGTGGCCATCTTGGATTGTCAAGCTATAAGTAGAGCTCAATATCATCTTATAAATGTAGATTCAAATCTCTAAGTCAACCCTGACTTAACTAGATGCATTGTCAGTAAGGCCCATTTTATATTCGGACCACTTAAATTATTGTCTGTTTATGCCTATTAGCACACTTTTATCGCACTAATGTTGAAATACTGTTACTTCTTCAATATACAGGGACTCTAGAAATTCCATTATTACCAGCATTTATTTGTGAGAAATATCACGGCCATCTTGGAATGACTGTGTTATTTACTTGAGTTATATTCCTCTTCTCTGTATAAGCCAATATGTTGTCAGTCACAGTATCTACAAGAGATATCCAGAATATCTATTATGAACAATAAATTCGTTGATTATTGCTCAGAAATTTATTCAGGGCCACTGCCTTATACTTATCCTCGCTTATAGAAGGAATTACGATTATCTACATATATTCAATGTTAGTTCACTGTTGTTAATATTCATCCAGGGAAAACTCTAAATAAGAATTCTTTCCCACTCTTCCCTGTTATTGAGTCCATATATATGGGTTTTGAATTTACTCAAAATGAATTGTTCCCTACACTTTCGTTTTTTGTCCAGGTCCTCACCCCTTGCTGTTCCTATGATTTTTTCCAGTATGAACCACTTAAAGTCATCCACTTTGTGTTTACATGAGAGCCAATGCTCAGTTAAGGGGGCAGTCTTTTTTCCTGTACGTAATGCTGACCTATGCTCATTGAGGCATATCCGTACCTCTCTAGACGTTTCGCCCACATATCCTTTGTTGCACGGGCATATGATCAGATATATTAAGTTTTTAGTTCTACAATTTACCATAGAGTTACAGGTATGTTTAATGCTATCCAGTACAATTTCCTTACCTTTGACTTTGGAGTTTGTACATGTACTGCAAGGGAAATTACCGACCACTTTTTTATTTCCGTCTATACTCCTCTGTTGGATTTGTTTTGGTTCTCTATATGTGTGAACCAACCTATTTCTTATAGTTTTATTCCTACGGAAGGAGAAGAGTGGTTTATCTAGTGGTTCTTGCTCATTTCCTGATAGTAGAGACTAGTTTCTATTGATCAAGTTTTTTATTTTGTTACTAATACCTGAAAAGTTCATTACGCATACTATCTTTTCGTTGTTTCTGTTCTTATTCTTATTGTTCTCTTCAAATAGTAGTTCTCTATTATAGTATATTGACCCAGTTCCCTTTGTATCGGAAGGGCTCCTCCCTTGGTTTTAGATTCTTTGTACAGCTTGTTAGCTGGAGAGTTTATTGGCCTATAGAAAAGATCATTGTGAGTGGAAATATGGATACTCTTAAAACACTAGGTTTTTCGGAAGATCAGTTTACCAAAATTATTGGTGGTAACTCTAGGATGATTAGTACACTCACTATATCAGATGAGAACTCTGAAAAATGGAATACCCTATGGATTTTTTTTTTAAAGTAATCCGTACGGAACTCCATTCGGAATTTTTAATTTAATACTGTAAAAAAAGGTATTATACCGATTGGGTTGCAAGTAAAAAATGAACCAGGCTTATTCACAAAACATGAGAAATTTATTGAACATTGGACATTGATTGCCAATCGGTGCAGCAGAGACTGGATGCTGTTAATCATTGAAACAGCCCAGGAGGTGATTATAGTGGAAAGAAAGGAAACAGAAAAAATTGAGTTACAACTTAAAGAAAACACCACCCTAGAAGAGGCTAAACGTAAACTGGAAGAAATAAAAGAGGATATCGGGGGATATAAAGAATATTTGATAAATAAAAAAGCGAATAAACTTAGAAAAGATGTTAATAGATATAGTGTGGAGAAAGTATACCCCTACCTTCAAAAAGACTATTACAAAAAACAAGTACAGGAAGGATACCAAAATATAAACTGGTACCCATATCGACCGAGAGGCCAGAAGAAACGTGTAAGTTTCTCTGACACCTCGTATGCAAGCACAGAATCCGAAGATGAGAGTAGAGGGAATCAAAGAAATAGAAAGGACAACAGTGATAATCAATTCAGAGAAGGTCAGAAGACTTTTTTTTAGAACAACAACCACGACAAAATCAGGGACTGAATGGAGGACCCGAGGGAACTTCCAACGACAAGCGCCCTACAGAAATCAGTACATGAGGACCAGGAGTTAGAAAACATGGGAATAATGATCAAAAAAGCACCCAAAATTAATTTATCCACTAGGACATTAACTAAAGAAGAAACTTTAGTATTGGAAAAGGGATTAGGATTTGCACCAACAGCCCCCCAGATAACTTTGAAATAGAAAAGGATCTAAAGAGCCTCTTCAGAAAAATTAGGCTTAAAAAGTTTTTTGCTAATAAAGATCCGATACAAAAAGTAAACTGCTCAGGATTAAAACCCATGTCTACCTGGACACCCTCACGGCAGATGGTTGATAAGAGAGTAGAGACCTTTGCGAGAGTTGTAGAAAAAGGCTTAGAAGATTTACTTAAGAAGAAAATAGCTTTAACTATAACAATAACCTACCAAAAGATCTGAGGATAGCCCTTAAGAATCTAGAGAAATGTGGTGATATCACAATAAAACCAGGGGATAAGGGCGGCAGTATTGTCCTACTAGACACATGTGAATACAACAGGAGAATGGAGGCCCTCTTAGCAGTAAGAGAACACTATAGACCATCTAGTCAGAAAGAATGGATGGACTTACAAATAAGAATAAAACGCTGTATTGATTCAGCAAAGGAAGATCAGGTAATCTGTCAAGAGGAATATGATTACCTCTATATCCCGCACCCAGTATTACCGGCCCTATACGGACTACCAAAAGTACACAAAAACGTATTAGACCCTCCTATGCGCCCTATAATATCAAGCATCAACTCTCTCACTGAGCCACTAAGTAAATATGTGGATAGTTTCCTAAGACCCCTGGTATCTCAACAAAAATCCTACATAAAGGATACTACAGATATGATCAGAAAAGTAGAAGGAATGGGATTTGATTCAAGATGTCAGTGGCTGGTGTCGTTAGACATCGAAGCACTGTCACCAACATCCAACAAAATGATACAGTGGATACCATCAGGAACCTTCTGCAGGATGAAAATGGTGACCTAACGGCACGATCACTTTTAATCATAGAATTCACTGAATTGATCATAAAAACAATATCTTTGTTTTTAATGGGAATTTATTCTGCCAGATAAAAGGGACCAGCATGGGAGCCACATGCGCTCCCAGTTTGCCATGTTTATATGTTGGCGCATTTGAAGAAAAACACATCTTCAATGAAGCAGCCCTTTTTAATGAAAATGTATCATATTGGTCTCGCTTCATAGACGATGTGTTCTTCATTTGGGAAGGAGACAAAGGAAGTCTGGACAGTTTTATTAACTGGCTAAACTGTGGAGATCCTAACTCGAAGTTTACATCGACCACCAGTCAAGAGTTTTGTGATTTTCTAGATATTAAAATAATAGCCAAGGAAAAAAATCTGGAAGTAGAGTTGTACACCAAACCTACAGATAGAAATACTATCCTTCATTACGAAAGCAACCACCCTAGATGCCACAAGGATAATAAACCTTTTGGCCAGTTTCTCCGGTTAAGGAGAAACTGTACAAATAGAGGGGATTTCGAGAATCATGCTAGAAATTTGAAAATTAAGTTAAGTGACAGAGGTTATCCTAAAGGAATAATTAAGCAGGCATACAAAAGAGCAAAATACTATAATAGGGAACTACTATTTGAAGAGAACAATAAGAATAAGAACAGAAACAACGAAAAGATAGTATGCGTAATCAACTTTTCAGGTACTAGTAACAAAATAAAAAACCTTATCAATAGAAACTTGTCGCTACTATCAGGAAATGAGCAAGAACCACTAAATAAACCACCCTTCTCCTTCCGTAGGAATAAAACTATAAGAAATAGTGTGGTTCACACTTATAGAGAACCAAAACAAATCCAACAGAGGAGTATAGACGGAAATAAAAAAATGGTGGGTAATTTCCCTTGCAGTACATGTACAAACTGTACCTCCATAGTCAAAGGTAAGGAAATTGTACTGGATGGCATTAAACATACCTGTAACTCTATGGTAAATTGTAGAACTAAAAACGTAATATATCTGATCATATGCCCGTGCAACAAAGGATATGTGGGCGAAACATCTAGAGAGGGACGGATACGCCTCAATGAGAATAGGTCAGCACTACGTACAGGAAAAAAGACTGCCCCCTTAACTGAGCATTGGCTCTCATGTAAACACAAAGTGGATGACTTTAAGTGATTAATACTGGAAAAAATCATAGGAACAGCAAGGGGTGGGGACCTGGACAAAAAACGAAAGTGTAGGGAACAATTCTTTTTGAGTAAATTCAAAACCCATATATATGGACTCAATAACAGGGAAGAGTGGGAAAGAATTATTAAATAGTTTTCCCTGGATGAATATTAACAACAGTGAACTAACATTGAATATATGTAGATAATCGTAATTCCTTCTATAAGCGAGGATAAGTATAAGGCAGTGGCCCTGAATGAATTTCTGAGCAATAATCAATGAATTTATTGTTCATAATAGATACTCTGGATATGTCCTGTAGATACTGTGACTGACAACATATTGGCTTATACAGAGAAGAGGAATATAACTCTAGAAAATAACACAGTCATTCCAAGAAGGCCGTGATATTTCTCAAAAATAAATGCTGGTAATAATGGAATACCTAGAGTCCTCGTATATCGAACAAGGAACAGTATTTCAACATTAGCGTGATAAAAGTGTGCTAATAGGCATAAACAGACAATAATTGAAGTGGTCCGAATATAAAATGGGCCTTACTGACAATATATCAAGTTAAGTCAGGGTTGACTTAGAGATTTGAATCTACTTTTATACGATGATATTGAGCTCTACTTATAGCTTGACATTCCAAGATGGCCACCAAACTCACCCATATAAAGTAAATGTGTTATTAGTTAAAAACACACAATAATCAAAGTGGTCCGAATATTAAATAGGCCTTAATGATAATACTTCTAGTCAAGCCAGGGTGGATTTCGAGATTTTAATTTTTTTTTCTCATAAGACGATAGAAGCTCTATTTGTATTTGACACTCCAAGGTGGCCGCCAAACTTATCTAGTTTTCTCCATATGTAGGAGTATTAGTTGACCCAGGAAGTGCTTGACCTAACCAGGAGCAACAGGTGCAAGGAATTTATTAATTAAACATTAGGTGTTGAGCGTATATAAACTGACTGCAAAGAAGTCCTTGAAATCAGTACCTGAGGAACGGCTGACCGAATCACACGTATTTATCCGTGCGGTAAGTCCCTGGGAGAATTTTTTGGGGAAGGATTTTAATATGGGGCAGTGAGGTTAGTTCAACTTTCGAATCCTCTGTTATTTAAGTGTTTGGACTCAAGGAAGCCAACCATTAAAGGGAAGTAAATATATGTACGTGACCCGCTAGAGTTGCTAATAAATTGAGCCAATAATAAATCTTGTCAAAATTTCTTAAAAAACAATAATTTGATTCAAAAAATGCTTCTTTCTAAAACAACAGATTAAGCATTAATTAATATTAATATAATTATATTTATCTAATAGAATCGATAATGAAGATATACATAAACGGACTACTGGTTATTGAAAATAAGAGTTCCTGTGTCCATCTGCCGTATTGCACTGAAAAAGCCACGGCCCTTAATGGATTTTACAGATCTAAGGATTAAGCAATAATATCCGGATCTAAAGGGTGAGCTTAATAAATCCCTGATGCATCCATTGGAAAATAATGACCTTAAGCTATATGATCTATGCACTAATTTTAGATATTATATATAGATTTCAGACCGTCAGCTGAATAGGAGGAAAATCCCCACCAAATAATGAATGAATCTCTATGAAACATGAAGAATTTCAATAGTGAACATCTCTAAGTAAGTCAGAGTTTGGTCAATATGTAGAACGAGTGGGAGAGTGAATGCGTTTTAGTGAACCACGCTTTTGGAAAAGTAGTGGCGACACTGTTCGAATAACCTGCTGCATCACAGGGTCTAAAAGTGGAATAGAATGGATGTGTTCACACTAATATGCTAGTGCCTGTTTTTAGATATACCCTCCTTTGTTAAACGCTTACATATACATTGTTTTTTTGCCTTTTTTAGAATCAACAATATTTTATTTTACGCATAAACCTGTCCTGAAGAAGGTGGAGTCAACCAACTCCAGTCCACCGAAACGCCGCGTCGACATTTGGTTTTAAATAATAAGATAATTGTTTTAAATGATATTAGTTTTCTAACTTTTTTTTCCCTTTGATAGACAATCTGTGTATATGTTTGAAAATACTCTCTCATGATATGTTTCTTTGGGAATATATGTAAAATTACACATCATATAGATCAATACAAACCATCAATGTGTGAGATGTGTACTCCAAAGTTGTTAAACTAACTTCTACACTTGAATAAAAACTAAGGACTGTCTCTTGGAGGAGAAATTAATTATAAATAAGAAATATTGTGTTTTTAAATGAATGGGATATTAAAATGTATTCATAAAGTGTTTTTATTAACGATTTGCATAATCTGTTTTGTAAAATAAAGGAGGCAATATAATTTTTACTAAAAACAAGGCTTATTGGTTGTATGCTTTAAATGTATGAATGAGTATGAACTATTATTTGTATTGATAATTGAGGAAGAATCACATAGGGAACACTCTTTGGTTATCTGTGTTATTTGACCCAGTTCCCTTTGTATCTGAAGGGCTCCTCTCTGTTTTGGTTCTGGTATCAGATCTGCCAATTCCGAGTGGTCCCCATTAGAGTTTGGACTTTAAAAATTAAGACTTCAACAATTCATTCATCAAATGCATGTACTAAAGCATGATTATCCGTGTCCGCAAAGGCGAAAACAGCCATTACAACATGTGCCTCCATATTAAACCCTGGATGGGCTTAGTGTCCATACATATTGAAAATTGTGACACAACGGGCAACATTCTGCCTCCAAATGGGGCCGCCTGAGGTAATCGTACATGCACAGTTCATATTGCAGCACAGTGGAAAATAGCTGCCCCCAAATGGGCCTACATTGAATATTCACACATAATTATGCCCGGTATGAGCTTTCTACATAGTTATAGTATTGTAAATACATTCAGATTGTACTCATGGGGTATAACACCAAATATCGGAACAAGTGTTGTTACGAGTCCTCCATCTCCCACCACACAGGGAAGAGAGGAAAGCAAACTACGTAAATAAGGAAGAAAGACAATTGAGAAGAGGAGAGTAGAATTGAAACTAGAAAAGAAATAACATAGTGAAGAATAATCAGAAGGTCAATGATAGATCAGGCACTGTATGCGAGCATAGACCCTCCCAACTTAGACATTGCAACTGTATTACACTAGTCCCCAAGATGGACTGACAACTCTTCATTGCTATTCATCACTTTGGGGGCTTTGGTTTGTAAGTCGATAATATTTCGCGATTCAAGCCTCCTCAGTCTTAAGATCCTGTCGCCAACCCTAGCATTGTTGGGTACATGATCTAAGCAAAAGAATGTCAGGAGGACCCTGCTGCTACAGTGTTTTGCATCGAAGTGCCTTGCAACCGGATATGTTACGTCCTTATTCATGATGGCCCTCATATGTTCCAAAATACGTATTTTGTAGGAAGGATTGTACTCCCAATATACCTAAGTCCACACAGACAGGTCAAGCAATAAACCGTATAGAGGATACTGCACGTCATGAATTTATTGATGGGCTTGGGTTTCTTTAGCCCTGGCACTGTATAGAATTGAATTTTTTTACTGTTTGAGCATGCCTTACACTTCCCGGATGGGAAGAAACCATGTAGGTCTTTCTTAGTCGTCCCTAGGGTTTCATTGGCAAGGTGACAACTCACCAGGTTATCATTCAGCGATCTTGCTTTCCTGAAGGTCAATAGAGGCCTTAGCTGTATGTCCTGCCCTATGATCGGATCGGTCTTCAGAGTGCGCCAATTTTTTCGTATGACGTGCCTTAACTCATTGGCATTCTTAGAAAACGTGGTGATCAACCTGAATTTCCCTGATTCTTTAGTGTTCCTCGTTGTGTTCATCACCAGTTCCTTTCTGGGTATGGAATTGACCTTTTTAAAGGCATGTTCAAATGTCTGTTTGTCATACCATCGGGCACTAAATCTAACCATGCTTTCATGGGCAGCTGTTTGGAAATCCCTGTCTTCAGTGTTATTCCTCTTTATTCTCAACAGTTCACCATAAGGGATGCTGTTGCTAAGTCTGCATGGATGGCTACTAGTGGCATGGAGTATTGAGTTCCCAGCTGTGGGTTTTCTGAATAGCCTCGTCCCCAGCCCATCTTCCGATACAAAGACACTTAGATCCAAAAAATTCACTGAGGTAGAGCTTACTTCTCCAGTGAATTCCAAATTGACTTCATTGGTGTTCAAAACCTCAATGTACGCTCTGGCTGACTC
The DNA here is from genome assembly GCA_963921515.1 of Calotriton arnoldi. Classification (NCBI taxonomy): domain Eukaryota; kingdom Metazoa; phylum Chordata; class Amphibia; order Caudata; family Salamandridae; genus Calotriton; species Calotriton arnoldi. The sequence continues at coordinate 21,904 of CAWUFW010007837.1, read as the reverse complement.
TGGAGACCCCTCCAAATAAGGAAGAGGTCATCGATGTATCTGTACCATGCCACTGTCCTCTTTGTCCAGAAATCATTGACCCCCGCCCAGGCCACCTGCTTCTCCCACCAGCCAACGAATAGATTTGCGTAGCTGGGGGCGAAGCAGGTACCCATGGCCATGCCTGAGATCTGTCTGTAATATTAATCTTGATACAGGAACATTTTATTATTGAGACAGAAATCAATGAGTTCCACCAACATGACGTTATGTTCCACAAATTTTAAGGGGCAGCATCTTAGAAACGATTGTACTGCTACAAGCACGTCCTGGTGTGCTTTCCATTTAACATCTTTAATATGTTGTAAGAAGTCCTTTGTGTCTCTGATATATGATGTAAGTTTAGGGGAACAAAAAATAATCTATATTGGTAGATAAGTGTTCCATAAGACTTCTTTGGGAGGAGACAATCGGTTGTCCCGGAGGATGTTGGTCATCCTTGTGGATCTTAGGTAGGTGGTAGAAGGTGGGTGTAATCGGATTGAGGCAGCGGAGATATAAATACTCATCTGTTTCCAACATGTTCCTTTCATACCATCTCCGTATCACCTTATGGTACTCTGTGATGCTCTGGAGGTACTCCTTTTTGTTAATCCTCCGATAGCAGTTTCTGTCCAATAATTGTCATTGTGCCTCCTTATTGAATTGTTCGTACGTTTGTAGCACAATATTGCCCCATTCATCCGAGGGTTTGTACACTATGGATTTATCTTTTCATAGGTTCTCCTTAGCTCCCCGTTGTTCTTTGGTAAAGTTCTTTTTTATTTTTCCTGTCATTTCCCGTGCATCTCAGACGTAAAAGATCTCTGTTGACTGCCTCAGAAAAAACATCAATTGCATCTCCGGGCATTTGCGGTAGAAATGTCGAAGCAGGTTTGAAGGGGCTATTACTGCCACATTGTTCTATTCCTGCTACTCCAATGCGATGTAATTCGTTCGAGGCAATGTCCTGTGATTGTATTTATATATATTTATATATATTTATTTATATATAGCATGCAACCTTGAATCAATTAACGGTAAGGAAGGAGCCACGGCGGTTTGTAGAAAGAAAAAGACGCATTTCGACCTCACACGGGGTCTTGGTCACATGAACATCAACAAATGCTTACGTTTTTTAAGCACGTCACACACAGCGTGTTGTGAAATAGACATAGAAAACAGTGTAAAACAATGTATAAACTGCAAAGAAAGATTCAAAATGTTAAAACATACCGCAATTCTGTCATTCTTGCATTTTTAACCCAAGTGAATGGGTTTAGCATGAATTTGGCATAGTCATGTTATTAATCATGATTGTTCAATTTGATATTTTTGTGTTCTTGTCAACTGATACTTCTCTTATTGCTGCAGATTTTACATTTAAGTCTAAAGAATTTACACATATATATATAGTAACCTTTGTTTTTTGTGTGAAAATATATATATATCTATGTATATATTCAGTGAAAGATATTCAGTGAATATATATCATATATACATATATATTTATATATTCACTGAAAAAAATCAAAGGTTACAGGGACGTTATAGTTAGGGTCTGATATCACTCATACAAAATCAGTGAAATTCAGCCGTTATATTTAGCTGAGCTAACTATAAATCATGCCCCTGCAGTGCACTACTTATGACCTCACATATTACATCACTCATGACGTGGTCAGTGACATCACCAATGACATCACTGATTAAATCTCAAATAACATCACTGATGACATCTTCCAGTGACTGTGAAAGTTTTTAAAAATTTGAGTGCTATATATACCAAGGTGTATTGGTGAATCAGTGGCTGTAATATATGAATGATTTAGTGGGTGCTTGACTATTTCTATAAGTGAGTGATTAGGAGTCTCAGTGAATGTATGGGTCTGAGTGACTAGGTTGTGTGAATGTCTGCATCAGTCTGTCAGTTGGTGTCTAAGTGGCTGCATGGGTTTGTGAGTGGGTATATGAGTGGCTGTATGGGTGATTGATTGGTTGGAGTGTCTGTTTGGGTGGGTGAGGGTGTGTGTGACTTCCTGCATAGATGAGTGAGTGGGTGAGACAGTGGCTGTATGGGTTAGTGAGTGCATGTGTGACGGGCTGTATGGGTGAGCCAGTGTGTGTATGGCGGTGTGGGTGAGTGAGCAGATTTGTCAGTTGTATATGGGTGAGTAACTGGGTATGTGAAAGGCAGTATAGGTGAGTGATGGGATATCTGAGTGACTGTATGGGTGAGTGAGTGAATGTGAGAGTGGCTATATGGGTGAGTGTGTGCTTCTGTCAGTGACCATATAGGTGAGTGAGTATGTGTTAGTATTTGTATGAATAAATAAGTGGGAGTGTGTGTTACTGTATGGGTGAGTAAGTGGCTGTGTGATTGCATAGTGAGTGACTAGGTGTGTGAGTAGTGCTATGGGTGACTGACTCAGTGTGTGAGTGGCTGTATGAGTGGATTTGTTAATGGCAGTATTAGTGAATGAGTGGGTGTATGAGTGGCTGTATGGGTGAGTGAGTGGATATGTGTGCTCATCTATGAATCAGTGAGTAGCTAAGTAAATACTGGTATGGGTGTCTGAATGGGTTTGAGAATGGTAGTGTAGAGGTTGGAGTGGGTGTATGGAAGGGTACATGGGGTGTGAGTGGGTGCGTCAGAGATTCTGTGGATGATGTCATTTGAGATGTCAACAGTGATGTCATCCATGATATCACTGACCATGTCATGAGTGTTGTAATATGGGAGGTCATAAACAGTGCATTGTGGGGGTGCGAGTTATAGTTAGCTCAGCTAACTTTAACGGCTGAATGTCATTGGTTTTGTATGAGTGAGATCTGCCCCTAACAATAACGTCACTGTAACCTTTATTTTTTTCCAGTGAATTTCTAAGGTTTTTTGAATGCTAATTCCAAACTATCACGTCCCTGTAACCTTTGTTTTTTTCTGTGATTTTTCTAAGGTTTTTTTTACTAGCAGCTACTTTTGCAGAGTGGTGGAGAAAGGGGGCTGGGCCTGCGACCCGCTCTCAGGAATTCCACCTTGTAGGACTTACAGGAAGTACCAGGAGGGCTTCTTGGCCCCCGAGGCCCCTCAGGAATAAAGTGGACTCCATGCCCCAACCAGTAGTGTACCACAAGCTGTGTTTGCAGAGTGGTGGAGAAAGGGGGCATGGCTTATAAGAGCTCTTAGAAATCCTGCTGTGTGGAACCTACTGGAGATGACAGGAGGGGTAGTTGGCCCTCGAGGACGTCCTTGGGGGCCAACTACCCCTCCTATTATCTCCAGTAAGTCCCACACAGCAGGATTGCTGAGACCTGGTAGGAGGCCAAGCCCCTTTTCTCCACCACTCTGCAAATGCACATTTCTCGTGCACTACTAGTAGGGGGATGAAGTCCCCTTGGCTATTGAGGGTCCTTGGGGGCCAACTACCCCTCCTGTTACCTCCAGCAAGTCCCACACAGTGGGTTTGCTGAGAGATTTTCAGTGGCTATCCCCCCTTTCTCCACCACTCTGCCAAAGCACCTCCTGGCGCTCTACTACTTGGTGGTTGAAGTCCCCTTGGCTCATGATGGTCTTTGGGGGACAACTAGCCCTCCTGTTACCTCTAGTGAGACCCACACAGCTGGATTGCTGAGAGGTGGTTGGAGGCCACACCCCCTTTCTCCACCACTCTGCAAACGCGTCTCCTGGCACACTCCTGGTTGGGAGAAGAAGTCTACTTTAGCCCTGAGACCCTCAGGAGGCAAGGGGACCTCATCCCCCCACCAGCAGTGCACCGAGAGGCGCGTTTGCAAAGTGGTGGAGAAAAGGGGCATGGCCTCTGACCACCTCTCAGCAATCCCAATGTGTGGGGAATACTGGATGTATTGTTGGCCCCTAAGAACCCTCACCAATGAAGGGGACTACATCCCCCAAACAGCAGTGCGCCAGAAGGCACATTTGCAGAGTGGTGGGGAAAGGGAGTGGGGCCTCCAGGCGAGTTGCTGCTTTTTTTCTCCAATTTTTTTAGATGGGGGGCCTTGTGGCCTGGGCTGTTTGAGCCCCAGGGATACCATCCCCCGGGGCCAGCCCCTTTTATAAATTATATTTTTTTTTAAGGGAGGGGGGCTCCATGGCCCCTATTCCCTGGGCCATTTACGGCCCCGGAACCCCATCCCCCAGGACCTGCCCCATTTAAAAAAAAGAAAAGTGGAGGAGGGCCACTTGTACCCCCTCCTGAGGCCAGTTTCGGCCCTGGGGACCCCATCCCCCTGGGCCAGGCCATTATACATTATATTTTTTAAAAGGGGAGGGGCCCACGCGTCACCCCTCCCCAGGCCAATTTCGTCCTGAGTACCCCATCCCTGAAGCCAGGCCTTTTCTTTTTTTTTATTTTCTTAAAAAAGATGAGGTTTGAGCGGCCCCCTTCCTGGGCCATTTTCGGCCCCTGGAACCGTATCGCCCAGGGCCAGGCCAGTTCGTTGGGGACCGCGGGGGAGCCTTAAGGCCCGTGGTCCCTGCTGGCTCCCCACCTCCTGCGGGAGCCGGCATTGCTTTTACAAACTGGCAGGAGACATTTAGCTCCCTATGTGTAAAAGCAAAGTGCTCCGCTTTGAGGAAGCGAGAGTATAATGCTGTCACTTGCTCAAAGCGGAGTATTGTTTGCTATGGCATGGCGGGAGCAGTGCTCCCATCATGCCTTAGCAAACTGCAATGTCCCGACCTTGCTGGAACTGGCCCTGAGGGGTAGCAGTCCCCAGGGTCATCTAGGGTTTCAATGACGGGGGCCATGCTGCCCCTCTCCTTTCTTAATTAACCTCAGGGACGTGGTGATCCTCAGGACTGGGGGTCCGCAATGGACCCCCTTCATTGTTGCCTTTTTGTGCCCCGGGGAGGTGGCGGTTCCTGGGGCTGCAGGGAAAGCCGTAGGGCCTCATCCACATTTTTATTTTAAAGAATATATGTGCCCCAGGGAGGTGAGGGTCCCCGGGGCTGTGGAGGGTCCATGAGGCTCCCCCACATGTAATTATATGACTGCCCCGGGGAGGTGGTGGTCCCCGGTGCTTTGAACAGCCCGAGGAGAGGGCCACGTGCACCCCCTCCTATATTTTGATAATGCTCCCGGGACCTGGCCCAGCTGGGGGCCTAAATTAAACAAACCATGGGAGCCTGTGCTTCATTTTAAAAAATTTCAGTGGGAGTCACGAATCCAACGCGACTCCTTTCAAAAATGAAAAAGAAAATGCTTTTTGGCCCTGGCGTGTCCCTGTCGGACCCCCCAAGAGGCCTAGAAGGTCAGGGTGTTTCTACTCTGCCCCCTTTTCATTTTGTTTAATTTTTTTCTTGTGACTGGGTTCAACCGAGTCACAAGATGGCTACCAACACTTCCTGGTTTGAAGTGTTGGCTGCCAATCAGATCTCAGGCACGAGATCGTGAGGGGTCGCGTATCCACCGGAGCCACAGTTGTATATCTGAGAAATCTTTACTTTTCTCAGCAACTCCTGAACGGATTTACAGCATTTCACAAAAAGGGCGCTTTCTCAACCAAGAGCTACCTTTCTGCCAAACTTGGTGTAATTCCGTTCAGCAGTTCGGGTTGTAGCCATGTCTAAAGTTTCCTATGGAAATTACCAAGGAAAAAAAGTGTTTTGGGCCCCCCTTTTCCTGGCCCCCGCTTGACGGATTACCACTAAATTTTACAAGGCAGCAGCTGAAGTGACTGGTGTATTATTTTTTAAAGTTTTGCGAAGATTCGTCAAACGGCACTAAAGTTATTGGCAAATTAATATACCCTTTTCATATGGAAACTACATTCTAACTATAACTAACTACTGGCGACCACCGGTAGGTTATATATATATATATATATATATATATATATATATATATTCACTGAAAAAACCAAAGGTTTTAGGGACAGTTATAGTTAGTTGGACATTGCACTCGTACAAAACCCGTGAAATTCCCCCGTTATAGTTAGTTCAGCTAACTATAACTCGCGCCCCGCAATGCACTGCTGATGACGTCACATATTACATCACTCATGACATGGTCAGTGACATCACTGATGACATCACTGATGACATCTCAAATGACATCACTGATGACATCATCCACGTGATAATTTCATGCACCTCCTCACACCCTAATATAACCTTTGATACACCCACTCTAAATTACAGACTGCCATTCGCAAAACCATAGACACTCCAACACCAATAACTACATACCCACTCACTGATTCTTAGGTCTCACACACACATCCACTCACTCACCTGTACAGTCACTCATACTTACGGTCACTCAGTACAGGACTATCATATGCACTCATACTCCTATATAGACACTCAAACACCGCCACTCATCCATAGAGGTACTCACACACCTAGTCAGTCATGCAAATAATTAAACACACTGCCATTTACTCACCTATACAGTTATACACACACCAGCTCACTTACTCATACAAATACTAGCACATTCTTACGCTCTTATACAATCACTGATACAAGCACACACTCATCCATACAGTCACTCTCACAATCACACACTCTCGCTTATAGCTATTTATATACTCCAACACACATATATACTGCCTTTCACATATGTAGTTACTCACACATGTACCACTGGGACATACATTCACTCACTAACACACTCTTACACACACTTACCCACCCATACAGTCTATCACAGATGCACTCTTGAAACCATCCACCCAGTGAATCACCCACTCACACATCTATGCACAGAGTTGCACACACCCCACCCACACAAACACTCAGGCACCCATACAGATACTCAGACAACCAATCAATAACTCATATAAACACTCATGTAGCTATTCACAAACCCATGCAGCCACTTACACAGCAACAGACAGACGGATACAGACATTCACCCAGTTTAGTCACTAACCCATGCATTCAGTAAGATACGTTTAATCACTCACTTATAGAGTTAGTCACGCACCTACTAAATCATCCATACAGACACTTATACACCCACTCATTCTTCAATACGCCTTTCCCTATATATATTAAACATATTTAAACTTTACAGAAACACACAGTCACTGCATGATGTCATCAGTGATGTCATTTGAGATGTCATCAGTGATGTCATCAGTGATGTCACTGACCATGTCATGAGTGATGTAATATGTGACGTCATCAGCAGTGCATTGAGGGGGCGCGAGTTATAGTTAGCTGAACTAAATATAACGGGGAATTTCACGGGTTTTGTATGAGTGCAATGTCCAACTAACTATAACTGTCCCTAAAACCTATGGTTTTTTCAGTGAATTTGTAAGGTTTTTTAAATGCTAATTTCTAACTATAACGTGCCTGAAACCTATGGTTTTTTCAGTGAATTTCAAAGGTTTTTTAAATGCTAATTTCTAACTATAACGTGCCTGAAACCTATAGTTTTTTAAGTGAATTTCAAAGGTTTTTTAAATGCTAGTTTCTAACTATGCCTACAGAGGTAGAAAAACGCACAGAAAGAAGCAAAAGAAATGCAGAAAGAAGCAACAGAAGTCCACAAAGATGAACAAAAGTGCAGGAAGAAGCAAGACATGTGCAGAAAGAACCAACATACAATATTTGTAGTTTGTGAAAATCGACACTTTGAAACTTTTCTGCTGAAAACCAGACAATGGATTCCTATGGAAGGAAATACAAGTTACTGGTAAGTACGGTTAGAATTACTTTTCAGGGTCAGTGCTGGGCTAAAAGATGCAGCACTGGGTTCTCTCCTGATAACAGGTGAGTAAATCGGAATTCGTAGTTCGGCTGATTTTAGAGGAATATTATAAAGTTCCAAAACTCCACACTTAGAAGAATTTCCAAGTGAAACCAGTCAATGTTAGCCTATGGAAGGAAATTCAAGTTACTGGTAAGTACGGTTAGAATTACTTTTCAGGATCTGTACTGGGCTCAAAGATGCAGCACTGAGGTCTCTCCTGATAACAGGTGAGTAAATTGGAATTCGTAGTTCAGCTGATTTTAGAGGAATATTATAAAGTTCCAAAACTCCACACTTAGAAGAATTTCCAAGTGAAACCAGTCAATGTTAGCCTATGGAAGGAAATTCAAGTTACTGGTAAGTACGTGTTGGAAAACGAGGCAGCATCTGTGAGGCCTGCACAAATAACATGACTACATTTATCCTTCACTGGGAACCAAACACCCAATTGTAGCGCCTGACTCTCAGAGGGTAGCGTTGCAGAGCAGTCTGAGGCTTACTCAAGGGAGGTGGTGTGGGCTAGTAATCGCCATTTGCAGGTGCGCAGAAATAACACTCAATAATTGATTGTCCAGCCTGTACTTTGCTTTATAAAAGTATGAGTACATTTATTAAACACACACACTACTCAATACTATGCACCAATTTACAAATATACATAAGCTGTTGGAATTACTTTGTGACATTGCATAACATCTCCACCCCTCCCAAATGGGGGGGTGGGGTCTAGTACCACCACTCCCATGTATGCACATCATCTTGCCCCCTAATGCAGTGTGTTGAGCATAACCTGGAGCGAGGGCCCTGCGCACTGGCACCATCCCAGTGGCGACCCACCCCATTACCTCAACACGCATTGAAAATAGGTTCACCTGCCCTAGTGACACATAACCCTGACTGAGCATCTTACATTGACCATACAGTATGCACCCCTGCATATTCAAGGCTATCAGTCTGGGTTGTTCCTCACATAAGCGCAGCAGCAAAAATACATGTTTACGCACACTTTAGAATAACAGTACTCAGCACATTTGTTGGACATTAAAATGCGTGGCAATTACAGCCTCTAAAGGCATCACAGATGAAATCACAGGATTACGCATATCCAGCCAGACACCCTAGCAGGAGTGTCTGGCAACATAACACACTTTGCTTATGACATCACCTTACACAGGTACTTCACATTACATATGTGACCTTCAGTCCCTCTAAAAAGGAATAACCGTTAGTAAATGCAGTTCTGGTGCAATTACACCTCTTCACCTCCAGAGGATGCCCTTCTCCAGACATCCCCAACTCAGCCCTTCACTCCATGAAGCACTTTGCAAAACACCCTCAGCTGTAGAACAAAAGTTCCAGCCCAGAAAGCAAATTAAAGCAGGTTGAGCCCTTGAGGGGTTATCCTGTTCAAATCCCTAGGAAACTCAGGGTGGGACTTAACTTCATGCTGGGGGAGACTGCGCTTCTCCAGCAGCTCCCCCAGCACCCTTGCAGCAAGTTGGTGGTGACCCCGTCCTCCTGGGGCCACCACAAGCACCAAAATAGCAGGTTTCCAAATGCCTGGCAAGGCATTATGGGGCGCTTCATGCTCCCTTTCATGCATATTTGATGAGCGGCTCTCCCGCTGTGCCGGGGAGAGCCGCGATCGAGATGGCGCTCGCGCCGCGTCTTCTGGCCTCGGTGGGGGCCCGGCCCCACCCGGATCCCCAGGTAAGCAAGACGGCTCGGGGTGCCCTCCCCCGGCCGCTTCTGCCAATTTTCGGGGCCCGGTCCAACCCGGGCCCCTGGCGCCACTTCCTCTTTCGGCGGGTCCCGGTCCCACCCGGGACCCGCGACGGCCTGATGGGTAGGAGGGCAGCCTGGGGAGCCCACCCCCGGCTGCCCCCGCCGGCTCCCCGCGTGGCCAGCACCCTCGTGTGCTGCCGCGGGAGCCAGCCGATCAGTTCTGGTCTGCCCGCTCCAGCGGGCAGACGCGTCCTCCTGTTCTGGTCCGGGGGGAGTGCGGCGGCGCTCCCCCGGCCTCTTCCCAGTCTTCGGGGCCCGGGGATGGGGTCCCGGGCCCTTCCTCTTCATGGGGGGCGCGACGGCGCCCCCCGTCTTTGCGTCAGGGCCCGGGGATGGGGTCCCGGGCCCCTCCTCCTCTGCCTCTTCCCGGGGAGCGTGCCGGCGCTCCCCGTCTGGATTTTGCACGCGGGGGCCAGGGTGGGCTCCTGGCTCCCCCGCCTTCCTCCGCTTCACGGGGGGCGCGAAGGCGTCCCCCGGCTTTACTTCGGCGATCTCCTCGCGGGGGGCGCTTTACTTCGGGGGTCCGGGGATGGGGTCCGGGGCCCCCTGGGGATCTCCTCGCAGGGGGCGCGACGGCGCTCCCCCGCCTCCATTTTCGATGGGGGCCAGGGTGGGCTCCTGGCCCCCAGGCAGGGCACTTTCACGGGGCGCGTGACGGCACTCCCCGGCTTCCCTTCTTCTCCAGGGGTCAAAGGTCGCTCACCTTCCGGGGGCCATATCTCAGTCCCTGGGGGTCCGATTTGCCCCATTTTTGCATCCTCTTGCTCCTGGCGGCGGCCCCCAGCCACGGGGAGCACTCTCCTTTGCTCTCTAGGTCTCCCAGAGGGGGCATTCTGCAGGGAGCGGTCTTCACTGGCTCCCTGCGCCAGACTTTCGCCTGGCTCTCCTCCTGGGCCTCTCTTCTCCCTGCGCAGAGGCCCCTGCTTCTGCGCACCGGTCCTGGGCTCTTCTTCTGGTGCTGTTAGGGCCTGGGGGCAGTCAGGGGTACCTCCTTCCAACTGCCCATTGCCAGGCTCCAGCACCTTCCGCCTCAGCCGACCACACCCCAGAGAGAGCTCTCTTCCTCTTCCAGTGGTTTTTAAAAGTTGAGTAGGGGCTGGCAGGAAGTCTCTGTTTGTCCTATCAAACAGCGACACATCACTTCCCTGCCCCTGCTCCCTCCTCCTTGTCCAGCCTCTGGGTTTGTTCAAAATGGCATCGTCCAGGGTCTCTGGCCACATGGTCTCTGAAACACGAGCCCTTCCTTTCTGGCTGCCTTCCCCCCTTGGTGCAGCCTGGTGCCTGGCACCCAGTGATAGCTGCTGATGGATGAGCCTGTAGCCCCACCCATCTTCTCTTCGTGGAGAGGCCTTAGCTTGTGGAAGAAAAGGTTATCAATCCGTCCAGCTGAGGTCAGCCCTCAGCCTGGCCCTGGTTATGACTGACTCAGAGAGATGTGACATTTCTGGATGACCCAAAAGCAGTTGTGTAGGAGAGTAGGATCTGCCTCTTATGTTGCCCCCACTTTTTTTCTGATGTTTACACTGGTTTCTGGCTATAGTCAGGCTGGGACCCTGCTAATCAGGGCCCCAGCCTCTCGGTTCTCTCTAAACGATTTGGAGTGCACTCTAGGTGCACTAGTGATTGGATACTGTGGTACCTTATGAGTCCCTAGTATATGGTACCCTAGGTACCAAGGGCATAGGTACTCCACAGGCCTACCAGGGGCTGCAGCATGTATTATGCCACCCCTGGGAAGCAGACTAAATCTGACACCACAGGCCTGCTACTGCAGCCTGAGTGAGGAAGTGCTAGCACTCCTCACTGAGATATAGGTTCCCTATATCTCTCCTGCACACACATATAACCCTATCAGTCACCCCTAAGGCAGGCCCTATCAATCCTGAGGGCAGGGTGCTTGGCTTCTATGTGAGGGGGTGCCTCTGCCTGAGCAGGGCCCCTCTGCAGCTCTCAGAGTCCATTCTCTGGTGCTGTTTGTGGATGCGGTTAAACCATATACTTTTAAGTGCATTATATCCTCGCGGTAAAATGCTAACTTTGGAATGGCTGCATCGAAACATGTCGTGTTTGGTGTCAAACACCTTGGAATACTACCCCCCGCCAGTCCTGGCGGCGGGGGTAGCATTCCACCCTTCTAGAGGGATAGACATGTACCTACTGTGGAAACGCGGTAGAATCCGACAGAGCCCTGGCATCACAAAATGGATGCCACCAGTCACAGACACTGGGCTGCCCTCCTGCTGATGACCAACACTCGCAGTGGAGGGAGCCCAACAATAGATATCCTGTCCCAAGGGGGTGTGACCACCTCCCAGACAGGGTTTAGTGTATTGGGGCTGGGTGGGTGCACTCTTAGAGTGCTTTGAAGTCCTGCACTGGGGGAGCAGAAGGCTCCTCTGTGCATATGCCAGTTCAAACCGGCTCAGGGGCTACCTGTCCCTGCTCTGGCGCGAAACTGGACAAAGGGAAGTGGGTGTAGCCACCCACTCCCCTGACCCTCCCATAGGTAGGGTCATAGAGCTAGTCCCTCCCCTCCTTTTAGTATAAGAGGGGGAACCTGTGCATTGCACCCTAGATTTCCCTGGACGACGCTCTACAAGAAGAATCCCAGACCTTCGACGTTCCACTACCTTTGGAAGACTGAAGAATCTCCTTGGAGTCAAGGAGTGACTCCCCTGCTTGGCAGGCACCAAAACTACAAATGACGGTCGCAAACTACGCCGCTCCCGCCGGAGTCCGAAGTCCCTGCAGCCCAAGAAGTGGATTTCCTGACTTCTCAAAGGCCATCGTGAGTCCCCAGCGAAGCTGAGGCCAGTGGACCCCAAGAGTAACGAGGAACCGCGACCCCTGGGTACCATGCACTATTGTCGAGTGCAACCCCTCACAACGTTCCACGAACTTGTGCTTTGGACCACGTATGGTCCCAGCCTCCAGCAGGAATCCCTCCTAAGATCAGCGGCCTACCACGTCCCGAGTGACCGTGGGCCCCTGTGAGAGAATCCTCCCGAGGCGTCTTTGCGACCCCTTGCCAGCCGGCTTGTGGGTCCCCAGAAGACTTTCCAAAGAAACCAAAGGGCTCCCCTGGTTGCTCCAGGCCTGCCCTGACTTACCCTCGCTGGGTGAGTTCCACAGACCTTGCTGGTCTGCGCCATCGCCTCTTCACACTTTCCCTGAGACTTGCTGTTACCAAGGCTTGTTGGCTCCGATCGAGTTGCCGACACTGCAGTAAGCCGCAAACATTGTAGGACATGCCGAATCCAGCTCCTGGTTGTCGTCGACTCCTCTTGGACCTCGTGGCTGAAGAGTCAAGGCAAGCATGAACGACCTGAACCCTGCGACGACGGTGGGCATTCATCTTCCTTGCCCCGAGTCACTGCCAAGTGACTTTGAACACTGTCCCCTCTGCTTTCAGGTCATCCTTCCACCGAATCCAGGCTTGGATTCCACCGGACACTTCTTCAAACCATCACAAGCAGCAAGTCTTCTTTGGTCGCCATTGAAAACGACGCCGCGACCCGACACCAAAGGACACCTGTGCACCCGGCTTCCCTGGGTGAGGTAACTCCAGCACTCCGGTGCTCCTGTGGGTGTGGGCCCTCGAACTACTTACCCTGTAAGTGACTTGCTTGTAGGTTCACCAGAAGTATCCTAAAACTCTTACTTTCCCCGTGCGATTCTCGCACTGACTCGTACATGGTTCGCGTCTGTGTTAGACACACCGCGTCCGACTCCCTTGCAAATCCTATCTGTAGACCGTATCCTTCGACTCGTACTGAGTCCGATCGGTGTGTTCGCCTCGAACACGCAAGGGACCTTGAACATTGATATCTCAATCGCGTCTGAGCGCATAGACTCGTACAGGATTCGCATCGGTGCCAGGTCACCGCGTCCGTCCCCTGTGGGTCTCCTACAACTACCTGGGGTGGTTCTTGGGGGTCCCTCGATTCTAGATGCCCTAGACCTAGGTCTAGCAAACTAAGATTGTAATATTCAATTGTGCTAAACTTATCCTGATAATATTTGACTTGTACATATGTTCCTATCCTCTAATCTCATAAAGAGATTAGTAGAGAGTGTTTATTAATAAATACATATATATTTGATATATATACCTGTGTGGTGTCTTTTCATTTGGTGATTCAAGAGATTGTGTGGTAAAACAAGCTGCTTTACATTCCTTCAAGACTTAGCCTGAAGGCTGCTCTCCACAGCTACCACTAGGATAGCTTTCTATAAAGGTTGTCTTAAACCTATCTACCATAAGAGTCGAATTGTTCTGGTGCAAGGTGTCCACTTTAATTAGTGAACAGCATATACCAGGCCAACTTCTCACATTGGTGGGCAGCGTGTGGGATTCCAGCTTGCTATTGTTTTACCAGAAAATCTCTATTTGAATTACTAACTGAAAACCACTATAGGTACTTAAGGTACATATAAAGTCAAGCTTAGTATCGATAAGTTCTACTGAACTTAGAGCTGTGTGCCAAGGGATAGCACACCCTTTCTACAGCTCAAGCTAGTATCAGTAGGCCACAAACTAGTGTAGGTAGTACAACACTGCACAACACTAGAATGTCCTTAAAGGGTGGAACCAGTGGATCCACTCAGCCTCAGTATAAGGACATGGCTTTCTCTGACTTGAGAGCCATGTGTGTTGAAAGACACCTGAGACTAGGACAGAGTCCCTCAACCCTGCACCTGATAGATCTGCTGACAGCAGATGATCTTAGATTGGCTCTAGGAGCTAATGGGTCTGAATCAGTGGGTGGGTCAATTACAGTATCTGGGTCAGACGATGAAAATCCGAATGACCAGGACTCTGTGATTGAAGGGCCAGGCCTCAAGGGGCCTGAAAAGGACAGAGGAATTCTCCCTAAGAGAACTGACAGAGTGGATGAGAGGCATAGGTCCCCTTCCAGGGAATCTGAGCACTCTTATCACTCTGGCAGAGAATTTGTCCACCAGAGGAACTCATACTTTCCCATAAGAGAGACCTCCTCTGAAAGAATGTGCAAACTGCTGCAGTATGAGGAAGCAAGAGTTGCCCTCAGAACCAAGCAGTTGGCACTGGATAGAGAAGCCCTGGAGATCCAGAGAGCTTCTCGACGAGAGGGGTTAGAACCCCTTGGTGGCAGCAACAGTGTCCCTAGAGGCAGAGAATCTATTCCAGACCATAGGAACCTGAGCAAGGTTGTTCCTCCCTACCAGAGTGGGGATGATATCCACAAGTGGATAACTGCTATGGAGAGGGCCTGTCGAGTACAGCAGGTCCCCCAGAAGCAGTGGGCAGCAATCTTGTGGCTCTCCTTTTCAGATAAAGGTAGAGACAAGCTCCTCACTGTTAGAGAAGAGGATGCTGATGATTATGAAGTCCTGAAGAGTGCACTGATAGATGGGTTTGGCTTAACCACTGAACAGTACAGGTTAAAGTTCAGAGACACCCAGAAGGCACAGACTCAGGACTGGACTGACTTTGTTGATTGTGCAACCAAGGCTCTGGAGGGTTGGCTGGTTGGCAGTAGGGTTACTGATTTTAAGGGATTGTATAATCTGATGATGAGAGAACAAATCCTTAATAATTGCCAGAACCAGTTGTTGCATCAGTACCTGGTGGACTCGGATCTGACCTCTCCCCAAGAATTGGGAAAGAAGGCAGACAAGTGGGTCAGAACCAGGGTGAGGCAGAAACCCCAGAACCAAGGGGGTGACACCAAGAAGCAAGATCCTAAGGGCTCTGAGAAAGGTGGGGATAAGTCAAAAGACCAGAAGTCTTCACAAGGGCCCCAAAAATCTGCATCTGGTGGGGAGTCACAATCCAACAAGGGAAAAGGCCAAAAGAAGCCCTGGTGCAAATTCTGTAAACAGAAAGGGCACTGGACTTCTGACTGTAACAAGTCCAAAGACCAAACCACCACCACTCCTGCCCCTAAGGCAACTGTTCCCCCTAGTTCAGCTACTGGTGGAGGTGGTACACAGAATAAGGGTGTAGTAGGGTTGACCCTGGGTTCTGAAGTGGACTCTGACCTAGTCAGAGTGCCCACTCAGGCAATGCTGATTTGTGAGGGAGACCTTAACATGTCCTTCCTAGTGAGTCCCAGTAACCTGGGCAAATACAAACAGCAGCCTGTAATAAATGGCAAACAGGCTTTGGCATTTAGGGACACAGGTGCTAGTGTCACCATGGTGGCAGAGGATCTTGTGGACCCTGGACAGATCATCCTGGGCGAAATGTACCAGGTGACCAATGCAAGCAACGCCAAGACCAACCATAGTCTGGCAGTTGTGAATTTCTCCTGGGGAGGGGTAACTGGCCTCAAGAAGGTTGTAGTCAGTGCAGACCTCCCTGTCGAATGTCTATTGGGCAATGATCTAGAGACTTCAGCCTGGTCTGAAGTAGAGTTATGGACTCATGCTGAGATGTTGGGCATCCCTGCAGAGGTATTTGCTGTGACCAGGTCACAAGCAAGAATGCATGACACTGAACCAGCTCTGGATCCTGGAACAATGGACCAGATGCTTCCCAAGAGGAGGAGCAGTAGGGTAAAGGCAGTGCCTTCCCCTCTGTCTCAGATCACAGATTCACCCCCAGAGGGAGGTGAAGCAGATCCTGAAGAAGGAACTGCCCCAGAGGGACTTGAGCCTGATCAGGTTGAGTTCTTGGGGGCAGGGGGCCCTTCTAGGGAAGATCTGAGGAAGGAGCAACAGTGCTGCCCCTCTCTTGAACCCCTCAGACAGCAGGCTGCTGCTGAGGCTGCTGGGAGTGCTAGTGGGTCCCATAAAGTTTATTGGGATGAGGGACTCCTATATTCTGAAGGTAGAGACCCAGCCCCTGGAGCCACCAGGAGGTTGGTAATACCTCAGAAGTTTAGGGGGTTCCTCTTGACCTTAGCACATGACATCCCTTTAGCAGGACACTTGGGCCAAAACAAGACCTGGGACAGGCTTGTTCCACATTTTCATTGGCCACATATGTCAGAGGACACTAAGGAGTTTTGTCGCTCCTGTGTCACATGCCAAGCCAGTGGTAAGGCAGGTGGCACAACAAAGGCCCCCCTGATACCACTACCGGTGGTGGGGGTACCCTTTGAAAGGGTAGGGATTGACATTGTTGGTCCCCTTGACCCTCAAACTGCATCTGGGCACAGGTTTATCCTGGTGGTAGTGGATCATGCCACCAGGTACCCAGAAGCAATTCCCCTGAGGACCACCACAGCCCCTGTGGTGGCAAGAGCCCTCATTGGAGTCTTCTCCAGAGTGGGTTTTCCAAAGGAGGTCATTTCTGACAGAGGTACCAACTTCATGTCAGGGTATCTAAAAGCAATGTGGAAGGAGTGTGGTGTAACTTACAAGTTCACCACCCCCTATCACCCACAATGCAATGGTTTAGTTGAACGCTTCAACAAAACCTTGAAAGGAATGATTAAAGGACTCCCAGAGAAGCTTAGGCGGAAATGGGACCTTCTTCTTCCTTGCCTGTTGTTTGCCTACAGAGAGGTTCCACAGAAGGGGGTTGGCTACAGCCCATTTGAGCTTCTGTTTGGGCATCCTGTGAGAGGTCCACTGTGTTTGGTAAAAGAGGGCTGGGAGTTACCTCTCAAGCCCCCCAAACAAGATGTGATGGACTATGTACTTGGTCTCCGCTCCCGGATGGCTGAGTACATGAAAAAGGCAACCAAAAACCTGGAGGCCAGCCAAGAATTACAAAAAGCTTGGCATGACCAAAAGGCTGTACTGACTGTATACCAGCCAGGACAGAAAGTGTGGGTGTTGGAGCCTGTGGCCCCAGCAGCCCTCCAGGACAAGTGGAGTGGCCCCCATACAATAGTTGAACAGAAGGGAGAAGTCACCTATCTGGTGAATCTTGGAACTCCCAGGAGCCCCCTGAGGGTGCTCCATGTCAACAGATTAAAGCCATATGTTGACAGGGCTGACATGGGCTTGCTCATGGCAACTGATGAGGACCAGGAGGAGGAGAGTGACCCTCTCCCCGACCTGCTCTCTCAGAACCCTGATGATGGGTCAGTAGATGGTGTTGCTTTGGCAAGCAGCCTCACTGACCATCAGCAAACTGAGTGCAGACAAGTTCTGCAACAGTTTAGACATATGTTTAGCCTGACCCCTAGTCAGACTTCCTGGTGCACCCACGAGGTGGACACTGGAGACAGTCTGCCTGTCAAGAATAAAATCTACAGGCAACCTGACCATGTCAGGGACTGTATCAGGACTGAAGTCCAGAAAATGTTGGAGCTAGGTGTAATTGAGCCTTCAGATAGCCCTTGGGCTAGTCCAGTAGTCCTGGTACCCAAGCCTCATACCCAGGGTGGTAAGAAAGAAATGAGGTTTTGTGTAGACTACAGAGGCCTCAATGCAGTCACTAGGACTGATGCCTATCCCATACCAAGGGCAGATGAGCTGATTGATACTTTGGCCTCAGCCAAGTATCTAAGCACGTTTGACCTAACAGCTGGCTACTGGCAGATCAGATTAGCTGATGATGCAAAAGCCAAGACAGCATTTTCGACCCCTGGTGGGCACTACCACTTTGTGGTGATGCCCTTTGGATTGAAAAATGCACCTGCCACTTTTCAGAGGTTGGTGAATAAAGTTCTGACAGGGATGGAAACTTATTGCTCAGCTTATCTAGATGATATTGCTGTCTTTAGTTCCTCCTGGCAGGATCACCTGGTCCACCTCAGGAATGTTTTGGAGGCCCTGCAGAAGGCAGGCCTCACTATCAAGGCCACTAAGTGCCAGATAGGGCAGAGTCAGGTTGTGTACCTGGGCCACCTTGTAGGTGGAGGCCAGGTTCAGCCTTTACAGAGCAAGATCCAGACCATAATGGAATGGGTTGCTCCAACCACCCAGACACAGGTGAGAGCCTTCTTAGGCCTATCTGGGTACTATAGGAGGTTTGTCAAGGGATATGGATCTATAGTGACCCCCTTGAATGATCTGACCTCAAAGAAAATGCCAAAAAAGGTTCAGTGGACAGCTAGCTGTCAAAAGGCATTTGAAGACCTAAAGCAGGCCATGTGCACTGCCCCCATCTTACAGAGTCCAGACTACACCAAAAAGTTCATTGTCCAAACAGATGCTTCTGAGCTGGGTGTGGGAGCTGTACTGTCTCAACTGAATGATGAAGGTCAAGACCAGCCAGTAGCTTTTATTAGCAGAAGGCTGACCCCTAGAGAGAAACGTTGGTCAGCTATAGAGAGGGAGGCCTTTGCTGTGGTATGGGCCCTGAAGAAGCTGAGGCCATACTTGTTTGGTACTCACTTCATAGTTCAGACCGACCACAAGCCCCTCCTATGGCTTAAACAAATGAAAGGAGAAAACCCAAAACTTTTGAGGTGGTCCATTTCCCTACAGGGGATGGACTATACAGTGGAACATAGACCTGGGACCCAACATGCCAATGCAGATGGACTCTCAAGGTATTTCCACTTTGAACACGAAGACTCAACTGGTCAAGGTTAGTTTAGTGTCCCTGCGTTTGGGGGGGGTTGTGTAGGAGAGTAGGATCTGCCTCTTATGTTGCCCCCACTTTTTTTCTGATGTTTACACTGGTTTCTGGCTATAGTCAGGCTGGGACCCTGCTAATCAGGGCCCCAGCCTCTCTGTTCTCTCTAAACGATTTGGAGTGCACTCTAGGTGCACTAGTGATTGGATACTGTGGTACCTTATGAGTCCCTAGTATATGGTACCCTAGGTACCAAGGGCATAGGTACTCCACAGGCCTACCAGGGGCTGCAGCATGTATTATGCCACCCCTGGGAAGCAGACTAAATCTGACACCACAGGCCTGCTACTGCAGCCTGAGTGAGGAAGTGCTAGCACCCCTCACTGAGATATAGGTTCCCTATATCTCTCCTGCACACACATATAACCCTATCAGTCACCCCTAAGGCAGGCCCTATCAATCCTGAGGGCAGGGTGCTTGGCTTCTATGTGAGGGGGTGCCTCTGCCTGAGCAGGGCCCCTCTGCAGCTCTCAGAGTCCATTCTCTGGTGCTGTTTGTGGATGCGGTTAAACCATATACTTTTAAGTGCATTATATCCTCGCGGTAAAATGCTAACTTTGGAATGGCTGCATCGAAACATGTCGTGTTTGGTGTCAAACACCTTGGAATACTACCCCCCGCCAGTCCTGGCGGCGGGGGTAGCATTCCACCCTTCTAGAGGGATAGACATGTACCTACTGTGGAAACGCGGTAGAATCCGACAGAGCCCTGGCATCACAAAATGGATGCCACCAGTCACAGACACTGGGCTGCCCTCCTGCTGATGACCAACACTCGCAGTGGAGGGAGCCCAACAATAGATATCCTGTCCCAAGGGGGTGTGACCACCTCCCAGACAGGGTTTAGTGTATTGGGGCTGGGTGGGTGCACTCTTAGAGTGCTTTGAAGTCCTGCACTGGGGGAGCAGAAGGCTCCTCTGTGCATATGCCAGTTCAAACCGGCTCAGGGGCTACCTGTCCCTGCTCTGGCGCGAAACTGGACAAAGGGAAGTGGGTGTAGCCACCCACTCCCCTGACCCTCCCATAGGTAGGGTCATAGAGCTAGTCCCTCCCCTCCTTTTAGTATAAGAGGGGGAACCTGTGCATTGCACCCTAGATTTCCCTGGACGACGCTCTACAAGAAGAATCCCGGACCTTCGACGTTCCACTACCTTTGGAAGACTGAAGAATCTCCCTTGGAGTCAAGGAGTGACTCCCCTGCTTGGCAGGCACCAAAAACTACAAACGACGGTCGCAAACTACGCCGCTCCCGCCGGAGTCCGAAGTCCCTGCAGCCCAAGAAGTGGATTTCCTGACTTCTCAAAGGCCATCGTGAGTCCCCAGTGAAGCTGAGGCCAGTGGACTCCAAGAGTAACGAGGAACCGCGATCCCTGGGTACCGTGCACTATTGTCGAGTGCAACCCCTCACAACGTTCCACGAACTTGTGCTTTGGACCACGTGTGGTCCCAGCCTCCAGCAGGAATCCCTCCTAAGATCAGCGGCCTACCACGTCCCGAGTGACCGTGGGCCCCTGTGAGAGAATCCTCCCGAGGCGTCTTCACGACCCCTTGCCAGCCGGCTTGTGGGTCCCCAGAAGACTTTCCAAAGAAACCAAAGGGCTCCCCTGGTTGCGCCAGGCGTGCCCTGACTTACCCTAACTGGGTGAGTTCCACAGACCTTGCTGGTCTGCGCCATTGCCTCTTCACACTTTCCCCGAGACTTGCTGTTACCAAGGCTTGTTGGCTCCGATCGAGTTGCCGACACTGCAGTAAGCCGCAGACATCGTGGGACACGCCGAATCCAGCTCCTGGTCATCGTCGACGCCTCCTGGACCTCGTGGCTGAAGAGTCAAGGCAAGCGTGAACGACCTGAACCCTGCGACGACGGTGGGCATTCATCTTCCTTGCCCCGAGTCACTGCCAAGTGACTTTGAACACTGTCCCCTCTGCTTTCAGGTCATCCTTCCACCGAATCCAGGCTTGGATTCCACCGGACACTTCTTCAAACCATCACAAGCAGCAAGTCTTCTTTGGTCGCCATTGAAAACGACGCCGCGACCCGACACCAAAGGACACCTGTGCACCCGGCTTCCCTGGGTGAGGTAACTCCAGCACTCCGGTGCTCCTGTGGGTGTGGGCCCTCGAACTACTTACCCTGTAAGTGACTTGCTTGTAGGTTCACCAGAAGTATCCTAAAACTCTTACTTTCCCCGTGCGATTCTCGCACTGACTCGTACATGGTTCGCGTCTGTGTTAGACACACCGCGTCCGACTCCCTTGCAAATCCTATCTGTAGACCGTATCCTTCGACTCGTACTGAGTCCGATCGGTGTGTTCGCCTCGAACACGCAAGGGACCTTGAACATTGATATCTCAATCGCGTCTGAGCGCATAGACTCGTACAGGATTCGCATCGGTGCCAGGTCACCGCGTCCGTCCCCTGTGGGTCTCCTACAACTACCTGGGGTGGTTCTTGGGGGTCCCTCGATTCTAGATGCCCTAGACCTAGGTCTAGCAAACTAAGATTGTAATATTCAATTGTGCTAAACTTATCCTGATAATATTTGACTTGTACATATGTTCCTATCCTCTAATCTCATAAAGAGATTAGTAGAGAGTGTTTATTAATAAATACATATATATTTGATATATATACCTGTGTGGTGTCTTTTCATTTGGTGATTCAAGAGATTGTGTGGTAAAACAAGCTGCTTTACATTCCTTCAAGACTTAGCCTGAAGGCTGCTCTCCACAGCTACCACTAGGATAGCTTTCTATAAAGGTTGTCTTAAACCTATCTACCATAAGAGTCGAATTGTTCTGGTGCAAGGTGTCCACTTTAATTAGTGAACAGCATATACCAGGCCAACTTCTCACAA